>CM019063.1:370492156-371092156 GCA_009667805.1 Leptobrachium leishanense
GGATGGCCGGTATTTCATATCACTTCATATTTCAGTTTATATTTCAGTTTTCATATTAGTTACTTCGTATTTCAGTTTGATTCATATTTCGGATTGATTCGTATTTCTTTTTTTAGTTATTTCATTTTTATTAGTTATTTTGAATGTGAAACGGATTATTTAATAAATACTTAGATTAGGGTAAAAAAAATATGTAATATATTTCAGCACAAAGGACAGCAGCCAGCCGGTACTATAATAAAATGTAAATACCCGCTGGTACTAAAATAAAATACCAGACAGTACTATAATAAAATGTAAATACCAGCCGTGCTAAAATAAAATACAGTCGGTACCAAAATAAATTACAGCCAGTACTACAATACAAATACCAGTCGGTACTAAAATAAAATACAGCAGGTACTACAATAAAAATACCAGCCATACAATTTGGCGGCGTACGTCAGACTGTTTGGTGGTCGGCAGCAATCTTTGGTGGCTACACATTCAGCGCACTTCAAGGATCCTACAGAGAATGGTCAATTCATCGCAGGGTCGGTGAACTGGAAACACCGAAGCGCGCTGAAACGCACTGAAGTGTGCTGAACAACAAAGTACCAAAATTTCAAGGAATTTTCAATGCTTTCTGAATAAGCCCTACTGTTATTTGTTGAGTGCTCTCTATGTGTGTATATATGTACAAATAAAACACTGTCTTAAAAGGTAACCAGGAAGGTCTACTCTAATGGGTGATGTAGGCTGATAAAAAATGTGTACAAAACTGGTTTTACAGATGTAGAAATATTCTGCAAATAAAAACTATGGTATAAAATAGTTAAGTACTAAAGTATTAACCCTGCCACTACCACCGACAGATGTCTGAGACTACCCTATCTGGTTTTATTTTGCTGCAATGCAAAAGGAATTAGCTTAATGCAAATTAAATTTGCTCCGGTATGGGCTCTAGAATGTGCCCCTAAAATTCCAGTGCATTTTACAGGACAGCCAATATGCTAGAGCTCTTTAACCCCTTCACTGCTGAGCCAATTCACCTCTGCGTGCTGAGCTCATATTGACCGTTTTTGTGCTCTTCATGTTTAACCCCTTAGTGACCGGGCGGTTTTACACAAATCCGTCCGTTCGTGACCGCAGCTGTTTTTACGTTTCTGCGCTCTTAGTGTTTACGTCAAATTTTCCTCTTACTCGTTTATGTAACCCACACATATTTTACACTGTTTTTCTCGTCACTAAATGGACTTTATAAAGATACCATTTTTTTCATCATTTCATATAATTTACTATAAAAAATATTGTGAAATATGACACAAAAATTGAAAAAACACCACTTTTTCGAACTTTGACCCCCAAAATTTCTTATGTATCAACAACCGTCAAAAATTTTTTATTCCTTAGTAGTTTCTAAATTTAGTACTGAGTTTAGCAATACCCAATGTTTACATATTCCTCGCTTTTTTCCTTATTTTATGCAACAATAAGTGCAAGTAGCACTTTGCCATTTCCAAAGAGTTTATTTCAAAACTAGTGATAGTGACATTGTAACACTGATATCTGTCACTAATTCCTGAATAACCCTCCACATATACATATTTTTTTAAAGTACACAAATCAAGGTATTAAACTTGGGTATTTTGACTCTTTCCATGCAAACCATTTTTACCACAAATCTATGCCAAAGTTTGAAAAAAAAAAAATTTTGGTGATTTTTTTTTTTGAACGTAATTTAAGAATACATGTACTGTGAACTTTAAGGTTTACTGCCAAAAAGCACCCCAAAATATGTTCAGCAACATATTCTGAGTAAATTGATACCACCCAAGTATAGGTATGTCGGGTCATTTGGGGCTAAAAGGCCTTATTTGGGGGGTGCACATTTCAGTTTTCCAACTTGGAATTTTCACATTTCGTCATCATGCACCCATGTCCTATTTGGACATTTTTGAAGCCGGCCAAAGTAATTTACCCCCATCAAACCATATATTTTTAGAAAGGGCACACCCTAGGTGCTTCAAAGAGTTGTATTTTAACACTTCCATGCACTAGCTCTTTGTCAATCTTTCAGGTAGTCACTTTTTGTGTTATTTTTTCACACACATTGTACTTTAGGCATGAATTGTCAAATCCAGTTATGGTTACTGCCAAAAAACACCCCAAAATATGTTCAGCAACATCTTCTGAGTAAATTGATACCACCCATGTATAGGTATGTCGGGTCATTTGGGGGCTAAAAGGCCTTATTTGGGGGGTGCGCATTTCAGTTTTCCAACTTGGAATTTTCACATTTCGTCTCATCATGCACCCATGTCCTATTTGGGACATTTTTGAAGCCGGCCAAAGTAATTTACCCCCATCAAACCATATATTTTTAGAAAGGGCACACCCTAGGGTGCTTCAAAGAGTTGTATTTTAACACTTTCCATGCACTAGCTCTTTGTCAATCTTTCAGGTAGTCACTTTGTGTTATTTTTTCACACACATTGTACTTTAGGCATGAATTGTCAAATCCAGTTATGGGTTACTGCCAAAAAACACCCCAAAATATGTTCAGCAACATCTTCTGAGTAAATTGATACCACCCATGTATAGGTATGTCGGGTCATTTGGGGGCTAAAAGGCCTTATTTGGGGGTGCGCATTTCAGTTTTCCAACTTGGAATTTTCACATTTCGTCATCATGCACCCATGTCCTATTTGGGACATTTTTGAAGCCGGCCAAAGTAATTTACCCCCATCAAACCATATATTTTTAGAAAGGGCACACCCTAGGGTGCTTCAAAGAGTTGTATTTTAACACTTCCATGCACTAGCTCTTTGTCAATCTTTCAGGTAGTCACTTTTTGTGTTATTTTTTCACACACATTGTACTTTAGGCATGAATTGTCAAAATCAGTTATGGTTACTGCCAAAAAACACCCCAAAATATGTTCAGCAACATCTTCTGAGTAAATTGATACCACCCATGTATAGGTATGTCGGGTCATTTGGGGGCTAAAAGGCCTTATTTGGGGGGTGCGCATTTCAGTTTTCCAACTTGGAATTTTCACATTTCGTCATCATGCACCCATGTCCTATTTGGGACATTTTTAAGCCGGCCAAAGTAATTTACCCCCATCAAACCATATATTTTTAGAAAAGGCACACCCTAGGGTGCTTCAAAAGGTTGTATTTTAACACTTTCCATGCACTAGCTCTTTGTCAATCTTTCAGTAGTCACTTTTTGTGTTATTTTTTCACACACATTGTACTTTAGGCATGAATTGTCAAATCCAGTTATGGGTTACTGCCAAAAAACACCCCAAAATATGTTCAGCAACATCTTCTGAGTAAATTGATACCACCCATGTATAGGTATGTCGGGTCATTTGGGGGCTAAAAGGCCTTATTTGGGGGGTGCGCATTTCAGTTTTCCAACTTGGAATTTTCACATTTCGTCATCATGCACCCATGTCCTATTTGGGACATTTTTGAAGCCGGCCAAAGTAATTTACCCCCATCAAACCATATATTTTTAGAAAGGGCACACCCTAGGGTGCTTCAAAGAGTTGTATTTAAACACTTTCCATGCACTAGCTCTTTGTCAAACTTTCAGGTAGTCACTTTTTGTGTTATTTTTTCACACACATTGTACTTTAGGCATGAATTGTCAAATCCAGTTATGGTTACTGCCAAAAACACCCCAAAATATGTTCAGCAACATCTTCTGAGTAAATTGATACCACCCATGTATAGGTATGTCGGGTCATTTGGGGGCTAAAAGGCCTTATTTGGGGGGTGCGCATTTCAGTTTTCCAACTTGGAATTTTCACATTTCGTCATCATGCACCCATGTCCTATTTGGACATTTTTGAAGCCGGCCAAAGTAATTTACCCCATCAAACCATATATTTTTTAAAAGGGCACACCCTAGGTGCTTCAAAGAGTTGTATTTTAACACTTTCCATGCACTAGCTCTTTGTCAATCTTTCAGGTAGTCACTTTTTGTGTTATTTTTTCACACACATTGTACTTTAGGCATGAATTGTCAAATCCAGTTATGGGTTACTGCCAAAAAACACCCCAAAATATGTTCAGCAAAATCTTCTGAGTAAATTGATACCACCCATGTATAGGTATGTCGGGTCATTTGGGGCTAAAAGGCCTTATTGGGGGGTGCGCATTTCAGTTTTCCAACTTGGAATTTTCACATTTCGTCATCATGCACCCATGGCCTATTTGGGACATTTTTGAAGCCGGCCAAAGTAATTTACCCCCATCAAACCATATATTTTTAGAAAGGGCACACCCTAGGGTGCTTCAAAGAGTTGTATTTTAACACTTTCCATGCACTAGCTCTTTGTCAATCTTTCAG
Organism: Leptobrachium leishanense; assembly: GCA_009667805.1. Lineage (NCBI taxonomy): Eukaryota > Metazoa > Chordata > Amphibia > Anura > Megophryidae > Leptobrachium > Leptobrachium leishanense. The sequence goes on from CM019063.1 coordinate 370,496,501, forward strand.
GTAGTCACTTTTTGTGTTATTTTTTCACACACATTGTACTTTAGGCATGAATTGTCAAATCCAGTTATGGGTTACTGCCAAAAAAACCCCAAAATATGTTCAGCAACATCTTCTGAGTAAATTGATACCACCCATGTATAGGTATGTCGGGTCATTTGGGGCTAAAAGGCCTTATTTGGGGGTGCGCATTTCAGTTTTCCAACTTGGAATTTTCACATTTCGTCATCATGCACCCATGCCTATTTGGGACATTTTTGAAGCCGGCCAAAGTAATTTACCCCATCAAACCATATATTTTTAAAGGGCACACCCTAGGGTGCTTCAAAGAGTTGTATTTTAACACTTTCCATGCACTAGCTCTTTGTCAATCTTTCAGGTAGTCACTTTTTGTGTTATTTTTCACACACATTGTACTTTAGGCATGAATTGTCAAATCCAGTTATGGGTTACTGCCAAAAAACACCCAAAATATTCAGCAACATCTTCTGAGTAAATGATACCACCCATGTATAGGTATGTCGGGTCATTTGGGGGCTAAAAGGCCTTATTTGGGGGGTGCGCATTTCAGTTTTCCAACTTGGAATTTTCACATTTCGTCATCATGCACCCATGGCCTATTTGGGACATTTTTGAAGCCGGCCAAAGTAATTTACCCCCATCAAACCATATATTTTTAGAAAGGGCACACCCTAGGGTGCTTCAAAGAGTTGTATTTTAACACTTTCCATGCACTAGCTCTTTGTCAATCTTTCAGGTAGTCACTTTTTTGTGTTATTTTTTCACACACATTGTACTTTAGGCATGAATTGTCAAATCCAGTTATGGGTTACTGCCAAAAAACACCCCAAAATATGTTCAGCAACATCTTCTGAGTAAATTGATACCACCCATATATAGATTTGTTCTGTTGTTTTTGGTGCTACGCCAATCTTTGACATGTGCTTGTCAATTTTCTAATTTGACATACAGTATCTTCTTTGCTTATCTTCTTTTTAGGGGCCTTTTTACATACCCCAGTTTTATGAACGTGCATATATTTGGTAAGCTAACACCCCAAAGTATTGTAAATGGAGTGTGTTTTTATGCTATGGATGCATCAGTTTGCTCCAAACAAATTAGATACTGTTTGGTGGTCATTTTTCATTTTCACACCCACATCAGTTTTGGACTGTGATTTAGGAGACACTGTTGTTTTTTACTGCATGAAAACTCTCCAGGTTGTTTTCTGCAAGGTCTCCTGAGTACACCCATGCCCCCCATGCATAGGTTTGCCAGGATTTTGGGAAGGTTCAAATACAATTTTTATGACTTTGTCATTGGAGTTGAAATTGAGATTATTTCTTCAGCTAGGCCTAGCTTTGGTTTTGGGTCTACCGCATACCCCAGTTTGAATTATTGCCAGAAAATTGTTTATATTTGTTATGTTGACACCCCAAGGTATTGCATATGGAGTGCTTTGATGCCATGGATGCAACGGTTTTAGCCCAAAACATTTGAGAAGGTGTGTGGCGGTAATTTTTCAATTTTCAGATTTTTACGCCCACAGTAGTTTTGGACTGTGATTTAGCAGACACTGTTGTTTGTTACTGCATGAAAACTCTCCAGGTTGTTTTCTGCAAGATCTCCTGAGTACACCCATGCCCCCCATGCCTAGGTTTGCCAGGATTTTGGGAAGGTTCAAATACAATTTTTATGACTTTGTCATTAGAGTTGAAATTGAGATTATTTCTTCAGCTAGGCCTATCTTTGTTTTGGGTCTACCGCATACCCCAGTTTGAATTATTGCCAGAAAATTGTTTATATTTGTTATGTTGACACCCCAAGGTATTGCATATGGAGTGCTTTGATGCCATGGATGCAACGGTTTTAGCCCAAAACATTTGAGAAGGTGTGTGGCGGTAATTTTTCAATTTTCAGATTTTTACGCCCACAGTAGTTTTGGACTGTGATTTAGCAGACACTGTTGTTTGTTACTGCATGAAAACTCTCCAGGTTGTTTTCTGCAAGATCTCCTGAGTACACCCATGCCCCCCATGCCTAGGTTTGCCAGGATTTTGGGAAGGTTCAAATACAATTTTTATGACTTTGTCATTAGAGTTGAAATTGAGATTATTTCTTCAGCTAGGCCTATCTTTGGTTTTGGGTCTACCGCATACCCCAGTTTGAATTATTGCCAGAAAATTGTTTATATTTGTTATGTTGACACCCCAAGGTATTGCATATGGAGTGCTTTGATGCCATGGATGCAACGGTTTTAGCCCAAAACATTTGGCAACAAGGTGTGTGGCGGTAATTTTTCAAATTTCAGATTTTTACGCCCACAGTAGTTTTGGACTGTGATTTAGGCTAGGGTCAGACGAGCGTAGTGTTCACGTCCGTGATCGCGCCTAAAAGTACGTCCGTGATAGCATGACATAAAGTCCAATGGAGCCCGACACACGAAGTACGTCCGCACTGAACTGCGGACGCACAACGGCCGCGGCCACGGACGCAAGGCAGGCAAGAACGTAGAACCGCTAGAACGGCCGCACAAAGTGCGCTGCGTCCGCAACGTCTGCATAGCTTTGTGTGTGAGTGATGGAACGTTCAGACGGACTGCATTTATACGTCCTGCATTTTTCACGGACAAAATGGTTTTGCAATTGAATTTATTGTCCCTCCTACATCTGTCAAAAAATAAATGTCAGTGAAAAAACGGACTGTGTGACCACTACTGCGTCTTCCGTACTGACGATGTCCGTACTGCACGGACGTACAGTCCGTAGAAATCACGCTCGTCTGACCCTAGCCTTAGCAGACACTGTTGTTTTTTACTGCATGAAAACTCTCCAGGTTGTTTTCTGCAAGATCTCCTGAGTACACCCATGCCCCCCATGCATAGGTGTGCAAAGATTTTGGCAAAATACAGCACCAATTGTAGAACATAAAAATGTACGAATAAAATGTAAAAGTCTGGTGCCTGTCAAACTGGGGATGCTCTCTAGGGGAGCACAGGCTGTTGTCACTGAAGTGCATGAAACGCAAAATGTTTTCATACCTTCTACGTGACATTGATTGGAGGTAAATGGGGGTAGAGCAGATGGGGCTACTGCTCCAGCAGGAGCGAATTGAGGGCTTCTTTATGATGCCCTCAGCATAGTAAGTGCCCAGAATTTCAGAAATTCTGGCACATCTAGCGGGGTCCATTGCTGCCTTGCCAAGTAGGAGTCTGGCTTCGCAGCACAATGCTGATGGGCATACAGATTTGATTGGGCCACGATGTGGCCCAACAAATCATCCCCCATAAACACCTGCAAAAACTGTGTGGCGGTAAATCCTGCAACATCAATATTGATGCCAGGATTTGCCGTGAAAGGAGGATATCTGGCCTCTGGCGATGAGGCACTACCCACTCCTCAGCTGGAGCTGTGCGTCTCCTGCTGGCAGGTGGTGACCCAGGATCTGCATCAGAAACATCACTAGATACATCAGCCAGCATAGATAATGTATCTAGCGACGCCTCTGAGCAGTTAGCGGGGTCGAAATGAGGGTCTGAGTCTGACGCAGATGCCTCAGATTCTGACGCCAGGATGGCATATGCCTCCTCGGCGCTGTACACCCTCTCAGACATTATATATAATAGATTATAAAATTTTATAATTATTATATATATATAAGCGGATTGTTGGTTCTTAGAAGAACCGTTGGGTTTCACAAGAAAATACAAATAAACACCTAAATCTCTCTAAATCCCTCTAAACCTGCCTCAATTCTTCTAAATCTCCCTAAAATCTCTCTAAATCTGCCTCAATTTTTCTAATCTCACTAAATCTCACTAAAATCTCTAACCTGTCAAATCTGATCTCTCTCTCTCGCTCACCAAAACACAAGTGAGGAGAGGGAGGGAGAATCACAGAGGTCAGAGCCAATATTTACAAAATATTGGCCTGACCTGACAAATTAGAAATTTTATTTTGATTTTTTCTAACTTCTGATTGGATGTTGCTAGCCTGCCTCTCTGATGAGGCAGGCTAGGAACATCCCACTCAGCCCCAAGATGACCCTGCCCTTAGAACCCTAACCCTACCCCTGACCCTGCCCTTAGAACCCTAACCCTAACCCTATCCCTAACCCTACCCCTAACCCTACCCCTAACCCTAACCCTACCCCTAACCCTAACCCTACCCCTAACCCTACCCCTAACCCTAACCCTAACCCTACCCCTAACCCTAACCCTAACCCTAACCCTAACCCTACCCCTAACCCTAACCCTAACCCTAACCCTAACCCTACCCCTAACTGTCAGTTTATTTTATTTATTTTTCTTTTTTTACACTTTTTTTCACACTTTTTTTTACTTTTTTTTTACACTTTTTTTTTCACTTTTTTTTTACTTTTTTTTACTCTGCTGGGTGCCTTGATCCCTCGAGGCACCCAGCAGAGCACCTGATCACTGAAGTGATCGATTTTGTACTGAGTGCCACGATACCTCGTGGCACTCAGTACTTCCTGCCGCTACCGGAAGTGATCGCTCGGGGGAGCGATCACGGACGGACCGGCGGCAGGTAAGTATATTACAAGGATGCCTCGATGTCGAGGCATCCTTGTAATATGCTCAGAGCAGCTGGAAGCGATCCGATCGCTTCCAGCGCTCTGTAGAAGTGCCGGGCACCTCTCCGGTGCAACCGGATGTAGATCGCTCCCGGGGAGCGATCACATGGTGCCCCGGCACTTCTAACGGCCATTGCACGGATGCCTGGACTCCCAGGCATCCTGCAATGGCGTTTGAGCTGCTGGAAGCGATCCGATCGCTTCCAGCAGCTCAAAAACGGCAGGACGTACCATGTACGTCAGCGGGTCTAAGAGAGACCCGCTGCAATGACGTACATGGTACGTCCTCGGTCGGGAAGGGGTTAAACGTTATTTGAAGTCATGTTTTATTGTACAACCATGACAAATTATATATCCTTATTTTCAGCAGACTGAGCTGATTCAAAATATATGATTATTATATGTATATGTCATGTCCTGCCAGAATGCTATAACAAAAAAAGTAAAAAAAAAATTACAGCATGTAAAAAATTTTTTTTCACATTTTAACATCCAAACCTTTGTGGTTATATAAGAGAAAATACACAATTTTAACTAAAACTGAAAATATGACATTTTTCATTGTGGGAAATGAGAAGATGAGTTAGTGAAGCATCATTGTTCACATTATAATTGAAAAGTGAACAATAGTGTGGTGAAAGAGTTAAAACATACTACCTGCATGAAATCCTGATGCTAAAATCTTGACAATTTTAAAAACTGCAAATAGTTCTAGAAACTAAGCCAGCCATTCGCATCCCTGCTTATATTAAACACATTAATCCCCATAGAGCATGTTATAGATATAGGGCTGTTATAGTTGGTAATTCTTAAAAGGAAAATTCATGATGACCTGGAGATCTCTCCATCCTGGTTCTATGGATATGCACAGTTCTTTCACTTCTTCTCAGAAGTCCTATATTACACATTGCATCGCTGTAGGTATCAATTAGCAGCTCCCTTCTCTTGGGGCGGGCTTCTTTTCTTATAATTCTTTCTGTGTCAAACATATTTGTTAGTCTTAAGTTTATTTTGCCCTAATCATTGCACAAGTCGGCAGAATATGTTGGCACCTTATAAATAATTGTAATTTTTTACAAGATGCGTCAATAATAGCACCACACTTATGATAGAGCCAGTGGAAGGGAATTGGTAAGGGTGAATAGCTCCTGATGAGTTTGTACTTTATCAATACCCTTTACCAGCTGAGCCAATATCAGAGCTTAGTTCTGTGCAGCATGTCTCATGCCGGACCTACACAGAGACTCTCAGAATATTCCTCACAATGCTGCAGCCATCGGAGGAGCAGCAGGACCTGTCAGGAGAGCGAGAGAAGTAAGTATGAAATGTAGCAGTCTCTGAAAATTCCAAATTTTGGATTTTTCCGCTTTTCAGAATTCTGTAAAAAAGGCATGCTCAACTCATAAATATACAATACAAGCCCTTTTACACAACTAAGGCTATATTTGGAGTCTGGTGTAAACTTACCATAGCCACTAAACATCTGTATTCTAACCCTGGTATAAACTTAACCAGAACTGTAGTAAACTTACCAGAGCCATTATAGGGCTAGATCTAAACTTACTCATTAGGCTATTGGCTGTAGCCAATAGCAATATCAGATGTTTCAGCAGGTTATTGTAAATAAGCGGGTGAGCTTAATCTCTTTAATGGCCATTAATAAGAAACCAAAGCCTCTTACTTTGTTTCACACGGTATAATTGTAATAAGCGCAGATGACATTTTTTTCTTTGTTATGTTTTGCACATGTTGTTGGGCTGGATGCATTTGGTGGTTGCAGCCGCCCCATCGGGGAATAGGCGCGACCCCACTCCTCCTGTACTATTGTAAATTAATGCCTCCTATACTTTGTAACAGACTGTTAATTTGCACCCAGTCCCGGCTGGGTGGAGTATAGGTAACATCACTGGCTCTATAACCGTGGAGAGAGACCGTGGAGACACAGGCTCGATCCCAGCAAGAGCACCTCTCCAGTAAGTGTCCTTGGGCAAGACACCTAACGGTACATACTCGCCACCCAGGACATACTTGAGAACGAGAGAAATCTCAATGTTTCCTTCCTGGTAAAATCCTTTCTCCAAAAAAAGAACAAGCTATTCCAATGCAGCTTCTTCTTCCTCCCGAGAGCTGGTATTAAGTAAAGAACACCAGCTTTCAAAGCGTTACTCTAAAGGGATCAAAAATCCCTTACTTACCTATTTACCCGATATCCCACATTGCAGAGGGCAACGTAATCCATTACTTCCTCTGGTCACAAGCGGTGAAAGACCCAGCGTTCTTCTAGAGCTCCCTTCACAACTCCTGTGCCTCCCTGCTCAAATGACCTCTTTAAAAGCTTGTGTAGGGTTGTACTGGACTCCATAGAGACCTATGTACTCCAGGACTGAGATATGTGGTGCCATTGCAGGTATCTCTAGTAGCTGGGAAATATTCCAGCTCAAGCTGCTGTTACAGCAGCTTCTCCTGAATAGGGACATTAAAGGCGAGGTGCAAATGGGAAAAAACTGCAGCCTTTGAAAGGCTCTCTATTCACGGACCAGTTCTGATCCATAGTCTGTGGAGTTAACAAGTTTAGAACAGCTCTGGTTAAGTTTACACCAGGGTTGGCATACAGCCCAAAGTCCATGGATTTGCATTAGTTAACAATAGTCTTGGAATAGGGCTCCTATTTGGAAGCTGAGCAGAGATTTCTGATAGACACATAAACACCTAGGCTTACAAAGAAATATCTTCTCACCAGATGACATAAGCTTTTGGGGGTACAAAGCACCCACACAGAACTACCATGGACTATAACCATAAAATAAAATAGTGTGTTCTTCAAAATAAAAATTTTGTATTATTGATAAAAAATATGTTAATTTCACTTAAATTAATATAAAAATTGTAATTTAGAGAATGGCAGTGGTCGTGTGGACCCTCTTGTAAATGGAAGTATCAGCTTGGTGTGTACATGCTCAGAGAACTCCTCAAACTCTCTGAGTTTGCACAAGATTTTCCCTGAGTTCAGCACAATCTCAATTAATGTCATTGTTGGTAGACATATTATGCACGGGCAAAAAACATTTTTACTTTCATATTGGCTGAATTTTTTTTCATCCGGAATGGAATTCGTTCACATACTGTTTTGGTTCGTTATGTTATTTTGGATCGACCCATTTCATTTCCCCCAGCAGTTCCCTCATCCCATAATCTCCAATCCAGGACCTGCACCTTACTTGCAATACCACAATACAAAAAGAAAGTGACTTGATCCTTAGTTTCGTACAGAGCATTGCAATTATGGAATAACTTCCCAGACACCATCAAATCTTTCCCCAGTCTAAAGTCACTTAAGAGATCTATATTAACCCCTTCAATGCTGAGCCATTTCACCTCTGTGTGCTGAACTAATTTTTACCGATTTTGCTCATCATGTTTAACCGCGATTTGACGTCACGTTTTATTATACGGCCCAGACATATTATATATCCTTTTTTTGGCAGACTTGGCAGATTAATAATATATTATTATTATTATATGTATTTTTAATGCCGTGCCTGAATATTTTAACAAAACGTACAATAAAATGTTAGTTTTCAATCACCTACAGCGTGTAAAGTGATTTTTTTCACATTTCATCATCCAAGCCTTTGTGCTTATATATTCTGGGCACTATTACATTCTTCATGCAAAAATGCTCGCGCAGCGATATTTTTTTGCGCGCAGCGTTAAGGCTAGGGTCAGACTGAGGCAGTGCGAACGCGCGTTCTGGCGCACATAATCACGGCCGCACTAGCAGCAGATGCCGGGCAATGACGGCCAATATACGAAGTACGGTCGCACAAAAGTCCGGCCGCGCAACGCAAGTGGAAAATGAACGCATTTTTTCGAGAACGTTAAACCGCTGGTACTGACGTACAGAGTGCGCTGCGGCCGCATAGCAGCGTGTGTGCGTGATTAGGAGATGTCAGACGCTGCTAGTGTGCGGCCAACATAACGTTCAAACAGCCGGATTTCCCTAGACTTCTTTTCACCCCATCGTCATGAAATACGTCCAGAATTGCGCATCGTCTGACCACTTAAGCGTATTCTGTGAAAAAATGCGTGCGCACGCATCGACGTACATTTTGACGGTGGCCGCAGAAAATGCGCTCATCTGTCCCTAGCCTAAATGTTAACGAGTGCAAATTAACGCTGGTGTTACAATCCGAGCGCATTTTTTTCATCCGTCAAAAAATACCGCGCGTAAAAAAGAAGCGCAAAAACGCGTGCGCATTAACGCTGCGTGCAGAAATCGGTGGGCGGACTGTTTTTTCACACGATTCTGCCAATCTGAATTAAGAATCACAATTGTCTCACATTAAGTTCTTGCACTTGTCAAAATCAATCTGAGTATATATGCTGCAGCAATAATAAAAACACGCACAACTTCTCCATTTTATTGTTTGGGTATGCGTAGAATGTGTAACTATACATTGCTGTATTTTTTGGGCTGGTGTATTTGGTTTCGGCCAGGACGTTCAGATTTGCCATTAACACCAGCTTATCAAAAACGTTAAAATTATGCGCGCAAACGTCCGCTAACCACTTCGATGCTGAGGACGCGCTCAGTGCGTCCTCAGCATTCCCGCTGGTATGCGGAGGACGCGCTGAGCGCGTCCTCCCATTGGGGTCAGCGTTCGGCCGGGTTCCGGCCGATCGCTGGCCCCCCCAGTGGGGGCTGACATCCTCGATGTCAGCCGCGCATCCGGAACCGCAGCCGTCGGTATTAGGTGTCATCGCGGCAGCGCGATGACACCTAATTCAGGCGCCCCCCCCCCCGCATGTGCGGAGGAGGCGCCTGAAAGGGAGGGGGGGAGGTCCTTCGGACCTCTCTCCCTCCCGATCGGCGGCTCTGCGGGGGTTAACCCAGGCATCATTTGGAAGGGCACAGCCTGCCCTTCCAACTGGTGCCTGGCATTAACCCCTGGGGAGCTGGATCGCGAATCGGCGCTGAAAAGCGCCGGTTCGCGATCCTTTCCCGGAGCTGGCCGACATCTTGGATGTCGGCCAAGCCTCCGGGAACTCCCCCTGAGGACTGGCGTCATCGTGCGTAGCACGATGACGCCAGTCCTGGACTTAACCCCTAACTGCCACCAACTGTGGAGATAGGGAGTTCCAATGAACTCCCTATCTCCCGATCCGTGGCAGTTAGGGGTTAATGTTTGGTATGGTTGGATCGGCCAGAGCATGGCCGTTCCAACGATACCAAACACTACTGTGAAAAATGTTGTAAAAAAAAATAAAAATGAAAAATAAAAATAATTTTTTTTTTAAAAACATACATAGTTACATAGTTACATAGTTATATAGGCTGAAAAAAGACATGCGTCCATCGGGTTCAGCCTCTCCCACATAACCTACTGCTGTTGATAAACAGATTATAAAAAAAAAATAAACACTTTTTTTTTCTTTTTTTTGTTTTGTTAATGCAGCAATATTGTTCCCATTTCAATTATAATGTGAACAATGATGCTGCACTAACGATTTTTGTATGCGGTGCGTTTGTTAAAAATAGTGTAATTTTCCCCAAACAAAAATGTAACGAGACCCCATCTCTAATTTTTTTAACAAGCGCACCCCATACAAAATATAACCGCAATTGCTCGCATGTTAAAATGTGAAAAAAAACACTTTACACATTGTAAATTATTGAAAATACATATTTTATTGCATTTTTTGTTATAATATACAGACATGACATAACGTATACATATAATAATGACATATTATGAATCTACCGAGTCTGACGGAAAGAACGATATATAATATGTCTGGGTCATATACTAAAATAAGCCTTCAAAACACGTTTAAACATGATGAGCAAAACCGGTAAAAATGACCTCAGCACAGGGGCGGGAAAAGCCTCAGCAGCGAAAGGGTTAAAATTTGCGCTAAGATTGTAATATCTTGCGCGCACCAGCGCACAAACGCATTTGTGCTCACAATGTTAAGTATAGGATGCGCAAAGTACATTACGCTCGCAAAGGGTTTGCACAGGTCCACCCGCGTTAAACTTTAACGTGCATTTTTTGCGCGGACATTGTAATACGACGTTCTGTGTGAAGGGTTTTTCCCCTCGCGTTAATGCGTTTTTGCACATGCGTTAACGTTTGCGCGAAGAATGTAATAGTGCCCTCTATGGGGTATGCTTGTTAAAAAAATTAGAAATGGGAACTCGTTACTTTTTGGGGGGGGGAATTGCGTGATTTTTAGCTAAAACCCCCATTGAAAAATCATTAGTGCAGCATCATTGTTACCATAAAAAATGAAATGAGGACAATATTGCTGCATTAATAAAAAAAACACACACAAAAAATAAGTTTTTATTTTTTTTTATTACTTTTATTATTTTTCTATTATTTTGAACATGGTTATACTTGGTATCATTGGAAAGAACATGCCCTGGCCTTTCCAATGATACAAACATGCCTCATCTAGCTGCAAACGATTTGGAGATATGGGGGTTCAAATGAACCCCCTATCTCCACCATAGGATTTCCTTGTGCCATGCATGATGACGTCAGATGATTTTGCCGGGTGGCCGCCTGAAAATGATGTCTTCATGCCGGGAGGGGTCTCAAAAGCAGCGTCTGACTTTGAAGAAGTCAGAACGCCATGGGACCCCGGAGGAGAGGTGAGTATCGCTAGGAGCTCCCACTAAGCGTAAGACGTGTGGGGAATGTCCTCAGTATACAGCGGGAGACTCCTAGGATGTTCCCCACATGTCTTCAGCAGCAAAGGGGTTAATATACCTCGATACAGAATGCACCTGGAAACTTAACATAGTGAGTATATTTCCTACATATATATTTTGTGTAAATCTGTATATTTGTGTTGTTTTTAATATCTTGCATTTTATTACTTTGTATTTCTGCACCTACTGTAAAAATTCAATGTTCTTGAACCCAGGACATACTTGAAAATGAGAGAAATCACAATGTATTCTTCCTGGTAAAATATTTATAAATAAATAAATAAATTTAGTTTAGATTCGGATTTATTCGGATTTATTCGGATGGCTTTTTTGCTGTGAAATTTATTAATTTTATATTTATTTTAGCCCATTAAATTGATGGTGTATGTGGCCTCAAGTGGACAAATGATTGTTCGGATTGAGAGGGAGTATTGCGCGCCCATCTTGGACCGGATATACATCATCAGTACAAGACTGATATACGGGGGAAGGAGAAGATGTGAACACGCTGGGAAATTTGTCCGGTATGGCACTATGGGGAACTTCCGGATTTATGGACATAAAAGACGGTCTGTACGTTTTTATTGTATATGCACTTTGAAAAAGACCAACAGGTTGAAACGTGTTGTGCTTGTGTTTTTCGTTTTTACTTAATTGTTTTTATGCAATAAACTGCATTTGCTGATGCTGAATCGAGCTGAGGAGGTGCAGTCCATGACTCCACTGGAATTTTCTCCTGGCTTAACCACATTGGGAGGTATTTGGCGTTGTTGGTGAGCATAATATATCCTTGTCGCGAATATAGTTTAGAGCCGGCTTCATATGGCTCTTTTAAAAGTGAGTTTTACTGCATTTATCTAATATGGATGGTCAATGGATCTTTACATACTGCCCAATGTATGTTTCACTTTCATATTTTAGGACGCAAAAGAATATCCTGGACTATTTACAAGAGCGAAGATTATATTTCTAAATCTACAAAACTCTTTATACACACTGTGGGAGCGAGTGTATATGAAACTTTGCTGCTGTAACTAATTGTCCAATTGACCTGCGCCAATATCATCTTGTTCTATATTGTAGTAATTTTACCGTTTCGGCTTACTTCAGTGCACTTTGGCGATTTGTACATTGGGACAATTTCATTGATGAACTGCGCCGAACTGCCCTATGTCCTGGGATCGCTTTATGAAATATTAATAAACCGAAAGCACTAAGAAATTTGTCACTATGTAAAAGTGACTGTGACTGTGTACATTCCAAGTAGAGGTGATTAGAATCTGAAAACCATTTTGTTTGATCCCGTCAGAGATTACTTGGAACTACAGGTGTGAAAGCCTTTTGATCAGTCGAAGAGATGGGTGATAGGCATGGCTGCCTCGCTTCACACTGTGTTAGCATCTGCTCAGCACAAGGGGAGAAAATTACACCTTCCATGGCCTGCTGGAGCCAGTGTTGCCGTAATTAAAATCAAGAAGCAGTTCTTTTGTTCTCAGAGCTTAACCCTAAAATATGAGCTATATTCCCAGACAAGCGTATGGATGGTTCATGATATATATTTTTGCAAAGCCAATAATTTGTCTTACAGAATGATATCCAACAAGACTAGTCTGGAGGGAACCGTTCTCGAGAAATGAAAATAAGGCCCTTCTTAGATCATCATGTGAGGTGTCTAATGAACGAGGAAGAATTAACAGTTCCAAAAATGTATAAATCATTCCAAGGGCATATATATTGGGAGATATAAGAAATGTAAGGGATAACATGTGCGGAAAATGGTTAAAGGTGACATGGGAGGTCCAGGGGCACTTGACACTCCTACAGTGCTGCCTTGAAATTTGAGAGCAAGGAGCACTGTATAATTTGGAGATACAGGATGGGCCATGTGCTTTTACTTGGAGGGCATTCTAATTGTAGTTAATTCTGTTTACTGACAGCAGCCTCCCTGGCAGCAGATTCTAGCTGTGTGACTGTAAGTAATGTAGGATTTCTGTTATTTTATCCTCTTTATTTCCTGTTTGTGGCTGTAAATATTCTTGTACCATCTTTTATCCTGTATATGCACTGTGACTACTTTCTTCTCATAATAAATATTCCTTTATTAAGCTCTGCCCTTGTCTGATTTATATCACGTTCACGAATCACGTTAGTCGAAGAGACATGTATCCTAATAGCCTTGAGGCCTTGTGAGTTTCTAGACAAGCTACTAACTTGAGTTTGGTGGGTTTGGTCTACTAAACTGTGTTTTGTGGGTTTAAATGAACAGGGCGTTTCAGGTCACCTCTGTTTCATGTTTGGCGAACGACTTGTGGTGGCAGCAGACAATTGTGATTGTGGGTTATTTAGTCATTATTTTGGGTCTAGCGAATAGAAATTGTGATTTTTAACCCTTCACCCACTTAGCCGAGTCACGTGCCTGTCTGGATTGAGGGTGCTATGTGACAATACTGCACTGAGATGATGCCGTTTTTCTAATGGTGAAACAGCCTCCCATTAGCTTGATACTGGTCTCATTTACGGTTCAGGCATAGAGGAGGATGGATGTACCCCACGTTCCTCTTGAGGATTTTTTTAATTTTATTTTTGTTTTCTTGTTTGTTTGTTTTTGTTTGTTACTTTGACTTTTTTTATTATGGATTTTTTTTTACTGGAGTGTTTCTCTCATAATCACCATTCTCATTGTCACCTTGACTGAAGGAGATGGTTCTCAGCTTCAGTCTGGGAAAATGGTCCAACCATAAAGAGTCGAAAGGTAAAGCCAGGCAGGAAACAAACCACAAATCCAAGGAAATAAATCCAGTGCAAGTGGCTGTTTGAGCTTCCTGCGCTATTTGCATAGTAAAAGAAATGCAAATTGAACACCGCAACAGGACTTGCAAACTTTACGTGCGCAAGTCCCGTAGCGCCCTGTAGCGTAGCTCTGTGAAACATTATAACAAATCAATTTGTTATATATTGTTTCGCTTTGATCTGTTTTCTTTGAAAAAATGGACGACAACGATTCATTAGTTCGGACATACTTTTGAAAAAGAATCAGCAGATTATTGGATGAATTGAAATTCGTTACGAAACGAAACGCACACATCTAGTTGTTGCTCTGTATTTAATGAAACTGGAAAGACAAAGGGCTGAAACAGAGACTGTCCCAATGACTGTACGACAGGTGGGTGATATGAAATGTAAAAACAAAGTTATGTGGGTATTTCTGCATGATTTTTATGATATTAATACAAAATTATAATGGGTTAGATTTGGGTTGGGGTCCCCATGCATATTGTTTGTTAATAATACCAGTGACCACGTACCTTTAGCAGGGGTCAAAATTTGGAAAGAGTGGAACTGCACACGCAGGCAGCATGATAAATTATATCGTGCTGCCTGCGCTGCGTATTCCAGTGGCAGATGTTTTTTTTTAAAAAAAAAATAACAAATCGGCTGGCCGAAGTCACTTCCAACACGCTAACAGCTCCGCATGCCCTTTTCCTGCTGTAGCTGTAGCTCTGTCTCTCGATGCTGCACTCACTGATGCTGCTTCGGGCAGACGCCAGGTTGAACCTCTTACTGATTCGGGATGTTTGCTCGGCTCAGTTTCCGGTGTTCCGTTCACATGGTGCAGCAAATGGATCACAGGCGAGTGTGCCGAGCAAAACTCCGAAATCAGAAAGAGGTTCAACCCATCTCCCCGAAGCGGCATCAGTGAGTGCAGCATCGAGAGACCTCAGAGTGCCACATTAGGGGGGTGCAAATACCTTCTCCCACCCCCCTTTTACCGCACCTCGCTGCTGCACGCTGGATCTCCCTTCACGCTGCACCCCTCATCTTCTAGGCACAGTGTGAAGGAGGATCCGGTGAGCCTCAGCGAGTGAGGGAAGCAGGGATTATCCCCGCCCCCTCATTCTACTACTCGCTCGGACAGGTTAAGGGAGGGGGATGAATTTAAAGAGGGGGAGAAATTTATTGCAGGGGAGGGGGGAGAAATTTATTGCAGGGGAGGGGGAAATAAATTGCACTGGAGGGGGGAAAATAAATTGCAGGGGAGGTGGATGAATTACAGGGGAGGGGGATGAATTGCAGAGGAGGGAGAGAAATAAATTGCACTGGAGGGGAGAAATAAATTGCAGGGGAGGAGGGGAAATAAATTGCAGGGGAGGGATGAATTGCAGAGGAGGGAGAGAAATAAATTGCACTGGAGGGGAGAAATAAATTGCAGGGGAGGAGGGGAAATAAATTGCAGGGGAGGGATGAATTGCAGGGGAGGGGAGAAATAAATTGCAGGGGAGGGGAGAAATAGATTGCAGGGGAGGGGGAGAAATAAAGTGCAGGGGAGGAGGGGAAATAAATTGCACTGGAGGGGGAGAAATAAATAGCAGGGGAGGGGGAGAAATAAATTGCAGGGGAGGGATGAATTGCAGGGGAGGAGAAATAAATTGCAGGGGAGGGGGAGAAATAGATTGCAGGGGAGGGGGAGAAATAGATTGCAGGGGAGGGGGAGAAATAAAGTGCAGGGGAGGAGGGGAAATAAATTGCACTGGAGGGGGAGAAATAAATTGCAGGGGAGGGGGGAGAAATGAATTGCAGGGGAGGGGGAGAAATGAATTGCAGGAGAGGGGGAGAAATTAATTGCAGGGGAGGGGGAGAAATGAATTGCAGGGGAGGGGGAGAAATGAATTGCAGGGGAGAGGGAGGAATGAATTGCAGGGGAGGGTGAGAAATTAATTGCAGGGGAGAGGGAGGAATGAATTGCAGGGGAGAGGAATGAATTGGAGGGGGGAGAGGAATGAATTACGGGGGGGAGAGGAATGAATTGCAGGGGGGGAAGAGGAATGAATTACCGGGGGGGGGAGAGAAAAATTAATTAAAGGGGGCCCTTGGCAGAACTAACATCTCCCGTGAGGGGGTCATAATTAGTGTAATGGTGGCGTAGGCATTTGAGGTTCAGCAAAATAGATCTATTTTTTAAAGAAAGTTGAGTGATACGGAAAGAGCAAAAAAAAGAAAAACAATGGGGATGGAAGTATCTCACACAAATATTAATGGATTTGTCTGTATAAGCATCCAAGGGGGAAAACTGACTCTGGGGTCTTCTAATATCTATTGATAACCTGGCATACTAACAAATAAAAGAGAGTATTCGGTTCCCCTTGATATATCGGATGAATAAACCCCAAATTAATTTGGTCCTAAAACTATTGGAGAGGAGTGTGTACTTGAAAGATATTACTTGGGTCTGATGTCTGGATATACATGTATCTGGGGTCTCGGTCCGGTTATTAAAGTTATTTATTTTTGTAACTTTATTCTGGATAAAACCTTTAACAGTGTAATTTCATAAGATAATTTAAGAGGGTGTGTTTAGGGGCAGAGCTCAGGGCAGGGTAGGTGGGGCAACTGGTGGCGAGTAACTCTTAAGGTCTGGCTAGTAGCTTGGGACTTGAAATTTTAAGCCCTGCCTTTAGAACTAGTAAAAAAACACAAATTTTCTCATTACTACAATAGAAAATGAAAAAATAGAAAGCAGCAATATAATTTATCTCATGAAGAACAGAAACCTAAACCACTTGGTGCAGCATATATGAAATGTTTACCTACGGAATGAGAACAATGAGTAGGTACAATAAAATGTGAAATATGTAGAGAATGTTTAAAACATAATAAAACAATTTTAAGTATTTTTATTCAATGTTTTACTCTAAGCTGTCATGCCTGGCATTGTTTTTCAGTTCACAAGTTAAAGGATTAAATAAAAATAAACATCCTATAAAATCCTGCCCTGATACTTTCAGGGTTATCCAAAGAGATCCGAATTGCTTGAGAAAGGTAACCGAACGCTGAAAATCAGTGTTCGGTTACCTTTCCTGACCATTCGGCTATCCAGAGAGCAGGCAATTCCCCAAATCCTGGCGAATTGCCTGCACATACGGTGCCTGTTCGGTCCCTGTTCGAGGACAGTGAAATCCCCATAGAGAAGCACTGCTTCGGCTATTCAGAGAACACAAACCAGCAGTGAAAGGTTCCCCTAATGCCCTGCCATTCGGTGGTTTAATTCGGCAAATTAATTCAGGAGAATCCCATAGGCTTCAATGTTAAAAATATTCCCGTTTTAATTCAATATCTAATAAACCGTTCATTATAAAATTCTGCAGCAAAAAGTCTCTTTATTTACAGATTTTTTAGGATACTTTAAGCATTTTTCAGATTTTTTTTTTTTTTTTTAAAAGTCCGATTTTTTTTTCTTTTTTTTTTCAGTTTACTTATTTTTTTTGTAACAGCCCTCTTTATTATCATTCCCTGGACCTCCTGTGAAAATTTCAGACATTTTCGCTCAGTAGTTTCTTTGCAAACAGCGTTTCATTTTCCCAGATTCATACAAATGGTTTTTCTAATTTATTCACTGCCTCCTCTACATCACAGCTGCTTCGGCTCTGTGTGATTCGGCTCTGTGTGATTCGGCTCTGTGTGATTCGGCTCCTGTTCGGCTCCTGTTCGGATTTTTCGAAGGTTAATCCAGATGTTTTTGCTTGTTTTCAGTGTGCATTCGGTGAGTTTTCGTCAGGTTTTCGGCAGCCTTTCCCTGCAATTCGGGGACCCTGTGGTGTTTGCTGAATACACCGCAGGGTCACCAAAATGCGATCGGCAAAAGGAACCGAATTGAAGAGAACGAAAAGTCACCGAACGTGCGGTGACTTTTCGAATCTCTTTGGATAACCCTGATAGTGTCAAGGAAGTATCTGAAATGGCTGTTTTTCTGGATCATTGCATGCAAAAGCAAAGTGTTTAGTTATGTGAGTGATTTCTATGAAAGATTATGCAGTAAATTGGATGTTATAACTACAGGTGTGCATTCGTTTTGTAACGAATCTCACTACATTTGAAAATTTGTTAATTTGTATTTCAGAAGTACTTCCGAAATAACGAATTGGTTTCATCCAAATTGAAATGAAAACAAAATGAAATGGGTATATAACAAAATTGATTCATTATACTGTTTCACAAGAGAACCATTGATTGAATTTTTTTAGTGATCCGAATCGATTTTGAATCAAATTTGAATAGATTTCGAATTGATTTTGAATCAAATTTGAATCAATCCCAAATTACAAATTAAATTATGAAAACAAGTTGTTAAATAGTTAATTGAATATCAAATCAAATCAATTTCCTATTCATAGTTACCAAAGCATGAATCCTAGAAAACTTCTGTCTTATTTCTCTCATATAATCAAGAAACGCGCAAGCAGCGCTACACTATATCGGAGATAACTGAAGAAAACAATCACAAGGATTTAATGCTTCAAGTATATCTGACTTGTCTTTGTTCAGCCAGGTCTTTTATTAAAACTCAGACAAATTTATAACCAATGAGAGTGTTCCAACAGAGATAGTTCATTTCTGCTCCGCAACAAGAATGTGATATAACAGCCAATCATGAAACAGGTCACGTCAGTGTTAAAATGGCGTGATAAATTGCCACGTCTGAAATGAATACACTTTAAACACATCTGGTTTACATTTAAACTTTTGGAGTAACATATAAAAAGGGGGAAGGGAAAACCATAGCCCATCTGTATTAGAACACGCTTTTCAAACTAATGGAGCATATTAACTAAGGTATGTATTTGAATCACAATGTATATATATTCATACATGATAATATAATTATTCCTTTTCACAAGTCAGTTTTGTTTTACTGTTTCACAAAGCACCCCGTCCCTGTCAATTGGCTGTGGTGCTGAATCTGTTGTATTCGGCACCACAGACCAATAGACAGCTCAATATTTAACCCTAGTTTGCCTTTTAACCCTCATGTTTAACTCTAATGTAACTGTAATTGAGCAGGGCTTGATTTATTGTTTTTTTTTTGTGATCTGAATCGATTTCGAATCGATATCAAATTACAAATGAAATTACAAGACAAAATTCCGAAATGAAACAAATCAGTATTCAAACAAAGTCAGTTTCAGAAGAAATTATTTTCAAATGAAATTAAACAAATTTTTAAGCTGTGCATACCTCTAGTTATAACTAGATAAGTGGAACAGATCAAATTGTTTTGCATTTTATAAAATTCCCAAATTTGCATTCTTTGTTTTTATCTTTTGTACTATTAATGATAAGGCAGAATGAGAAAATAAAATCTTATTTTATTTACTACGCCTGTACACCTTAGGTTTTCTAGAGCAAATTAAATTCTGCTTACAAACACATGCATTTTGTGTAATAAAAGCTAAATACCATGGGTGGAGTATCTGTAGTGCTAATAAATCTATTATTATTATTATTATTAACATTTAAATAGCACCAGCCGTTACTGTAGCGCTTTAAAATAACCAATGGAATGATACAAAATTTAAACAAACATAGGAGCAAACACAAAAGGTGTATGGGGACCTGCTCAATGAGTTTACAATCTAAAGGAGTTGGGGTGTAGGAAGACAAGGAGTTTAATTGGTTGTCAGGATAGCTGTCTCACATGTTTCAGAAATGGTGCGGACGAACGTTGTTTGAAACAGAGGACAGGTGGAGGTTTAGAAGGAATGTGCTTATGGACTAAGTAAGACATGTAAGGAAGGGTTGTGTTATTGAGGGCTTTGAACAAGAGCATCAGTATTTTATATTATATTCTAAAATGTACAGGAAGCCATTGAAAGGACCGGCAAAGGGGGGAGGTATGTGAGGCACATGGTTGGGAAAGTTAAGCCTGGAAAATTCATTTATTACAGATTGCACAGGGGCAATGCAGGTATTGGGGAGGCCAATACTGTGTTAGTTGCAGTAATCAAGTCATGAGATAATGAGCGCATGGACAAGCACCTTTGCGGTATCCTAATTTCAGAAAGGGGTTGGTGCAGGAATTTTTAAGTAGATAATCACAGGATTTGATGATCGTCTGGATATGGGAAGAAAACCTAAGATCAGAGTTGAAAGTGAAGCCAAAGGATGAAGCTTGAGAAATCGGGCTGATTAGCATTCCGTTTATGCGTAGAGAGATAGGTGGTGGGGGTTTTGTTGTGGAAGGAGGAGTGACAAGAATTTCAGTTTTGGCAAGATTAAATTTAAAGGAAGCAGGAAGACTTCCTGTTAGAGACTGCTGAGAGACATTCAGTGACACAATCCAGGAAAGCAGGAAAGAGATCGGGAAAAAAGGTATGTTTGGTGTTGTCAGCATATGGGTGGCATTGAAATCCAAAGGAGCTGATCAGTTTACCTAGAGAGGTAGTATAGATCAAAAAAAGAAGAGGGCTAAATATTGAAGCTTGGGGACCCCAACAGAGACAGGCTACAGGGACAAGGTACTTATAGAAATAGAAATGTGAAGGGCAGTATTATATTGTGCCCACTAAAAGAGGTACACTAAGAAGGAAAACCTGTGCTTGCACCCTGACCACTTTATCTTCTCCCCTTCATCCGGTGAAAATGCTGGGTGAAGTGGAAGAGTTTCTCCACCCCACCCAGCATCACCAGCAGACAGGATTTTGAAATTCCATGTTGCTGGTCACCAGATTGGTCACTAGGGACGTCAGCACACAGAGAACGTGCTGATGTCTCTTTTTCTGAGACTGCACACATTAGAGAGCAGTCTCAGAGAGGCAGCGATCGATCGGATCTGTGAATGCGTGTGAGCTCCGATCCATCATGCGCTACGCAAGTTACGTATGTAAAGCGAGCAAGTCCGTAGTGGTGCACAATTTGCGGTTCCCTACACTACACAAATTGCCTAGGAGCGCAATTTGTGATAGATAACAGCAGAGACCTCTGGGAGTCGCTGAGCTGAAGAAGAGAAGCTGTGCATGGCGTCGGGCAAAAGGTGTGTAAAGTCAAAAATAACAAGAATATTTAAAAAATAATTAGGCAGAAACAGCATCTTTTCCCAAGTATGATCCACTTACTATGATGTAATCATATTACTATATGTGGTTTGACAATAAATATCAAATACAATGCAGCAATATAGGACCATTACATAGCACATTATTATTATTATCCTTTATATAGCACCACAAATTCCACAGCGCTGTACAAGATCAATGTACAAGGAGTTGATTTATTTATTTATTTATAAAGTATTTTACCAGGAAGGATACATTGAGATTTCTCTTGTTTTCAAGTATGTCCTGGGTGTATGTACATGTATGTCCCAAGGAAATCTCACAATCGGAGCCGAAACGTCGACCCCCATGGGAGAAATAAACCTTGATTCCCCACAGTCCTGGATTGCTACATTAAAATACCACACATGGATGATGACCTGATTCAGGGGGACCATGTTCCCAAGAGAACTTATAATGTATTAGAAGTACAAGTATTTTGTGAGGTAGCCGCATCCATAGAGTTAGGTGTCTTGCCCAAGGACACTCGTTGGTGGCGTCTTCTGAGTGGGATAGAGTCATCTTTCCATGATTGTAAATCAGCAACCTGGTGGTTAGGTTGAACCGGACCCCAAATAACTGTAAAGGCTTGGAGGTTAAAATGTGAACAAATAACGTACTAACCATAACCCTAGCATCCTTTTTTTGAACATTACAGGCATCAATAATATGAAGCTAGTATGATCTTAATGTGTAATTTTTTTACATCACATACAACTTTTCCCCCCCAGTCACCTAATATCTGGGAACATTTGTAAATGGCATCTAATTTTGTTGCATCGTATCATTAGGTGACTAGAAGGTAGCAACTTTGCTACAAGTTACTGTATGTATTGTACTCCTAAACACCTGCATGGTAAGGTGTGCGAGAGTGGGTTGGAAGCATGACCCTAGGAGTAGGGATGAGCCGAACACTCCCCGAGTTCGGTTCGAGCCCGAACCCGAACTTCCCATTTGTTCGGGACCGAACCCGAACCCCCATGCAAGTCAATGGGGCTGAAAATTTTTTGGAGTGCCCTCCAAGAGGGCATATATGCTACATATTTGCCATAAAAGGTGTATGGGGGTCCGGGTAGTGCCCTGGGGGACAGGAAACAAGGACAAAAAGTTTTAAAAAAAACGTTTTTAAAGGGACAGTGAGTTTTCCATGAAATAAGGGTTAAAAATAAAAACAAAAAATTCCTTCAAATATCGTGCCTAGGAGGTCCCCATAACCTGCCCGTGAAGTGGTGGATTTCTAGGATGTATAGAAATATGTAAAAAACAAAAAATGACATTTCAAATGACGGTAAATGCTTTTCCTTTAATCTATCCATAAACAACTGCTTGGGGCGGCAGTCTGTATGAAAATAGGAGACATTTTCGGACACGCAGAATAAGTTTACAGATTTTTTGGCGTGAAAAGCAGGAGAATGGAAACTTCTAGACCAAAAAGCCAATTTGGAAAGTGAGATAAATGGGAGAATTTTTCTGGTTCGGCTATTTTGACCTAGAATTTTCCATTCTCCAGTCATTCTCCTGAGTTTCACTTTTCTCTGAATAACCCTATCAGGGTTACTCAGAGAGCGGTGAAGAGCAGGAGAATGACTGGCGAATGGAAAATTCTAGGTCAAAATAGCCAAACCAGAAAAATTATCCCATTTAGGCTAGGGTCAGACTAGCGAATTTTTAACGTGCGTTTAGGCGCACTTAATCACGGCCACACTAGCAGCAAATGACGGGCAATGACGGCCAATATACGAAGTACGGTCGCACGAAAGTCCGGCTGCACAACGCAAGTGGAAAATGAACGCATTTTTTCGAGAACGCAGAACCGCTAGTACGGACGTACAAAGTGCGCTGCGTCCACTAGCGGCGTGTGTGCGTGATTTGGAGACGTCAGACCCTGCTCATGTCCGGCCAACATAACGTCCAGACACCCAAAGTTTCCTGGTTTGGATCCGTAAAAAATCACGCACAAAAATGCGCATCGTATGACCGTTTTCGCGCAATCCGTGAAAAAATACGGCAATGCGTTCGGACGCACTTTTTGACGGTCGCTGCGAAAAATGCGTTAGTCTGACCCTAGCCTTATCTCACTTTCCAAATCGGCTATTTGGTCCAAATTGTTCTCTTTTCCTGCCATTCTCCTGGTTTTCACCTTTCTCTGAACAACCCTGAGAGAGAGGTGAAAGCCAGGAGAACTGGCAAGAGAAGAGAACAATCTAGACCAAATAGCCGATTTGGAAAGTGAGATAAATGGGAGAATTTTTCTTGTTTGGCTATTTTGACCTAGAATTTTCACTTCTCCAGTTATTCTCCTGCTTTTCACCGCTCTCTGAATAACCCTTTGAATGTTTAAACCCGAGGTGAAAAATAACATTGCTTTAGATTTTTTTCAAACACCAGTGAAATGCAGCATATTAGGATGTTTTAGGGAAATTAATTCTCAAATCTCAATCAGAAGCAGACACCACCCCACCCTCAGTATATTGTACAATGTATCAAATTGATTACCAGACTAAAAACACCTGGTGTTATGCCCGTTTGTGAACAGAGGTCATTTAGAGTTGATAATCTTTCCACGTACACATTAGTTTTTAATTCAATATCTAATAAACCGTTGCTTATAATATTCTGCAGTAAAGAGTCTCTTTATTTCTAGATTTTTTAGTATTTTTTTAAGCATTTTCTATACTTTTTTCAAAATTTTTTTTTTTTTCGAACCCGAACCGAACACGCCCAAAAAGTTCGAAATTTGCGAACTTTCGAACTGCCAAAGTTCGGGTCGAACTCCGAACCGTCCGAACCCGAACAGCTCATCCCTACCTAGGAGATGAACTCTTCCAGTTAGCTCTAAGGTCAGTGGCGTATTGTGGGTTGTCAGCGCCCAGGCCAGCCAAGAATTGTGCGCCCCCCCAACGTGTGGACACGTTATCATGCACTGATTCCCTTCCACCATTAGGGCATTGAACCCCTTAACTGTGATACAACAACCACTCGGGATACTTGGTTCCAGCCAAACAACATGGTACTCTAGGCTAGGGTATAAACAGCCGCAGACTTGAAGTTGTGAAAATGAAAGGTCTTTTTATTCCAGCATAAACAAACACCACACTTGCCTTTGAATCACTATTGCAGGTGATTAAACAAAAAACTACAAATGAAAACTAGGGATGCACCGATACCACTTTTTTTTAACACTGAGTACGAGTACCGATATTTTTTAAAAGTACTCACCGATACCGAGTACCGATACATTTATTTTATGTCATGTGAACGCTTTCCAATAAGAACAGACCTCATATAAAAATGCCCCCAGCTCACAAGTATATATCCCCCAGATACATATACACAGAATGTCCCCAGCTCACATGGATATTGCCCCAGCCAGCTATCACATGGATATTGCCCCAGCTCTCACATGGATATTGCCCCAGCCAGCTCTCACATGGATATTGCCCCAGCCAGCTCTCACATGGATATTGCCCCAGCTCTCACATGGATATTGCCCCAGCCAGCTCTCACATGGATATTGCCCCAGCTCTCACATGGATATTGCCCCAGCCAGCTCTCACATGGATATTGCCCCAGCTCTCACTGGATATTGCCCCAGCTCTCACATTGATATTGCCCCATCCAGCTCTCACATGGATATTGCCCCAGCTCTCACATGGATATTGCCCCAGCCAGCTCTCACATGGATATTGCCCCAGCTCTCACATGGATATTGCCCCAGCCAGCTCTCACATGGATATCGCCCCATCTCTCACATGGATATTGCCCCAGCCAGCTCTCACATGGATATTGCCCCAGCCAGCTCACACATGGATATTGCCCCAGCTCCGGATGCCAGCAGGGGTTGGGGGCCAGATGCCATGCAGCGGGTGTGCCACTGCCCGGTCCTGAACAGCGTGAGAGTCTGTGTTGAAGGGGAGGCGGCTGCGAGCGTGCGTGCATGCGTGCACAGGTCAAGCGGTCCGGCCAGTCAGGTGGTACAGAGACTCAGTACCACCTGACTAGCCGGACCGCGTGACCTGCGCCCGCACGCAGCCGCCTCCCCTTCAACACGGACTCACGCTGTTCAGGACCTCCGACCGGGCACTCCCGCTGCACGGCATCTGGGCCCCCTCAACTCGCAGGCCCTTGGGCGGCGCCCGAGGGCCCAGTGGGTCAGTCTGGGCCTGAACTTTTAGGGGCGCAAATTTCTTATTTGAAATTTGAAATTATGCGCCCCTAAGAAAACTGCACCCGGGGCCACGGCCCCCCCCCACGCTACGCCACTGCTCCTGGTCTTCATTGCTTCAGAGAGCAAAGGAAAGTTAAAGAAGTAAATTGAGTCCAGTAGAACTACCTCTATAGAGGTGGTTCGGATATATCTTGCTATCTGGAACACCCCACCTGTAAAGAATCTAAGGTATCATGAATAACTACGGCTAGTCTTTCCAATATTACAGATTTTGTTGTCAAAGGATGGGATACACAGAGCAAACAGAAAATCTTAATTTGAGAGGTGACATTGAGAGCCTGATTCCATGACACCTCTTGTTCAGAAGAGCTACCTAAGGTTTAAGGGTAAGCTGTATGTAGAAACCGGAGCAACAGTATTGAACTATTGATACTCAGGTTTCACTGATCTCAGAACAATCCTACCTGGAATGCTTGAAAGTGTCAGCCCCTCCACATGCCGTGTAACATGCCGATGAGATCAAAAAAGACGTTCTCTCTTAGTGTGTCTAACAATAGTCTGCTGTTATATATAATGATACATAAACCATAGTTCCCTATTCCTCATAACTAGCTGCATTTGGTTCTGTAAATAAAATAAATTATGAATGTGAGATTTACATCAATATTTTAAAAATAAAAAAATATATTCTAATACATACAGCCAAAATGTAGAATCGTGAAGGAAGACTGACTGCAATAAGAGAACTGAAATACAAGAAAAGCCAGCTTGCTGGGTAGAGTGATTGCGCCATTGGCCCCTAAGGAAGAGTAACAATAGTGGGTTTGTTTGCATGCAAGAAAGATAAGAAGCTTTTTCTTTTTTAAAGTATGAGTTCCAGGAAGAATAAAGTCAGATAATTAAAATTGAAGATTACTGATTTGGTCCAGGGGGTAAGGAGCCCTCAATAAAGGAGAAGAGACCCTTTCTGACTGTAATCACGAAAGATCAGATGTAGCTACAATACAATTGCAAGTCAGAAAACTCTAGCACATTGCCAATGAGGACCCTTATCCACTTGTAGAGGCATTTGAAGCATTACCTCACCAATAATGTCTTCAAAAATAATAACACACAATAGGTAGTGGTGAAGACCATTGACCTTTTTTTCTCATAGAAAGAAGGACTAACGTATAGCTCATTCTTCAATATTACACTACTGCAGGGTTATTTTCTTCTTAATTCACCAAATTCACCATTTTCATATTTCGGGAGCATTTCCGAAAACGAAATATCGACCACCTGAAAATTTCGAATCGATCCGAAATTTCAGATCGATTCAGACGACCAACAGGACAAGAGGCAGGACGACCACCAGGGTGATCGGGGTGAGAGGCATGGAACGCCCTGACCAACCTAGAGGCAGACATGTTGGAAGCCGGAATCCAGGACCGGTCCTCCGGACCATAACCCACCCAATCGACCAAGTACTGCAGAGCACCCCTGAACAGCCTAGAATCCAGAACCTTCCTAACCTCATACTCTACTTCTCCATCAACCTGAACAGGTGGAGGAGGAGGAATGACCCGCGTGTACCTGTTACACAACAAAGGCTTCAGTAGGGAGGTGTGGAAGACGTTGCGCAAGCGAAGATGTTTAGGAAGGGCAAGAGCATAAGCCACAGGGTTAACGCGGCGAATGATCTTGTATGGACCTATAAACCGAGGTGCCATTTTCATAGAAGGCACCCGCAACTTCACGTTCCTAGTGGACAACCAAACTCTATCCCCCACGTTATAGGAAGGAGCTTGTAACCTATGCCTGTCAGCCTTGCGTTTCTGGACGGCAACATTGCGCTCCATGTTTTCGCGAATCTGTCTCCAAATCTCTTGTAGTTGAGTGAGATGTTCATCGAGAGCCGGGATGGCCTGTTCAGCAAACTGAAGCGGTAGAGCCGGAGGGAAAAAACCATAGATGGCAGAAAAAGGAGAGTGGCCAGTGGTCTCATTAACAGCGTTATTATGTGCATACTCAGCCCAGGGCAACAACTCCGACCAATTGTCTTGTTGTTGTGTGGTAAAGCAACGTATGTACTGCTCGAGACCCTGATTTGCCCTCTCTGCTGCCCCATTGGTTTGTGGATGGTATGCTGAAGAGAAGGCCAATTGCAACCCCATCTCCGCACAGAAATCCCTCCAGAAACGAGAGACGAACTGAGCTCCTCTGTCAGAGACTATTTCAGACGGAACCCCATGTATTCGTACAATCTCTCTAGCAAAGACAACAGCCAGTTCTTTGGCTGTAGGAAGCTTAGGTAAAGGGATAAAATTAGCCATTTTGGAGAAGCGGTCTACAACTGTCAGAACCACAGTATGACCCTTGGACTTCGGCAAGTCCACAATAAAATCTATAGATAGATGAGACCAAGGCCTCTTAGGCGTGGGTAAAGGCTGCAATAGACCGACAGGCAAGGTTTTACTGGTTTTGCTTCTGGCACAGACTTGACAAGCAAAAACAAACAGACGTACGTCCTGTCGCATGGTGGGCCACCAGAAATGTCTGGAGATACTGGTAAGAGTTTTAGTAATACCAGGATGACCTGCTGGTTTAGAATCATGAAACATTATGAGTAATTCTTGTCTTTCCTTTTCAGGCACAAACAACATATCTGGAGGCTTGTCAGGTGGAGCCCCCACTTGAGCTGCTTGGAGGCGTTCCAGGAAAGACGAGGAGACAGACAAAACCGTGGAAGCAACAATAAGTTCAGGAGGAACTATAGGATTGTGGTCTTGTGTATTTGATTCATACAGGTCATATTGATGAGATAAGGCATCAGCCTTTACATTGCGGTCACCTGGTCTGTAAATCAATACAAAATTAAACCGAGACAGTAGCAATGACCACCTGGCCTGTCTCGAGTTCAAACGTTTAGCATCCCCGATGTACATAAGGTTCTTATGATCAGTGATTATCAACAAAGGGTCAAGAGTACCTTCCAACAAAAGTCTCCACTCTGACAGGGCAGACACAATAGCAAGCAATTCTCTGTTACCGATATCATAATTGCGTTCTCCTGGTGATAATTTTCTTGAAAAGAACCCACAAGGATGTAGAGGTTTCCCTGGAGACTCTCTTTGAGACAGGACAGCCCCAATGCCTATCTCGGAAGCATCAACCTCAAGAACAAATGGAATCCTGGGATCAGGATGCCGTAACACGGGAGCGGAAGTGAAAGCCTGTTTGAGAGCTTCGAATGCCTGTTTGGATTGTGAAGACCAGACCTGGTTCTTCAGACCTTTACGTGTCATATTAATGATAGGAGAGGCTACAGTGGAATAATTCTTGGTAAATCTCCTATAATAGTTGGAAAACCCCAGAAACCTCTGTATGGCTTTGAGACCTTGAGGGAGAGGCCATTCTGAGATGGCCGTGAGTTTGGAAGGATCTATCTCAATACCTTCTGGAGTGATAATGTACCCAAGAAATTTTACAGTAGTAATGTCGAATAAACACTTCTCCAGTTTGCAATAAAGACCATTGTCCAGTAATTTTGCTAATACCTGTCTGACATGTTCATGGTGGGTTTTCAGATCGGGAGAGTAAATCAATATATCGTCTAGATATACTATAACAAAGGTTTGCAAGAAATCTCTGAGCACATCATTAATAAAATCTTGGAATACCGCTGGAGCATTACAAAGACCGAAAGGCATGGCCAGATATTCATAATGCCCACTCCTGGTGTTAAATGCTGTTTTCCATTCATGCCCATCTTTTAAACGTATCAGGTTGTAAGCCCCTCTTAAATCGAGTTTTGTGTATACTGCTGATCCCCTTAACCTGTCGAACAGTTCTGATATGAGAGGGATAGGGTACACGTTCTTGATGGTGATCTTGTTAAGCCCCCTATAATCGATACATGAGCATAAATCTCCTTCTTTTTTAGACACAAAAAAGAACCCAGCCCCTTCTGGAGAAGAGGAACGTCGGATAAAACCTCTCTCCAAATTCTCCTTTATGTACTCTTCCATGATTTGGTTCTCCTTTATGGATAGAGGATATACTTTGCCCCGAGGAGGCATGGTACCTGGATGAATGTCTATGGCGCAATCATACGTTCTATGTGGAGGTAGTTTCTCTGCCTCTCTTTTATCAAATACAGCCCTGAGGTCGGCATACTGTCAGGAACCTCTGTAGACAATGGAGGAGCTGTAGGTGTGTTCAGGGCACCAATATGTTGAATGGGTATTAAACAAGTCCCAAAACAAGTAGGACTCCAAGACAATATCTCTCCCTTAGCCCAATCAATAACAGGATTATGTTCCACCAACCAAGGGAAACCAAGCACAACAGGATTGGAAGCTGAACAGATAACCTGAAATATGATCTCTTCTTTATGTAAGAGACCAGTGGTAAGAACCACTGTAACCGTATCGTGAGTAATCCTAGGACAGGATAACGGTCTGCTGTCTATGGCTTTGACGGCTAAGGGTGTCTATCTTACAAGCAGAGGGAGAGAAATGGAAGAAGCATATTCAATATCGATAAAGTTACCAGCAGCCCCAGAATCAACAAAAGCGGTAGTATGCATGGTCTTGGTCTCCCAAGCCACGGATACTGGTAACATAAGTTTAGTGTCTTTGACAGGAGACATGCACGTCACACCCAAGGCCTGTCTCCTCAACTGCCTTAGGTGCGGTAGTTTTGCGACTTATCATGCATTCTAGGGCGAGTGGGACATTAAAATCGTAAATGTCCTTCTAAACCACAATACAGGCACAATCCCTCACGAAGACGCCTTGTTCTCTCTTCCTCTGTAAGCTTAGTATGGCCTAGTTGCATAGGCTCAGAGGGAGGAGATAACTCTCTGGGTGGTGCCTGAAAGACAGGGGCAAACCTTGGTAACGGTCTCTTAGGTTTCTCTCTTGGAGTTCTTCTGTCCCTTATCTGATCATCCAGATCTATACAATAATCAATGAGTTCACACAATACCTCAGGTAATTTACATGGAGCCAATTCATGCATCAATGACTCTGATAACCCCTCCATAAAAGCCAGAACCAGAGTCTCATTTGTCCAGTTCACGTCAGAAACCAACGTTTTAAATTCTATGGCATAATCAGACAGAGTTCTGTTCCCTTGACATATGCGGAACAAGGATTTGCCAGCTACCTTGGCCTTTCTGGTGGGATTAAATGTACGTTTTAACTCGGCTATGAATTCTTTATAATCCCGTACGATAGACTTCTCTGCCTCCCATAAAGGATTCACCCATGTCAACGCTCTGCCAGACAGATGGTTAATAATGAACCCCACTTTGGCTATGTCAGTGAAAAACATTTGTGGATTTAATTTAAAATGAATATCCACTTGGACAAAAAATCCCGGCACTCTGAGGGAGTACCATCAAACCTCTTAGGAGCGGTCATGTGTACCTGGGATGTCTGAACGACAGGGGACACAGGTATAGCAAGCGGGGGTGCAACCCCAGCTGGTTCCAGGTGAGCCGTACGAGTCAGGATAGTTTGTAAGGCAAGAGCAAACTGATCCATCCTATGGTCCTGCTCATCCTGTCTGGATACAAAGTCACTCAAATGCTGTGTTAAGTCTGCGGGATCCATTTTGGCCAGATCGTAAAGTCACGGTTCCCGCATCCCACCACGCAGTACTTAACGCCCAACACTCCACAGAGCCCAAAAGCTACCAACAGAGTAGCCGTGTAGAATCCCTAACTGTCTGGTCCTTAGAATTGGCCAGGTAAACTAGCTAGACAGAAAAGGGTTAAGCAAAAGACAATGTTGTAATACAAAACCAGGTTAGCAACACGGGGGGGAATTAGACGAGCCAGAATCAGGAATACAGGGTATAGAATAGTCAAATGGAATAGCCGGGTCGATATCAGTGCAGTAGCGTAGTACAAGAAAATAGTCTAGGGCAACGGAAGGCAGAATAGTCAGAAAACAAGCAGAGGTCAATAACAGGTTAAATCACAATAGAAGTCAGGTACAAGGAGCTCAGGTATGGATAACCATGATCTGGCATTGCTGAGAAGTAACTGAGGGTTTTTAAAGACCTTCACCAGACCGCGCCCCCCACAAGCCGTGCCTCAAGCACACAGGAGAGGCTGGAAGCCCCCAATGTTACACTATCTCCTCGTCACTGGAGCCAACTGGGCAGTATGCTGCAGCTGCTGGGGCAACATGAGTGCCAGTTATTTGTGTGTCATCACTGGCACCCCCTTCCTCTAGGTTGATTATACTCCCTTCCTCAACATCAGAGATTGAATCACAGCACTGTAGTTGCTGCGCATCCTCAAGCAGCATGTCACTGTCATTGTAGTCAAACAATTCAGCTGACTCCTCCGTGTGTGATAGTGGGGCTACAGCAGGAGTAGCTGTGGACATGGAGGATGCAATAGATGCTCTGGCAGCTGAGGTGAACTGTAAAGTACTACAAGCCTGGCTAGCAGAGGATGAGGAGGATGAGGATGGTCTGGTTAGCCAATCCACCAAATCCTCTGCATGTTGCTGCTGCTTAAGACGGCCAGCACCAGTTAGAAAGGACAAGCGTGCCCCTGCAGAGGATGCACCACGTCCACAACGACCAGAGGCACAGCCTCCCGACACAGAGGCTGCTTGCCCTCTTATCTGTGTCTGGGAGCGTCTGCCTGTCCTTTTTGGTCTTTCTGACATGGTGAGTGATATATAGATTAAAGATATACAGAACTCTGATTCAACTCTGTTATAAAAATTTGAGATATGAAGAACTCTGATTCAACTCTGGTATAAAGATTAAAGATTTCCAGAACTCTGGTATAACTCAGTGAGACACCCTGATAGCTGGCAGCCAGTGACAAGACACAGATTAAAATTTCCAGAAACCTCCTATAAATCAGTGAGACCCCCTGATGGGTGGCAGTGACAAGACATAAATTGCAATTCCCAGAAACCACCTATAAGTCAGTGAGACCCCCTGATAGGACACCCCTGATAGCTGGCAACAGTGACAAGACACAGATTACAATTCACAGAAATCTGCTAGAAGTATGTGGGACCCCCTGATAGCTGGCAGTGAGAAGACACAGATTACAACAATTCCCAGATATTTTGTAGAAATGAGACCCCCACAATTGCTTGTGGCAGTGAGAACACAAAGATTACAGCAATTCCCAGATATTTTTTGTATAATTCACTGACCCCCAAAATAGTTGGTGGCAGTGAGAACACAAAGATTAGAACAATTCCCAGATATTTTGTAGAAATGAGACCCCCACAATTGCTGGTGGCAGTAAGAACACAAAGATTAGAACAATTCCCAGATATTTTGTAGAAATGAGACCCCCACAATTGCTGGTGGCAGTGAGAACACAAAGATTACAACAATTCCCAGATATTTTTTGTATAAATGACTGACCCCCAAAATAGTTGGTGGCAGTGAGAATACAAAGCTTAGAACAATTCCCAGATATTTTGTAGAAATGAGACCCCCACAATTGCTGGTGGCAGTGAGAACACAAAGATTACAACAGTTCCCAGATATTTTGTAGAAATGAGACCCACACAATTACTGGTGGCAGTGAGAACACAAAGATTAGAACAATTCCCAGATATTTTGTAGAAATGAGACCCCCAAAATAGTTGGTGGCAGTGAGAACACAAAGATTAGAACAATTCCCAGATATTTTGTAGAAATGAGACCCCCACAATTACTGGTGGCAGTGAGAACACAAAGATTAGAACAATTCCCAGATATTTTGTAGAAATGAGACCCCAGAATTACTGGTGGCAGTGAGAACACAAAGATTACAACAATTCCCAGATATTTTTTGTATAAATGACTGACCCCCAAAATAGTTGGTGGCAGTGAGAACACAAAGATTAGAAGAATTCCAAGATATTTTGTAGAAATGAGACCCCCACAATTGCTGGTGGCAGTGAGAACACAAAGATTAGAACAATTCCCAGAGATTTTGTAGAAGTGAGACCCCCCAATAGCTGGGGCAGACTGGCAGTGAGAACACACACTAACACAACAATCTCCTCTCAAAAAACACGTGCTGAAAGCTGTCTGAAGCCTTATATAGTGTGCTGCGGGACTTAGCTCTGTGAGCCAATGAGTGGGCAATTTTTTTTTGCCGTGATTGGCATAGTCTTGAACCTGTCTTGCACCTGACCTGTGGTCAGGTGCAAGGCTGTAGCCAATTACAAGCTTCAGGCCAGTGGAAAAGTGCATTGTGGTCCATTGTGGTGCATTGTGGGCGAACATGCGGCGAACACGCTTAAATGTTCGAAGTTCGCGAACATACAAACTGGCGCTGTTCGACTCGAACTCCGAACACATCGAACCGAACAGCTCATCCCTAGTTGCAGCGAGGTACCATGTCACTCTCTCCATGTGCATGTTTGTTCATAGCTGCAGCTATCTGCAAAAATCCCAGCAGACACTTGTCCTTTTGCTCATAGACGTCAAAGTTGGATAGTCCAGCTTCTTTATTTGCCTTTATGAAACAAATGAATGATACATGCACACTAGATGGGTTCTTTCTCTAACTTTGGGAAGTTTCCCAAGATGATGCAGTACATATATACAGTAGGCAGACATGGATATATATCTGTGCACTATTCCATTCGCAAAACTGGGAAGATAGTTTAGGTAAGCTTAGGCTAGGGTCAGACGAACGCATTTTTATGTTGTCTGTGAAAAAGTGCGTTCGAACGAATGGACGCATTTTTTCACAGAATACGTGATAGTGGTCATACTATGCGCATTTTCGTCCGTGATTTTGTACGGATCATCAATAAAACCCTTTTTGCGTCTGGACGTTATGTTGGCCGGACATTAGCAGTGTCTGACGTCTCCAATTCACGCACACACGCCGCTAGCGGACGCAGCGCACTCTGTACGTCAGTACCTGCAGTTTCACGTTCTCGAAAAAATGCGTTCATTTTCCACTTGCGTTGCGCAGCCGGACTTTTGTGCGACCGTACTTCGTATATTGGCCGTCATTGCCCGTCATTTGCTGCTAGTGCGGCCGTGATTAAGTGCGCCTGCACGCGCGTTCGCACTGCCTCAGTCTGACCCTAGCCTTATACTCATCCATTATAGCAGCATTTATGTTCATATTACCTAGAATGTATGCATTACTGAGTGTTGAACTACAGTGGATAGCAAAACTCTACACCCCCCTGTTAAAATAACAGGTTTCTGTGATGTATAAAAAAATGAGACAAAGATAGATCTCAGAACTTTTTCCACCTTTAATGTAACCTATAAAGTGTGCAACTCAATTGAAAAACAAACTGAAATCTTTTAGGTGGAGGGAGGAAAAATAAAAAACTAAAATAATATGGTTGCATAAGTGTGCACACCCCATAACTAATACTTTGTTGAAGCACCTTTTGATTTTAATACAGCAATCAGGGCCAAATTACAATGTTGACGCTAACGTTAGCGCCAGCGTAAGTAATTTTTAACGCGTGGGGTAAAACCATTTGCTCTGACTTCCGAATTACATACTCAGCACTACAACCGCGAGGAATTGTGTACCGCGTGTGAACCTGCGCGAACCATGCGCGAGCTTACTGTACTTTGCGCGTCCGATACTTAACATTGTGAGCGCAAATGCAAATGTGCGCTCGGATAAGTAAGGTATTACAATCTATTTGCGGTAATTACCGCATGGACGTTATTCGGATAATCTTAGCGACTCCTAAAAGCTGGTGCTAATGGCAAATCTGAACAACCTGGCTAACCCCAAATATACAGGCCCATGAAAAGGAATGCACCAAAGCACAGGTGCCTATTCAACTCATACCAAACCAATACAATGGATGATGTTGTGTGTGCATGTATTATTGCTGCAACATATGTGCTCATTTTTCGTCACAGACGCAGAACTCGTCTCCAATGGCAGCAGGAGTTGGAGAGGGAGCGTGCTGTTCCATGGGCACCTCGTGTCCAAAGGACACGATTAACATTGGAACATCTGACTGATGCTGACTGTCGACTCCGCTACTGGTTGACCTGGGCACAGATATACAGGCTCTACCAACAGTTGCGTTCCCATCTGGAGTCCAGGTCAGGGACAAGGATATCTGCCCCAGGGATGACAAAGTTGCTGTGCTGCCTGAGGTTCCTTGCCACTGGCACCTTCCAACAGCCTCTAGCTGACTTAGGTGGTATCAGCCAGTGCACCTTCTCCATCGTGCTCCATCACTTCCTCCTGCAATGAAGCGCAACTGGCACCACTATATAGGATTCCCTAACACCCATGAGGGATTCCAGAGAGTGAAACAGGGCTTTTATGCACTTGGAGGCTTCCCCTATGTCCTGGGGGCTGTTGATTGCACCCACGTAGCAATCCATGCACCTTGAGTGGAACCTGCAGTTTATATGAAATAGAAAAAATTTCATTTTGGCTGAATCGTGACCAAAAAAAACAGCGTGCACAAAGATTTTTGCGCGAGGCGGTACTACGCGTGCATTCTGGCGCATCCTGTTAGCGTTACGCGCACATGCGTTATTGATCGGTGGATGTGTGAACGCGCGAAGATTGTAATTCCAATGGCGATTTGCGTGAGCTAAACTTTAGCGCTTAGCGCAAAGATTTTCACTTTGCGCTAAGATTTTAGTGTCAATATTGTAATGTGGCCCTCAGTCTTTTTGGGAATGAGTCTATCAGCATGGCACATCTTGACTTAGCAATATTTGCACACTCCTCTTTGTAGACACACTCCAAATCTGTTAGATTGTGAGGGCAGCTCCTGTGCACAGCCCTCTTCAGTTCACCCCACAGATTTTCGATTAGATTCAGGTCTGGGCTCTGGCTGGGCCATTCGAAAACTTTAATCTTCTGGCAAAGCCATTTCTTTGTTGATTTGGATGTATACTTTGGGTCATTGTCGTGCTGAAAGATGATGTTCCTCTTCATGTTTAGCTTTCTAGCAGAAGCCTGAAGGTTTTGTGCCAATATTGACTGATATTTGGAACTGTTCATAATTCCCTCTACCTTGACTAAGGCCCCAGTTCCAGCTGAAGGAAAACAGCCACAAAGCATGATACTGCCACGACCCTGCTTCACTGTGGGTATGGTGTTCTTTTGGTGATGTGCAGTGTTGTTTTTGCTCCAAACAGATCTTTTGGAAATATGGAAAAAACTATAACCTTGGTTTCATCAGACGATAACACATTTACCCATATGCGGTTGGGAGACATCAGATGTGTTTTTGAAAAATTTAGCCAGGCTTGGATGTTTTTCTTGACACTCTACCCCATAGCCCAGACATATGTAGAATACAAGAGATTGTTGTCACATGTACCAGACAGTCAGTACTTGCCAGATATTCCTGCAGCTCATTTAATGTTGCTGTAGGCCTCTTGGCAGCCTCCCTGACTAGTTTTCATCTTGTCTTTTTATCACATTTGGTGGATAGTCCAGTTCTTGGTAATATCCAGCGATAAATAAATAAATCTGTCACTCTTCAGTATTAATGATGGATTTCATTCCTCAGCATAAGAAAAACGACGGGTCTTGACTTGACGTGACGGGTCGAATCGTCGTTTTTCTTATGCTGAGGTATAAAATCCATCATTAATACTGAAGAGTGACAAATTTATTTATTTATCGCTGGATATTACTGGATTTGGAAGTGGATCCATCCTGGCACAAAACAAGTGGTGAGCAGTATCCAGAACTATTGCTTGATTATCAGTTCTTGGTAATGTCACTGTTGTGCCATATTTTCTCCACTTAATGATGACTTCTTCACTGTGTTCCATGGTATATCTAATGCCTTGAAAATTCCGTTGTACCAGTCTCCTGACTGATACCTTTTAACAATGATGCTTTGGAAGCATCTCTGTGGACCATGGCTTTTGCTGTAGGATATGACTAAGAAAATGTCAGGAAAGACCTACTAAAACAGCTGAACTTTATTTGGGGTAATCAGAGGACTTTAAATGATGGCAGGTGTGTACTGACTCCTATTTAACATGCTTTTGAATGTGATTGCTTAATTCTGAACACAGCTACATCCCCAGTTATAAGAGGGTGTGTACACTTATGAAACCATATTATTTCATGCCACCTAAAAGATTTCAGTTTGTTTTTTCAATTGAGTTGTACAGTTTATAAGTCACATTAAAGGTGGAAAAAGTTCTGAGATTTATCTTTGTCTCATTTTTGTTTACATCACAGAAACCTGACATTTTAACAGGGGAACAGCAATGCTGCCATAATGGATGAGTATCAGCTTACTGAAACTATATTCCCAGTTTTATGAATGGATTAGTGCACAGTTATATACAGATATATCTTTGTCTCATTTTTTATATCACAGAAACCTGACATTTTAACAGGGGTGTATAGACTTTTGCTATCCACTGTATATTGCCCACCAGCTTTGTTTGACAGATGTTTATGAGGTTAATTAAGGCTACGAAGTCCTGAGTAAGTGGCCTCTTTCTTCCTGAGCCATATCTTGCTACAACTTCCCTGCTAATGTAGTTCAACAAGGGTTCTGTAGCAAATTCAGCATTTTCTAATGTAATGGACTCTTTTTTTGCATTTATTTTTTAATTTGTGTTTTTGAATTCATAATGAATTTTATGATATTATCCACGTATTGCTTCATTATGGGAGTCACTTTTCAAAAAAAAATAAGGAAACAACTTGAACTTAATTTTCATGTGTTTTCCTGTATCTCCTTACTATATGTTATTGGCATTAAGGAGTACGCTCTATTCCCACCATTTTACATAGATCCAGAAATAGCTTGTCTTATCTTTAAGTGGCTTCCTTTTTTTATCCCTACAAAAGTATGTCTTCTAGGTCAATACCCATGAAGGTCATTTGAGTAACATGTGGCTTCAATGTGACAGTTCTGTGTTTTTCACTAATGTGCCCTTTAGACCGTTATAACTCATAATAGAGTCACTTACAGTGCAAGAATACTGAACTGGATAGCTTCAGCATAAAGTTACATTACTATAAATTGCTTATATAGGTCCAATAAATTCCACAGCCTCAAATTCAATAAACAATTTTTTTTTACTTAGCAATACGAGACTGTTCTAGTAGAGTTGATTCAAAACTCAATCTTGGTGGTAGTTTCATCTTGGCTGTATTGGATTGCCCAGCCAAAATCATCAATATTTAGTGAATAACTACATAAGTTAAAGATTATAATAACAAATAATTTTGGTATTTTTAAGGTGTTAAGGGCCCCTCTCCAATGTTTACATGTGAAATTGGTTTTAGCAATATGGGTGCAAATACATAACTAAAATGCACTGCGTATCCATGTGTGACTTAAATGTTTTAATCATTTGCCTTACGTGTAGCTCATAGCAGCTACTCTTTTTTCCCTTTTTTTGAACAGGCAAACATTATGTCATGGATGTTTACTTGGACTTAAGCCTTTTCTCCGTGTAACTCTCCTTTTGCAGTTTCTTCGGAATTGAACAAAACCCAATATATGTTGTTTAAAAACTGATTCTTTTTCTTAAGTACAGTTTAAAGTGTTTCTTACATGTTTACGGTATTTCCAGATGTGCAAGAGGAACAGATGGGTAGCCTTATATGTTTTGTATGCCTGATAATAAAATGACCTCACGGTCTATTTAGAGAACAAGAGCTGTTATACTTTGGCTGTTTATAGCTCTGGTAACATCTTGACAAGCAACCCAGGCAGTTCAAAGGAAAGATAAAATGAACAAGTGGATAAATAATGGCCAATCCTTGTTAAGAAAATTTACTGTGACTGTTGTATGGATAATGTAAACACATATGACCTTTATATTTGTTTAACTTGTTGTCACTCACAGGAAACAGCAGATGATGCTCCTGGTGAAGCAAAATCTTCCATCAGTGTTTTGCGCCCACATGCACATCACAAACCTAAATCCAAAATCTAATGGATTGCTCGTGACATCAGACGATATTAATTTACAAAATATGTGGTTTTAAAAAATGAGTTAAAAAAAGTCATACCCCTACTTGAAACTCTCCATGGTGCTGTTCCTTTCTATTGTTTACGTATTAAGCATGGCACTAAATATACCACATGATGGTTCCCACTCCTCTTTTTAACTACGACTTCACATTTTCTTTGTGGCATCTTAAATCTGTGGCTTATAACACCTATCTTAGGAAGAAGCATCACTAGCAATTTATTTTGAAAACCAGAATGAGTTGTCTTCCCACCTATGTCACACAAGTTGTTTTGTGCTGTATTTTTCCATCATAAATAATTTCACCCTGTTATCTTCAACATGACCACAGTCTGTTTGTAATGTTCAGCAATTATACTTTTGGAGTATACAGCTGTATCAGTTAGCAAAATGTATTTTCATTAGATATCAGGTTGTTGCAGGTACAAACACAGAAAATATGCATATGCCTGTTTGTACACTCAATATTATTTCTAATTTCTCAGAAGATCATTTAAAGAAAAATTCTGGGCCAGGGGTCAGCAACCTTGGCCCCTCCATATGTTTTGGAACTACATCTCCCATGTTGCTCTACCACTTGTTCAAATAGTTTAGATCGAGGCGCGTTCAGTTGCTCTGCCGCTGCAAGTGCTAAATTAGCAACTTGCCACTGAATGCTGTTCTGCAGTTCAGCGCTCAGCACTGCTAACTTAGAACTTGCAGCCAAGTCGAGAGGTGCTGCGGGGTTAGCTGAGTGTGACGTAGGAAAGATGGCTGCCTCCATGGAGCAAATAATTCAATAAGGAAATATTTATTGGAACATGGTCAACATTAACACTAAAGTGGTAATAAAATGGACAACAGTGGATATTGCAGAAACAGCACATTTCACTAAGCAGTCCTCTGTTCTTTCACTTCCATACTCACAGCCAAAGCGTTCAGTGAGACTGCTGCAGCAAACTGAATTGCTGCACTGAAGCAATTCAGCAGCTGCAGAGGAACTGAATGCACCTCAGGGGTCAGCAACCTTGGCTTCCTGATATTTTGGGAACTACATTTCACATGTGGCTCAGTCAGCCTAATGGGTGACTGAGCCTCATGGGAGATGTAGTTCCCAAAACATCAGGGAGCCAAGGTTGCTGACCCCTGGCTTAGATGCTTTGAAATGTATCTCCTAAACACCTTTAGGGCCAAGGTTGCTGACACCTGCTCTAGACATTGTGACCACTCATTGTTATTTGAGTGGTCATAGTGTCATAAGTGCCCCCTCTACTCAGATGGTGAGGGTTTAGCTCCTTCCAAAAGCACAGATCACCCAGTGCTGATCTCAGTTTGTGATGAGCACCCAAAAGCAGGACTGTTTGTGGGACCTAGGCCATAGCAATAGCTCCCACTGTGCTCTGAATGAGCATTAGCAGCCATTTGATTCACTGGACGCTCGCTCAAACGTCAAACTACATTTCCCACCCCAGTCACATGAAGTCTGCATCTCCCAGGAAGCGTGCATCATTTCAAGAACAGAAGAGCACTAAGGGAGCCCAGGGCTGGCTTCAAGGAGAATTTTTAAACTTTAAAGGTTAAAACTAGGGATGCACCGATACCGTTTAATACAGAGTATGAGTGCCGATACTTTTTTCAGGTACTCACAAATACCGAGTACTGATACTTTTATCTAATGTCATGTGACACTTTCCAACAAATAATTTAGGATTTTGCTGAAAGCCTGTCCAATTTATGTTAATACTGAAATATATGGCCAGACACCCCATTTACCCACTGCACAGCCTGCACACACCCTGACCTCACACACAGACCTCAGAGATATTTATTTATATTATTATATATTGTGACATAAGGAAAGGGAAGGTCATTGAGGGGCAATACATTTCCCCTCGGTTTCTGTCATATATGCAGAAGTAGTGAATCCAGACCAGGTTTTCAGGCTGCATGTAGTGTCTGGATTTCCAGGTTTTGTGTCTCTCCCCAGGGCTAATTACTTGATTGGTGTTTAATCAGGGGAGATAAAAGAGGGGAGGCTAAACCAGGAAGTTGCTCTGGCCTGGGACTCAGAAAGCCTTCTGAGGGAGCTACAAGGTGTGTAAAAAGGTTGCTTACAGTAATTTTGTTCGTTTAAGGTGGCTGAGGTTAGCTCACCATTTGTTAGATAGGGAATCTAACTGTTTAGTAAGAGCCTGAGCGGCAAGGGTTTATTTTCTGTTTTCATTTCTGTTTTATTGCAAACTTTTAAATAAATACTGTCTGCTGGACAGATTTAAAGGAACTTTTACGCCTGGACTACCTTTTTCCCAGCAAAGGTAACCTCAGTTTGAGCTATACCCCCACAATATATATATATACACAAAACAGGAAAAAGAGCACTCTGTCCAAGAAAATTAAAAAATAGTTTGTTGCCCGGGTGCTAACCATGGGATGAATACAAAAATACAAAAAGTGAGAGCACACACCGGGGCTTGTAAAATAAAGTGTTTATTAGGTATTAATTAAAAGTCCCAATGTTTCGGCTCCTGAGAGCCTTTATCAAAGGTTGAAACATAGATCACACAAACATACAGTTCGAGATCTTGCGAGATCGCGGCTGGAGGGGTTATCACCAAGCAGCTTCTGTAAACCTTTGTGGCCGCATGCTGGAATGCAACCAGCCGCAGGGGCATGGTGGAATGCAGCTGGAGCATTCAGCCAGCTGCCCCAGCCCCTCGGATGCCGACAAACCAGCTCAGTGCTGGCTTCTGGTACCGGGGCATCTCCACGAGTACCAAGTACTCATGCATATCCCGGTATCACACCGATTCTGATACTAGTATCGGTATCAGTGCATCCCTAGATAAAACAATAAGGGGTGTGGAAGCTTTCATGAGAGGATGATACATAACTCATCTATTACCCCCTTCCCATTTTATCTCAAGAGCTTCACTTTAAACATGTAATGCAACCATCCAAACCCATTTCAGACAAATCACAATTTCAAAATTTCTACAGAAGTAGTAGGTTAAACTGCTTGGTATAGTCAGGGACAAACAATCCATTTTAATAAGGCATATGAACAGAAGTACAGAAAAGAATTGGGGACATGACACTGCAAATGAAAAAGGGAGACATCAAAAGGGAATGTCTGGCTAAGGGTAGTAAGGAAAAATAGAGGGAGAAGACATCCTCAACACAGACTTAAGAAAGAGTATGAGAGAAGCAGAAGAACAAGTGAAGAAGACTGAGGACTGTTAAAAGGATTAGCAGATAGAATAGGTAAAGAAAATACAGGTCTATTCACTAAAGGCGAAACTCAGGAGAATTGGCTGGAGAAGTGAAAATTCTAGGTCAAAATAGCCAAACCAGAAAAATTCGACTATTAATCTCACTTTCCAAATTCGCTATTTGGTCTAGAATGTTCTCCAATTCTCCAGGGTTTCGCCTTTAGTAAATAGACCTGTAAGTAGATGCTCACAAGAAGGACCATTCAGGAATCATTGTACGCAATATAAGTGGAAAGAGGAAATGAGCAGAAGAATTTTTAGAAAGGACATCGGAAGGACATTTTGCATCACAAGGGAGCATGGGGGTCACAGGTGGACAAAGAATACTACACAAAATGCCACTAAATTGGAAACAAGAAAAAAAGAGGGATACTACATCAGAAAGGTAAACATGAGCAAAAAACAACAAGGAAACACATGGATAACAGTGAGAAGGCCCCTAGCACTCTCAAGAAAAGTGAAAAGAAGTCAGTGATCACAAAATTCTTCAGACATTGAGATTATTTGAAAAACATCCTAGTCTTAAAAGAGTGCAGGACAAAATGGAAAATGGAGAATATAAAAGTGATATAAAACAAAGATATCCAAATTTATAATATATATTTATTTTGTTATATTTTTATTTTAATTTTAAAATTTATGTTTAGAAAAATGAGGTAACAAGGTCTCTATTTCGAATTTTTTTTTATTAAAAAGTACCCATAGAATACATAACCACAAAGGTTTGAATGAAAACATGTGGAAGAATTTACATGTTGCAAATGACTGAAATCTGAATGGAAGTTTATAGTTTTTTAAAAAATTGTGTTACAGCATTCTGACTCCACATGACATTTTCATTTTGTCTAGAAAATCAAGAGACTGGATAACCTTCAGTATCACTTATTCACTGTTTAAATAAATGTGAGTCAATACCGCATGTACTGGTGAGCATTGCAAAAAGAATACTACAACACAATTTTGCCATTTATAGATGATTGAAGCAAAAAAGCAGTTGACATACTCTTTTTTAGTGCTTTGTTCTAGATTTATTGCTGTGAGTCTCTGAGACCAACACAGAACCTTTTGCGTTTTATTGGAGATCTATGATATTTTCACACACATATTTTATTACGGTGGGACTGAGCTTTGTGCTGAGCGCCTCCCTTCATGTGCTGTTTCTTTTCCTTCCTCTGCAGCCTGACATGCATTACATAACAACCATGCCTTTTCCTGTGAGCCCCCCTGTCCCAACTTTATACTTATGTACTATGTGAGAATGGGAAATGTAAGAAATAAATTGTATAAACGTTCATTCTGAACACAACACAGGAAAGAAATGAAAGAATATTATTATGCCCTACAATCTTCAATTAAATTCACAATTAACTGCTGGCACTATCAGTAACAAATGATTATTACTCAGGTGTATTGAGTGGTTTTTAGGAGGAATCAAAATTAATAAAACTAATTTACCACCATAGACTCTTCCATATCAGACATGTTGAGGATTTGTTTGTG
Source organism: Leptobrachium leishanense (assembly GCA_009667805.1). NCBI lineage: Eukaryota > Metazoa > Chordata > Amphibia > Anura > Megophryidae > Leptobrachium > Leptobrachium leishanense. The sequence continues at coordinate 370,540,520 of CM019063.1, forward strand.
CATTACTATGCGAGTACCTGAAGGTGGTCTCATTTTCCATACAGCATATTTAAGCCTTCATAATCAACATTGTTTGTAATATTGTTTGATTACTACTTTAACATGATGATATTATGAAATAAATAAAGGTTTATGCGTGCAGATCAAGCAATTATCTATAGTTTTGTTCCTCATTAAGTTCTACCAAACCAAAGCGTGTAATGTCTTGAATAATAGAAAATGTGTGATATGCTTGGTCTCTAGAGTTCTTCGCACCTTGTCAGGTCTCCCAACTCTGTAGCACTGAGAGAGGCTATTGTTTTGTATCTGTTCTGCTGAAGCTTTCATGTAGGTGCCCCATTCTACCATCCACCATGTTGTATTGTTGGTATAATGTCTGCTTAGGATCATGAGCTACCAACCCTTTCACCCTGTGACCGATAGGATTCCCAGTCAGAGTTTTAAGGACATCCACTTCCTTTTGCCAGTGCCCTGTTGTGGTTTTGCTACACCTCAGTGCATTCCTGTTTGTTCTTTGTATTGATCTTCTGGAATTTGACTCCTGGCTTTGTATATTGACCTATCCTGATTTCTCGACTCCTCAAACCTAGGTTTTCTGATAATCTGTCTCTTTGCTAATGTCCTCTACTTATTTATATGTTTATGTGAACCTTTCCTGTCCCAGGCCAAGGTTTGTTCAAATTATTATTCTTTCTTAATATTACAGTTAAAAGTACTTATACAGCGCCATCAGATTCCGTAGCGCTTTGCAATGGGGAAGCACGAACAACGCAAGTGAAACAAGGGAGCAGGGCAGTGTGGAGATAATTACCAGAAAGAGTAGCAGACACTACATGATGATAGACCAAGAGCTTGGGCATGATAAGGGTAAACCGAGAGAGGAGTGTAGCAGCTGAGAAAAGGAGCCTATATAATTAGGATAGGGGTTGGATGAGGCAAGCGGAGGGGCAGCAGGGGGAAAAATGGGAGTGAATGTGGCTATGGATAAGAAATACAGAGTTTAGAGCGATGACCATTGCACGCAAAGAATTTACAACAGGGAGGAGCAGAATAGACTGAGAATCAACACAGAATTAAACTATCATAAAAAAGAGGGAAAAAAATAAAATACATAAACTAGCAAAAATATAGCAAAAATTGTGTTGATTGAAGAATACCTTGCTGACTTTATACAGAGGGAGAGATTGCAGTGAGTTATTATCTGTCCATTTAACCTTTCCCGCTGCAGGGTGTACTATGCTGTCCCTTGAAGCCGTGGCATGTACCAATATGCCACTCCGACTCCAATGGGCCTCCTCCGGTCCCCACCCACAAGCTGGCACGCGCCGCATGCCATTCACTGCTCTGTGATGGCCTGGTTTCTGAAGGAGGGCCTGCCGCGGCAGCCAGCTAGTACTAGTACCCCCGGCCATTGTTAAAGCCCTCCCTCTGGTTGCAACCTGCCCAATGTGAAGGGGTTAAGGACTGTATTTAGCACGGGTTTTGTTTGTTTAGCACAGGTATTGTTTGTGGTTGCTCATATCTGCATGCAGGGCAGTGGTGTATTTAGGTTTGGTGCTGCCCTAGGCCTGACTAAACTTGTGCTCCCCCTAATTTAAATTTGACACACTCCTTCATGTCAAGGTCACACCTCTTTCTGTTTAAACCCCACCCCTTCATCTCCAGCACTGATTGTATACTCAGCTTCCTCCACGATGACTTGGTCTGCTGGAACCGATCCTGATGGGGGAGGGGAACCACAGGACTGCCGTGGATAGACAGAATAGACTGTAAACTTGGGAGAGTAAAATAACCATCAATTTAATCAGTATGAATTAAAACCATATATGGATATGAAAATCCGACGTGTTTCGTCGCACAACGGCGACTTTATTGAGGATAATATCCTTTCAAAATATATACATTCTGTGTGTAATATATATATATATTTATTATTCTATAATTGAAGACTGGTGCTTAGGGTTGCCACCTTTTCTTCAAGCCAAACACTCTAGTGCTAGGGTTGGGCGGCAATTATTTTTTTGTAGCTTATCCATTACGCCATTATGCGTATATGTTATGGTACGTGGTATGCATGGCAGACTGCTATGATGGCACACTGGTATTATGGCATGTCAGACTGGTATTACAGCACACTGGTATGCATGGCAGACTGGTATTATGGCACACTAGTATGTATGTCAGACTGATATGCACGCTGGTATTAGTGACACACTGGTATTATGGCACACTGGCTGGTATGTATGGCAGACTGGTATTAGGGCACACTGGCATGTATGGCAGACTGGTATTATGGCACACTGGGTGGTATGTATGGCAGACTGGTATTAAGAGAGGTGGGAGAGATTTACTTATCAAGATCAGATTAATTTGTTGTCACCATGATTCTTGGAGTCTGAGGAATGGATACAGATCCCTGAATGATTGCAGTAGGCACAGCTCAGAGCAGTTAGTCTTGGGAGTCCTGCTGCCTCTCTCAACTTGGTCACATGTGCCTGAGCGGGAGCAAGTGGCTGATGGGAGGAGGAGGACCTGGCAGAATGGGGAAGAAGCGACGTCACTGCACCACCGCCTCATGTCAGTGACTGGTAGTGCGGAGCGTCTCTCACTCGCATGCAACCTGCCCTGCGTACCAGTGAAGATTCAAGGAGCAGGCAGCACAAGCGATCTGCTCTCCTCTGTAGCTGCCCCTGTAATAGTCGATCGGCAAAGGTGCAGCATGCTTAAGAGGGATGCGGGTCCTCTACCGGTGCTTCGTGTTTCCTTGCTACAACTATCTTGGAACGCCCCTCCGAGTGACGTGTTTCCAGTCTATGTGACTAGGTGGCCGATCCTTGCTCTGGTCACTTCCGTTGGCCATCTTTGTAGTTCAAATAAAGTTTTTTTTGTAGTTTCGGTAATCAAAACTTCCAATTCCCATGTTATACAGTCTCCATGCGAGTCCAAGGCTTTTTTTTGCTGCACCCCCTAGAAAGTGCCGCCCTAGGCCTAGGCCTTAATGGCCTAGGCCAAGATACTGCACTGGTGCAGGGTTATATCCTTATCGTTACATAAGTATCATGTGATATTTAGGACTATTTAGGCAAATGCAATAACTGTGATCTAGAATAGTAAATTGGAGAATATGAGATACCTGTCTGTTATGGATGCAAGGACTCACATACAGCATGTTCCCCTCGCCGTCAGTATCCCGAAGGAGTACTGGTTCTGGCCCAAAACTTACTCAATAACAGGAGATCCTTGCGGGGTGGAAATCAAACTGGGACTGCCTTTATTCTGGGTTTATATTGAAAACTAAAGCACGCCCCAGCGTTTCCATGCTGAATAGTCTCCCCATCCCATACATACACACGCTGGTCTACAGACAAAGAATAATGAAACTGGTAGAGAGGTCTGGTTACAGCCAGTCCTAGGGGGGTTGAGTGGACCAGAGCAAATGATTACATACAGGGAAAACAGCACAGTATGTCCCACACAGCACTCTACCCTAAATACAGGTGCAATAAAATATAAGAAAATTTAAACAAATAAACATTGTGGTGATCCTTCCATCACATGGGGGAATTTGTGACACTGGAAGGGCTTGTTTCCGTCACATAGTCTATCAAGGTTTATTTAAGGCTGAAGGTATAACAGTACATGGAGCACATAGCTGTATTTCCCATAACAATTAAGATCAAAAATTGTTCATTTTACAAAAGTATCACATACAGGGTTATTCAAAGAGAATCGAAAAGTCACCGCACGTTCTATGAATTTACTTTCTCTTTAATTTGGTGCAATTCGGCGATCCTATTTCGGCGACCCTGCGGTGTATTCAGCAAGCACCACAGGGCCGTCGTAGTGCAAGGAAAAGCTGCCGCAAACCCGACGAACACTCACCACAAACCCTGGCGAACGCACACCGAAACACGCAAAAACATCTGGATTAACCCCACCGAACATGCCGGAGAGACCCGAGCAGCCGCCGATCTTAGAGCAGCTGCAGAGCAGCCGTTGGAAAAAGCAGACACCGCAGACGAATGGAGTGAAAAAAATAAAACAGTACGGTTGAATGTTTGAAAAGTGAAACGCTGTTTGCAAGGAATCTACAGAACAAAATGTCTGAAATTTACATATAAGGTCCAATGAATGATAATAAAAAGGGCTGTTACTGAAAAAAAGAAAAAAACAATTTAAACAAAAAAAGAATTTTTCGCAAAAAAACACAAAAATGGCTAAAAGATCCAAAAAAATCTATACAGAAAGAGACTTTTTACTGCGGAATATTATAATAAATGGTTTATTAGATATTGCATTAAAATGGGAATATTTTTAACATTGAAGCCTATGAGATTCGCCTGAATAAACCAGGCAATGAACAGGCACCGTATGTGCAGGCAATTCACCAACATTTGGCAAACTGCTTGCTCTCTGGATAGCCGAATGGGCAGGAAAAAGTAATCGTACACTGAATTTCACTGTTCAGTTACCTTTCGGCCACAATTCGGATCTCTTTGAATAACCCTGGTAGAGTCTACAATGACTAACTTATTTTTGGATGTAAGGCAAATCTTTTGGATCGTTCAGTTTATTTTTTCAGGAAATCATTGTTAATCAGCTGAGATCCCTTTTCTCTGGAATGGGTTTGATGTCCCTTAACCTGTGGACAAAGTGAACCATGACAATAATGGAGCACGAAAACATAATGTCTGTTTTATCCTTCAGAAATAATCAATACTAACAGTACATTTTGAGTGCTCTTTGAATGGAAGGACAGTTTCAAGTTCTGTATTTGTTGTGCAGAGTCAGACTTCAGCATTCACACACTTTTTTATGTTTCACATTTTATTAAAGGAACACTCTAGGCACTGTAATCATTCAATGTCAAAATGTGAATTGAAAGGTCACAGTGACCTGAGTGTGCAATCCCTTGCTGTGGTCCCTAAGGGCTGATTCATCCCTTTGTGCGCAATGTGGGGTGAAATAAGCCCTAACTGGAAAGCAGACAATCAGTGTTCACTAATTTGATTTCTGGGCAAAAGGCAGTAGTGTACAGTAGCACAGTCTTGGTTATCCAATGGCACTAAATGCTCTCACATTGAGAGCCATTGAACTCTCTGGATGCTCAATCATCCAACCTCCTCCCTCCAGTCATGTGACAGGTGCAGCTTCCAACAGACGATCCAGAACGTTGGGGTGAGGATTAATGGTACTCATTTTCTATTCTATTCTACTCAAACTAAGAGTAAAATGGGAATGGGGGTGCAGGATGGGTCAGGAGAGGTTAAAATTGTAATCCCACCATTTCCTTTCTCCTCCCATTTTAACCTTAGCATATTTACTCCAAATTTTTAAATGCTTTGTGAAGTATTCTACATATATACTATCTATAAAATTATATTTTGTTTCAGGTTATTTTGTGGCTCTAGGAGAGATGTACAATATTACATTTTATTTATTCTGTTACATTTCAACCACAGGATTGTTGGCTGGAAAAGCATCATCTTCTTGTACAACACTTCATTGGTTAATTTTATTTATTTATTATTTTTTATATTTTGAGTTTGTCATAAGTACAAATTAAACAGCATGTACAAAATAAGATCACAAGCAATGCCATGCATTTCGATATAAAAGAGATTATTATTTCACAATCCCAGAAAAGGGTCAGAGATACAGAAAAGCACCAGTAGGGGATGTCACAGAGAGAAAATAAAAGGGGGAGGGGCATATAACGGTGGGCGGCAAGTGCTATGTACGTGGCAGTCCCGGCCCGCCCACCAGGCAAAACAGGGGGCCAGGAGAGAGGCCACAAGGCCAGGTGCCAAATACAGCAGGTAACTTCCACAGTGGCACACCTAGCAGCCACCCTGCAGAGCCGTCTGAGGGGGGAGGAGGGGGAGGAAGGTGGGAGAGGGGAGAAGGACAAAGTAAAGCATAGTGGAGCAGAAGGAAAGATCCCAAATTATTAACAGTAGCAAATAAGGTAGGGAAACACAGAATTATAAATAAAAAAATCTCTGTATATAGAACACAGAAAAAATTTATTGCAAACAGCCAACCAAGCAGCAGGAGTGAAAAGAGGCAGGGAATGGTAAGTCAGGCAGGAGGTCCATCAGGGCTTCCAAAATGGCTGAACACAAGAGGCCGCAGGCAGAACCTAGACGTTCCCAAGCCTTGCTGAGGTGCCCCTGGACACCCAAAAAGTCTGGATACTAGATCCACCTGTTGAGCAAGAGATCCAAGGCTGCGTAAATCACCATGGCAGGCCGGTAAGGCACGAAAAAGTTCTCGTTTTCAAGTCTCAGATAGCGGAGCTCAGCAATGTGCGACCTCTCGTGTTCGTGTCTGGCTCCGCCCCTTCATTGGTTAATTTGAAGCGTACATTTGACATATATTTAGCAATCAATACTGCAAATGTAATTTATAATTAATAGCTTTCATTTCTTCATTACCTGTATCAAAGTGATTTTGTCTCCAATTTTTACCTTGAATGTTTTTACATGTAAAAAGGTGTAAATACAAATAAATGGAACTCGTCTATGGTGATTTACTTCTTATTTTTTCACGTTAAAGTAAGCATGTGCATCATTGTTAAATCAGACGTTGTTGACTTGTTTTTGCTCCCTTTATTCTTTCTTTTCGTAGTAGTTGGTAGCAAAAAAAGCTACTTTATATGTCAAATTTTTGATCTCTGAATATATAGCATACACAACTTCCACTAATCTTGGGCAGCACAGCAAAGCTAGCCAGATAGCATATAACACAAAAGAAAATGTTCATATGTGCTCAAAATCTCATATGTTTACAAAGAGATTTTCAGTTTCCTGGAATTGGCCATAAAAGCAATAAGCCCACCTGTCCGTCAAGGCGGTTTAAAACATAAACGTGTATTAGTGAAAACAACAAACTGAAAAAGCACAAAAAATGCCTCACAAGAATAATTTTTAAAGTGCCTGTTAAGGGATTATGCCTTAAATATATAGTGGGTTATTTAAAGAGCACTGAAATGTCGCCAACATTTCAGTGTTTTCTTTATTTCCTGCACTTTGGGGAATCAAAGTTTGCCACCCTGCAGGGAATTCAGCATTCACCACAGGGTCCCCGGAGTGCAGGGAAAACCGCCGACCACCTGCCGAAAACCCACCGGAACCGCCGCAAAAAACACACCGAACATGCTGGAAAAAGAAGACGAGCCACTGATCACAGCGCAAACCAGCTGCCGGAAAAAGCCGACAAGCTGATGAACGGGATAAAAAAAAAACAACAATATGATTGAAAGTATCAAAATTGAAGCGCTGTTTGCAGAAAAACTATTGAATGAAAATGTCTGGAATTAACATATAACATCCTATGAATGATAATAAAAAGGTCTGTTACAGAAAAAAGAAAAGCCGCTTTAAAAAAAAAAGGGAAAAAAATTTGCAGAAAAAATCCTTAAAAATGCCTATAAGATCCTAAAAAAACAATAAGTACAGAGACTTTTTTACTGCAGATTAAGATAATAAAAGTTTATTAGATGTTGAAAAAAAAAAAGGGAATATTTTTAACATTGAAGTCTATGGAGCTCGCCTGAATAAACCTGCCGAATGAAACCACCGAACAGCAGGGCATTTCACTGCTGTTCTCTGAATAGATTAACCATTGCTTCTCTATGGGGGATTTCACTGCCTTCGAACAGGCACTGTACATGCTGGCAGTTTGCCAAAATTTGGCCAACTGCCTGCTCTCTGGATAGCCAAATGGCCGAGAAATGTCACCGTAGGGGGAATTCCCTGTTCGATGACATAGTGGGGCCAGATCTGCTCTCTGAATAACCCCTATATTGTCTCTTTAAAAATACTATATTTTTATTCCTCTCTCTCTTCATTTTCTCTTTCTTTCCATATTATAAATTAATGATCTCAGACAACATTGTCTTCAGTGTAGACATACCCTGTAGAAGTCACAAATGTGCCTAGTCAATCTACGAATAAGATATTCTTCAAGCTCATCTTTGTGTGGGTTAATCAGTAGTATTATTTTGTATGGTAGCCATTCTAGCCTCATAGCAGAAGCAGCATATACTGTAGGTGGTTGTGACTACATAATAACTTGCTCTTTTTCCAACAGAGAAATGGGCTATTATTTAACTCTCTGTATTAAAAAAGGTTTATTTATTGACAACCAATCACAAATCATAAATGCATAGCTCGAAACAGAGAATTTAGTTCACTGAGTACCTCTTACATATTGCCAATAAATTCTTGAAAAAACATCTAGCAAAGTCAAGAAAATCATTAAATAAAATCAAGATAGCACTTTACTTCATATGCCTATGCATTTAAAAATAAATATGCTTCCTTTAGCTCTTCCTTACAACCACAAGTAGAAATAGAAAATCTAAATAAAAGGCATTCTCCAATATATCTATATAAGTAAGCAAAAGGAATTCTAAATATTAGGCATTACTGTGGCTTTAAAACACATAGTTATACCATTTTAAACCTTTTATCATTTTACTACCTGGATCTGGAGATTCACTTTGAGTAATTACAATAGTTTGCTCCTAGTTTATTGTAATCTGACTTTTTATTTTCGAAACCGCATATTTTTATTAAACACATTTTCTTTCATAAAAACAGCAATATTTCTAATATAGCACTCCTATTTCAGATTGTCTGTCTTTAATTGCAACTAAACTAAAGAGTAAGTTTCTCTAGCCACCTACACAAGTTTTGTGTAGATTGTAAAGTAAAGCTGCTTAGGGAAAACAAAGTCAACAATAAAACACTAACTAGACGTGCCACAATTGGAAGACAAAACAAGAAGATTCTTGACAATTGTTGATCTTTACTCACACCGTGGGCGGGTTGTACTACAGGTTGATTTCCCCGAGATGGGGGTCGATTGCTTTGTGGGCCAGCATGCCAAATCAGTGGCGTCACAAGGGGGGGGTGGGGGTGCGGCCCGCACCGGGTGACACCATCCCCAGGATTAATACATTGAGATTTCTCTTATTTTCAAATATGTCCTGGATAGGCTGGCACTTTCCAGAGGGCGGCAAAAAAACACCACTAAAGGGGATATTCACAGAGCACCGAAATGACACAGACATTTCAGTGTTCTGTTGTTCCCTGCACTTTGGGGAATCAAATTTCCCCTGTGAATTCACCGCAGTTTCCCTGAAGTGCAGGGAATCAGCCACCAAATGGCGCCGCAAACCCGTCGCCCGCTGTTTTAAAAAAAACTACAGAACGAAAATGTCTGGAATTAACATATAAGGTCATATGAATTAATAAAAAGGTCTGTTACAGAAAAAGAAAAACCGCTATTAGAAAAAAAAATTGGATTTTTTTTTAAAAATGCCTAAAAGATACTAAAAAAAATGAATCAGTAAATAAAGAGACTTTTTACTACAGATTAAAGGAATAAACAGTTTATTAGATATTGGATACAAAAATGGGAATATTTTTGACATTGAAACCTATGGGGTTCGCCTGAATAAACCTGCCAAATGAAAACACTGGACATCAGGACATTTCTTTGCTGGTCGGTGTCTCTGAACAGATTAACCATTACTTTTCTATGGGGGATTTCACTGCCTTCAAACAGGCACTGTACTTGCTGGCAGTTCGCCAAAATTTGTTTGTGAGCATATGTGGGAGAGCTCCACAGCAATAGACCTCACAGTAATGTGCGCCGTGTATTATGAGCATTCAGTGTTATATGGGAATACTGACTTATGAGTAAGAGTAGTTAAAAAAAAAAAACGTAAAACTCGGGGGTGACACCATAAGTAACCGCAATGGGTGACACCAACCCTGTGATGCCACTGTGCCAAATCAACAATTTATGCAATTGCATGCCAAATGCGGGTTTCTCGCTAGAGGGAAGAACTGCAAGAAAAGAGGATGGCTGCAGTGGGTGCGAGTCTATAACTATGTGCAAGATAGCTAGGAAATTTGTTTGATGGCTGCCTGCACACTTCAAAGAAAAAAAGCCCTGAAATTGGACATTCCCCATTAACACACTCCCCATAAAAACACCAATCAATAAATCGAAAGCCAGTATGTAAACACCTGTGCAGGGATGGGCAAAGCACGTTTAACAACTGCAGGTCTTACTACTGTACAAACTGCACATTTACTCTAAATTCACAGACTTTACTGTACAGAGGTTGCATGTTCCATGTCTGAATCTAAATTAATGTATTTTACAGTAGTGGAATTCCGAGTTACGTGTAGATTGTAAGCGCACTCTGCCTGCGTGCATAACGGACGTACTTACTGACGGAAGATACTGTAGACACCACACGGTCCGTTTTTTTTGACGGACGTAGAAAAAAAAGGGAAATATGGGAAACAAAATTAATTAAGACAGGTACAGTCAGCCAGACCAAAAAAACTTCTGAGCGTCAACGTGATGGACGTCGCAAATGTGCTGCGTCTGACATCGCATCATCACGCACACAGGCCGCTACATGGACGTGGCGCACTCTGGGTGGCCGTCGTAGCACTTTTACATCGAGGCCTAAATGGAGTCCATTGCCACCTGCGTGGTGCATGTGCACTTCGGTGCGCACGTACTTCGTGTGTGTCAGGTCCTGGACGCACTGACCCCCCTGGTGCCCCCTTTTGCCCTGCAAACATGGACCATACAGATTCCTGGACTTTCTGATTGATTTGCCTTCCAACCATGGAACCCCAACCTGAGCTCACCTTGTCCTGATCAGTCCTGCATTTAAGGAAGCTACGCCCTCTATGCTACGCTTCCACATTGAAGTCCCTGGCTATCAATCTGAGCAGGCCTGTTTCCTGAAGACTTCCTGAACAACCAGACTTTCCATTATACCCTCATTGCTGATCCTCTGTAGCATTATCTGGACATTCCTATCTACACACCGGTAACCCCCCTTTGCTCCCTGTGCCCCCCATCTTGGATCCCTGTTTACCAGACCCCTTGCTTGGACTCTTTTCTTGACCACCCTGCCAGTTCCCATTTTGATACCTTCATTGCGCCGTTACCCAACGTGAGTGCGCAAACTTCTCACTCAGCCCATTTCCCCAATGCTGCTGACAAATCTGCCTTTTCACACTCTTTGCTTTGATATGAGCCACCCGTGTTCCACTTTCATAAATCACCTTTTGTGGCAATATCTTACGCTGTTATATGTATTCTTGCTTACTTATAGGTTGACGTGGTATATGCCGCCCAACTACATGCCTTTTTGCATTTTACTGCCATGTCAATGACTACATTTACACTTCTGTAATACTGTATAAAACCTCTAATAAAAATCTCTTTACAATAAAATTTTAAAAAAAGTGATTTAAAGTCATGTTTTATTGTACAACCCAGACAGATTATATATCCTTTTTTATGGCAGATTAATAATATATCATTATTATATGTATAACAAAAATATAAAAAAAAAAAATTTACATTAAAATTTCAATCATCTACAGCGTGTAAAATTATTGTTTCACATTTTAGCATCCAAGCCTTTATGGTTATATATTCTATGGGGTACGCTTGTTAAAAAAGAAAGTCAGACCACCGTGTGACCCCAGACAGAGAGGTAGGTATAGGGAGGAAAACCCCGCTGACTTCCTCCACATACAGAGGTGACACATGAGGACGTCCACACACGTCGTTCGCAGGAATAAGGTTAATGTATAGACATTGGCAGTTACATTTTTTATGCAAAAAGGAGTGTTATACTGTAATTTTTCAAAAGTAAAATTAGTGTTTTACTAAAAAATTTGCTTTTATACAAAATTATAGTTTAAATGCAAAATGACTTTTTATATAAAAACATTTTGTTATAAAAAAAATTGTGTTCTATGTAAATATGATTTTTTTTTACTGTAAGATTGCAAATTTTACAGTAGGGACATTGCAAGTTACAGACTGTATTTGTGCAGTGTAGTCAACTAGTAACTCGCAATGTCCCTACTGTAAAATGTGCAGTTTTACAGCAATAACATATTTTTACAGTAAAACACAAATTTTATATGAAAAAAATCATTTTCATTTTTCATATAAAAAATTTATATAAAAAAGAACATTTTTAAAATATCTTTATTTACAGTAGTTTTTTTTACAGTAAAACACTCCTTTTTGCATAAAAAATGTAACTCACAATGTCCATACACTAAAACCTGCAGTTTTACATTATAACCTGTAACTCGAAATGTGTCTACTGTAAAAGACACTATTTAAAATATAATCTGCAGCCCCGAAAGTAAGTACTGTAAAAGTCGCATTTTTACTTTCAAGACGTAGCGCGCATGCACAGTTTTTTTATGGAATAGTGTCCGTCTTTTTTTTACTAATGTGCATTTCTGGTTTAGGTATAATGCCCACAATGTGGATTAAAAATTGCTGTACTCGCAGGTCTACCGATGAGCGTACCAGAGGCTTTCCTGCGCCGTGTCACAGTCAACATGCGAGAAACTCGTAATCATAGACCCACCCAAGGGTCAAATTATCTTGCTGTTACCAAAATCTATGAAACTTTTACTATGAATAGGAAACTGTAATTCCATTTTGACTAGGGAATTTGGATGTAGCGCACACTAGCTCAAAATAAATTACTATTCAAACTAATTTGTAGGAATTGTTCACAGGATGTTTAATTTGTCATACTTGGTAGCAAGGCTACAATTAGGTCTCTTCATCAGCAGTTTCCTATAATACAAAATGAGTAATTAAACAGATGACTCACTGTCTCTCAGAAGGAACATTACCCGTTTTATGATTATCAAGTGGAAATATTTATGAACCTGTATCTTGAATAGCTTACATGGATATTTAGCTTTGACAATTTGTCAGTTAACATACGGGATATGTGAATTTTGGCAGTTTTGTTATTGTAGATATATCAAAAGAAGAAACACAAACTTACAACAGCAGCTACATTTTAAGAAATATAAAGCTGACCATTAAGATTTTCGCATAAATGTAGTAAAAGTATATTTAAAAGGAAACAAAGTAGCAAAACAAGAGGACATAGTCTTAGATTAGAGGGGCAAAGGTTTAAAAGTAACATCAGGAAGCATTATTTTACTGAGAGGGTGGTGGATACATGGAACAGTCTTTCAGTAGAAGTGGTAGAGGCCAAAACAGTAATTGAATTTAAGCAGGCATGGGATAGGCATAAGGCTATCCTAAACAAAAGATAAATCCAGGTAAAGTATCCATGTAATTGGGCAGACTAGATGGGCCGAACGGTTCTTATCTGCCGACATTTTTCTATGTTTCTATGTTTCTAAATGGAATAACAGGTACTCGTTTGCATGGATAAATTGGAATTTCACCGTGACATCCTACACGTTAATATTTCGGCTTTAAAGTTAGCCCTAGCGAAGCCTAAATAATTTTGTGACTGAAACATCTATAAATAGTGGCAATAGTGGAACAAATTAAAATAGAAACAATGGAAACAAGAACGTGATTTTAAACATTAGGATTCAAAGATGGTGGCTGGCAAGTGGCAAAAACAGTTTTCTCAAATGAAACAAACATCAAATCCATGTGATCTAACTTAAAGCTTGAGTTGCAGGTATAAAAAAAATAAAAAGGGAATACCAGGTGACCTGCCTGGATTTCCTACCTGCAGCATACGAATTATATATGTTGCAGGGCAGCACATTTCCCTGCGTTCCCCTATGTATGAAATAGTAATATGCGTCCAGGAAAACATGGCCGATCTGGCAACCATAGACAAATTAAATAAAAGCTGGAAAGAATCTAAGATATAGGACTAACCTGTATTACAGATATCATAGGGTGAAAATTAGTAATGGATATAAGGGGGCTTTTTCAATAACCTCTGAATTGGCCCCGAATCTCACCGTTCGGTGTAATTTCGGGGCAATTCATCTGTTCACTAAGATTTCAATCTCCCAAATACTGACGAATTGACAGCGAAATACGGTACAGTTCGCCGCATGTTGGCCCATAGAAGAAATGTTGTGTCTTCTATTCACAGACTGCCGAATTGTACTGAAATTCTGGTGAAATTACCTGATTTTTGTTGTTTCAATTTGACAGGTTTAAACAGGCGAATCCCATAGGTTTCAATGTAAAAAATATTTTTAATAGTTTTTTTAAAAAGACCATTTATTGTTTTTATTTTTTGCAAAAACCCTTTTAATTTTTTGTTTTTTAAAAGACCTTTCTGTATTTTTTGTGCTGGATGAAATTTTAGTTTTTTTCATTTTTTTAAAATACTTTTTTTATTTGTTACAGACATTTTTATCATGTTTTAAAAGACTATTTTTATTGTTTAGACGCCTTTTTTACTGCATTTTTATTGTTTTAAGATCCTATTAAGAGAATAGGAGACTTCTTTTTCAGTTCAGTGGACTTTGCCAATGCCAATTTGGTGAAATTCAACAGTTATCGGTGCGATTTGGCGGTTTTCGCCGACATCCAATAAATGCTTCAGGGACTCCTATTTCGGCAAAATACAGCAACTTTCGCTAAATAGTGAGTAGACCCTGTAAAGTTTGGAGAGTCTGTTTAATCCCAGAATGCCTGGCTCCCACCATCTTTTTCTTGAAATGCTTATACACCTCCTCCACCCATCATCAAGCATCACATGACAATAGCCTTGTGGATTTTTTTTTGCTCTACATTTTATTTTTTACTAAATGGTCAATTGAGTCTTCAATGCTAATGGACTTGCAAAATTATGATCATAATAGCTCAAGTTAAAAAGCTCAAGCTCAAGCCTTTGATGCTTGTTTGCTTTAATACATCTTTACCAGTGATATATGTTTTTGGGATGATGCTTTTAGTTCACAGTAAACTGTAAGGGAAACCTGAATCACCCCTCTCTGTGTATTATGAAGCAGAAAGAACAAATATTAGCACATGCTGGGCACTATTCCCTAGTGATCGCTAACATTAGCGTTCGGATATGTAAGCGTTATTTCTAGGATAAGAGATTTTAAGGCATACCCCCCAATTTATATTCCTGATGCTAAACCCGTAAGAAATCACTTAGCGCATAGGTTTATTGCGCTAGCTTCCA
Source organism: Leptobrachium leishanense (assembly GCA_009667805.1). Lineage (NCBI taxonomy): Eukaryota > Metazoa > Chordata > Amphibia > Anura > Megophryidae > Leptobrachium > Leptobrachium leishanense. Next base: position 370,555,524 of record CM019063.1, read on the forward strand.
CGAGCTTACTGTACTTTGCGCATCCTATACTTAACAAAGGGAGCGAAATCATTAATAAGCGTTTTGATAAGTAAGGTATTACAAAGTCCTGGTGCTAATTACCGCAGGGATGCGCAACGCCAAATTTACCGAGTCCTAAAAACTGGTAATAAGTGATTCTGCATTTGCAAAATCAATTAGCACCCCCAACACCCCCAATAAATCCGATACTCACCTCTCATCCTGCAGTGAAAATGGTGGCCCGATCCACAACTACTTGTCGCCGAGAGCAGAGCGAGACTGGGAACAAATAGTTCCTAGTCTCCCTCCGTGAACACTCTGTGGTGTTGCGCGACTCGTGAGAAAGCAAGATCGTGCAGGGCTCAAGGCCTAGAAACACAAACCTCCATGAAGTCCTATAGACTCCAGGACCAGGAGGTGACACTCCTCACTAACTCAGCTCCCCACTACCTGTCCTCACTAATCACCAAATACACCCCAGCCCGCTCCCTAAGGTCAAACAGTGACCTGCGCCTAGCTTCTCCCCACATCACCTCTTCCCATGATAGACTGCAGGATTTCTCACGCGCAGCCCCCACTCTCTGGAACGCTCTCCCTCGTACTGTCAGACTTTCCCCTAACTTCTCTTCCTTCAAACGCTCCCTTAAAACGTTCCTATTTAGGGAAGCCTACCACCCAACTCACTGATGCAACCATCAATCACTCTCACCTTACAGTCCTCTCCTCCTGTTTCCAACCCCAACCCTCCTAGATTGTGAGTTCCTACGGGAATAGGGCCCTCATCTCCTCCTGTACTGTTTGTCAAATGTTGTTCAATGTATTGTAACCCTGTCTATACTGTGCCTATTGTACAGCGCTCCGGAATATGCTGGCGCTTTATAACTAAAGAATAATAATAATAATGGTGTGCGTTAGCACTATCGCGAGTATCCCAGCAGTTAGCGCTGTGTTCTGGGGCAAGGTGCCGAGGTAGCGCCTGCCCCGGAATGATGCGCTAAAATGGGGATGCTACGGGGAAACATGCAGGCACAGATTTTCCCTGTTAGCGTCCTCATTTTAATGCACAGTAGGGAATAGCTCCCACTATATTGTCAAACAGATAATTAAAATCATAGCATTATCATTTGCTAAATAGGGAGTTTGATTGAACTGAAAACAGAATTAGCCAAGCAGGAAAAACACTTTTACCTAAACTTATTCTTTCCTACATTTTTCTTCTCAAATTTCAAACTAACGCTTCATATACTTTGGAATTCGATATAGGCCACTGATGACTTATATTTAAAATATTACTTAAAGAAAATAATAAGGCCAATCCACTAAACCCATAATTTCAAAATTCATATTGCACAGCTGAAGGAGCAGGTCAAATTCTGAGAATTAACTTATCCTCTGTGTGACCCTCATGCTGTATGAGGCGGTTAAACATTTTAGAGTGTCACCGGAAATAGCAGTCAGGACACTAGTACTTGTAAGATTACAGACATGCATGGAATGTGATTGATCGTTATAACCTTCCGGCAGTTTGATTAGTAAAAATATTGTAGTCATAAAATTTCTATTTCCATGTCAAAAGAGATTAATAGAAATGGTTTAAAATGTAAATGTTGTTTACGTTACCCACCTTGCAAAATATTTATTACGGGTGTAAGAAAAAGATGCACATGATCTGAGCTATACTTTGAATAATCAACATTGGTTTTGCAAGACGCATATATTTTCACTGTTTATGTTGGATAAATTGAGTTGGATACATGACAATGAGCAAGAGAAGATAAATGGTATATTTCTGAGATGCATGCTTTTCCCGAAGAGCATCCCATGGTGATAGAACAGCTTGATAATTGACAAATAAAACTTCATTGAAAGGAAGTGTTACAGTGAAAATTCAAACCTACATACAATTGTGCTAAAAAGTTTGCATACCCTGGCAGAAATCGTGAAATTTTGGCATTGATATTGAAAATATGACCGACCCTGAAAAAAAACCTGTCTTTTATTTAATTCTAGTGATCATTTAAAGCCGTTTATTATATCACATAGAAGTTTGGCTCCCTTTTAAATCATAATGATAACAGAAATCACCCAAATGGCCCTGACCTAAAGTTTAGAATATTTGATACAGTCCTAACCTCAACATCTGAGGAAAGGGATTTAGGGGTTATTATTTCAGAGGATCTAAGGGTAAGTAGTCAATGTAATAGAGCAGCAGGAAATGCTAGCAGAATGCTTGGTTGTGTAGGGAGAGGTATTAGCAGTAGGAAAAGGGAAGTGCTCATGCCACTGTACAGAGCACTGGTGAGACCTCACTTGGAGTACTGTGTGCAGTACTGGAGACCGTATCTCCAGAAGGATATAGACATCTTAGAGAGAGTTCAGAGAAGGGCTACTAAAATGGTGTACGGCTTGAAGGAGAAAAGTTACCAGGAAAGGCTTAATGATCTTAACATGTACAGCTTGGAAAAAAGACGAGACAGAGGAGATATGATAGAAACATTTAAATACGTAAAGGGAATCCACAAGGTAGAGGAAGGGAGTATATTTAAAAGGAAACAAAGTAGCAAAACAAGAGGACATAGTCTTAGATTAGAGGGGCAAAGGTTTAAAAGTAACATCAGGAAGCATTATTTTACTGAGCGGGTGGTGGATACATGGAACAGTCTTCCAGTAGAAGTGGTAGAGGCCAAAACAGTAATTGAATTTAAGCAAGCATGGGATAGGCATAAGGCTATCCTAAACAAAAGATAAATCCATGTCAAGTATCCATGTAATTGGGCAGACTAGATGGGCCGAAAGGTTCTTATCCGCCGACATTTTTCTATGTTTCTATGTTTCTATGTTTACATACCCTGGAATGTTTGGCCTTGTTACATACACACAAGGTGACAAACACAGGTTTAAATGGCAATTGAAGGTCAATTTCCCTCATCTGTGGCTTTTTTGAGACAATTAGTGTCTTTGTATAAATAGTTAACGAGTTTGTTTGCTCTCACGTGGATGCTCTGAGCAGGCTAGTTACTGAGCCATGGGGAGCAGAAAAGAACCGTCAAAAGACCTGTGTAAAAAGGTATGGAACTCTAGAAAGATGGAAAGGGATATAAAAAGATATCCAAAGCCTTGATAATACCAGTTTAATAATTTATTAGGAAGTGGAGAATTCAGGGATCTCTTGATACCAAGCCAAGGTCAGGTAGACCAAGGAAGATTGTAGCCACAACTGCCAGAAGAATTGTTTGGGATATTAAGAAAAACCCGCAGGTAACCTCAGGAGAAATACAGGCTGCCCTGGAAAAAGATGATGTGGTTGTTTCAAGGGGCACAATACGACGATACTTGAACAAAAATTAGCTGCATGGTCGAGTTGCCAGAAAGAAGCCTTTAGCGCACCAAATCCACAAAAAAGCTTGGTTATAATATGACCGACAACAGCTTCTGGATCACTGTAATTTGGAGTGGTGAGATCAAAACAGAGCTTTATGGTCACAATCATAACCACTTTTTTGTAGAGGAGTAAACGAGGCCTATAACAATAAGAATACCATCCCCACTGTGACGCATGGTGATGGCTTACTGATGTTTTGGAGGTGTGTGAGCCCTAAAGGTAGGGGAATCTTTTGAAAATTGATGGCAAGATGAATGCAGCATGTTATCATGAAACACTGGCAGACAATTTTCAATCTTCTGTACGAAAGTTGCGCACTGGATGCTCTTGGACTTTCCAGCAGGACAATGATCTTAAGAACAGTTCCAAGTTGACCCTCCAGTGGTTACTGCAGAAAAAGGTGGAAGTTCTGGAGTGGCTATCACCGTTTCCTTACCTTAATATCATTGAGCCACTCTGGGGAGTAATCAAACGTGCAGTTCATGTAAGACGACCAAAGACTTTGTATAACATGGAGGCATTTTACCAAGACAAATGGGCAGCTATACTACCTGCAAGAATTTGGGACTTCATAGACAACTATTACAAAACACTGCAGGCTGTCATTGATGCTAAAGGGAGTAATACACAGTATTAAGAAGTAAGGGTATGCAGATTTTTGAACGGGGTCATTTCACTTTTTTTTCTTTTTGCCTTGTTTTGTTTTCTGATTGTGCCATTGTTTTATGACCTACAGTTGAATATGAATCCCATAAGAAATAAAAAATGTGTTTTGCCTGTACTCGTGTGTTCCTTAAAAATGGTACATATATAACTAATTCTTCAAGGGTATGCAAACTTTTGCGCTAGTATTATACATCATGTATCTAGTATAGTGGATACAGTAAATAATGGAGTTTATTTTATTAACACATGCTTTCAAAAAGAAAAAACTATAACATAACTCAATAATATAATAATGAACAATAATGAACTTAATGATTATGTTCTTTTTATACATTTTATACTTTTTGACTTCTGCACATTTTATTCAATTACAAAGCTTCTCTTCTAGCTGTTTGATTTTTCTATTGTAAAAACTAGGGCTTTTATCGCTGTTGCAACAACTTTGGCAAACAGCAATGCTCTGTAAATATCCCCATTAGGGGATTTTGGCTTTTTTCAATCTTCTTGTAAGAAGTCACAGCTCGATTTTATATCTAAGTGATGTTTTGTGAAACTTGCCCACTTATATAAAAAAAGCAATCAAAGATTTGTGCTTGCATGAACTTAACTTCTACCTTACATTGAGCACATTTGTATCATATTTTTTTTTGACCGTCGTCAATTATTCATTGCGTAACACACCTATTTGTGTGGCAAAATCAACAACCTGGCAAAACTGTAGAAGGATCCGTAGGAGTTCTTGATCTCGAGTTTCAAAGTGAAACTTTTAGCCAGAAAATGTTCTAATCCTATCCGTCCTGTAAAAGATACCCTGAATTGTTAATGCAATTACAATCTACCTATTTTATTCAAACTACTTATTTCAGTCTGCCAAAACTACATATTGATGTCATGCACATCATACCAAAAGGAAGGCACAAATGAGAAAATACAAATACTGGAATTTTTGATATTTGAGAGTTGTCTCCAGATATTCCTTGGACCACCAGTAGAAATCCACTTAAACCCTACTTTGGGATGAGTGCAACTATTGAAGAACTAAATCCACACTCTTACATAATGTATATGTCCAAAAAAAATTGCTGTTCTTTCCACAAAACAGTCATGGAAGATTACATGTTTTCACTGCTCCCCGTGTGATCGGAAGAGGCAGTACCCTTTAAGTTGGACAGAGTGTGCAAGTGGTTGATATTGCTTTGGAACCTCTACTCAACGACCATACATGATATTTGTTCAGTGCTAGTTTCTGAATGTATGACCTAGCACTTCCAGAAAAAAATTGTCAGAACTAGTGTGCAACAGGGAACAAAATTACTAGAATAAATGCAGACATTCCCAAACTAAGACATACAGCAATTACGTGGCATCAGAATACCACCAACCATGAAACACTATTAAGACTTTGATGTTGTGTAAAAAAAACGTTGGTTTTGATGATAGAGTTTAGATTACAAGTAAATAAAGTCCTAATGCTTACTAATGATTACAACGTGCTTACAGTGTTAAATTCCAAAGAAGAATCTCAAAGAGAGGTATGATCATGGAAATGAGGACAATGTGGGACAGTTCAGAATAATGACACCCATGTATCTCCTTCCATGTCAAAGAGTATCCTGCGAAACAGAATTCACCTAGTGGGTATGACGTACAGAAATAGTCACAGTTTAAAAATGACCACTAACACTAGGAAGATAGGGAAATAAAGTCGTATTTTTCACGGAAATACTAGCGTCATTTTACTGACACCAGTAAGATGGTAACTGTACATCTGGGCTTGGGTAATATTATGGTTTGGGTTACTACTTATGTTTGTTTTAACGTTAGTTGCAACTTTAAACCTAAAAGCAACCCCAACCTTAAAATGAAACTAGCGTGAGAACAATAACGCTACTATGGTAATAATTTGAGTGCACGAAAGGTTCAAATGTGTCATTTAATTTTTTGTCAAATAAGTCTAACATTTTTAAACTGTGTCTGTTTTTTAGCGTCCTATGCTATGGCATCCACAAGGTGGCATCAATTTGATAATAAACCATTTTATTGCTATCCTGCAATTTAAAGTTATACCAAGAAGTTATTTCTAAATTCCTGAAACTATTATAATATTTTGGGTTAAGACCAGCTTCAAACACATTATATAAAATTTTAAAAGGGTCACTTTAGAACAAGATATCTGGTGTTCAAATTTAGATACAGTTCTAATTTGTAATGAGCAAATACTAACAGGGTAATTCAAAGAGATCCGAATTGCTTGAGAAAGGTAACCGAACGCTGAAAATCAGCTTTACCTTTCTTGGCCATTCGGCTATCCAGAGAGCAGGCAATTCGCCAAATCCTGGCGAATTGCCTGAACATACGGTGCCTGTTCGGTGCCTTTTCGAGGGCAGTGAAAACCCCATGAAAAAGCACTGCTTCAGCTATTCAGCAGTGAAAGGTTCCCGAAATGCTCTGCCATTCGGTCGTTTAATTCGGCAAGTTTATTCAGGAGAATCCCATAGGCTTCAATGTTAAAAATATTCCCGTTTTAAATCAATATCTAATAAACCATTCATTATAAAATTCTGCAGTAAAGAGTCTCTTTATTTATAGATTTTTTAAGATATTTTAAGCATTTTTCTGAATTTTTTATTATTTTAAGTTTTTTTCAATTTTTTTTATTTTTTTTTAACCCCTTAGTGACCGGGCGGTTTTACACAAATCTGTCCTTTAGTGACCGCTGCTGTTTTTACGTTTCTGCGCTGTTAGTGTTTAGGTCAAATTTTCCTCTTACTCGTTTATTCAACCCACACATATTATACACCCTTTTTCCCGCCATTAAATGGACTTTCTAGAAATACCATTATTTCCATCATATCGAATAATTTACTATAAAAAAAATATGAAATATGATGAAAAAATGGTAAAAATACACTTTTTCGTAATTTAATCCCCAAAATCCACAACCACCAAAAAAGACCCCGGCTAAATAGTTTCAAAATTTTGTCCTGAGACTAGAAATAACCAATTTTTACATGTTTTTGCTTTTTAACCCCTTCACTGCTGAGCCAGTTCACCTATGTGCGCTGCGCTCATTCTGACCATTTTGTGCTAATTATTTTGAGATGACAGCCTAGGTCCTATTTAATTAAACCCCCCCAGACAAAAAAAACTTTAAAAAAAAAAACATTTTTTTATTTAATTTAATTTTTTTTTTTTTTTTTAAACCAAACCATGATCAGGCCTTTCAAATGATGTCAAATATGACCATCTAGCTGCCATGGATCGGGAGATAGGGGGATCCTTAGGATCCCCTTATCTCTACATGGCAGCTAGATGGTTAACTGGCCCACTGACATCCTCACACATATGGTGAGGTTGTCAGTGGGTGGGGGGGACCTGGAGGTTTGGCTGACATCCAAGATGTCAGCCCCCCTCCAGGTTCGAATCGCGTTTTGGTGCCAATTAGCGCCTTTCCAGCAGTGCAAAAAGCATCTCCCTAGCTTCAATGGTTGGGGAGATAGAGGGCTCCGAAGGAGCCTCCCTCCCCTCCATTGATTTGAATGGGGGCGCCTGCTGATGATGTCACCACGCAGCGTGGCGACGTCATCAACCTCGCCAGCCCATGTAAATCACATGGACAGGCTTCCTCCCTGCCAGATCGCGAGGGATCCAGCGAGGGAGGTAAGTATCGGGCGGGAGGGGGGTTAGGCGCCGCTGACGTACCCTGTACGTTCGCGGGTCTAAGGGAGGACGTACAGGGTACGTCAGCGGTCCTTAAGGGTTTAAAAGTCAGATTTTTTTTTAAGTTTACTTATTTTTTCTGTAACAGCCATTTTTATTATCATTCCCTGGACCTCATATGTAAATTTCAGACATTTTCGCTCAGTAGTTTCTTTGCAAATAGTGTTTCACTTTCAAACATTCACACAAACTGTTTTCCTAATTTATTCACCTCCCTCGTCTGCGGTCTCGGCTTTCTCGGCTTTTTCCGGCGGCTTCACTGCGCTTGATCGGCTCCTGCTCGGGTTTTTCTGTGATTTTCGGCAGGTTAGTCCAGATGTTTTTGCGGGTTTTCGGGGTGCATTCGACAGGTTTTGCGGTTCGTTTTCGTCGGGTTTGCGGTAGCTTTTCCCTGCAATTCGGGGACCCTGTGGTGCTGTCAGGATCTGGTTCTGGGGTGGAACCAGGTAGTGGAAATATGGCCCAATATGCAGCTACTACCGACAGGATAGAGGGTGGAGGAGGGTGAGATGGAGGACACTGACCAGATCTTGAGGAATAACTGAAGATTGCAGACTGGATACTGGAAAAACAGTGGAGGTAACACGGTAGGAATCTTGGTAGACACAAAAGGGTTTTTCTGGAATACAGGATAACAGCAGAGCTAAACACGTCTCTCTGCTAGGAAGGGATAAACAATACTGAAGCACAGAAGGGAAAGAGGGAGGGAACTTTATTTGAGATCAGGAAAGGTATGGTGTGTTAGTTGTGCATTAACTCTTAGAGGACCTGTGGTTCTAGTGCTAAGGAGAGGAAGCACTTTTCCTGTGCTGCCAAGGTGCAGTTCAGGAGGGAATGGTGCCAGCCTGGCCCTTCTTCCGGCGACGGCGACGTGAGGCGTGACAGGTGCTTGCTGAATACACCGCAGGGTCACCGAAATAGGATCGCAAAACTAACCGAATTGAAGAGAACGAAAAGTCACTGAACGTGCGGTGACTTTTCGAATCTCTTTGAATTACCCTGTAATTATAGCTTTCAAAATTGAGTTTGTGTTGTGATAAATTGAAAAGCACTCATTAGCTTATCAAAACCCAATTTTCACACTTTTTTAAAACAAGATTTGTGTGCCTCCTGGAAATGAAATGCACTCTTATCCCTCTTTCCAGGCACCCTGCAGAAAGATAAAACAAGCTGTAATTAGCAGCCCCAATTATACTTTAACCAGGGGCGGACTGAACCAACAGGCACTCAGGTACTGCCCAAGGGCCCTGATCGGGGAGGGGCCCCAATTGAGGCCGTGTCAGTCTGCCTTGCTGCCCCTGCAGTGCTGGAACGTCCGTGGAGCATCATGGAGATTCTCTCCCCAGCTCAGAGGAAGCTCCACAGACATCCTGTGTCCCTGCAGTGCTCAGGGGCAATCTGGCACCGAGCAGGGCCTGCAGCCACAGCGGGCTGACATTTTGGTTGTCAGCCATACTATGGGACTGCCCCTCGGGCCACGGGAGTCATTGTGCATGACATCACAAACTTGGATTTCCTCTGCTGGGCCGGGCAAACCCATTATGGGAGATGCAGGGGTCATTTAGACCACTGTATCACTGGACTCGTGTGTCCTATAAGAACAGTTCAGGTGGCCTCGGAAAGGCCAGAGTCTATCCTTTTCAATGATAACTAATGTAACTGTTTTTGTCAAGTCATTTGTACATAAAAATAAATAAATACATAAATCCTTTTTTTCTACTAAGAACAACGGCATTATTTCCCCCTTAAGGTAAACAATGCCGCTGCACTAAACAATGAATTTTTTCATATACATTTTAATATAGTTAAATTGAGTTTAATAACTCTTTTAATAATATATTTTTATATTTTATTTAACAATATTATAATTATTTTAATTAAATTTTAATAATATACTGTATTTTATATATATTGTAATAAATAATAGCTTACATTTTTAATTTTTTTTTATCGCTCATACACACCATACATTACAGTGAGTTTTATTGTTGTGGAGTGCTGTGATACGCTCATACACACTGCACATTACTGTGACTTTTATTGTTTTGGTGCTCTCTAATACATTCATACACATCACACATTACTGTGAGTTTTATTGTTATGGAGCTCTGTGATACGCTTATACATATTGCACATTACTGTGAGTTTTATTGTTGTGGAGCTCTCTAATATGCTCATACACACCGCACATTACTGTGAGTTTTATTGTTGTAGGAGTTCTGTGACATGCTCATACACATCACCCATTACTGTGTGTTTTATTGTTGCGGAGCTCTGTGATATGCTCATAAATGCACATTACAGTGAGTTTTATTGCTGTGGAGCTCTGTAATGTGCAGTATCTTTTAACATGATCGTCAGTTTCCCACGTTTGCCACAGGGGCATTCTGTGCAATGTTCAGCCTTAGCTGTAATGAGTGGGTAATTGCTGCTACTGAAGAGCAGTGGCCATCTCTAAGTCTAAGCGGGCACAATGGATTCCCCAATTCACTGCTGGGTCCAAGTGGATTTTCTTCACACAATTTTCAAAAAATTATTATAATGAGTTAAACAAATTAATTCTTTAGCACAACAATGTACATGTGGGTGTTGCGTTGTGGGAGTGGGTTTTGTATGGGTGTGGCCTCCTGTGGGTGTGCACACAAGGCGGCCCCATGATCTCTCATTGCCCCGGTACCCCACAAGTTGTCAGTCCGCCCCTGACTGTAACTAAATGTTCAAACACATTGCTGCTGCATTACAGCAACCAGTGTGAGGTCAGAATACAGCGAGAGCTCTGGGGTCACTTACTGCTATACAGGGATAATATGCAGGGGGTTATAATGATTGGAAAATTATGTACTTACAGATACAGGGTGTTACTGTGTTTTCTACATACAGGCATCATGCTACGTACAGATATTATTTTATATCGTCATTGTATTTTGTTGGAAGCTGCATTGCTAATAATCTCATTACGATCACTACAAATCCCCATAAGCAGGGGATTTCACCATTTTATTATCTATCTTTTTCACAGTTACAGTAGTTGACACAAAGGCCATGTTGCCTGTTTGCTGATAATGCAGACCTCATGTGACATTATGTGATTTAAGGGACACCATCTTGAGTTCAGAATCTTTCATTCCAACAATATTTCTTTGAAGGATACACGAATACATTAAAAATTAAAAATGGGGGGGGGCGGAGCTAGCGCCCAACCAAGATGGCCGCGTGATCCCGGGGCTCCCGCACACCTAGCACCAAAGCCTCTGGTTTGAGCACCCCTGAGCCGATTTTTTCTTTCCTAAAAGCCTCTTATAGCTCCAGCAGCATGCCAGCCTCCAAACCGCTAAAAAAAACGCGGCCGCCGGACCCATCCGTAGCCCAGCATTTCGTCCCAGCTAAAAAGCAGGCCGAAGCCTTCCAAGATGGCGGCCACGGTGAAACGCTGTACCTGGAGGAAGAGTTATCCACCTCAGCGGACTTAACGGCTCCGGCCTCGCGGGGAGACGTGGAACGCCTCTTTATCAAGATGTCCCAGATGCAGACCTTTCTGGCGGGTGAGGTGGCGAAATTGGGGACAGAACTGCGGGGAGAGATTGATTCGCTGGGCGCACGCACGGCTGAACTGGAGGACCAGGCCGCAGAGCTAACACAGGCCCATAACGACTTAGCGGAGGGCACCGGGGACCTAGCTAAAAGGGTCTTATTCTTGGAATCCAAGATGGAGGACCTGTCTAATCGTTCCAGGAGAAATAATATCAGGCTGAGAGGTCTCCCAGAAACTGTGTCACCTAAAGATCTCAATGGGACGGTGCTGGGTATCTTACGTCACCTTGCACCGGATATACCGGAAGCTCAGCTGCTAATGGATCGGATTCATAGAGCTCAGAGACCCCCGAATATTTCGTCTCTTATTCCACGCGACGTGATATTCCGCATGCATTACTTCACGGCGAAACATCAGATCCTTCATGCCGCACGCACCTTCCAATTGGAGTTTGAGGATAAACCCCTACAGCTGTTCCAGGATTTGGATCCCGCAACCCTCCGACGACGCAGGGCTTGGCGCCCCATTACAGAACACCTTTCTGCTAACGACATCCCATACACGTGGGGATTTCCCTTTCGCTTACAAGTGTCGGTGGCGGGCCGGCAGGTGGCCCTCACTCCCTCCTCAGAGCTTGCCGCCTTTTGGGTCGCAGTGAAGTGCCCACCTCTGGAAGATTTTGTCGCCCCTGGGCTCCCGCCTTCTTCCTTCCCTCGTCTACAGCAGCGCTGGACTCGAGTTGGCATCACGAGCGGGGATGGCTGAGGATGTATCTGTGGCCTGGAGGCCCGTTCCTCCTTCTTCTTTTCTCCTTCAAAATTCCCCCTCATTGGAGGGTTGTTGCTCAGGAGTCCAGATGGTGGTGGGTCACCATATGCTCCACACGGGAGGTCTGTGTGCTGTTGCTCTCCGGCTTTTTCTTTCTTTTTCTTTTGTTTTAATTGCCCTTGGCTCAGGGCCATTTACTGATGTCATTGATGTTCACTTGTTATTCGATTTGAAAGCTTCTGGTATGCCTCATTGAGTTTATATTGTCAGACGGGGGCCCCCCCTGGGGGAGGGTCTGCCCGGCCGGTTCTACCCGGGGCGGGTTGGGGACCCTCCCTCCCGGGGTTCTCCCCCCTATCGGTTATAATGTCATGTCCAGCTATGGCTAATGTCTATCAACCTTGGTTGGGTGTGGGGGTGTGGGGGTTTGGGGTTTGGGGAGTTTTGGTCTCCGTGTCCTCCCCTCCAAGGTCGGCCTGGCACTCCATAAGTCCAGGCGCTCTCTGTGTTATGTTGTGTTTCTGTCTTATGTTGTTGGTGGGTCTTTGTTTCTTGGGCGTGCCACCCGCTCCTTTGCTCTTTCCTTTTCTATTCTGTCTCTCCTCATCTCTCTTTCTCTACCTCCTCTCCTGCCCTTGATTCCAGTTTCCCTCTCTCGCCCTCAGTTGGGGATGGGGGGGGCATCTGTGGTGCCCTGCTCCCTTTTCACCTCCCTCCCGTTGACTCTGTATGGGGGATAGCGGTTTAAAGATTTTGTCCCTTAATGTTAAGGGATTAAACACACCCCAAAAGAGGCGTTTGCTGCTAAGGGAGCTCAAACGATCCGCGTGCCATATAGCATTGATCCAGGAGACCCACTTTGCTTCCTCCCGCCAATTTTCATTAAGAAACAAGGCCTTCCCGGTTACCTACATGGCATCATCTCCACAAAAGAAAAAGGGAGTGGCCACTTTGATTCACTCCTCCTGCCCCTTAAAATACACCTTGAAGTTTCAGACCCAGCTGGACGTTATTTGATGCTCGTGGGACAGATAGCCTCCACCACCCTAACCTTATTTAACATTTATGCCCCTAATGGCTATGACCCTGACTTCTGGACGGAAATATCTTCTTTACTGACAACTAAAGCTGACGGTCGAGTTATTTTTGGCGGAGACTTTAATGCAGTCCCTCAACCATCTCTGGACAGAAAGGCATTGGGGGACTCCTCGGGGACGCCTTCGGGATACCCCCAGGATGCTTCCCTGGAGTCCTTTATGCTTGACCACTCCCTGGTGGATGCATGGCGTCTCCATCACCCGGGTGATAGGGACTTCACCTTTTTTTCCAACCCCATCACTCTTACTCCCGTATAGACCTTTTCCTGGTGTCCCTGTCGACGATGCCTCTAATCCCGACCTCAAGCATTGGCGATATTACATGGTCGGACCACGCTCCGATCTCCATGACGTTATCCATACCGTCTTACACGCCGGCGTGGTCGTGGCGTCTGAATTCCTCTTTACTACATAAACCTGAACACATCTTAGAATTGCAGCAACAACTTAGAGACTACTTTCTGGAAAATGACTCACCCACCCTTTCCCCCACCACCCTGTGGCTGGCCCATAAAACGGTGATCCGGGGCCATCTCATACAATTAGGTAGCAGACTCAAAAAACAAAAACTGGCTTCCCTGGTTTCTTTGACCAAAGACCTGTCTAAATGGGAAACCCTGAACAAACTTCACCCTCAGACGCCTTGACCGCCCAGATTAAAACGATCAGGACCGCCATACGTCAATTACTCGGGGAGGACGCGGCCCGCTCATTGGCCTGGTCCAAGCGAACCTATTTTGAATTTGCCAACAAATCTCACACTCTTCTAGCGTCTAAACTTCGCAACCAAACTAGGTCCAAACATATAACGGGAGCCAGAGATGGGGAGGGAGTCCTGCACACATCCCCAGCTACAGTTAATAAATTGTTTACCGCATACTTTCAGACATTATACAACCACTCCCCGACCCACGTTTCCGACTCTATCCCATTGGGCCAATCGATTGACCGCTTCCTGTCGAGGGCTCCTCTCCCCCGGCTGTCCCCGGCACAGAGACAGGCGCTTAGACGCCCCCCATCTGAGGAAGAGATGGCTGAGGTTATTAAGGCATTCAAACCTCACAAGGCTCCTGGCCCGGATGGGTTCTCTGCCTTTTACTATAAAACCTTTGCCCAAACTCTGTCTCCACACTTACACAAATTTTATCTGTCGCTGTGGGAGGGTGCCCCGGCCCCAGCAGATTTTCTCCGCTCTGACATAATTTTAATTCCAAAGGAAGGAAAGGACCCGTCTTACCCGCAAAATAACAGGCCCCATCCCTTTTGAATGTTGATTATAAAATATTTACAAAAATACTGGCAAATAGACTGAACTCCTTTTTAGCTTCCATCATTCATCCGGATCAGGTGGGGTTCATCCGGGCAGGCATGCATTTGCTAATACCAGACGGGCTGTGGTGCTGATGGAGCGCATGACTGACACCCAATTGCCCTCTCTGCTCATCTCTTTAGATGCAGAGAAGGCATTCGATCGACTGGAATGGCCCTTTTTATTTCGACTTTTGACCACGTGGGGCTTCCCGATGTCCTTTATCTCGACCCTCCGATCTCTGTATGATTCCCCTACCTCAGCTGTCATTACACCAGGTACTGTTCCCACGAGCTTCTCTGTAGGAAATGGGACGCGACAGGGATGCCCTTTGTCCCCCCTCCTCTTTGCCCTATCTCTCGAACCCCTCTTATCGGCTATTCGCCACTCTCCCCATATTACGGGAGTGACTGTGGGTGGGGAGGAATACAAGGTATCGGCGTACGCCGATGATGTCTTGCTCACTCTTAGCCATCCTTCCGCTTCCATTCCTCCCCTGCTCTCCCTCCTGCGCGACTTTTCAGCAGTCTCGGGTTATAAGGTTAACCTTGAAAAGTCGGTTGCTATGCCCTTTTCCCTGTCGGCCTCGATCTGTCAGGAAACTGAGAGTTCCTCGGGCTTCCGTTTTACTCGATCCTCCTTGAAATAGCTGGGAGTGTGGCTTACGCCTGATGTGAATGGATTGCACTCCCTAAACTATGAGGCAATGTTTAAGCTTCTGGGCGAGGACCTGGAGAGGTGGGGGAGGGAGGGGGTCTCCTGGATCGGCAGGATTAATTGCATAAAAATGAACCTGCTTCCGAGATTATTATATCTATTTCAAGCCCTGCCGATCTGGGTGTGCCCCCGATCTCTTCGACAGCTGCAGTCCAAATTGAGGGTTTTGTGTGGGCGGGGGGTAGGAGAAGGGTTTCTAAATATGTCTTATATCGCCCTAAAGAACGTGGGGGTCTGGGCCTTCCGCACTTGTATAAATATTTCCAAGCGGCTCAGATTGCTCAGTTTGTAATGTTTCATCTGCCCCAACACTCCCAACGTTGGGCCGATTTGGAATCGGATCTATTTGCACCAGACCTCCCGCAATTTTATTTTTGGCTACCCAAAGAGTTCCGCCCGCTATTGCGGTCCACCTGTACAGCGACTCTAACCTCCCTGAAGGTTTGGGACTCCGTCCGGGACAAATTTCACCTCTGCTCTTGCTTCTCGCCGTTAATGCCATATTTACGCAACAGAGCTTTTGTTCCGGGACTGTCCCCCTCCGCCTTTACAGCTTTCGAAAATATCGACCTGCAGAGGATTAAGCATTTCAGATCTCCAGGAGGTGACTGGTTCTCCTTCTCGGACCTACAATCGAAGGGTGACCTCCGGACCTTCGACCACTTCAGATTCCTACAGATACGAGACTTTTTATCTCAACACAACATTTCACGAGCAGCTAGTCAAAAATTAACGTTTTTTGAATCCATGTGTGACTCCGGAAGGGCTCCAAAAGCTCTGATTTCCACCTTATATAGTCATTTTTCATGCGAGGATGTCTCCTGGCTGACCCCTGGATTCATTGCCCGCTGGGAGGCGGATATTGGGGAGGAGTTGGAGGGGGAGGAGTGGCAAGATATGTGGGAAAATATTGCAAAAGTGTCTATATGTGTTACGCTGAAAAACAGGCATATAAAACGCTGTACCGATGGTATGCCACCCCGGTCTTGCTCTCGCATCTGCAGCCGGGTACCCCTGATGTGTGTTGGAAGGGCTGTGGGGCTCGAGGTACCCTGTTTCACATGTGGTGGCAGTGCCCGAAGGTGCGATCCTTCTGGGACCGGATTGGGGATTTATTAGAGGAGGTATTTCAGCAACCTGTCCCTCTTGATCCTTGGGCCTTCCTGCTCCATAGGTCACCGGCATCCCTTCGGGGACCGGATTGCAAACTCTTCCACAGGATAGTGTTGGGAGCTAGGAGAGCTCTCGCTAAACACTGGCGAGCTGGGGAGGTGCCTTCCGTTGAGGTGGCCCGGGCTTATATAGCCGAGGCGCATCACATGGATAAACTGTCTGCGGTGATTCACAACTCTCTTCCCTCGTTTTATAAAACCTGGAGTCGTTGGGAAGAAACTAATTAAAGTCAGATTAACACCTAATGGGAGTCAGATGCGGAGGTTCTTCCTTTCTTTCTTCTTTCTTTCTCCTTTTCTCTCTGTCCTTACCTTTCCTTCTCTTTTCCTTCTCCTGTCATACGTGGGTTATTGTTAGTCTTGTCCGGTCGGCTACGTGGCATGCCAAACGCTGGGCATAAGGGCTGATTTACTACATTTCTTCCGATCTCAACCAGTCTGCTTTTATATGTTCACCATGATTTTATGAGTTGAGCCAAACCATGTTTTATGAGGCCTGCCCTCCCTGCCCTGCGAGGCGATGTCACAGGTGGCTGTTTACCTGTCTTTTTGTGTTTAAAACTTTTTCAAAATAAAGAATTATAAAAAAAAAAATATTAAAAATGGGTCAATTTACATTAATTTAATTATTTAACTATCTCAGAACAACAAGCTCTGTGCAAATTTTCTCTTTTACTTTTATTTGGTAACTTTGCATCCCGTGCTTCAAAATAATGTTATGATAAAGTTATTTTCATCAAAAATTGCTTGATAGTGAAGGGGTTAAAGGGTTTAATGTTAAAACACAAGAATCGTAAACATTATATTAAACATTTCATTTAGAATACACATACACTTTAATTTCCTCTTTTGCCTGGAAATTAAATTCTAATACATTGCCCCATAAGCCTATGTGTCCCTCACTTGAATGATGCTGCAATGCCTCTCTGATTAAAATGTGTTGTTTGTGTGGTTTATATATTGAGATATGCAATTTGACAGACTTGATATGCCTGTCAAGATTATCTATCTTTTGGGACAGTCATACAGGGTTATCCAAAGAGCTCCGAATTGCTTGAGAAAGGTAACGCTGAAAATCAGCATTCGGTTAACTTTCCTGGCCATTCGGCTATCCAGAGAGCAGGCAATTTGTCAAATCCTGGCGAATTGCCTGCACATACGGTGCCTGTTCGGTGCCTGTTCGAGGGCAGTGAAATCCCCATGAAAAAGCACTGCTTCGGCTATTCAGAGAAGAATAACCAGCAGTGAAAGGTTTCACCAGCAGTGAAAGGAAATGCCCTGCCATTCGGTGGTTTAATTCGGCAAGTTAATTCAGGAGAATCCCATAGGCTTCAATGTTAAAAATATTCCCGTTTTAATTCAATATCTAATAAACCGTTCATTATAAAATTCTGCAGTAAAAGTCTCTTTATTTATAGATTTTTTAGGATATTTTAAAATTTTTATGGATTTTTTTTTAAAAAAATTAAGTTTTCTTCTTTTTTCTGTAACAGCCCTTTTTATTATCATTCATTGGACCTCATATGTAAATTTCAGACATTTTCGCTCAGTAGTTTCTTTGCAAACAGCGTTTCACTTTTCAAACATTCATGCAAACTATTTTTCTAATTTAAACAAGAGATGGTGCAGCGCCACACAACATGCATCCACCACCAGAATGCCCAGATAGCCAACCACAGGATATAGTGGTTTCCCCTATACCATTACACACAATAATGAAAGAGATAACCTGGATCGGCGCAAATGTTGCTCTCTGGGGTTCTGGAGCCTCGCATATGTATATATAAAAAAAGGAGACAATAATAGTGCTATACTGATATATGCAATAATTTTAGATGTATATAATATGTATCCCACTCACAAGTGTAGAGCGTAACACTGGCTCTGAGTGGGTCCAGACGTGCGGGTAATTTATCTTCAATTTCTCAGGTGACCCCACCTTAACAGCAAATTTTCTATCCAAATTTATGCAGTGGAGAGAAGAAAAAGAAAATCCTTGTGCAGATCCACAAACAAAGGTCACGATGTTGTACACAGATGGAATCGTACTCACATTCTGGGGAGCTCACATAGCTCACATAGCTCTGGGTTTTTTCCCTACCTAAAAAACCTATGGGCATACACTCCACGGCTATGTGAGCTCCCAGAATGTGAGTACGATTCCATCTGTGTACAACATCGTGACCTTTGTTTGTGGATCTGCACAAGGATTTTCTTTTTTTCTTCTCTCCACTGCATAAATTTGGATTAGAAAATTTGCTGTAAGGTGGGGGTCACCTGAGAAATTGAAGATAAATTACCCGCACGTCTGGACCCACTCAGAGCCAGTGTTACGGCTCTACACTTGTGAGTGGGATACATATTATATACATCTAAAATTATTGCATATATCAGTATAGCACTATTATTGTCTCCTTTTTTTATATATACATATGCGAGGCTCCAGAACCCCAGAGAGCAACATTTGCGCCGATCCAGGTTATCTCTTTTATTTTTCTAATTTATTCACTGCCTATTCTTCGGTGTCGGCTTTTTCCGGCAGCTGCGATCGGCTCCTGCTTGGGTTTAATTCGGTGGTTTAATTCGGCAAGTTTATTCAGGAGAATCCCATAGGCTTCAATGTTAAAAATATTCCCGTTTTAATTCAATATCTAATAAACCGTTCATTGTAAAATTCTGCGGTAAAGAGTCTCTTTATTTATAGATTTTTTAGGATACTTAAGCATTTTTCTGAATTTTTTTTTTTGTTTTTTAAAAGTCCGATTATTATTATTTTTTTAAGTTTACTTATTTTTTCTGTAACCGCCCTTTTAATTATCATTCCCTGGATCTCATATGCAAATTTCAGACATTTTCGTTTCAGTAGTTTCTTTGCAAACAGCTTTTCACTTTCACATTCATACAAACTGTTTTGCTAATTTATTCACCTCCCTCTGTCTGCGGTGTCGGCTTTTTCTCGGCTTTTTCCAGCGGTTTCGCTGCGTGTGATCGGCTCCTGCTTGGATTTTTCCGGCGTCTTCGACGGGTTAATCCAGATGTTTTTGCGGGTTTTCAGCGTGTATTCGGCAGGTTTTGTGGTTAGTTTTCGTCAGGTTTGCGGTAGCTTTTCCCTGCAATTCGGGGACCCTGTGGTGTTTGCTGAATACACCGCAGGGTCACCGAAATGGGATCGGCAAAAGGAACCGAATTGAAGAGAACGAAAAGTCACCGAACGTGCGGTGACTTTTCAAATCTCTTTGGATAACCCTGTAAAGTCGATTTGGAAAGTGAGATAAATGGGAAAAATGTTCTGGTTCGGCTATTTTAACCTAGATTTTTCACTTCTGCCAATTCTCCTGAGTTTCACCAACATTGAATAGACCTGTATGTTTTTTGAAGTAAAATACACAATGAAGTTCTTTGAATTAGTAGGAAGTATCATTACAACAGAAGAAGAAATGAACTTCTGTCTACTACATATATTTAAAATAATATGCAGGAAGTAGGACAAATTGCCAAAGTCAGTGCAAACCCCCCACCCCCACAAATAAAAACATCAGGCTGTAAAATGGGAAGACAAAACATTCTTGAAATATATTACTGGGGGAATAAAATCAAAGGGATATTCCAGGAGATTGAAGACCATATATGGAGCATACACAGACAGGCATGATTATATAGATGATTTGAATGATTATAAATACTATATATATATATATATATATTAATAAAAAAACACCTCAACTTAAATTAAAGGTGAGCCAATGTACATTCTGATAATATTAATAGTCCGTCATGCAGTTAGAAAATTGTTGACTAAAAAGTTACAATTTTTAATCAATTACAATAGATAATTTACAATAATGCAGTTATTCAGATTCCCTTACTCTGAATGTGAGAGTAATTTGACAGCTTACAACATCTCTCTATTCATGTTAAGAATTATTTTTTGTACTCACACAAAGGATAGAGAATTCGCCTAAATAAATTTAGTTAACTTTACCAATGGTGACAGTAGGCAAACATACAGGGTTATTCAAAGAGATCCGAATGGCTCCCGAAAGGGAACCGAATGCTGAAAATCAGCGTTCGGTTACCTTTCTTGGCCATTCGGCTATTCAGAGAGCAGGCAATTGGCAAAATCCTGCCAAATTGCCTGCACATACGGTGCCTGTTCGGTGGCTGTTCGAGGGCAGTGAATCCCCAAAGAGAAGCATTGCTTTGGCTAGTCAGAGAGCAAAAGCCAGCAGTGAAAAGTAGCCGATTTGCCCTGCCATTCAGTGGTTTCATGCGGCAGATTTATTCAGGCGAATCCCATAGGCTTCAATGTTAAAAATAGTCCCGTTTTAATTCAATATCTAATAAACCGTTGATTATAATATTCTGCAGTAAAGAGTATCTTTATTTATAGATTTTTTAGGATATTTTAAGCATTTTTCGGGATTTCTTTTTTTAAAAGAAAATTTCCGATTTTTTTATTTATTTTTTTAACTTTACGTATTTTTTCTGTAACAGCCCTTTTTATTATCATTCATTGGATCATATGTAAATTTCAGACATTTTCGCTCAGTAGTTTCTTTGCAAACAGCGTTTCATTTTTCAAACATTCATGTAAACTGTTTTCTTAATTTATTCACTCCATTCGCCTGCGGTGTCGGCTTTTTCTGGCGGCTGCGCTGCATGTGATCGGCTCCTGCTCGGGCATTTTTGGCAGGTTAATCCAGATGTTTTTGCGGGTTTCGGTGTGCGTTCGTTCTTGTTTTGCGGTGAGTTTTTGGCGGGTTTGTGGCGACTTTTTCCTGCATTTCGGTGGCCCTGTGGTGCTTGCTGAATACACCGCAGAGTCGCTGAAATGGGATCGCCAAATCGTACCGACTTGAAGAGCACGAAAAGTCACCGAACGTGCGGTGGATTCTCTTTGAATAACCCTGATAGTGTGCTTTATTTAGGAAGAAAGATGACACTGTAACTGTAGGTGCTTATTATACGTTACTGCAAAATGTGGTCTGTATTATCTGATATAGTGTTTTCCACTTATTAACATATCATTTATTGCAATGTAGTGCTTCCCACTTAATTTTTAATGACTTTGACCCATTGTATAACATTTATTACCTTATCATTTCAGTTTCAGCTTTTTATTATATTTTATCAGTTATCTTGGTGTTTGTCATGTTTCTAGATGTGCATGCTATACTATGCAAATTGTGTTTTTTAACCACTGAATAACTTTTGGTAGCACCGTAACGTATAGTTTTTGTTGTTAGAATAAAATTAGATTTTGTGAACCTTATTTGTAGAACAGACTGAATCCAATAGAAATACATTATCTTTTTTATACAAGTCAATGCAGCGTAAATTGCGATAACCTTTGAATATCAGGATAAAATGTAGTAAGTACATGGGACAGGATGTTACTCATCTGCTAATGTTAAACATTCTAACATTTGTACAATTTCAACAGTATAAACCTGACCTTTTAGACTAGGTTGTAATAATAGAGGTTGCTCCATCCGTTTGGAAAATTGCGCTCCTACCATATCATAAAACTGATTTTAGGAAGAATCAGGTAATCGCCGGCTAGGGACTGTCACATCTAAGGTACGAAAACTAACGGGAGTATTGCTAAAGGAAAGAAAACAATTGCCACATATTAAACCAGAAAAAAATAAAATATGGGGTTCAAGGACACAAAAACATTACGGCAACATTGTCTAACCAACAACTGGTTGTAGTGCTCATATAGGGAAAAAAAACAATTACTGGTAGCGATCTTTAGAAACTAATCACACTAGCAGTTCTTTTTAACATGTATACCTTAAAAGGCAAAATACTTTTCTTGGATATTATGCAGGGGTCGAGTCGAGCAGGGACGCTTGAGAAGTCAGTTCCTCCACTTTTTTTTCAAGAGGACCAGTGTTTCCTTTTGGCTCACACTGAAAAACTTATATTAGGTTTCAAAATATTTTTCCTTATTAAGTCACAAAATATATTTATTACAATTATGATAATGATCCCATAAAACTCAGGTTATCATTGTATTTAAACACTGGTATCAAATTTGAGTGTGAGATCATTGGTTAAGTGCGATATGTCAAAGGTTAATAGGGGAGCAGAAATCTTGAAGAGTTCCAACACTTATTTTTTTAGGACTAGAACCCTGAAATTGTGCAAACATTGGAAACACAAATTGTATATGCATGCATCACAAGGTGTTATCACAATGAAAGGAGGAAAGAAACCCCAAAAATTTGACAAGCTAGATTTAGCTTGCAAAGAAAGTCCCGGATTTGATACACTTTTATATGGTTTAGAATGTCAGCTTTATTAAACAATAATTTTTGACATACTGTACACGTCTTATTCACAACACAGCTGTCCCTCCTTTTGTATTTTATGGTTTTCTGTTTTTCTCTGCTACAAAGATCAGCAAATATCGGTGTTTGATTTTACTCATCTCTCTACATCTCCTTTCTTGCAAATCCTATATAAATACCAGATTAAAATACAATATATACGTTGATGATAGCCATATTTACCCCTTCTCTTCTAATCATTCACCATCTCTTATATCTTATGTTGCCAATTGGCCATTTGCCATCTGAGACTACCCAACGTTTACACACCTAAAATAGATTTAATCATCTTTCCCTGCTCCATTTCCTCTCCCATCATTACAATGAAATCTGAGACCATACTGACATTTTGAATCATTACACTAATCATATTCAATTCACTCATAACTTAAATCCACTCACTTCATCATAACAAAGCATCTTCCATCATTATTACTATACCCTTATTGTACTGAGCTCCAAAGAAATCTGCTCCTCTATTTGAATTATTTTGGCCAACTTGTCTTCTTCACATGCATTATTTCCCTTTCGCCTCTTCACTATGCTCTATTGACATCTCACCCAATGAAAAAATTCTAGTCACCACGATTTAAGCTTACTTAAGTGGTTGTGGTGATAGGAATGTTTTCCCTGGTAGCCTATGGAAAGGACGCCACCTCCTGAATGATAAAGAATGATTAAATTCTGATGCTTTCAAATCCGATGCCTTCAATTTTTTTTGGAAGTGCTTTTCAGTAGCGATCGAAAAGTTTCAAGGCCACACAAAAAAATGTTTTTCCTGTTGTATTAAACTGTTTTTGGAAAGTATTGATTCTTTGGGTTAGGGTTATATTTAGGGTTCAGGTTTGCAATTAGGGGCTATATTCCATAGTGGACGTTAAAAGACGCTACAGCTAAAAATTAAATATTGTTGAAGGTGTTAAATATTAGCTCTTCCCAATTATTGAGCGTATTACAAACCATGCGCAGATGTGGGCACTCGAATGGTTAGTGTCTCAATGCAAAGCACTAACGTTACACCTTGAAAAACTAGAGTTAGTGTCACCAAGCGCAATAAAGGGGGCGTGCCCAGCTCCTGACCTTTTAATCCTGATGTCTGGTCTTGTTCTCACCTGCCCCCACCCATCCAAACACTATAAATACTGCACGTTCAACACAGTGACTGTGTTTGCACTTTCCTGAGTCACACACAGGTCCCTGGGCATTTGGCGGTTAATTGTGAGTATCAAAGGTGTGGAGTGCAGTTTGCAAGTGTAGGGATTTGTTTTTTGCTACTGTGTATTGTTAACCTTGTTACCCTTCATTACATTTTAGATGTACCCATAATTTCACATAAATACATAGTTGCATATATACACATAGGCCTACAGATAATTACACAGCACACACACGTCTGTTATTAATCTTATCATGTTGTATCCATCTTGTCCCCATTACCCCCTGTATTCTACCTTGTCTTTTTTTCTACTGTCTGTCATGGAGTGTGTTGGGAGAGGGGATGGAGGGAGGAGGAGGAGGAGTGCTGGTGGGGTGGAGGAGGAGGTGGAGAGAGTTAGAGGGAGAGGATATGGACGTAAGGGTGATGCGGGATTGAGGGGTGAGGGGGAGAGGAGTGATGTGGAGCAGAGGGGTGACAGGGAGAGAAGGAGTGATGTGGAGCGGAGGGGTGACAGCGAGAGAAGGAGTGAGTGGGAGAGGAGGACGGAGGGAGAGAGAAGGAGGCTTGTGGGTGACAGGAGTGGAGACAGGGAGAGTAAGCCAGAGTGGAGGCCTGAGGAGGAGAGTAATGGGGACAGGGAGAGGAGAAATGAGGGAGAGAAGAGGCATAGAACTGAGGGCAAGCAGAGGGAGACTGATAGAGACAGGACAGGCCCATCTAGTGAAGGGACAGCTTCTGGGTGAGGGGCATGCCAGGGAGACAGTATGCCATCGCACTCTGGTACACAGGAGTCCCAGGGCTCTGCTAGAGGATGGATCTGGGAGGAGAGGTTCACCCTGGAGAAGGAGGTTCTCATTGAGGCCTACATGCAGAGTGCACATGGCCTGGATGACATGTCCTTTTCAGGGCATTGCGACTAAACCTCTGAAACGAAATCCGCCAGGCAGTCAGTGCGCTGGGGCGAAACCAAAGCCATCAGTCAAGTATCCTTACCATCACTGCAAGCAGGAGCTGAAAGCCAAGATGGTGAGGGAGCAGGAGGAGACAAGGAGGACCGATGATGGGCCCCCAAGGGTCTAAGTCTACGCCCAGTGAAAGTAGATGCTCAAGCAAAGACTCATCGAGGTCACAGTGCAAGGCATTCAACCTGGCGTGGCCACCAGAGCAAGGTCTGCGACACTTGAGCGTGAGGAATGCTTTCAGTGACATTTTTCAATGTGATGTTTTATAATTTTTAGAGCAAGTGTTGTGTAACTTTGCATATACAGATGTTTATGGCCAACATCTCCCATGTCCCTCAATTATTCCAAAGAGCATCATGGGACATGCAGTCCAAAAACATATGAAGGCGCAAGGTTAAACAAAAATAATCTACCTCTAATTTAAAATAATGTTTAATTTTTTGGGGGGTACATACTTCTTTTGCTTTTGAATTGTGTTTTTTTTTTAATTGCTGTATTTTTACTGCTGTCCATTATTACTGTGTTTTTTATGCTGTGTTTTTTCATGCTAGGGTTATTTCTGCTGGTGTTTTTTTATGTGGTTACTTTTTACGCTGCGGATTTTTATACTGGGTTTTTATTGCTGGGTTTTTCTACATTTCATGTCTATTAACTATTTCAAATATTTCTTAGTTTGTTTGAATTTCATTTTGGCACATGTGTGTCTTGAACATTGTGATCACTATATCCTGTCTTCTTTTCACAGGTACACCATAACCACCACCACAGCGCCCTGTCACACCTGTGCACCCCCATGAGGAGTACTACAGCTATGACTGTGCCCATCCTTCCTCAGCCTCCTGGGGACAAAGAATACATCACATTTGCCAGTCCAGTGGCACAATCTATGGCTGAGCAGTCCCTACCACACTCCCCACACCTGCTCCTCTCCTTGTATGCCTCAAGTGGTACACAGGAGTACATAGTACCTGCCTCTCCCATCACTCCAGCTGCAACAGTGTTTCACAATTCTGTCCTCAGGACCTTCTAACAGGCCAGATTTTATGGATCACCTGGGGGAAATGCAGACTGAATCCTGCAATCACTGAGCAGCAAATCATATCACCTGTATCTGTCAAACCTGGTCTGTCACTGGGTCCTGAGGAAAGGTTTGGGAAACACTGCTGTAACGTATAGTCTGGTACTGGAAACTAGTAAAGGAAATGGTGATGTTAGATGCAGGCTAAGCTTTACTCTTTTTATTGCATTTTGCTTAAAAAAGAAAGGTGGTGAGGGTCAGCAGGGGTTAATAGCCATCCACATGTTGTTTTTTCTTTTTACTAGTTAGTGGAGGAATTAGCAACTGTGCCACCCCCCAGATATTTTTATATACATCTATCATGATGCTCAGCTAATTTTTGGTTAGGCTGAGAGTCATGGGAAATGTAGACTGGAGGACCAAGTTTGCTAACCCCTAATATAGAGTGTCCCGTTAACCCTTATTTAGACAACTTCATAACTCTGCACTTTCTTAGATATATCTCGCTACTGCAAAAGTAATATCTGTGTTTCACTTAATCCTCTAGTTATGAACTCTCTTCCCTTTTAGGCCGTTCGAGTGTTCGGCGAACGCCGAACATTATGGGATGTTCACGGTTTGTTCGACCGCGGACATTCCATAATAAAAAATGCATCCACAGGTCTCCTAAATGTACCGGCGGCTGCCGGTACATTTAGGAGACCTGTGGCTGCGGCCCCTGGCCCACATATCTCACCTGTCCTGCAGCTGTCCCGGCCTCCTGTTCCCCAGTCCGTCAGCTCCTCCGATCCGTCTGGCCGCAGCTCCTCTCTGCCCCACGTGTTCATGCAGAATGATCTGATCGGGCAAAGTCCTGTGCCTGACCTGGACTTTGCCCAATCAGGGCTCTAATTCAATATTGAGCCCTGATTGGGCAAAGTCCAGGTCAGGTGCAGGACTTTGCCCAATCAGAGCTCAGCATGAAGATGAGGCATGGGGCAGAGCTTTAACCAATCAGAGCTTGGTTAAAGCTCATCTTCATGCTGAGCTCTGATTGGGCAAAGTCCTGCACCTGACCTGTATATATATTGAATTAGAACCCTGATTGGGAAAAGTCCAGGTCAGGCGCAGGACTTTGCCCGATCAGATCATTCTGCATGAAGACGTGGGGCAGAGAGGAGCCACGGCCAGACGGATCGTAGGAGCTGACGGACCGGGGAACAGGAGGCCGGGACAGCTGCAGGACAGGTGAGTTACGGGGGCTGAGGGCCGCAGCCACAGGTCTCCTAAATGTACCAGCAGCCGTCGGTACATTTAGGAGAACTGCAAACACATCTTGCGTGTTCGGCCCCCATAGGTTTACATTGTGTTCGAGTTCGTATTCGAACATTTCGGCCGTTCGGATACAAACTGAACACAGGGGTGTTTGGCTCATCCCTATTCCCTTTTTCAGTTATAGAAATTTCTATCAGCTGCGCTATATTTCTGTAACTGACTAGCAAATTACCTTCGCTCTTTCCCCTGTGTGCCATTTTCAAACGCATCATCAAAATTCTTTTATAGGAATGAGTAGCTTCACAGTCTTCAATCAAATTTTCGTAGAAGAATGTGTAAATCATGTGTTCCTCAGACAATATATTCATAAATACACACAATGGGGCCATTAAACTTCATAACAACTGATTTATATACTTAAATGTGCATGTAACTGACATTACCATGCTAGATATTACTTCCTTTCTAACTTGTAGACTTGTAGGTTTTAACTTGTATATTTTGGTTTAAGTGCAGGCTGATAACGTCAAATACATTTTTCAATTAGATCGTAGATTTCAGACGGAAATGCATGCTTTTCATTGGCAGAAAAGCAAGTGACTGTCACAAACCATTCCGGGGCCTGCAGGGAAAACAATTCGCAGAATTAAACATGCAAATTTAGAAAAACTTTGCTATTCTTTCAAAATTTCTACAGTGTATAGTCTTGAATATGAAAAACAAATCTGTTGGAAATGTGCTATGAGCTATCCAAGTGTGGCCATTTTGTGTATTCTGTAATAATAAATAGAACCAAAAGCTGTCACTTAAATTCACGGTATTCTGAGAAATTATAAGAAGTTATATTCTGAGAAATATTGCATATTAAAGTGTATTCCTGGTGCACCTATATGTATTGAAGAAATAGTTTAGGGTACAGTGTGTGTGGCACAGGTGCACATTATAAGTATATCTGTATATCTGTGAATAAATATTTCAAGTGTATATGGGGTTTTTTGGGGGGGGGGGTTATTGTTATATTTAGTTATAAATATCTAACACCGAGAAAACACTCCAGAATTGAAAATCATTTCAATCAAAAGATTTTCAATTCTGGAGTGTTTTCTCAGTGTTAGATATTTATAACTAAAAATAACAATAAAAAAATAAATAAATAAAAACCATACGCGTGAAATATTTATTCACAGATATACAATTCTATTTAAAATGTACACCTGTGCCACACACTGTACCCTAAACTATTTCTTCAATACATATACTGTAGGTGCGCCAGGAATACACTTTGTATTTCCCTTTAACTAATTGTGTCCTTGGAAGTGTGTGGACACTTTTTATTCCGCTACGGCAGCACTGACCCCAACAATTTACACAATATAGAAGCGCTGCCTTCACATACACACGTTGCAATATTGCATATTAAAAACAAACATTTGCATGTTATTTATTGCTATAGGTTTTTCAATTGATATAACAAAGATAAGTATATTTTTTTCACTGACGTTGTTACACATACATATCGTAAACACATTTCTTAAAATAAAGAAAAATTATAGAATATTATCAAGACACAAATCCAGTTCGACATTTTTCGCATGCTGTAGACAAGGATACCTACCCTACCGAAAGGTTGGTTTTACTGGCTTTTCATTGACCAAGGGAGAACACTACCTCCTTTTGTGTAGCTGTAGGATCTTGAACCATGGGATTAAACTGCAGCTGAGCCTGCTTCTTCTGTCTCCTGCTGGCCCTACTTCTTCTGAAGTTAGTGATGTAATAATCAGAGGAGACGGGGCTAGCATGAGACAGAAGGAACCTCCAAGCTGAAGTGACCCATAGACACCCAACAGCTGCACTGGGCGAGGTAGAGAAACCCCAATACTTTTATGAACACTGGTTCAACATCATTTCTACTTCTACTGTATGTCACATTATAGATGTATTGGATTGCACTCCAGTGCTCTCAATCATTTGTGTACATTGTGCAATTCCACAATATTTTCATGTAACTCTTTTGTAATAAAAGTAAATAATAGCAACAATAAACAATGAATATTTGCAAACAAACGGAACATAAGCAAAAACATTTATAGCTTAATACATCAAGAAAAGAAAGTGCCATGTGAAGTTAGGCTACGGAGAAAATGGCTATAAACAACTATAACTTTTTCAAATCACACTACAATACAGTACAGTCATTCTTCTGACCTGGAATGAAGTGTGGAAGGGGGTTACCCAAAAATCTACCTTTCTTGTCTTGTTAAGTTCAGGGTTGGCACTCCGAAATTTAGCAGTGTGAAGTCTATAGTACATGCACCTTTTGCAAGCGGCGTGAACAACAAGGAATCTCCATGTTAACTGCAAACTTGTGTGGAGATTTATCTTGGCCAACTGGTCTAGAATTTATGAGGAGAAGTCCATCTGAAGTGAGTGGCCTTCTGATTAACTAGGGATCAGGCATGAACCCCTCAAAGTTCCATAGCATCTAATGGTCCAATGCGTTTATGTGTTTTAGATGTACATTTTTCAGAAATATTAATTTAACACATATACACAGTATATATATATTTTTGGGGACAGGGCTAAAATTATTTAGATAAAGACTCCTCTGATATAAACCAAACCCTCTAGTACATGATCCCACAACTTTCCCTGAATTTTGCTCTCTCAATTACTGACATAACACAGCAGTAAAGTTTGTTGAACTTTTTGTTCCACTAAGGGTAGGTTCTGTTCCTTGTAATTTCTTAACAGTAACAGGGTGACAGCAATGAGATCTCACACAAAATTTCATTTCTTTACAGGGGGCCACTAATTTTGCTTTAAAAGTTCTGTGTGGTAATTATATTCCCAAACCACTGGCACTAATGATCCTGCTATCTAGTAAAATTCCTTGTCTTCCTCAACCCCAATCCCTCTAGATTGTAAGCTCCTATGAGCAGGGCCCTCTACACCTCTTCTTTCCATCACTTGTCTGTTTATCTCTTTCCCTTTGGTTATTGTAAAGCGCTGCGGAAACTGTAGGCGCTATATAAATGATGACAATAATAATAATAATAATAATAGTGTATTACAATGCAAAATTGTATACGCACTTTTGGAAGTGATAGGGTTAACATTTAGCTAACACATAAGGGAAGTCACATTCAAGTAGCATTTTCCAGCCATACACCAGTGATGCACTTAAAATCTGAACATCCTAATGACCCATACTTATATTGTGCTGTTTTACATGATTCTGTTTTACTCCAGAAGGTGCCTCATGACTCATTCAGTTGAAATTTATTGACTTTAGCATTATCGAGACCATTACCCTTATGTGCATTGAGCTTTCTGCTTCTTCTTTTAACAACAGATGGTATATGTTGCCTGAAGTGGTTGGGAAACACAAAGGTCTTGACTTCTGACATCGACTGTTACTCAGCCAATCACTACATCCAACATTAACCTTTGGAAAATATTGTGAAGATTCTACAGACAGAACTTAAAAGCTCATCTCATACATTAATGTTCGTACTATAAACATAAAGTCTGCCTTATACATTAGTCTATTAAGGAATTATCTGACAGAGTAAGATGGATTAATTGGTATGTAAGAAAATGTACTGAAATTAAAAAAATTCACAAGCATTCACCTCCTGTGCCTTTGAGGCTTAACAAATTACTATTGATTTTCATGTGAGCACCATGGAAGTTACAGACATTTTTTCCACAACGTCTACTATTAAGAATGATTTATATTACCTATCCGAAGGGTAATAAAAACCATAAACTAGAAAAAAAATGGAGGTAAAAGTGTTTGTATACCACAAATCTGAATTGGGAGGCGGATGCTTCACCACAACACTCATATTTCACTAATTTATGTCCTTAGACGTGACTTTCAACCTTTTTTTCACACTGCATACCACTAAAAAGAAAATGGGAAGGCACACCAGTAGTTTTCAAGGATATATGTTATTATTTAAAAAATATATATATACTATTAAAATGCTAAGATTGTGTTTAACCCCTTCGCTGCTGAGCGATTTCACCGCTGTGTGCTGAGCTCATATTTACCGCTTTCGCTCATCATATTTAAACAAGATTTGAAGCCACATTTTATTATATGACCCAGACATATTATATATCCTTCTTTCCAGCAGACTCCACACATTCATAATATATCATTATATGTAAACATCATGTCCTGCCTGTATATTATAACAAAAAATGCAATAAAATTTGAATTTTCAATCATCTTCAGTGTGCAAGTGTTTTTTTTCACATTTTATCATGCAAGCCTTTGCAGTTCTATTTTCTATGGGCTGCGCTTGTTAAAAAAATTTGAAATTGGGACTCGTACATTTATTTGGGGGAATTACGTGATTTTTAGCAAACACACCCCTTAGAAAAAAATCTATAGTGCAGCATCATTCTTCACATTGTAATTGAAATGTGAACAATATTGCTACATTAATAAAAAAACACGCCAAAAAAAACCATGTTTTTATTTTTTTATTATTATTTTTATTATTTTATATTTTTTATTATTATTATTTTTTTATTTACCTTTCAAATGATATCTTTGATATCATTTGAAAGGCCATGCTCAGGCCTTTCGAATGATACCAAACATGACCCCCATACCTGCCACCGTTTGGGAGATATGGGGGTTCAAAAGAACACCCTATTTCCACTAGGAGATTTCCTCGGGAAATCCCCGGCAGCTAGGGGTTCCCTGGCTAACTGATATCATTGCACTATGCGCGATGACATCTGGCAGTGAGGGGGGACCGTAGGTGGAGCCGCCATCCAAGATGGCGGCCTCCACCGGATCTATGCCGCGATCTGGCGCAAAATGGTGCCAGATTGCGGTCCGGCATGTAAAGGGTTAAAGCCAGGCACCACTTTGAAGGGCCCTTCAAATCGGTGCCTGTCTTTTTTTGTAGACCCTCCCGATCGGGAGGGAGAGGGATCTGAAAGGATCCCCCCCTCCCTTTCAGGCAATATCCCGGCTTTGCCGGGGGGTCTCCTGAAAATGATGTCATCTCATCTGACGGCGGTGGGGTCTATAAAAACTGCGTCTGACTTCGAGGAGGTCAGAACGCCGTCGGACCCCTGACCAGAGAGGTGAGTATCTCTCTGGCCCCCCGCCAAAAAAATGCAGGATAAACATCAAATTGAGCCGTAAAACCGCTGAATGAATGACAATCGATCTGAAAAAAGCTGAGGACCTGCTGAATAGACCGTTGAACAGCTACCAGAAAAGGCCAACAAGCCACCAAACAGTAAAAAAAAACAAAAAACGCAACTTTTAAAAGGAGTTTGCAAAAAAACTGCTACATGAAAATGCCTGGAAATAATATATAAGGTCCGATGAATAATAATAAAAAGGTCTGTAAAATATTAAAAAATCTGCCATTTAAAAACAAAAAGGAAAAAAATTTAGATGAAAAAAATCCGGAAAAATGCCTAAAAAATCCTAAAGAATAGGTAAATAAAGAGATTTAGTGCTGCAAATGAAAAGAATAAAGGGTTGAATAAATATTTAAGAATTTTTTTTATTTTTTTTACATTGAAACCTGTGGTATTTCGCCTGGTTAATCCTGTCGAATGAAACCATTGAAAATCAGGGAATTTCACTGTCAATTCAGTGCTGTTCGTGTTCTCTGACTAAATTAACCATTACTTCTCTATGGGGAATTCACTGTCGCTGAAGATCACCATTTTTCGCTGGCATTTCGTCAATACTTGGCGAATTGCCAGCGTTTCGAATAGCCGAATCACTCTGTAATTGCGCCGCACAGGGAAATTCACTGTTTGGTGCAATTTCAGGGCCAATGATCTTTGAATAAACCTGTTAGTGAATCCCACACTAAGAAACACTAAATGGAATGGTTTAAATTGTCACCGAGGGCAATATAGTGTTGGCTTAGACTCAATAAAGAGCTAAAACTAACTTGCATTTTTACATAAAATAGACATATTTGTTTGGCTCCAATTGAATTCTAGGGATGTGCGTTTCGGGTTTCGGAATTTCGGAAATTTCCCGAAATTTCCCGATTCGTGCATTCGGATTCGGGCGATTTTACGAAGATTTTCAGATCCGAAAACAGCATATCCGAAAAAATTTACGAAACGAAACGAAAATTTGTTCGAATTTTCGAATGGACTAGAAATGTGTAAAATCGAAAATCATTTTCGTTCCATTCGTAATTTCGGGTCCATTCCTGATTTCGGTTCCATTTCAGTAATTTCGGACAACGTATTTTTTGGTTATATCGCTGATTCTGTAATTTTGTATCATTCCCATCTCAATGTATCCTTCTTGTAAAACATGAAAAATCTCAATGGCAGAATTATTGTATCGACAGAATTATTGTATCGACAGAAATATCGGATCCAAAAAAATCATTAGTTGACGTCAAAACGAATAGACACTTTGAAACGAGGAGAACAGACGTTCCGAAAAAAACACGAAAATTTCCAAAATTACGAAAAAAAAGTCGATATGAAAAACGAAACGAAAACGAAGCGAACCGAAACGGAAATCGGCCAAAACAAGCCAAAACGAAAACTTACAAAATACGAACGAACCGAACCGAATCGAACCGAAAAAAAATCGGTG
This sequence comes from Leptobrachium leishanense, assembly GCA_009667805.1. Classification (NCBI taxonomy): domain Eukaryota; kingdom Metazoa; phylum Chordata; class Amphibia; order Anura; family Megophryidae; genus Leptobrachium; species Leptobrachium leishanense. The sequence continues at coordinate 370,589,222 of CM019063.1, forward strand.
CACAAGTCTATTGAATTCCAGTGCATCTAAACCCATATAGAAGTAAACAAAAATGTTTTCTGGAAACACTGACTAGCCAGGGATTTAGACATTAAGGAGATGTCCCAGTTGATAGGATGTACATGACTTAGCATATTTTAAGCAATCTTTAACTTTCTCAGCCACATATTCTAGTTACTTCAGTCACAGGGAGCAACGATCTATGAGGATATATAAAATATTGCAAGCACTGGAAAAAATTGTATTAACTGAATAAACTGCCTAATGTCAAGTAAGTACAAGGCAAGCAGTAATCAATTTCACTAGGACCACTGGAGACAGAAATTCCTTTGCTTGTTTCAGTGGCTCCATTCAAACACTTTATACTACATATTTCATGAATGAGCAGGTTAGACACTTATTGACTTATTCACAGAGCACAGAAATGTCTCTTGTTCCCCGCACATTGGGGAATCAAATTTCCCGACCCTGCGTTGAATTCTGCATTCACCAAGGGTCCCCGGAGTAAGGGGAAAAGCCGCCACAAAATCGCTGAATGGAAAAAAAAAGCTGCAAAACCACCGAAATTATCGGATCCGATAATTTCGGTAGTTCCGGAGGGTTATCGAAACGAATTTGATTCGAAAAAGCTCCGGGAACCTGCTGAAAGTAACTGATTCGGCTGTTTTTTTTTTTTTTTAGATTGTGCAGAAAACATAGGATCCGATCTGATCCGATAAATTATCAGCTCCCAACCGATCCGATAATCTGCCACAAGTCTGCCGAACCCGTCCGGAAAAAGCCAAAGATCTGTCAAACACAGTGACGAAAAGCGGGCGGGAGAAGCCGACAAGCTGACGAAAGGGGTAAAAAAAGCAAAATAAAAAACAATTGAAATGGTCAAAATTGAAATGTTCATAATACAGGAGGGGTGGGGTCGCACCTATTCCCCGATGGGACGGCTGCAACCACCAAATGTATCCAGCCCAGCAACATGTATAAAACATAACAAGGAGAAAAATGTCATCTGCGCTTATTCCCATTATACCGTGTGAAAAAACGCAATTAGAGGCTTTGGTTTCTATTAATGGCCATTAAGAGAGTAAGCGCCCCAGCCGAACGTCAAGGCACCTCTAGTGAGGGTGAGTCCTGTCCAAAATGAAGCCACAGGCTACTGTGTAGTGAACCATCACAACAGTGAACAGTCATGAGGCAAACTGGTGGGTCATATTTATGCCCTCCCAGAAACAAATCCACATTGGGATCAAAAAAACAAAGACACGGAGCGGAATCATGCTGCAAAAGATGACCTGGCTGGAGGTACAATAAAACATACATAATACAGGAGGGGTGAAATGCTGTTTGCAAAAAAACTACTGAACAAAAATGTCTGAAATTAACATATAAGGTCTTATGAATGATAATAAAAAAGGTCTGTTACAGAAGAAATCACTATTTAAAAAAAAGGAAAAAAATGTTGCCAATAAAATCTCCAAAAATGCATAAAAGATCCTAAAAAAAAAAAAAAGAGTCTTTTGCTGCAGATTAAAAGAATAAAGTTTTTTTAGATATTGAATAAGAACAGGAATATTTTTAACATTGAAACCTATGGGATTCGCCTGAATAAACCTGCCGAATGAAACCACCAAACATCAGGGCATTTCTCTGACATTTCATTGCTGGTCATTGTTCTCTGAGCAGAACCATTTCAATGCTTATCTATGGGGGGATTTCACTGCCTTCGAACAGGCACTGTATTTGCTGGCAATTCGCCAAAATTTGGCAAACTGCCTGCTATCTGAATAGCCGAATGGCCACGATAAAGTACCGTACGGGGAAATTCACTGTTCGGTGCATTTTCGGATCTCTGTGAATAACTCTGTAAATTAAAAATAAATATGAACCCCTTCACTGCCAAGCACGTTTTGTTGGAAAGAAAATACCATAACTTTCATTTGAAACATTGGATGTGTAGTTAACAGGACATACTTGAAAACTAAAGAAATCTCAATGTATCCTTCCTGGTAAAATACTTTACATATAAATAAATAATAGATATAAGGTAAAATAGCTATTATACATAAAGACTGTTGTTTCAAAATAGTTAAAATAGTAAAGTAATGTAAATTGCTCATTTTAAATGTATCATACCTTTGTTTATTCTTTACAAAAATAGTGTTAGAATCAAATGTTCTAAACTCTAGATGGTGATTCTTATCTCCAATCATTTCAAATGGGGTTGTCATTATGCATACAGACAGAAATGACATTGATGTCAAATTAAGTAAACGTGATAAACAGTGCTGGACTGGGACAAAAATTCAGCCAAAATTCAACTTCATCCAGACCGGCCCACTTTAATTATGCAAACATGTACAAAAATGGTATATATACCCAACCGGATCGCTCAACCAATCGCTCTACGGATACCGGAGTTGCTGTAGGGTGATAGGGTATAGCAACGAAGCGGCACTGAGGTTGAGTGCGCACCATGTCTTAAGTTAAGGCAGATGTGCAGCGGGTCTCACCAGCACGGTGGCTCCAATATGAGACTGTTCTGTTTTACTGACGGTGAGGAATTTCTCACATTCACACCGGCCCACTGAGCCATCGGCCCACTGGGAATCTCCCTGTAGTCCCTATGGCCAGTACATGCCTGGTGATAAAGATAATATAAATGGTTAGATATCCTGCTAATGGTGATTAGTAGTGATCATAATGAGAATATTAGCAATGTAGCTTCCACAAAAACCCCATTTGAATGGAAAAATATCTGTTAAGTGACTGTAGTATGCCCTCTTGATTGCTGCTGTAACGCAGCCAAACGTTTACTGTGCTTTTTGTTCCAGCGAGGATGAGGGCTGCTCCCTGTAGATTCTTTAACACAGGGGGACAGGAGTGTGATTTCACTAAACCTGCATTATAAGGTATGCAAAAGTACATGCTAATTTTTGGTATTTATTGTATTACAATGCAAAATCGAGTTTACACATCTTTATTAGTGAAAGAGTTAAATAATAATGTAACCCTTTCACTAACAAAAATGTGTAAACTCGATTATAATTGTCAGGAACTAGTTATAAATTTATTTCAACAATGAATGTGCACCTCGTAGATGGAAAATATCATTAGAATTGTTTAAAAAACATTGTCAGACAGTAAAACAGAAACAACAGGGCTCTTTAAACCCCTTGATTGTGGTCTTTGCCTTTTGTATAAAAGACTAGTTTTAAATCTTTTAGTTATGAACAGTTTATAAATTGATCAATTCAAGGGTTAGTCAATATTTTAAAATAACCTTAGATGTTGGACTTCACTCTGATATAATACTGGCAACTGTTGGCATGCCAATGCGTTCTTATTAGTGGGACTGGAAAGCAAGAGGCTTTATGACATGATATAATAATTGTTGGGGTATCAATTCAGTGTTTATCAACTCCAGTCCTCAGGACCCCATAACAGACCAGGTTTCCAGATATCTGCAGCACAGCACAGGTGATATGATTTGCTGCTCAGAGATTGCAGGACTCAGTCTGCATTTCCCCAAGGGAATCCTTAAAATCTGGCCTGCAGTGGGTCCCGAGGACTGGAGTTGAGAAACCTTATTTTCCTTACTTTGTTTGGTTTTTTTTGTTTAAAGATTTATTAGAGGTAAAAAATAGGTTTAGGAGCAGCAGGTTAAAATAATTGCTATGTCTGATTTGTTTTCACGTGCTTCAGATAAGATAAGAAATGCCTAAAAGATAACGATTCCAAAGTATAACATAAAGCTATTTTAGGTGCAAAAACCATATGCCAGTCTTATGAATTTTTACACTCCAGTGACCATGTTAAACAAGTACAGCATATGACACCATGAACTCTCTGTCGGTGTAGGAAGATTCTAAATGTGTGGTTACAATACAATGTTGCCCTTGAAGGCAAAACGGATTCAGGCTTGAATTATTCAAGCTTGATATGCCATTTTATTTCTGTTGATTTCAAGTCTATGAACTAGATTTAAACACATTTTTCTTCTACTGTATTTTCCATTGCTTCCTCAAATAAGTTTTCCCTAACAATCTGTGTTTTTACAAAAGCTCTAAAAATGCCCCCCAAAAAAAAGTATTTTCCATATTAAACATGTAATTCACAGCTACACTATGTAGCTACACAATCCTGAACTGTATATGATAATATATATTATGGTATAAATCATCCACCCACCTGAATTACTCCAAAACATGCACCAAATCTTTTTTTTTTTTTAAAGTTCAAATGTTGTTAAAAAAACCCACTCTTAGTAAACATTATCCGATATATTTTTGGAAAGTAAAAGCAAAGTACGAGAAGTATCAATTTTAGTTAAAAACATCTTTAGTGTATAAAACCATAAAAATAACTGTAATAGAAATCATGAATGTTTCGTTTAATACAAAAAAATAAACTTTGCTTGCAAAGTGATGCAGAATTGAAATGAAATCATCAATGAATACAGCCAGCAATTTGAAAAATAATGAAGCAATATATAGGTAGTCTACTGGTAGGTCACCACCTTATGACTACCGATAAAATTGCCACAATAATGCTTCTGGTGCCATCGCCTTGAACCTATGGGGCTCCATGGTACAGATTTTCCTGCTTATCATCTCCATTTTACCGTTAACTATAGAATAGGGCCCTACATGTTTTAATTTGGACATAATAGGTGCCACAAATAAAAGACTCAATTGCCTCCAAAAAAGAATGTTATATATATAGGTATATAAATATACATTATGATATAAAACATTTGGTGACTTTCTCAGGTCCTGAAGGACTGAAACATTGACAATATGACTATGGATTAAAAAATGTTTTCATCGCTTATGAAGTCTCTGTGGTGCTACATCCAAGATGTTAGAATGTTCACCCACAGTGATAGCGGCTGAGGGTGATCTTGGATGATCTTGGATGGTTACTTAATAACATACATGGGTGCACAGATGAAGGGAAAATGTCATTATGGTAAAGCCAATCAACAGCAAAAGAGAGAACATTTCCTTCCTCAATACCGCATGGAAAATAAATCCTGGTCATTAAGGGTTTAAATGATATCGGCAGGTCCAACTAGATTTTTAGTTAACACTGAATTGTGTGGTCCTCTAAATGTAGAGAGATATAGCCTTGAGGCATAAGTATGAGTTATACCCTTGAGGCGACTGCAAACAAACCACATCTCTCATCTTTTCTCTTTCTTCTATCATGTATACGTTGACATGTGATAGCTTTTCTCTGTATGGGTCAAAGGTCAATAGGGAATCAGCAAAACTGACTTCTTCTGAAATCTGAAACAAATTCCATAAAATAACATGCAGAGTAATAAAAACGTCATATAATCATAAAAAAGCCATAGAAATAAATTTAACTAAAATAATATTGTCTATAGATCTAAATAAAGGAATAGGAAAATGGTTGAGAATTCTTCAGATGTTATCTCTTTCAATAGCAAGTGTTTTTTTTAAAACTAAGCTTAACATTTATTGCATGAGTTAAAAAGACAATATTGTACATATGGGGTCTGATTACAACAAAACTGTTAAGCTAACAGCTCGAGCCCTTAAGTTATTGGCTGGAGCTGCAACCTTTGCTTGCAGCCTGATATTACCGACTCTTGTCTTATATCAATGTAGCTCACTGTACTCGACTCGAGCCAGTATTTCGCAAATCTCAAGGAGCCTGGAGTTAAGTGATTTACCATTTGCAAACTCAATTCACTCTTTAAAAATAACTAGCTTAAGACAACTTAAACTTATCTTTGACCCCATAGTGCAGAGGGTGGTGTGAGCTGCCTCTTTCTCAAGCTGTATGCAGTGGAACACTGGGAACAAACAGTTCTTAGTATTTTACAGTGAACCCAGATCACTCGGGGTTGCGCTTGGCTCCATGGAGTCCCACAGACTCCAGGAACTGATACCATGGAGGCCATGCTTTGCCATTACGGATATCTATAATAAAGTAACAGAGGATGTTTTTAAGGAGCCCTGATAGTGCCTTCTAATATTATGGAATACATATCATTAAAGAAATAACTCCTGGGCAAATGTAATAAGCTGTGGATTTTGAAGTAAAGGTGCTAATTGTGTATATTTGTCAAAAAAATCATCTGAACCAGTGACAATTTTATTTTTCCAGCATTTGGATTCTTTCAGTGATATATAAATTTTCTTTAAGTTACAGTCCATTGAGAAATCTTCTAGTTTCTTCAGTAAGTGTCCTTGGGCAAGACCCGTTCAGCACATCCATCCAATACAATTGTGGAGAAGCAAGGCTCGAGTTTACGAGAAGCAGGTTCAACCTAACCACCAGGTCACTGATCTACAATCATGGAAAGTCAACTAGATCCCACTCAGAAGACAACACCACAAGTTTCCTTGGGCAAGACACCTAATAATATGGATGTGCCTACCTGACAAAAATACTTATACTTCTCCTAGATTGTAAATTCCCTTGGGAACAGGGTCCCCTTGAATCAAGCCACATCATCCATGTGTGGTATTTTAATGTATCAACCCCTTGTACACTGATCTTGTAAAGCGCTGTGGAATTTGTCGTGCTATATAAATAAAGGATAATAATAATATATATATAAATTTATATTTATTAGGGATGCCTCAATCCGATCTCAAGGGTCGGGATCGGAAGCTAGTCAAAGGTTTTCGCAGGGATCAGATATTAGCTTTATAAAGTTAATCCAAACCAGAGTCCTACTTTATCGACCTGCCAGTGTGCATGGAGACCCAATTTCCCGGCAATCCCCTTGGATTTTTTCCTACTTGCACGGCATCGAACGCTTAATGTTGCAAGTCCTCCAGCCAATAGAGGGCGCTTCTTACGCTACCTTTGCAGAACATGACTGGGATAAGATTGGAGCTCTGACAGGCCAATACCAGAAAGAAAATGACTTGGATCGGATCAGAGGAAGGAAAACCTTGACTGGGACATTCCCTAATGCATATATAAATATGTGACAATATTCAATGAGCACAATTAAAAAAAATATGATGATGACAACATGAACAAGTATCAGCAATATGAGTCGGAAAGAACGCGTACATGAAGGCAATAGTAGTCCGAGTGGTGATTGAAGCACTTGCGGCTGCATCCCCGGCCGCTAGGTGAGTGGTTATAGCTAGGGATCAAGTCAAGCAGGAATGCATGGAAACGCAGTTTCTTTACTATTTACGCAGGAGAAATGGAGCTCCCATTTAGCCAACACTCTGAAACTTTTGCTCAGGTGATAATTCATATGTTTTATTTAAAACGTCTCATTAAATTATTACCATAAAGGCAGCTCAGTTGTCTATATGTTAATCTAATCAATTTGAGTGCGAGATGCTGGGTCAGGAGTGAGATTGCAATGTTTACTTTAGGGGCAGAAATATTGATGTGTTTCTAAACTTATTTTTTAGGACATGTTCCTTGGTTATAGCAGATTCCAGGCAGATCATCCAAAATCTCTGTCCGGAAGGCCACTGCTGTGCTAGGTACAACCAAGACATTGTGCTGGACACTGAGATACGACGCTCACAGGAAGAGAACAAGAAAATGAGGAAAAAATTTCACCCAGAGGGGTGAGAAAAAACATATATTGAACATCTGTATAATTTTTCTACATACCGTATCTGTTAAGCACTTGGTATTATGTATTTAACACTTTTATACCTTTGGACTAAATGTACTTTAGCTGTCAGTCCTTTTCTGTTACACCCACATCAAACTCAGGTTGACTCATGTTAAAAAGCCATATTCTAAACTATACCTGAACTGATAAGCAAGTTTGAACAAGAAAATATCATTCATAAATTGAACGACTGAAATCTAAATAATCATCTAGAGCTCAAGTGCTGCATCGGATTCTGTAGCCTACTTGAGGAATATGGTATTTTTAACTTTTAAAATGCATATTTTATTGGACAGGATTTTTTTTTTTTACATGTAATCATTTATATATAAATACAGGCAATCTGCCACAGTCATTTGGAGGGACTAATCTTTGCCACCTATAATATTAAATAAACTACAACAACTAGTAAATAAATGCCATTGAGAAATGTTAATATGCATCTAGCTCAGACACATAGGATGAAATGTGTTTAGTAATCATCACGTTTTAGCGATTAGCATACAAAAATAAAAGTACAATATGTAAATATTTTGTCCAATTTAGAAATACAGGGGAATGTGAAGCATTGTAATAAGAGTCGGTAACCGTGCAGTGATTGTTCGATATCCACTATGTCCACTGGACAATCTTAATTATTAGCATAGATGCAAAACTACCATTTCTATCAAGTGTAGTTTAAAATCATAATACATAATAAAGATGGGCCCTACTTCGACCGAACCATTTAGTATAACTGCCCCACTGTTAATCATAACGGCTCCCATATTACTTTACTCAAGCCACAACCATACCATGTGACCCTGGTATTGCGGCACTTCCTTATACTTTACTGAAAGGAAGTTTTAAATTTACTTTGCATAAAAAGTGCCAATTTGCCACCAGTTGGAGAATAATGAGCAAAAGGGCAGTCATCAGAAATGATGGGGCCCTTACTGAACCTGACGATGCCTCCCCCTCCCCTGGACCCCCCTCCCCGGCACTCCCTCAACCTCCAACAGCTTTTCTCCCCCTTCCAAAAAAAAAAGGACATAACATAGCACCACAACAATAAAACTCACAGTAATGTGCAGTGTGTATGAGTGTATCACAGAGCCCCACAGCAATAAAACTCACCGTAATGTGCGCTGTGTATGATCATATCACAGAATCCACAGCAATAAAACTCACAGCAATGTGCACTGTTTATGAGTGTATCACAGTGCTCCACAGCAATAAAACTCACAGTAACGAGCTGTATATGATGGCCTTTGGGTCTGGGCTGGGCCCTGGGTCTTGGCTGAGCCCTGGGTCTGGCCTGGTCCCTGGATCTGGGCCCTGGGTCTGGTCTCTGGGTCTGGTCTGGTCTGGGCCCTGGGTCTGGGCTGGGCTCTGGGTCTGGGCCTTGGGGTCTGGGCCTTGGGGTCTGGGCCCTGAGTCTGATCCCTGGGTCTGGGCTGGGCCTTGGGGTCTGGGCCCTGGGTCTGGGTTGGGCCCTGGGTCTGGCCGTTCGGGGTCAGGGTTCTGGGCCCTGGGTCTGGGCATTGGGGTCTGGGCCCTGGGTCTGGTCTGGGCCATGCTGGGGTTTGGCTGGGCCCCTGAGGCTGGTGGACTCACATCTCCGCTCAACGTCTTCTTCTCTCTGCACCCGTCGCTGTGTGTGATGCGTGCGTCACACACGTGACTGGAGGGCTTTGCACGCTGCTGTAGGGATGCCCAGACAGCCAGTGCAGCTCTGGATTCGGACTCCTAGAGTCTGATACCGGAGCTGATAAGAAGGGCGCATCGCTGCTGACGGTGGGGTCCCGGCGGGCCCCAGACTCTGTACCACAGCATGGGGAGTAATGCCCTGATGGTGGCCCTGATGAGCAATTACAAGGTTATCGGCTAATATTCCCTCTCAAATCCTCGTATTTAGTGATTTCGCATTTGCAAAATCCTGACCCACATTGCAGTGGACAGCACGATCTGCCACGTCCTCTAGCAATTTGTAGATGGAAATGAGAACAAATTGTTATTGAATAGTCCTTACGTATCTCTGTCAGTCATCTGTATCTCTGTCATCACTGTTTTTATATATCTGTCAGTCAGTGGTGTAACTAGAAACCTGAGGGCCCCGGTGCAAGAATCCATGAAGGGCCCCCCTACCCCCTCCCCCCAAAAAAATGATCTATATTTTTACTTTTTTTTTCAAGCAATATAAAAAAGATAATATTGCACCCAGTTCACATGGATTTATTGCCCCCAGCTCACACATAGATATATATTGCCCCCAGCTCACACATGGGTATATATTGCCCCAGCTCACACATGGATATATTGCCCCCAGCTCACACGTGGGTATATTTGCCCTCCGCTCATGGATATATATTGCCCCCAGCTCATGGATGTATATTGCCCCCAGCTCATGGATATATACACTATATTTCCAAAAGTATTCACCCATCCATATGCAAGTCAAGGCAGGTGAGCGAATACTTTTGGCAATATAGTGTATTTGCCCCCAGCTCATGGGTATATATTTGCCCCCAGCTCATGGGTATATATTTGCCCCCAGCTCATGGATATATATTTTCCCCCAGCTCATGGACATATTTTGCCCCAGCTCATGGGTATATATTTGCCCCCGGCTCATGGGTATATAGTGCCCCCAGCACTCACCTTGCTCTGCGCTGTTCTTCTCCACGAGGCGAGTGGCTGCTGACATGCAGCTTGGCCACTCGCCAGAAACCACCTGAGCAGCGCAGCCGAGTTCTCGCGAGATCTCGTGCGCTGGTCAGGTGGTTCCCATCCCACGCGAGCGGCCAAGCTGCAAGCCAGCAGCCGCTCGCAGGGAGAGGGCTGGCCGGTGGCATTGCTCCCAGATTCTGGCGCTGATTGCCAGAATGTGGCGGTGGCGCTGGCCCCCTTCCAGTGGTGGAATGCCAGGGCTCGGTCGCAAGTGCGACCGCTGTGACCCTGGTACTTCCGCCACTGCTGTCAGTGTTGTTTGCCAGTGTCTGTATGTTTCTGCGTCTCTATGTGTCTTTGTCAGGGTCTCTCTTTGTCTTTGTTAAATTCTATCTTCAATATCTCTGTGTAGCTTTGACAGTGTCTTTGTTCTGTGTGTGGCTTTCTGAAACTGTGTTTTTGTGTGGTCTTCGTCAGTGTGTGTGTTTGTCTTTGTGTGCATTTCACCTGTTAGTGGTCACCTGGGTGTGATAGTGATAGATGACATGACAAATGACATGGGCCAGTGCTGTGGCAGGGGACTGTGGTTCTGAGCATTTAGACAACGGAAAGAATAGATAGAGGCCCCAATCCTATCTAAACTAAACAGCTTCCTGTATCGGGTAATATAATGATTTAGCAAAGACTATCAGGGTTATTCAAAGAGAATCAAAAAGTCACTGCATGTTCCGTGACTTTTCATTCTCTTGAATTCGCCGCAATTTGGCAATCCCATTTCGGCGATCCTGCGGTGTATTCAGCAAGCACCACAGAGTCGTCGTAGTGCAGGGAAAAGCCGCCGCAAACCCGACGAACACTCACCGCAAAACCCAGTGAACGCACACCGAAACACGCAAAAACATCTGGATTAACCCTGCCGAACACACCGGAGCCGACACCGCAGACGAATGGAGTGAAAAAAAAGAAAAGAAAAACAGTACGCTTGAATGTATGAAAAGTGAAACGCTGTTTGCAAAGAAACTACAGAATGAAAATATCTGAAATTTACATATAAGATCCAATGAATGATAATAAAAAGGGCTGTTAAAGAAAACAGAAAAAATGATTTAAAAAAACAAAAACAGAATTTTTTTGCAAATAAATCCAGAAAAATGCCTAAAAAATCTATAAATAAAGAGACTTTTTACTGCAGAATAATATAATCAACGGTTTATTAGATATTGAATTAAAACAAGAATATTTTTAACATTGAAGCCTATGGGATTCGCCTGAATAAACCTGTCGAATGAAACCACCGAACAGCAGGGCATTTCGGCAACTTTTCACTGCTGGTTTTGTTCTCTGAATAGACGAAGCATTGCTTCTCTATGGGGATTTCACTGCCCTCGAACAGGCAACGACCAGGCACTGTATGTGCTGGCGATTCGCCAACATTCAGCGAACGGCCTGCTCTCTGAATAGCCGAATGGCCAGGAAAGGTAACCGTACGCTGAAAATCACTGTTCGGTTACCTTTTGGCCACAATTCGGATCTCTTTGAATAACCCTGATAATCTAACAATGAAGATGTAAACTAAATATTGTTTATTTGTAAAGAGAAGAATTGGATCTCTAATCATTAATGATTCATTTCACGGTTATATTTCATAATGCCTCCATGTGACTAAAAAAACATATGTTCTCAGCTGAGAATTAATGAAGACAAAAAATGTTAAAGCCTCTTCCAGGACTGACAGCGAGAAAGCTTCATCACCTGTTATACATTTATCAATGGTGGTATCTGAAAACTAGGGCTAGTCCTATTCCAAGGTTGGTGTTAACTTAACCAGAGCTCTTGTAAACGTAACAACTCCATGGACTATAATGGATCTGGTAAGTTTACAACAGCTCTGGTTAACCTTGGAATAGGGCCCTAAGTCTTTTAGTGGTATCATAAATGTAATGATCCAATCATCATTGTTAAAAGAATGAACACCAACTCGCAATACAGACCCACATGACATGACTGAGAAATAATTCTCTTTATAACACTTTGGGCAAATATAATTTTAGAATTGCAGCCTTATAACTTTTTTTCATTTCCATGAACATTGACATTTCTTTTTCCAGGAACATACATTACAAATATACTGGATAAACACAGGAAATTATTTTCAGGGGAGATTTTTTTTTATTATTAAATAGTTGTACATACATAAACAATATAGTTTACATATAGAGTTATCTCAAGTCACACTGTAAGTTGCAAAGGTATAGTTCGAATCTCTGAATTATGGGAAACGAATCTAAAGTGGCCTCTCATGTAAAAAACAACAAAAACAAATGAAATTTTATGTCTGTCATAATAGCACCCTCTACTGCTTCACTAGCCACTGAAAGCAGCATTTTATATCACATGTTTTTTTCCTGTTTTGTTTTTATAATAAGAAATGATTGTGTTTTTTCTCAAAGATAAGTCACAGGACTACAGAAAAAATTGGAAGGGGAACAAAAATCATCCAGCAAATTAAAGACAGTAAACAGTATATTCAAAGAATGTTTTGTTTTGTTTTTTTGTAGAAAAGCCAGTGATTAAAATAATTCTTTCCTCCAACATTTTTGCTAACACTTGCGTTTATTTTTGCATTTGAATGCATTTATGCTGCAGCATATTTCATATTATAATATCAATGATATTAATAAGAATTTGTATTTATCAGCATATTAACCCTGCAGTATCACAGCCTAATTGTGTTGTTTGGTACTTATGTACCCAAGCAATATAGACATTTTTCCCAATGTATTTATTCAACCATAATTCCATCTATATAATGCAAAATAAGTTAATTTATCTATTTAGACTTACAGAGCACTCAATACAGTTAGGATTACAATTTATTTTGGCAGGTATGTTTGATAGAGAGAGGCGGCACATTGATCATTGTGGTTGGCTGTGATCATTGATCAAGAGAGGGTGACTGTGGGGGTTTTTTCAATATCACTTTTTATATGGTGTTAAGTGATTTTGCAGTTTTGTTTTCTACACCTCCCTCCACAGTCGTGCTTCCCATAATAATAAATTCAAGTCAGTTATTTTTAATTATAGACCTCTAATACCGTTTCTAAAGAATAAAATAATCTTTATGAGATGATTTCATCTGGATAACACTCATTTGTCTACCTGCACTTAGAAGTGTCACCCGGGGCATTTCTGGAAAGATTAATTAAATTCTATCTCTGCTTCAGAGACATTTCATCATCTGCACGTATAACTAAATTATGTATCAAAATAAATAAATAAAATTAAAAATATGTCTTAAAGGAACACTCCAAAAAAAACCTACAGATCAATTAGAGGTATTGGTTCTTGGTGCCTGTCAGTGCCTTTCTTGGGTAAAAAGACTACAAACTTCCCTAGCATACAAAACCCTTCCTTCTGTATATGTGATGCCATAACACTGTTAACGCATACCATGTTGCCAAATACAAATAGGTTGCACTCCACATCATGAAATTCAATGTTTTTTATTTTACACATATAAAATATGTGTCACAATAAATAGGTTGGCAATTGATACAAGTGGATGGTCTGGTATCAAACTACCTGGAAATTATATAATAAATACCACAGGGCAAGGCTGTCAAACTCACAGACTCAGAGACAGATTTATAACTAGGCAAGGTAGGAATGTGCCTACAGGTGCCTGCCACATGGGGGTGCCTTGATCTGTAATATTTTTTTTATTTTTGTTTTAACAATTTACTATCATTTAGACCACAGTATCTCTCTCTGGAGCCCTAAAGTCTAGAGGGCATATGAGGTATCTCTGGGAAGGCCAGATTATGACCTTTCCAGGGATACCAATCAGGTTTGATGTATGTAATAAAATATTATTTTTCCTTTTTTTTTCTAACATAGCACTATTATTCAGTTTACAACTAAAAAGTGAACAGTGATGCTGCGCTAACTCACCTTCTCAATTCCCACACTGCCAGCAAGTGTGGGGCTGATGATGCAACACATTGTTTCATCGACAATCTAGACCATGCCAATGCAGTGAGGAGAGACAGGTGGACTTTGGAACCTGCATCTCGGAATTGTACACTGCACAAGGTTAAGTGAGGTGTCAGTGGAAAGGTCAGAATCTGGTCTTTATAATAATACAAAACATTACCATGAAATGTGCAAAAATAAAAAATACAGTAAATTTAAAATTATTTTTTTTCTCTGTTCTATGGCAGAGGCAATATATGCTTTTACCTATAAAGCAAACAATGCCACTGCATTAACTCAACTAAGGCAACATATTGTAACCCTTCTGTTGATTTGAGAGCAGAAAAAAAAAGTTTTTCAGTATTTTAAAATGTTTTATTTTTTTAGTTTGCCCCAGAACGAAAATTTAAAAAGTAATTTCGGCATGTTTTTTTTTTTTTGAGTGGGGGCTACACATTTCTGTGCCTACAGCAGTGCTGTATCTTGGCCTAGCTAGGCCTAGGGTGGCAATTTACAGGGGGCGGTGCCCCGCCGATCAGTGGGACCTGCCGCCCCGCCGCTCGATCATGGGACCCGCCGGATATGAGAGCTGCCGCCGAGCGAAAGCACTGGGATGAAGTGGTCATAAGACGTCACTTCCTCACATGCGCTCCACCTGCCAGAGCAGATGCCGGGAAGGAGAGGTGACTCTGTCGCCAGCCCCCAGCTCCCAGCCCAGCCCAGCCCCCAGCTCCCAGGTCAATTAAATGAAAGAAAGAGGGGGGTTAAGTGAGGGCGGTTAAATGAAATGAAAGTGGTGGGTCGGGGGTTTAAATGAAATAGGTATGGGGGTGAAATGAAAGCGGTGGGGGGTTAAATGAAATAGGAGTGTGGGGGGGTGAAATGAAAGAGGTGGGGGTTAAATGAAATGGGGGTGAAATGAAAGAGGTGGGGGGCTAAATGAAAGAGGTGAGGGGATTAAATTAAAAGCAAGAGGTGTTTTTTTAAATGAAATAGGTGTGGGGGCTTAAATGAAAGTGGTGGGGGATTAAATTAAATGAAAGAGGTGGGGGATTTAAATTAAATAGGTGTGCGGGAGTTAAATAAAAGAGGTGGGGGGATTAAATTAAATGAAAGAGGTGGGGGCTTTAAATGAAATAGGTGTGGGGGGTAAAATGAAAGAAGTGGGGGTTAAATGAAAGAGGTGGGGGTTAAATTAAAGAAGTGGGGGTTAAATGAAAGAAGTGGTGTTTTAAATTAAACGAAAGAGGGGGGATTATGAATTGGAAAGAGTGGGGGATAAAATGAAATGAGTTTGAGTTTTATTGCTGTGCAGCTGTGATACGCTCATACACACCGCACATTACTGTGAGATTTATTGCTGTGCAGCTCTTATACGCTCATACACACTGCACATTTCTGTGGGTTTTATTGCTGTGCTGTGGAGCTCTGTGATACACACATACACAATGCACCTTTCTGTGGGTTTTATTGCTGTGGAGCTCTGTGATACGCACATACACAATGCACCTTTCTGTGGGTTTTATTGCGGTGCAGCTTTGTGATACGCTCATATACAGTGCACCTTTCTGTGGTTTTATAGCTGTGCATCTCTTTTACGCTCATACACACTGCACATTTCTGTGAGTTCTATTGCTGTGGAGCTCTGATACGCTCATACACAATGCACGTTTCGGTGGGTTTTATTGCTGTGTAGCTCTGTGATATGCTCAAACATACTGCACGTTTCTGTGGATTTTATTGTTCAACCAATTAGAGTTTCTGTGATCAAGTACACTTGACATGCATGGCTGATCTTTGTAAAAATGCTTGAATTTAAACATTTCATAATTTTATTTATCTCAATAGATACATTTGAAATGGTATACAAAATATACAAGTTGGCACTTGGTGTCCACTTTTAATATAAAGAGAGGAAAAGGCGGAGCTCTAAGAGGAAAAGGTGGAGCCTAAATGGGAAGGGCAGAGTTTAACCAGGAAGAGGTGTGACCTTGACAGGAAGGGGTGTGTCAAATTTAAATTAAGGGGTGCGCAAGTTTAGTCAGGCCTAGGGCAGCACAAAACCTAAATACACTACTGGCCTACAGGCTCCTGAGATGCAAATCCAGCCCTATACAGACCCCTGAGGCCTGTTCAGCTCCTCAGCAGCTGCTGAATTGCTACATTGCAGCAGTTCAGCTTGCTACAGCAGTCTCACTGAACGCTTTGGCTGTGACTATTGAAGCAAAAGGGCAGAGGATTGCTTAATGAAAGGTGCTGTTTCTGCAATATCCACTGATGTCCATTTTATTACCACTTTAGAGTTAATGATTACCATGTTCCAATAAATATTTGGTGTTTTGGTCCACCAACACTTCAAACTGAACTTTTCCTTATTGGATTATTTGCTTTGTGGAGGCGACCATCATTCCCACTTCACACTCAGCTAATCTGCAGCACCTCTCTCCTTAGCTGCAAGTGCTAAGTTAGCAGTGCTGAGCGCTGAACTATAGCACAGCGTTCAGTGCCAAGTTGCTAACTTAGCACTTGCAGCGGCTGAGGAACTGAACGCAATTCTGTTTTCCTGTTACAAATTTGCATTAGTTTGCTACACCAGAGGGTACTTTCGAGCACCACCTTCTACATGTTGGTGCATACAATTCCTAGAATTCTTTGACTGCAATAGAGAGTTATAGTTCAGAAACATCTGGGGGGGGGCAGAATTTGACATCCCTGCCATAGGGAGAGCAAAGATATTATGTAGTATGCAATAGTCAAGGAACAAGCAGGAACACTTGGAAACGTAGGTCTATTCCTTTCTTTTTTTTTTGCAGCGAGAAATTCCAATTTTTCAAGTAAAATAATTCTCTAAAACCTAGCCCAGATATCATTGTACTATTAACACTGATATTATTGCATCATTGTAAATGTGTGTGTGGTGTGGTGAATTAAGTGGGGATAGCAACAGTTAACTGGGGGGCCCTTTCACCTGGTGTGAACTAAAACATCATCGCTAACGAAACAATTTAGCTTGAGTCGTTAAAACTTAGCACCTGCCGACCTACTAACAGATCATCTTGTCCGCGTGAGTCTGTGTACAAGGTATTTTAGCGCACGCAAGGGAAACGCTAAGACCTTGGCGCTAATGCGGTTGTGTACAGGATAGAACCTTGTATAAGTATGAACACATCCAGCGAATAGCCCTTACACCCCTGCATTATTAAAATCCTCCAAGGATTATCCATGTTTATATCCACACATACTGGGCACTATTACAATCTTGGCGTTAAAACGCAGGCGCAAGGGAGGAAAAACTGCGCCCGCAGTTTTCCCCCTTGCGCATGCTTTTTAACACCAGATTACAATGCAGGCGCAAAAAATTTTCACTGACTCCATGATGGTTTTGTCCTGAAAGATGTCTTGATATATTTTAAATGCAGATATTTCACAATCATAGGAGCTGACATATATACTGTAGAATTATTTTTTCTAATTTACAATGACAATGTCACACCCACTGAAAGTTGGGTTCATCTGACATAGAATCACTCTATGGTTAGCATGTTTTGATAACAAAATCACATGTAGCGCTGTGTTTAAACTGTCCTTCTAATTGAAACGATATTGCCACTAGAGGGAGACAGAGCATATATGAGTAAGGACTGTGCTGGATTAAAAGGACTCTATCTCCCAGAAACCCTTGGGGAGAACACAGGAAGGGAGCGTACTGGTGCCAGGAAAGAGATTGAGAGCATCGTGCACGGCATGATCAGAACGAGCAGAGCAGCATGTGGAGTGAGATGTATGAGAGACACTGTCTGGGATTGAAACCAGGTTGGAGCGTGTATAGTCAGCGTTATCCAGTGCTGAAGATCAGGGAAAGAGTGTGCATCGTTGTGTACCACATTCCACTGAGCCGTTATGGTGACAAGCGTGTTCCAGGAGGACCTCGAGTAAGGAGGCCACTGACGGAATGGAGTGCAGGCGGCAAATCGATTCCTGGTTGCGGAGATTCGGCATCGGGAGAGTGGATTTTGTTGGCACCGGGTTCCAGTCGGCAAAGAGAGAGGGATCTTCTGGTCGAGTCATCAGTTCGGGACAAGTTGTTCGCCGGATGTGTGACAGGCCTCAAGGCCTGTAGTTTCCATAACAGTGCACACGTATTTGATTGCATCAAATTACAGGGCCCCAACGTTGACTAGCCGAAGATATTTTTGTTCATTCACTGGCCAGTGAGTTTAATCCCTGGGTACCCTAGGACACAAATTAATGAGCCTTTTTGAGCAGGATTTAAACCCACGAATTGAGGGGTATTAACCGTTTATTTTCCGCTGCATGTTTCCCGCGTTGCGTATCACGTCCTTCATTCAAGCTTAATTGTTTCATGCCTAAAAGTATATGTGTATTCAATGCCACTTTATTGTTTCAGTAAATTATACAACTTAGAAAATCCACAACTGTGTGCTGGTGTACAGTAAATTGTTAGTGCAATGAGGCTATCCTGGGTTTATTCAGCGGCTCCTCTGGGGGTGAGCGCTACACACATATATAGTAAATAAAAAGGAGTAATTACATGTTAAAAAAATGTTTTTATATTTTTAGCATTTAACTGGATTGAGTGGCAACTTTGTGCAGAGAGTCGTTCTACAGGACAGCCCTTCTCTCACTTCATTTACCAATTTATTGCCAGTGGCCTGAATAAGAACGTACCACTGGGGGTCAATCATGAAGCACATCCAATGGTAAGTTTCACCCATGGAGGGGGAAACATGGTGGCACCCAACAGTGGATCGGGATGAGATATTGTCCTGATCTTTAACCCCGTCACTACCGATATTGAGATAACTCGGGTCTTCAAAGGCACCATAAGGTGCCCACTATCTCGTTATCTTTATTTGCACATGTTTCCAGGAAAAAAAACTACAAATTTTGTTTGCTTTTGGACTCCAGAAGGTGCCTCCTAAGCTTTAGCCCAGTGGGCATAAAGCCCAAGGTGCAAAACCAGTCAAAATTGAACATTCTTATCGGACTTTCAGAAGCTGATTCAGGGAACCATGAGCTGTAGCTCTAACTGTAGTAACTCCATTTGGCCACTAGATTTTGCAAAAAAAAAAAAACACACTGATACTTGACAATGACTCTTTGGAAAATCACTTGGTAGTGAAGGAGTTAAAACAAATATGATATTCAAAGCATTAGAAGAATGTTTCCTAACTCTGATTCTCAGGACCCAGTAACACGCCATGTTTGACAGATATCTGAAGCATAGCACAGGTGATATTATTTGCTGCTCAGTGACTGCACTATCCAGTTTGCATTTCCCCAAGGGAATCCTTAAAATCTGGCCCGTTAGTGGGTCCTGAGGACTGAAGTTGAGAAACACTGCCTTAGAAGATAACACAGCCAAAGTGCACCTGGCCGGTACAGGTGCACTTCAGTTTTGGATAAAATATCCTGCTACCTTACAATCTCATGATAAGCATGATTATACTTGTTTAAAGACTTTGAAAATGTTCTCGATAGCAACATGGAAAAATATGAAAATGCTTATCGCCAGAGGCTTACAGTAGCTGTGTTACCAACATACCCACCACTATATAATTAGATGAATATTAAAAAGCAACATGATTTCAACATTTCAGTTCATGTCTTAATACCTGATATCAAGTCGATTCTGACAGACAAGAGCTAATATCCATTTAAACACATAAAAGGATCAATGTTGAAATCTGGAAAAGTCAGAGATTCTCATAGATAGATAGATCCAGTTTTATGAAAAAGTGTTGGCCCCCTTCCTGATTTTTTATTCTTTTTGCACGTTGGTCACTCGTTACTGTTTCAGATCAAACAAATTTAAATATTAGTCAAAGATAACACAACATGCAGTTTTTAAATGAAGGTTTTTATTATTAAGGGAAAACAAAATCCAAACCCACATGGCCCTGTGTGAAAAAGTGTTTGCCCCCTGTTAAAACATAACTTAACTGTGGTTTATCAGACCTGAGTTCAATTTCTCTAGCCACACCCAGGCCTGATTACTGCCACACCTGTTCGCAATTAAGAAATCACAGACCTGACTGGCAAAGTGAAGTAGACCAAAAGATCCTCAAAAGCTACACATCATGCCGAGACCCAAAGAAATTCAGGAACAAATGAGAAAGAAAGTAATTGAGATCTATCAGTCTGGAAAAGGTTATAAAGCCATTTCTAAAGCTTTGGGACTCCAGCGAACCACAGTGAGAGCCATTATCCACAAATGGCGATAAAATGGAACAGTGGTGAACCTTCCCATGAGTGGGCGGACGACTAAAATAACCCCAAGAGTGCAGCGACGACTCATCCAAGAAGTCACAAAAGACTGCACAACAACATCCAAAGAACTGCAGGCCTCACTTGCCTCAGTTAATGTCAGTGTTTTCTTGACTCCACCATAAGAAAGAGGCTGGGCAAAAATGGCCTGCATGGCAGATTTCCTAGACGAAAACCGCTGCTGAGCAAAAAGAACAACGGCTCGCCTCAGTTTTGCCAGAAAACATCTTGATGAACCCCAAGACTTTTGGGAAAATACTCTGGATTAACTAGACAAAAGTTGAAGTTTTTGGAAGGTATGTCCCCCATTACATCTGGTGTAAAAGTAACACCGCATTTCAGAAAAAGAACATTATATCAACAGTAAAATATGGTGGTGGTAGTGTTATGGTCTGGGGCTGTTTGGCTGCTTCAGGACCTGGAAGACTTGCGGTGATAAATGGAACCATGGATTTTGCGGTCTACCAAAAAAAGGATAATGTGCGACCATCTGTTCGTGACCTCAAGCTGAAGCGAAATTGGGTTCTGCAGCAGGACAATGATCCAAAACACACCAGCAAGACCACCTCTGAATAGCTGAAGAAAAACAAAATGAAGTCTTTGGAGTGCCCTAGTCAAAGTCCTGACCTGAATCCTATTGAGATGCTGTGGCATTACCTTAAAAAGGTGGTTCATGCTCGAAAACCTTCCAATGTGGCTGAAGTACAACAATTCTGCAAAGATGAGTGGATCAAAATTCCTCCACAGCGCTGTAACAGACTCACTGCAAGTTATCGCAAGCGGTTTAGGAGGCAAGCACTTTTTCACACAGGGCCATGTGGGTTTGGATTTTGTTTTCCCTTAACCCCTTAACGCCGCGGGACGTACAGTTACGTCCTGCATTAGGCGGGCTTTAACGCCGCAGGATGTAACTGTACGTCCCCGGCGTCTGCAGCCCCCCAGCAGCAGATACTCACCTGCTCCGGCGGCTCCCACGCTGCTCTGACTCCCACGGAGTCAGACCGTCACTTTTGGTGCCTCCCAGCGCACTGACGTCATCGCGCCGGACGCGATGACGTCAGTTTCAGGCGTCCCCTCCCAGCCGGAGCAGGGGAAGCGCCTGGAGGGGAGGGGGGATCATTTGGATCCCTCTATCTCCCCATCGCCGGGGGCTATCAGCTAATGCCAGGCATCCCTGGAAAGGGCACAGCCTGGCCTTTCCAGGGATGTATGGCATTAACCCCTTGATGGCAAGGCTGTGACCCAGCACCAATCTGTGCCAGGTCACAGCCTTTTTCCGGTGGGGGCCGCCATCTTGGATGGCAGCCCCACCTCTGGGACTCCCCACGTCCACTGACGTCATCGGGCGTTTCCCGATGACGTCAGTTAACCAGGGAACCCCTAGCTGCCAAGGGATTTCCTAGGGAAATCCCATGGTGGTCCCATGGTCTCAGCGCTGCGGAATATGCTGGCGCTTTATAAATGAAGAATAATAATAATAATAATAATGGTGGAGATAGGAGGGTTCTTTGAACCCCTTTATCTCATGATCGGGTCATGGCCTGATCATGGCCTTTCGAATGATATCAAACATGACCATATTACTTGTAAATTAAAAGTGAAAAAAAATTAAAAATAAAATAATAAAAAAAATAATTAATTAAAAATAAAAACGTGCTTTTTTAATTTTTTTAATGCAGCACTATTGTTCACATTTCAATTATAATGTGAACAATGATGCTTCACTAATGATTTTTTTTTGGGGGGTTTAGCTAAAATCACGTAATTTCTCCCCAAAAAAAAAAAAAAGTTCAAATTTTTTTAACAAGTCTACCCCATAGAATATATCCGCAAAGTCTCGGGTATTAAAATGCAAAAAAAACCCACTTTACACACTGTGGATGATTGAAATTTTATTGAAAATTAATTTTTTTTTTACAATTTTGTCATAGCATTTTCGCAGGGCATGACGTATACATATAATAATGATATATTATTAATCTGTCAAGTCTGCCGGAAGGAACGATATATAATTTGTCTGGGTGGTATAATAATATGTGACTTAAAACCGCGTTTAAAACCGTCAAAATGAGCTCAGCAAACTTCTACTTCGAAACAGCGCCGAAGTTGTAAAATTACTCCCGTCCTTAAGGGGTTAATAATAAAAACCTTGATTTAAAAACTGCATGTTGTGTTTACTTGCATTATCTTTGACTAATATTTAAATGTGCTTAATGATCTGAAACATTAAAGTGCGACAAACGTGCAAAAAAAAGATCAAGAAGGCCAACACTTTTTCACACAACTGTAGATAGATAGATAAATAGATAGCAGATATGAATAGATAGATAGATAAATAGATAGATAAAAATAAAATAAAGCAAATCAACCAGTGTTTCTGCTGTACTCATTGTTTTACAAAGTATACTTTGAAAATGACCGAATATCAAATTCCATTTGCTTGTAAAAGCGTTGGTGCATAAGGGTATGTTAGATAATGATGCCTGAGTGTTTCCATTCATAAAACTGTGATTCATCACAAAGTTATGGCTACTGCACATATTTTCACCCTCCTATTTGGCATTTCACTGGTTCTCGTTTCTTGAATGCATTATTTCAGAAACAGTTCAGTGAATTCAATAGCAAAAGCAGCACAGAAAAAATAAATTCTACTGGTAATTGCGCACAGTATTAACACATCCTAAAATTGCATATCAGAGCAAAATGAAAGTCCATTCTTTCTTTTATTTTCTTTGGGCTTTCAAGAATTTTCCTTTCATATCTTGATCAAATATTTTCTCTAGTTAATGAGTCTGACTGATTCATTCACACTGAAAGCTAGATGCAGCAGAGTCCCTGTCATCTTTTATTCTATATATCAATATCGTCTAGTTTGATTATGCCTATATCTCATCCACCTTCTGTAAAGCAAAGCACAAAATGTTGGCAATGTATAATTAAAATAAAAGGAAATATATACTGAACATTTTAGCTTAAAAATAAGACTTGCAACATTATTAGTGTTGTTCACTAAACTAGGAACTGACAGAAAATGACTACGGAGTTGCAAGTTTTATGCTAACATGCCATATTTTAAATAATTCCTATCCAGTTATGTTTTATGTTCAAAATGTGTAATTTGCTAATCAATCCATGCATTTAACAATTTAGTGGATAACCCTGATGGGCTGTTTCACTGTACCTGAAAATGGTAAATATTTGCAAAGGAATTGGGAAACTCGTGTATATATGATGTCTGTGTTACAGTTGTTTCATTTCAGCTTTTACTAAAATTTACAATTCCCCTTAAATTAAGGGTGTCGTACGCAAATCTGTATCAGAACTTAAAGGGACACTCTAGGCATTGTGACCACTCAATGCAAACTGAGCGGTCACAGTGTTTGGAGCGTCCACACCACTCTCCCCCCTCCTCTGGATCTTGAAGGACTGATTTAGTGTAATGCAGGGTTTGGATCCCCTGTGAAGTGTGTGTATGGAACCCAATGGCAAGCTATGGATAAGGAAATCAGGAGGCGATGGAGAGTAAAGTAATCTTTAGTGAACCATAAATAGTAGTTGAAGTCCAGAAAATAATACAGTCAATAAGGTTGGAGTGGAATTCGTTAAACAAAGTCCCAGGAAGAACAACGGACAATAACGAGGATGATGGCGTGGTCGATGGTACAATCCGGGTCGAAGAGTGTAGAAGGCGGCGTAGTAGGTGGCACAATCCGGGTCGAAGGGTTGAAGAAGGTGGCGTAGTCGATGGCACAATCCGGGTCGAAGGGTTAAAGAAGGTAGCGTAGTCGGTGGCACAATCTGGGTCGAAGGTTGAAGAAGGTAGCGTAGTCGGTGGTACAATCCGGGTCGAAGGGTTAAAGAAGGCAGCGTAGTCGGTGGCACAATCCGGGTCGAAGGGTTGAAGAAGGTGGCGTAGTCGTTGGCACAATCCGGGTTGAAGGGTTGAAGAAGGTGGCGTAGTCGTTGGCACAATCCGGGTCAAAGGGTCAGAAGAAGATGGCGTAGTCGTTGGCACAATCCGGGTCGAAGGGTTGAAGAAGGTGGCGTAGTCGTTGGCACAATCCGGGTCGAAGGGTCAGAAGATACGTGATCAAGGAATACGAGGAACTCTAGGAAAACTGAGGCGGAAGGCACAGTAGAACCTGGATAATGTGCTGGGAAGGAAGGCGGATTTAAATAGGGTTCATGGGATCATGAGAATATCTCTCACCTGGTTCTCGTAGGTGGAGTTGAGGTACCTGGATCTTTGATAGGTCAATGGGAGGCATTCGAGGATCTCCAGAGCAGGTGTCCCGCAGTACCCTTAATCGGCCAGCCGAGGGCACCAGAGTACCTGATTTTACACTACATAGGAGGGTCTGTTCTCGCGCGTGCGCGCATTCCTTTACAGGGCTTGGATCCAGCCGGCGGCGTGGGGCGTCTCCTGGCTCTTCCTCTCCATCCTGCGGACCCGGAACTCGGAGCAACGCGCCACGAGGGACCTCGGGTGAGTAGGGAACCTCTCCCAGCATGGCGGTGTGGGTCGGGGGAAGGCCGCGGAGCGGGGCATGACAGGACCCCCCACCAAGGCGCGACCCCCGGGTGCGCCTCACTGATGGTTTGGAAGGGTAACGAAGATGAAAGGCACGAACCTTAGCCGGAGCATGAATATTGGTGCCAGGTTCCCAGGAGCGATCTTCCGGACCGTAACCTTTCCAGTGGACCAGGTACTCCAACTTGCCATAACGTAGTCGGGAATCCAGGATCCTTGAGACCTCGTATTCCTCTTCTCCGGACACCGACACGGGAGTGATCGGGTCGGCGTGTCGTCCAGGAAAAGGATTGTCACGCCAACGCTTTAGGAGGGAGACATGGAAAACAGGGTGAATCCTGTAGGAGGAAGGAAGGGTTAAATGGGCTGCCACCGGATTGACCATTTTGAGGACCTGGAACGGGCCGATGAAGCGAGGCCCCAGTTTCTTAGACGGGCAGTCTAGTCGGAGATGAGCAGTGGACAGCAACACCTTGTCTCCGGGTGCGTATCGCGGAGCGGGTCTTCGGTTACGGTCTGCATACCTTTTTTGGGTGTCTTGAGCCTGTTGTAGTTGATGGCGTAATGTTCGTAGTTGGAGGCGTAAGGGTCTTAGACGGTTTGCCACTTCAGGAACCGGAGTGTTCAGAGGTATGTCGGGTAGAATATCGGGGTGGTACCCGTAGTTGGCATAGAAAGGAGAAAGACGTGTTGACGAATGTACCTGGTTGTTGTAGGCGAACTCAGCGAGTGGCAAGATGTCCAGCCAGTCGTCTTGGAGATGTGTGGTATAACAGCGGAGGTACTGTTCCAACGTCTGGTTCGTCCGTTCGGTTTGTCCGTTGCTCTGAGGATGAAATGCAGAGGAGAGATATCTAGAAATTTTTAGACTACGGCACATTTGAGACCAGAAGCGAGAAGTGAACTGGGATCCTCTGTCTGAAACGATGGAATGAGGGATGCCATGCAGTCGGAATATTTCTCTGATGAAGAGTGTAGCTGTCTGGGCAGCGGTAGGAAGGCCTATTGCTGGAATGAAGTGGGCCATTTTGGTGCAACGGTCCACCACTACAAAGATCGTTGTGTGTTGGCGTGGGGGTAAGTCAACGATGAAATCCATCGAGAGGTCTTTCCATGGATGTTGTGGAAGCGCCAAGGGTTGTAGAAGACCGGCAGGGCGAGCTCTTGGTTTTGTTACGTGCACAGATAGGACAGGAAAGAACAAAGGCGGCAACATCCTTCTTGACTGATGGCCACCAGAAATATCGTTGTACGGTGTTTATGTCTTCTTGATACCCCCGTGGCCGGCAGCTGGAATATCGTGTGCAGTTTGTAGTACTTGTAGACGGGTCTCCGGAGGCGCATATATCTGTTTTTCGTGATACAGGTATCCTTTGATGGGGACGAGTCCTTGGATGTTTGTAGGTGGATGTCGACTGTACCTTCGTATCTGCTCCATTAGGGTGTCTTTTGTAGCACAGAAGAAGCCACTAGGCAGGATCGTGTCGTTTGGTGTCGTGGTAGAGGGCGTACCAGAATCATACTGGCGAGAGAGGGCATCCGCCTTTCCGTTTCTCTTTCCAGGTCGATACGTGATGAGTAGTGAGAAACGAGAGAAGAAGAGCGCCCACCTGGCTTGTCGGGGTTGGAGTCGTTTGGCAGTACGAAGATATTCAAGGTTGCGATGGTCAGTAAAAACGGTTACAGGGTGTGTCGCTCCTTCGAGAAGGTGTCTCCACTCCTCGAGAGCGTTCTTTATCGCAAGCAGTTCTTTCTCACCTATGTTATAGTTTCGTTCGGCAGAATTGAGGCGTCTGGAGTAAAAGGCTACCGGATGCAGGAGTTTCTTGTCCCCGGATCTCTGAGATAGGATTGCGCCCAGGGCAATGTCGGAGGCGTCTGTCTCTAAATAGTATGGGAGGTGAGCCTCAGGCTGTTTTAGGACGGGTGCTTGGGTGAAGCTCTTCTTAAGTCTCTCGAAGGCCTGTTGAGCCTCTGCAGACCATTGAAATCGCACGTCTTTTTTGGTTAGCGATGTAATAGGTGCGCTGAGGTGTGAAAAGGATCGGATGAAACGTCGATAGAAGTTGGCAAACCCCATGAATTGTTGGACCGCCTTTTTGTCCTTAGGTGTTGGCCAATCGAGGATGGCCTTGACCTTGGCTTCATCCATCTCGACATGCCCTGGTGACAGAATGTATCCCAAAAATTTGATGGATGGGGCTTCGAAGGTGCTTTTTTCAATTTTACCATATAATTTGTGCTGACGGAGGCGAGACAGGACGAGTCGGACGTGTTGTTCGTGCTCTTGGAGAGAGCGGGAGAATATCAGTAGATCATCCAAATAAATCACCAGGAAGGTATCCAGGATGTCACGAAAGATGTCGTTGAGAAAGTGTTGAAAGGCAGCTGGGGCATTACACAAGCCGAACGGCATGACGCGATATTCAAAGTGACCATATCGAGAACGGAAGGCGGTCTTCCACTCGTCCCCTCGTCTCATTCGCACCAAATTATAGGCTCCGCGGAGATCAATCTTTGTGAAGATACAAGCATCCTTCACTCTATCCAGTAACTCGGGGATCAGTGGTAGCGGATAACGGTTACGTACCGTGATTGCGTTCAATGCTCTGTAGTCGACGCATGGTCGGAGCCCACCATCTCGTTTCCCAACAAAGAAGATACCGGCCCCGGCAGGTGAAGTGGAGTGACGTATGAATCCTTTTTGGAGCCCGTCCTCAATATACTCCTTCAAGGATTGGGATTCAGGAACGGATAGGTTATAAATGCGCCCATGGGGTATGGGTGCTCCTGGAAGAAGGTCGATGGGGCAATCGTATTCTCTGTGTGGAGGTAGTGTGTCGGCCCCTTTCTTCTCAAACACATCTTGGAAGTCAGAATATTTGACCGGTAGTTCAGAAGCTGGGTAGGTAGAAAACCCAATCTTTTCGGTGGTATACCCGTTCATACAGAAGTGTTGGCAATGGTGAGAAGGGAAAGAGACGGTGTTGGAGGACCAGTCGATGGCAGGATTATGGGTGCGAAGCCAAGGAAGCCCTAGAACCAGAGGGAACAAAGGAGACGGTACAATGTCCCATTGGAGGCGCTCCTGGTGTTTAGTACCGATGAGCAGCGACAAAGGAGTGGTTTCATGGGTAATGGGGCCGGTACGTAGTGTGCTTCCGTCGACCATTTGTAATGGTGTGGGAGTCTTCTTCAGTCGTGTAGGGATCGCTAGGGAGGTAGCGAGGGTGAGATCGAAGAAGTTGTTACTAGCTCCGGAGTCTATGATGGCAGACACGTTCACACTTCTATCTTCCCACTGCAGGATGACAGGAATGGTCATATGAGCGGAGGTGGAACCAAATACACATTGAAGTGATATTACGGAGGGATGGTTCTTACCTCCGTCAGAAGGAAGTGGTGGTCGTATAGGGCAGCCACGCAGGAGGTGACCGGGTTGACCGCAGTACAGGCAGAGGTTTTGCGCGCGTCGTCTGCTTCGTTCAGCAGGGGATAAGGGACCTCGTGCTAAGCCAATCTCCATGGGTTCGGGAGGTGAAGGAGTGGAGTTGGGGGATCTGACAGAGGTCGTGGATGGAGTTTCAGACCGCCGGACAGGTAAGGAAGGAGCGGTGGCCATTCTCTCTTGACGTCTCTCTCTGAAACGTTGGTCCAGGGTTAGGGATCGCAGGATCATGGCGTCCAGTGTTGTGGGAACCCCTATTCGGGCCAGTTCGTCCTTTAGTTGATCAGAGAGACCATGACGGAAATGATCTCTAAGACCCACGTCGTTCAAGCCTGTATCTGCGGCCACAGCTCGAAACTCGGAGATGTAGTCCTCCACTGGTCGTCGTCCTTGTCGTAGATGCCGAATTGTGGATAATGCGGTTGATGAACGCAGAGGGTCATCATATATAGGGTTCATGGCTTGGACGAAGGAATTCCAGGAGGATAGAAGAGGACTCCCTTCACGCAGAAGTTGGAAGGCCCAGTCCTGTGGGCCCCGGACATCAATGAGATGGCTGAGCGCACTTTTACGGAGTCAGATCCATACGTACGGGGACAAAGAGAGAACATAAGTTCGCAGGCGGTGATAAAGGTGCGGTACTTTGTGCGATCACCGGAAAACCGTTCGGGTGCATTGGCTCTGGGTTCTGGAGCGAGGAGTTCGGCCTGTTGAATAACGGAACCGGAGGGTGAAGGAGGTAGTGCCGTGGCCTCGGCGCGACTCCTCTCTCTGTGGAGTAAGGTTTCTTGGCTGGTCTGTAGGTTCTGTACCATCTTGGCTAGGGCGGCCATCTGTTCGGTGAGGATAGCAAGAACCTGAGTGGTGCTTGCGGGTTCCATGATGATCCAGGTTCTTCTGTAATGCAGGGTTTGGATCCCCTGTGAAGTGTGTGTATGGAACCCAATGGCAAGCTATGGATAAGGAAATCAGGAGGCGATGGAGAGTAAAGTAATCTTTAGTGAACCATAAATAGTAGTTGAAGTCCAGAAAATAATACAGTCAATAAGGTTGGAGTGGAATTCGTTAAACAAAGTCCCAGGAAGAACAACGGACAATAACGAGGATGATGGCGTGGTCGATGGTACAATCCGGGTCGAAGAGTGTAGAAGGCGGCGTAGTAGGTGGCACAATCCGGGTCGAAGGGTTGAAGAAGGTGGCGTAGTCGATGGCACAATCCGGGTCGAAGGGTTAAAGAAGGTAGCGTAGTCGGTGGCACAATCTGGGTCGAAGGTTGAAGAAGGTAGCGTAGTCGGTGGTACAATCCGGGTCGAAGGGTTAAAGAAGCAGCGTAGTCGGTGGCACAATCCGGGTCGAAGGGTTGAAGAAGGTGGCGTAGTCGTTGGCACAATCCGGGTTGAAGGGTTGAAGAAGGTGGCGTAGTCGTTGGCACAATCCGGGTCAAAGGGTCAGAAGAAGATGGCGTAGTCGTTGGCACAATCCGGTCGAAGGGTTGAAGAAGGTGGCGTAGTCGTTGGCACAATCCGGGTCGAAGGGTCAGAAGATACGTGATCAAGGAATACGAGGAACTCTAGGAAAACTGAGGCGGAAGGCACAGTAGAACCTGGATAATGTGCTGGGAAGGAAGGCGGATTTAAATAGGGTTCATGGGATCATGAGAATATCTCTCACCTGGTTCTCGTAGGTGGAGTTGAGGTACCTGGATCTTTGATAGGTCAATGGGAGGCATTCGAGGATCTCCAGAGCAGGTGTCCCGCAGTACCCTTAATCGGCCAGCCGAGGGCGCCAGAGTACCTGATTTTACACTACATAGGAGGGTCTGTTCTCGCGCGTGCGCGCATTCCTTTACAGGGCTTGGATCCAGCCGGCGGCGTGGGGCGTCTCCTGGCTCTTCCTCTCCATCCTGCGGACCCGGAACTCGGAGCAACGCGCCACGAGGGACCTCGGGTGAGTAGGGAACCTCTCCCAGCATGGCGGTGTGGGTCGGGGGAAGGCCGCGGAGCGGGGCATGACATTTAGTGAGAATTGACTAGTGTTTCCTGTACTGGGACTAGGAAGTAGGAAACAATTTGGGTCCCTCCTCCTTCACTCCCAGACATTGAATTGGAGGCCAATAGCCAGAGTGTCCAGCCCCTCCTCTTCCTTTTCCATGGTCACCTAACATGCTCCTGCAATCCACCATCATGACATATCCAGAGGATTAAAGAAACAGCTAACCAGTAATTCAAAACTACTAATCAGAAGGAATCTGGCAGTATTGGACAAAACATTAATATGCAGTATATACACTTAACAGTGACAAACAACCTTTTCAAAAAGTTACATCTTATCGCACCGTTATGGGAGCAGAGGTCCTGGAACAGAATAAAACAGAAAGGGAAACACTGCAGCATTGGAGGATAAAGCTACAATCAGCACAAAAGCAATAAAAAGGGTCAAGCACTCTACCTTTATTTATAGCAAACATCTATCACTTGTACATTTACTTTAAGTAAGCCAAAGTTTCAGCCACCAAATGTTTTTCATCAAGCTCAAAACACAATAAACTACAAGAAATATAAATAAGTATAAAGCATAGACGTTTACTATTTTTTAAAATTAATATTTGTTTATAGTGCAGTAACATATTTCACAGAGCATGGTTGATTAAGCCACATGAATAATTAAAATAAGTACACTATAAACATTATTAAGCGCACAACAGGATATATCAAAACATTATAGATATGATTATTATAAATAAAATGCACCATAGGAAATGGCTAAAGCACTAGGAAAAGTGCATTTAATTTAATACAAATGTGTATACGATACTATATATGTGTGTATACATACAAGTATCTAACTATGATATGAATGTTATATAATTAATATAATAATTTGTCAGCTGCATATAAAGTGCTATGCCTTGTCTAAAGTTCAAATCATTACGGATAAGTGTTATATGGTGATAAAAAGTACAAATAATTATTAAAGAGCATATGGTGCTGTTAAATATCTCCCACAGATTTTAATGAAGCCAATATAGGAATGAATTGGGTCTTGTATTGGGCCTCCCTCTGTCCCGCCTCTCCCCCCTACAATCCATCCTGAACGCCTCCGCCAGGCTAATTCACCTCACCCGCCGCTCTGTCTCTGCCGCTCCCCTCTGCGAGTCCCTTCACTGGCTCCCCATCCACTGCAGAATTAAGTTCAAAATTCTTATCCTTACCTACAAAACCCTCACTAACTCAGCTCCCCACTACCTGTCCTCACTAATCACCAAATACACCCCAGCCCGCTCCCTAAGGTCAAACAGTGACCTGTGCCTAGCTTCTCCCCGCATCACCTCTTCCCATGATAGACTGCAGGATTTCTCACGCGCAGCCCCCACTCTCTGGAACGCTCTCCCTCGTACTGTCAGACTTTCCCCTAACTTCTCTTCCTTCAAACGCTCCCTTAAAACATTCCTATTTAGGGAAGCTACCACCCAACTCACTGACACAACCATCAATCACTCTCACCTTACAGTCCTCTCCTCCTGTTTCCAACCCCAACCCTCCTAGATTGTGAGTTCCTACGGGAATAGGGCCCTCATCTCCTCCTGTACTGTTTGTCAAATGTTGTTCAATGTATTGTAACCCTGTCTATACTGTGCTTATTGTACAGCGCTGCGGAATATGCTGGCGCTTTATAAATAAAGAATAATAATAATAATAATTGTATGGTGAACAGAAGCTGACTGCTGAATATCTCAGTGACCAAAAGAGTCTTCGGATAAATGATTACCACTGCATTCTGTATTTGGAGAAGCGAATTGCTGCTTCTCCATATAGGACTTTTAGCAGGAATGAGAACTAGTATTTACAGTAAGTTACTAGCAGGGTTATTCAAAGAGAATTGAAAAGTCACCGCACGTTCGGTGACTTTTCGTTCTCTTCAATTTGGTGCGATTTGGCGATCCCATTTCGGCAACCCTGCGGTGTATTCAGCAAGCACCACAGGGCCGTCGTGGTGCAGGGAAAAGCCGCCGCAAACCCGACGAACACTCACCGCAAAACCCAGCGAAGGCATACCGAAACCCGCAAAAACATCTGGATTAACCCGGCCAAACACATGCCGGAGAAACCCGAGCAGCCACCGATCACAGCGCAGAGCAGCCGCCGGATAAACGCAACATCGCAGACGAATGGAGTGAAAAAACAAAACAGTACACTTGAATGTTTGAAAAGTGAAATGCTGTTTGCAAAGAAACTACAGAACGAAAATGTCTGAAATTTACATATGAAATCCAGTGAATGATAATAAAAAGGGCTGTTACAGAAAAAAACGATTAAAAAAAAAGGAAAAAAAATTTCGCAAAACAAATCCCGAAAAACCTAGAAGATCCAAAAAAATCTATACATAAAGAGACTTTTTACTCTAGAATATTATAATAAACGGTTTATTAGATGTTGGATTAAAACAGGTATATTTTTAACATTGAAGCCTATGGGAGTCTCCTGAATAAACCTGCCGAATGAAACCACCGAACAGCAGGGCAATTCGGCAACTTTTCACTCCTGTTTTTTGTTCTCTGAATAGACGAAGCATTGCTTCTCTATGGGGATTTCACTGCCCTCGAACAGGCAACGAACAGGCACCGTATGCACAGGCAATTTGCCAACATTTGGCCAGGAATGGTAACCGCACGCTGAATTTCAATGTTCGGTTATCTTTCGGCCACAATTCGAATATCCCGGTAGGTTTTCAAAGCAAGTAAAGCTGACCATATCAGGACCCCACCGAGATACCGCCAGGGTCACAGCTATTACCATCATTCTATCTTGAAACTCTGTACTTGGGAAAACTCGTTGTGAATTAAACCATGTATTGTTTTCTAATCCTTGTTTGTAAGTATTGTTTTACTCATTGTTTTGTTTTACTCATCAAACTGACTTTACCTTCTCACTGCTAACCATTTCCTGATGAAGACCTTTCATACGATCAACACACAAAGATATATCTTTATAATTGCTATTTTTCAGGTTCAATAGTATGCAACTACAGTCAGAGTAGAAAAGTCAGTACATAAATGTTGTCGGTTTCAGTT
This sequence comes from Leptobrachium leishanense, assembly GCA_009667805.1. Classification (NCBI taxonomy): domain Eukaryota; kingdom Metazoa; phylum Chordata; class Amphibia; order Anura; family Megophryidae; genus Leptobrachium; species Leptobrachium leishanense. The sequence continues at coordinate 370,622,802 of CM019063.1, forward strand.
AACATTGTAGAACCAGTCTGTGTTATATGAAATAGATACACTATATTGCCAAAAGTATTCGCTCACCTGCCTTGACTCGCATATGAACTGACTCGCATATGAACTGACTCGCATATGAATTTAAGTGACATCCTATTCCTAATCCATAGGGTTCAATATGACGTCGGTCCACCCTTTGCAGCTATAACAGCTTCAACTCTTCTGGGAAGACTGTCCACAAGGTTTAGGAGTGTGTTTATGGGAACTTTTGACCATTCTTCTAGAAGCACATTTGTGAGGTTGGACGACAAGGTCTGGCTCTCAGTCTCTGCTCTAATTCATCTCAAAGGTGTTCTATCGGGTTGAGGTCAGGACTCTGTGCAGGCCAGTCAAGTTCATCCACACCAGACTCTGTCATCCATATCTTTATGGACCTTGCTTTGTGCACTGGTGCACAGTCATGTTGGAAGAGGAAGGGGCCAGCTCCAAACTGTTCCCACAAAGTTGGGAGCATGGAAGTGTCCACAATGTCTTGGTATGTTCAAGCATTCAGAGTTCCTTTCACTGGAACTAAGGGGCCAAGCCCAGCTCCTGAAAATCAACCCCACACCATAATCCCCCGTCCACCAAACGTTACACTTGGCACAATTCTCCTGGCAACCGCCAAACCCAGACTTGTCCATCAGATTGCCAGATGGAGAAGTGTGATTCTTCACTCCAGAGAACGCGTCTCCACTTCTCTAGAGTCCGGTAGCGGCGTGCTTTACACCACTGCATCTGACGCTTTGCATTGCACTTGGTGATGTATGGATGCAGCTGCTCGGCCATGGAAACCCATTCCATGAAGCTCTCTGCACACTGTTCTTGAGCTAATCTGAAGACTACTTGAAGTTTGGATGCCTGCAGCGATTGACTCTGCAGAAAGTTGGCGACCTCTTCACATTATGCGCCTCAGCATCCGCTGACCCCGCTCTGTCAGTTTATGTGGCCTACCACTTCGTGGCTGAGTTGCTGTCATTCCCAAACACTTCCACATTCTTATAATACAGCTGACAGTTGACTGTGGAATATTTAGGAGCGAGGAAATTTCATGGCTGGATTTGTTGCACGGGTGGCATCCTATCACAGTTCCATGCTGGAATTCACTGAGCTCCTGAGAGCGACCCATTCTTTCACAAATGTTTGTAAAAACAGTCTGCGTGCCTAGGTGCTTGATTTTATATACCTGTGGCCATGGAAGTGATTGGAACAACTGATTCTGATTATTTGGATGGGTGAGCGAATACTTTTGGCAATATAGTGTATCTTCTTCGTAGACTTCAGACAAATCTAAAGCTTTATTTTTTATGGAAAAACCTGCTTTCAACGTTCTCTCAGCCCACACAGAATTTCCGAGTGGATATGTGAGCCACTTTGTAACATAACACTAAGTTCCGTAGCGCTGTACAGTGTTAGGCAGAACAACAAATACACATACAGGTTCAACACACAGTACAGCAGGTGAGAGGACCCTGCTCAAGAGCTTACAATCTAAATGAGTAGGGGTGACACAATAGGTGAGGGTTAATATAGAATGTGAAACAGCGGAGTGCATGTGGGCTATGTGGGAAGATGCAGTAAGAAATGAACAAAAGGGGATTAGGGAATGAGATGATAGGCTTCTCTAAAGTAATGTGTTTCCAGAGACTACTTGAAGGACTGGAGAGACAGGGAGAATCTGATATTGCAGGTGAGGGAGTTCCATAGAAAGGGGGCAGCTCGGGAGAAATCTTGAAGGCAGGAGTTGGGGGTGTGCGTATGTGAAGCTGATAGCATCAGATCATTGGCAGAGCGAAGTGGTCGGGATGGGATATACCTGCTAATAAGGGAGAAGATTTAGTCAGGGGCGCGGTTATGGAGTGCTTTGTATGTGAGTATCAATGTTTTGAATTGGATTCTAAAGGAAACAGGGAACCAGTGCAGAGATTGACAAAGGGGCAAGGTGTGAGAGGTGCGAGAGGTGAAGTGGATGAGCCTGGCGCAGGCATTCATAACAGACTGCAGAGAGAATATGGGATCTCTTAAGGTCAGACATAGGCGACTCTACAGGGGGGCAAGGGGGGGCCATTTCCCCCCCCCTCGGTTATTCCTTGCCCCCCATGTGCCCCCCCACCAAAATCAGCATCCAGCTTCCCACACTTGTTCGGACCGCTGTATCTCCGTCCCTGTGCATCGTATATGGACAATCTATATGTCATTGGAAAGGGCAGATTCTGGCCTTTCCAATGATACCCAACAATACCATATTCAGTTTGAAATAAAAGTCATAAAACATTAAATAACGGGCACTTAATCTTAAGCATTTTCACAGGGTTGAAATGGCTCAGCAGTGAAGTGGTTAATGTTCAGACTATACATTACATTGTGTATTACATTAGTTTTTGCCTTGGTTTAGTTGTATATTAAGGGTTAATGGGTAGGCTTCATCCCTCACAGTATCCATTTTATTTTTTCCTTGATTAATTGCATTGTAGGGGTTAATAGGTAGCTACATGCCGCACAGTGTATTCATTTCATGTTTTCCCATGATTAATGGCATATTAGGGGTTAAGGGGTAGCTAAATGCCACATTGTTTATTATTTTTATTGTATTTCCGTGGGTTTATGGCATTTTAGGGGTTATTATGGAAGTTAGAATCTAAAGTGTCTAATCATCTTTAGATCCTTTGCTTTTCGGCACATTTCGGGGAATTCATTTCGCCGAAAATATAGTGAATTCCTATTTATCGAATGGTCACTGTAATTTTCTAAAAGTGGAGTCGCTGAAGCAGCAATCAGACATTCAGCGAAAACTGCAGAATTGCAGCAAATAAAGTATCAGGTTAGTACAATAAAAAGGCATCATTGCATCACATTACTCTGGGGTTTTTGGAATCTTATTTATATATACTTATTTAGGGCACTATTACCTGGTGTGGGTTAACCCTTGCGTGCGCATGGTTTTGCGTTAGCGCCAGGTTAATTGAGTCTAGCGCCTGACCAACAGATCGTTTGCCTCCCGCTACAAACGGGAAAAATCACTTAGCGCGTTGCTATTAGCGATTTGTACCGCGAGCTTAATGTACTTTCCGCGTCCTTTACTTAACACGGAGAGCGCTAGAGATCTCTAGCGCTTTTGCAGCTAACAGATCACTTGTTGCCAGCGCTAATTTTTTAGGGGCGCTAATTGCAACATTTTACCTACTGCTCAACCCTGGCGCTATCTCCAAAAAAACAGAAAAAACAGGTCCTCGCCCAAAATTAACAGGCAATTGAAAGGAATGCAGCACTCTTGGCCCCATTCACCATAGTAATGGATCTGGTCCGCATTGTCGTTGCTGTTGCAGTAGGCTCTATTATAAATGTGTCCTTTATCCACATATATCCTAATATATTGCCTCATTTTAAACATTTTATGCTGGGGGTTATTCATAGTATGGAAGTGGTTGATTATTAGGGTGACCGTGTGGACCATGTTTAAAGTGACACATGGATAAGTCTTGCCCTGAAACATGTATTATTTATATGCTGCAGCAGGGAAATTTTTGTCGCTCACCTGGCCTTCCTTTTGGATCTATTAAATGCAGTGTAAGGATTCTACATGCTGCTGGGTGGCATTTATCATGCAATGTCCATCAGCCTTAATATATGTGTGCATCAAAACATGGAGGATACGGCCACCATGGAGGATTTTAATAATGCAGGGTGTGAGGTTATTCACTGTATGAGTTCATATTCAAGCTTGTGAGGGCGGGGGATAGGTATGGCCCGGCACTCTGCACTGGAAAGAAAAAACAATTCTATCCTGTACACACTAAACAACTTTATTAATACAAACTTTGCAAGAAGGCACCAATAAAAAAACATTAAATTGAATGAATGACGTGTATCGGATGGGCACTGTGTGGCTATAGCAATGCTGATGGATGGAATCAATGCAACTCAGTATATCACACTCATAAGAAGTAGCGCGGTACAAAATATTCACTTAATGGTTGATGTGCAGCAAAAGATGCAAATTAGACCAAACACATTAGCTCAGTAATTATTAGTGTTTCTATCCTGTACACAACTGCATTAGCACTGGGTCTCAGCTCGAGTCTTAGAGTTTTCCTAGCGTGCGCCAAACGAACTTGTTTATGGACTACTGCAGACAAGGTGATCTGTTAGTCTGCGCTAAATTTTTCCTTTAGTGATGGTGTTTTAGTTCACACCAAGTGATAGGGCTCTTAGTTTTATACAGTGGTATGATTTAGTGGTGAAAATTATTAGTGCCCCCCCAGTTTTGACTGCGGTATCTTCTGTGCCCCCCCTAAATATTGTTCCTAGAGTCGCCACTGAGGTCAGAGAGAAGGAGGTTACAGTAGTCAAGACAGGAGATAATAAGTAATAAAATACTGTTTGGGCAGCAATTGGAGAAGTATTGTGTTGTTAAACATGTGTACCATTCCTTTGGTTTCTCTGGTTTTCTGTCTGGTCTGTGTCTATATTTTCATATTCCTCACTTGACTAAAGCAATGCCCTACACAGGTCCGGCGCTGCCGCTAGTCGAGCTAGGTGCCCGCCTAGAGCACAGTGCCGCCTAGGGCGCAGCCGAGACCTCTATCCCGAGAAGATCCTGCCGGCGGCCCGCTGCCCCCCCCTTTGCACACCGCTGTCCCCCCCTCTGCACACGGCTGTCCCCTCTCTGCACACCGGTCACCCCCCTCTGCACGCCGCTGTCACTGATCACGCTGTGCGCTTGCTCTGGGCGCAGCGTGATCATGGAAGACAGCTTGCAGTGGCTGTCCAATAGAGAGTAAGGGAAGCGGGGATAACCCCGCCCCCTCAGCATGGACAGCGACTGCGAGCTGTCTTCCATGATCACGCTGCAACCAGAGCAAGCACGCGGTGAGATCAGTGACAGTGGCGTGCAGAGGGGGGGGTGACAGCGGCGTGCAGAGGGGGGGGTGACAATGGTGTGCAGAGGGGGGAGAGCGGCGTGCAGAGGGGGGACAGCGGGCCACCAGCAGGATCTTCTCGGGGGAGCACTGCAGACAGAAGGTGAGAGCTGGGGGCAAATATACCCATATGAGCTGGGGGCAAATATAACCATGTGTGAACTGGTCTGGGGCATATATCCATGTGTGAGCTGGTCTGGGGGCATATCCATGTGTGAGCTGGTCTGGGTGCAAATATAACTATGTGTGAGCTGGTCTGGGGGCATATATCTATGTGTGATCTGGTCTGGGGGCATATCCATGTGTGAGCTGGTCTGGGTGAAAATATAACCATTTGTGAGCTGGTCTGGGGGCATATATCTATGTGTGAGCTGGTCTGGGGGTATATCCATGTGTGAGCTGGTCTGGGGCAATATATCCATGTATGAGCTGGTCTGGGGACATATATCCATGTGTGAGCTGGTCTGGGGGCATATATCCATGTGTGAGATGGTCTGGGGGAATATATCCATGTGTGAGCTGGTCTGGGGCAATATATCCATGTATGAGCTGGTCTGAGGCATATATCCATGTGTGAGCTGGTCTGGGGCAATATATCCATGTGTGAGTTGGCCTGGGGGCATATATCCATGTGTGAGCTGGTCTGGGGGCATATATCCATGTATGAGTTGGTCTGGGGGCATATATCCATGTGTGAGCTGGTCTGGGACAATATATCCATGTGTGAGCTGGTCTGGGGCAAATATAACCATGTGTGAGCTGGTCTGGGGCAATATATCCATGTAGGAGCTGGTCTGGGGCAATATATCCATGTATGAGCTGGTCTGGGGGCATATATCCATGTGTGAGCTGGTCTGGGGCAATATATCCATGTGTGAGCTGGTCTGGGGGCATATTTCCATATAGGAGCTGGTCTGGGGGCATATATGCATGTGTGAGCTGGTCTGGGGGCATATCCATGTGTGAGCTGGTCTGGTTGCAAATATAACCATGTGTGAGCTGGTCTGGGGGCATATATCTATGCGTGAGCTGGTCTGGGGGCATATCCATGTGTGAGCTGGTCTGGGGCAATATATCCATGTGTGAGCTGGTCTGGGGGCATATCCATGTGTGAGCTGGTCTGGTGCAATATATCCATGTATGAGCTGGTCTGGGGGCATCTACCCATGTGTGAGCTGGTCTGGGCGCAATATATCCATGTGTGAGCTGGTCTGGGGCAATATATACATGTGTGAGCTGGTCTGGGGCAAATATAACCATGTGTGAGCTGGTCTGGGGCAATATATCCATGTGTGAGGTGGTCTGGGGACATATATCATGTATGAGCTGGTCTGGGGCTTATATCCATGTGTGAGCTGGTCTGGGGCAATATATCCATGTGTGAGCTGGTCTGGGGGCATATATCCATGTGTGAGCTGGTCTGGGAGCATATATCCATGTATGAGCTGGTCTGGGGCATATATCCATGTGTGAGCTGGTCTGGGGGCATATATCCATGTATGAGCTGGTCTGGGGGCATATATCCATGTATGAGCTGGTCTGGGGGCATATATCCATGTGTGAGCTGGTCTGGGGCAATATATCCATGTGTGAGCTGGTCTGGGGCAAATATAACCATGTGTGAGCTGGTCTGGGGCAATATATCCATGTATGAGCTGGTCTGGGGCAATATATCCATATATGAGCTGGTCTGGGGGCATATATCCATGTGTGAGCTGGTCTGGGGCAATATATCCATGTGTGAGCTGGTCTGGGGGCATATATCCATGTATGAGCTGGTCTGGGGGAATATATCCATGTAGGAGCTGGTCTGGGGGCATATATCCATGTGTGAGCTGGTCTGGGGGCAAAATATCCATGTGTGAGCTAGTCTGGGGCAATATATCCATGTGTGAGCTGGTCTGGGGCAATATATCCAAGTGTGAGCTGGTCTGGGGCAATATATCCATGTGTGAGCTGGTCTGGGGGCAATATATCCATGTGTGAGCTAGTCTGGGGCAATATATCCATGTGTGAGCTAGTCTGGGGCAATATATGCATGTGTGAGCTGGTCTGGGGGCAATATATGCTTGTGTGAGCTGGTCTGGGGCAATATATCCATGTGTGAGCTAGTCTGGGGCAAATATAACCATGTGTGAGCTGGTCTGGGGCAATATCTCCATGTATGAGCTGGTCTGGGGACATATATCCATGTATGAGCTGGTCTGTGGGGCATATATCCATGTGTGAGCTGGTCTGGGGGCAATATATCCATGTGTGAGCTGGTCTGGGGGCATATATCCATGTATGAGCTGGTCTGGGGGCATATATCCATGTGTGAGCTGGTCTAGGGGCATATTTCCATGTATGAGCTGGTCTGGGGGCATATATCCATGTGTGAGCTGGTCTGGGGCAATATATCCATGTGTGAGCTGGTCTGGGGCAAATATAACCATGTGTGAGCTGGTCTGGGGCAATATATCCATGTATGAGCTGGTCTGGGGCAATATATCCATGTATGAGCTGGTCTCAGGGCATATATCCATGTGTGAGCTGGTCTGTGGCAATATATCCATGTGTGAGCTGGTCTGGGGGCATATATCCATGTATGAGCTGGTGTGGGGCATATATCCATGTGTGAGCTGGTCTGGGGGCAATATATCCATGTGTGAGCTGGTCTGGGCCAATATATCCATGTGTGAGCTGGTCTGGTGGCAATATATCTATGTGTGAGCTAGTCTGGGGCAATATATCTATGTGTGAGCTGGTCTGGGGCAATATATCCATGTGTGAGCTAGTATGGGGGGCAATATATGCATGTGTGAGCTAGTCTGGGGACAATATATGCTTGTGCGAGCTAGTCTGGGGCAATATATCCATGTTTCAGCTAGTCTGGGGCAATATATCCATGTGTGAGCTAGGCTGGGGCAATATATCCATGTGTGAGCTAGTCTGGGGCAATATATCCATGTTTCAGCTAGTCTGGGGGCAATATATCCATGTGTGAGCTGGGGCAAATATACCCATATGAGAGCTGGGGCAATATATCCATGTGAGCTGGGCTCAATATATTATATCCATCTTTTTTTGGGGGGGGGTGCAAGTAGCTGGTCTTGCCTAGGGCGCAAAATAGTCTAGCACCGGCCCTGGCCCTACATTCTTATGAGCAAGTATAACAAACACATGACAGTAATAATGTATGTAGACTTATTAAAAAATATATTTAGATATGTGGGGGATAAAATAATTATTTTATACAGTATATGTAGTTTAAATATACAGGGTAATTCAAAGAGATCCGAATTGCTTGAGAAAAATATATCCATGTGTGAGCTGGTCTGGGGGCATTTATCCATGTGTGAGCTGGTCTGGGAGCATATATCCATGTATGAGCTGGTCTGGGGCATATATCCATGTGTGAGCTGGTCTGGGGGCATATATCCATGTATGAGCTGGTCTGGGGGCATATATCCATGTGCGAGCTGGTCTGGGGCAATATATCCATGTGTGAGCTGGTCTGGGGCAAATATAACCATGTGTGAGCTGGTCTTGGGCAATATATCCATGTGTGAGCTGGTCTGGGGCAATATATCCATGTGTGAGCTGGTCTGGGGGCAATATATCCATGTGTGAGCTAGTCTGGGGGCAATATATCCATCTGTGAGCTGGGGCAATATATCCATGTGAGCTGGGCTCAATATATTATATCCATCTTTTTTTTGGGGGGGTACAAGTAGCTGGTCTTGCCTAGGGTGCAAAATAGTCTAGCACCGGCCCTGGCCCTACATTCTTATGAGCAAGTATAACAAACGCTGCGGAATATGCTGGCGCTTTATAAATTAATAATAATAATAATAACAAACAATAAACACATGACAGTAATAATGTATGTAGACTTATTAATAAATACATTTAGATATGTGGGGGATAAAATAATTATTTTATACAGTATATGTAGTTTAAATATACAGGGTAATTCAAAGAGATCCGAATTGCTTGAGAAAGGTAACCGAACGCTGAAAATCAGCATTCGGTTACCTTTCTTGGCCATTCGGCTATCCAGAGAGCAGGCAATTCGCCAAATCCTGGCGAATTTCCTGCACATACGGTGCCTGTTCGGTGCCTGTTCGAGGACAGTGAAATCCCCATGAAAAAGCACTGCTTTGGCTATTCAGAGAACAAAAACCAGCAGTGAAAGGTTCCCGAAATGCCCTGCCATTCGGTGGTTTAATTCGGCAAGTTTATTCATTTTTTATTATCATTCCCTGGACCTCATATGTAAATTTCAGACATTTTCGCTCAGTAGTTTCTTTGCAAACAGCGTTTCAATTTTCAAACATTCATGCAAACTATTTTTCTAATTTATTCACTGCCTCTTTTGCGGTGTCGACTTTTTACGGCGGCTGCGATCGGCTCCTGCTCGGGTTTTTCTGTGGTTTTCGGCAGGTTAATCCAGATGTTTTTGCGGGTTTTCGGCATGCATTCTCCGGGTTTTGCGGTTAGTTTACTTCGGGTATGCGGCGGCTTTTCCCCGCAATTCAGGGACCCTGTGGTGTTTGCTTAATACACCACAGGGTCACCGAAATGGGATCGGCAAAAGGAACCGAATTGAAGAGAACGAAAAGTCACCGAACGTGCGGTGACTTTTCGAATCTCTTTGAATTACCCTGATAGTGTTTTTTCCGGAGTTGTTTCAGATCCAGGCCCTGACTAGACTTTTGAGCAAACGCCCAGTGAGTCAGAATGCTCATGGGCAGCAGGCCGACTGGGAGAACAAATCCTAGACCAGTACTGACTTTGAATTGGTCCATGGAGAGCTGAAAAGATTTCTCACGTTGGAATAGTGCTGTCTTGGAACTATAGGCCACAGAGAAAAAAAACACATTAAATGACAATAACTAAAAACTGACACATTCCAAACTCAATTGCTATGGCTCAAAATCAGGCTAAGGCAACTTGCAAGTGCTATTATTCTGTAGTTAATAGCTAAAAATCATTGTTTAAAATATTAGTCTGAAAAGTGAAGCTTGAAAAGGACACTATGCAGTGTGACCCATCAATCTTATCTGAGTGGCCACACTGCTCTGAACTCACTTGCCCCTATCCCCTCTATGGGGGAATTGTCAGAGGGCTAATTTAGCCAACCGTTTGCAGGGTCTTTATTCCAACCAGGACCTAAGTGCTGAGCTTCCAGACCTTTGTGAATGAAGTCCAACCTTGGCGCATTGAGAGCCATTGAATTGGCTGGATGCTCACTAAAGCATCCTGTTACCTCGACTCACTCCCGTGATCATGTGACATGCTATGGCTGGCAACATGCCACGTCCAGCAAACCTCAGAGGGAGAACAGCGCTGGATTTAGGTGAGTTTTTAAACTAAACTAAAGGGTTAAAATGGGAAGGGGGAGTGCAGAGGGGGTCAGGAGAGGTTAATCCTGTTTAATCCTTTAATTTCCCCTCCCACATTAACCCTAGCTTAACCCTTTAACTTTAAAAAATAACTGCAGAAAAAGAGAGCAGCAGACTGCGTACTTACATGTCATATGGCGAAGTAAGAAACCAGTGGACTGATTTTTATAATTTTGAGTATTCCCAGTTACAGACATATAAAAGCATATATCGCTGTTGAAAATGCAAAACAACTCCGGTTGATATGTAGGTGCACATATACATTAAAAAGAGAAATTACTTATAGATGGCAATTCTACTTTTTTCCTTGCTCTGTTTAGCTGTGATTTACAGTTACTTGTCAAAGATTTAAACACCAAGCTTAAAAAGCTCATCCTTTGATTTTTCATCTTTTACAAAGGGCTTGTAAACACCCTGAATTCACGTACTTGTTCATGTACGAATAGCTGACATAAACACAGGACCTGAATTTATGTTCTAAATCTATTTAAATTAAACAATGTAAAAATGTATAAATATAGTTGAGATTTCTAACATTAAACATGAGCTCCTTGGGCTGTTGTTTGCATCTGCACTTTATAATTTGTACTAGGGAGTCTGATTGATCGTTTTATATATATACTGTATATATATCTCAAAATTGCAAATGTAAATATATATAAATGTATAAATGAATATATATGCTATATCTCTCTCAAAAATACAAATGCTTATTCTCAGAAATTGTTTTTAATTATCAACCTCAGATTACACCTATTTGATAATGAATTTGCAACGAGTAATTTAGTGTAAATTTAATATGAATGCTGGAACAGCAAGTACATATCACACTAAGGGCTCTATTACATTCTTCGCGCAAAAATGTGTGTGTGTGCAAAAACGCATTAACGCAAGGGGAAAAACCCTGACCGTCAAATTACGACATTCGCGCAAACAATGCGCGTTAATGTCTAACGCGAGTTACCCTGCACGAGCGAATGTTCGTGCGCGCATCCCATACTTAACATTGTGAGTGCAAATTCGTTCATGCGCTGGTATGCGGCTGATATTACAATCGATGCGCAACTTTTTACGAACGACATTTAACGTCTTTGAAAAGCTGGTGGTAACTGCAAATCTGAACGTTCTGGCTGAAATGAAATACACCAGCACGAAAAAAGAAAAATACAGCACAGTATAGTTACACATTCTACTCATACCAAAACAATAAAATTGAGAGGTTGTGCGTGTTTTTATTATTGCTGCAGCATATATACTCAGATTGATTTTGGCAGGTGCAAAAACTGAACGGGAGATAATTGTGGTTCTTAATTCTGATGGGCTGAATCGTGTGAAAAAACAGTCTGCCCACCGATTTCTACGCGCAGCGTTAATTTGCTCTCCTGTTTGTGCGTCTTTTTTACGCATGATATTTTCGGAAAGATGAAAAAATGCGCTTGGATCGTAATACCAGCATTAATTTACGCGCGTTAACGTTTAACGCTGCGTGCAAAAAAAATTGCACTGCGCGTACGAATTCGCACGAAGAATGTAACAGAGCCCTTTGTATTTAATTTTATTATAATTTTGCCTTTCCTGATGCTAATTTCATTCTTGAAATGTACAAATAAAGCTATCCGCTGCTATCGTATGCCGAAGGTTTGTATGTGTAGGTTAAGCAGCTTTCGATATATACAGGAAAAAGATGAAAAAGCATATAGGATTAATGTTTTTCTATTGGGTGCAGGTCAATTAAATGCAAATCTCTGACTAGACAACACAGGTGTTCAAGAGATCTACGGCTTTTTGCTATTATATGTATAACAATAACAGGTCTATTCACTAAAAGGTGACACTCCGGAGAATTGGCAGGAGAAGAGAACAATCTTGACTAAATAGCTGATTTGGAAAGTGAGATAAATGGGAGAGTTTTCCTGGTTTGGCTATTTTGACCTGGATTTTTCACTTCTCCAACCAATTCTCCTGAATTTCACCTTTTTTGAATAGACCTGTAAGTGAATTTTGTTATTCCTGTGCAAATGGACGATCTATGTGTCATTGGAAAGGGCAGATGCTGGCCTTTCCAATGATACCCAACATGACCATATTCAGTGTGAAGTAAAAGTCACAAAACACTAAATAATAACGTGCACGTAAACGTTAACATTTTCACAGGGGTCAAATGGCTCACCAATGAAGTGGTTAATGTTCAGACTATACATTACATTGTGTATCACGTTAGTTTTTGCCTTGGTTTTAGTTGCATATTAAGGGTTAATGAGTAGGTTCCATCCCTCAAAGTACACATTTTATTTTTTCCTTGATTAATGGCATTTTAGGGGTTAATGGGTAGGCTAAATGCCACATTGTTTATTAAGTTTATTGTGTTTCCCTGGGTTTATGGCATTTTAGGGGTTATTATGGAAGTTAGAATCTAAAGGGTCTAATCATCTTTAGATCCTCTGCTTTTTGTCACATTTCGGGGAATTCATTTAGCTGAAAATATAGTGAATTCCTATATAGTGAATGGTCACTGTACTTTGCTAAAAGTGGAGTCGCTGAAGCCGTTATCAGACATTCAGCGAAAACTCCCGAATTGCGGCAAATAAGTATCAGGTTAGTACAACAAAAAGGCATCATTGCATCACATTACTCATTGCGTCACATTACTCATTGCATCACATTACTCATTGCATCACATTACTCTGGGGTTTTGGAATCTTATTTATGTATACTTATTTAGGGCACTGTTACCTGGTGTGAGCTAACCCTTGCGTCGGCATGTTTTTGCGTTAGCGCAAGACCAACAGATCGTTTACGCCCCGCTACAAACAAGAAAATCACTTAGTGCGTTGCTATTAGCGATTTGTACCGCAAGCTTACTGTACTTTCCGCGTCCTATTCTTAACATGGGGAGCGCTAGAGATCTCTAGCGCTTTTGCAATTTACAGATCACTTGGTGCCAGCGCAAATTTTTTGAGGGGTGCTTATTGCAACATTTTACCATTAAAAAAGGCACAGATAGGTGCTAGAAGGCACCTGAGGCAGTAGCAGAATAATATTTAACATCAGAGGAAAGGGACATAACCCTAGGAGTTACGCTGTATAGAGGAAAGAGAAAACCCCAACCGGGGCTAAAATCTGACAATAAATTTTATTACATATGTACAACACTGAAACAATAATATCTAATAAAAAACATGTAAATGTAGACTGAGCCTGCTCTTAATGTTAGAATTTCCCAATAAATAATCTGATAGGTATGTAATGAGTCTGGAAGAAGGTTTAAGAATGAAAAATTGGGAAAGGTGATATATACTCCCTATAAAAAGTATAATTCGATGCTAGGGAAGTTATCCCATGCAGCAGATAAATAGCGGTTAGGTGCATAGAACCTACCATAATAGAGGCGATATGTTTAGATGTACGGTTGTCCAATCTAGATACTGACGAGGTAAAACTGGTGTGTGTTTTTAAAGGGCAGGACAGCTTTCAGCAACACATCCAATAATATCACACTGATTGGACTCAAGGTTGGCTCACTCCTGGCTCCAATTAGCTCTTGAAGAAGTCATTAGGCTAGGGGGTTCACTTACTTTTTCCACACGCACTGTGAATGTTTACATGTTCTGTTCAATAAACACATGAAAACATATGTTTGTGTTGTATTATTTTAAGCAGACTGTGGTTTTCAAATTGTTGTGACTTAGATGAAGATCAGAGCACATTTTATGACCAATTCATGCAAAACTCCACGTAATCCCAAAGGGTTCACATACTTTTTCTTGCAACTGTATGTATCCTTTATCCACATATATCCTAATTCTAATATATTGCCTAATTTTAAACATTTTATGCTGGGAGTTATTCATAGTATATAAGCGGTTGATTATTAGAGTGACCGTGTGGACCATGTTTAAAGGGACACGGGAATAAGTCTTGCCCTGAAACATGTATTTTTTTATATGCTGCAGCAGGGAAATTATTGCTGCTCACCTGGCCTTCCTTTTGGCTCTATTAAATGCAGTGTAAAGATTCTACATGCTGTCGGGTGGCATTTATCATGCAATGACCATCAGCCTTAATTAATATATGTGTGCATTCAGTATAAACATGGATGATACGGACACCTTGGAGGAGTTTAATATTGCAGGGGTGTGAGGGCCTTTCACTGGATGTGTTTATATTCAAGCTTGTGAGGGTGGGGGATAGGTATGGCCCGGCACTCTGCACTGGGCAAAAAACAGTTCTGTCCTGTACACAACTGCATTTGCGTTGGGTCTCAGCCCAGGTCTTAGCATTTCCCTAGCGTGCGCCAAATGACCTTGTACACGGACTACCGTGGATAAGTTGATCCGTTAGTAGGTCATCAGTCACAACGTTTTAGCGACTCACACAAAATTTTTCCTTTAGCGATGGCATTTTAGCTCCCACCAGGTGATAGGGCCCTTAGTTTTATTCAGTGGCATGATTTAGTGGTGAAAATTATTAGTGCCCCCCCAGTTTTGACTGTGGTATCTTATGTGCCCCCCCTAAATATTGTTCCTAGAGTCAACACTGGTGGGTCCTGAGGATCACAGTTGAGAAACACTGATCTCTAGAGCAGTGATGGAGAACTTTGGCACCTCAGATGTTTCTGATCTACATTTCCCTTGATACTGAGCCAGCCTTATTTATGACTAATGTGTCGAAGGACATGTCGTTTCGAAACATCTAAGCTGCCAACACTTGCAATCACTGATTGGAAGGATTACTACAAAAACCCATATGTAGGATATCTAATAACATTTCTTTAAAAGGTTAAAAAAAATACACAAGGGCGTGGCTTGGCGCTTGACTAAGATGGCTGCGTGATCTCTTCACTCCCGACTTCTCCGCTCACCATCAGCTCCTAGCATCGCATTTCTGGACATGGTCAAGACTAAAACTAAAGGTGCGTCCGCTATACCCGCAAGCGCCTGGGAGAGACCCAACTCAGCCCGATAGACCCCTTTTTCCGTATCCCGGACTCTGAACCCACGCCGCGTGCAGATCAGAACATGGTATCCCCACCACCAAAAGGCTTTGATTGCTTAGTTGCACACCAGGGCTGACATAGATCGGCTGATCATGTCTGTAAAGGACAAATTTAAGGCGAAAGTGGATGGCCTTGGTCCGACATAACCAAGATGGATGACAGGCAGACGCATGTGGAGCATCGCTTGGAGGAAGCTGCGGGACCGGTGGATGCCGCAGCCTTGTCGGACATGAGGCACCACATTGATGACCTGGAAAATCGTTCACGTCGCCACAACCTGTACATCAGGGGGGTAAGAGAATCTGTCACCGATCTCAAAGCCTATTGGTTGGCCTTTTTTGGAGAAATCCTGGGCCATAATCACCTTTCCCTGGACCACATAGACAGAGCACACAGAGTCTTCTGCCCGCGGCTACCCTCACCCACGGACCCCCTGAGAGATATTGTCTGCCACCTCACTGATGTTACACTCAAGGAGAATATTGTAGCTAAAGCCTGCAACATTGCACCTCTGACTTACGATGGGGAGGATATTGAGGTGTATAATGACATATCCACGTTTACTCTTGGGGCCAGGAGGTCTCTCTGACCTTTAACCTCAGTATTACTTGAGGCTGGTATCCCATACAGTTGGGGACACCCGTTTGCATTGATGGTGCGACGCGATCAAGAGCTTTTTGTATTCTGCACCCCGGCTGACGTACAGTGATTTCTATGTGAACTAGAATTGCCATCAGTGGTTGTCCCGGATTGGGAGATAACCGAGGCAGGGAGCGGTATCCAATCAGACCACCTCGCACGCAGCGCCAAGGATCCCGCAGACGCAGAGATTACAGGCGACATGATTCCCCCCCGAACCAGGCTGAAGCCGGCACCTGAGTATGCTTCAAAAGTATGCAACGTTTGAATCCCGATCCCACCATCCGTGAATCTGCGCTTTAGCCTGTTGACACATGAACTCACTTCTACCCCCTTTTTTTTTCTCTACCCATGTACTATAAAGGATTCTGACCAAGTTTTATTTCTGTTCCACACCGTTCTGCTCACCTCCACACCATGGAAGGAATTATGGTGATCTCAGCGACACTAAATGTGAATTGTTTTACTGGATGATGCCTTCGCGATTTTCATGGTTATAGACCTGAGGTGCAAGTGAAAGTGCTGTGGGGATGGCTTGGAGGGTGGGGTTGATATCACGAAGCTGGGGAGACAATGCCACTCCTGCCCCAATTTGTAGACCCACCCATTGAATGGGAAGTGATGCATACATCTTCTCTTGACAGAGTAACTTAACTGTAGGTGGAAGACTGTAGGAGGGTAGTGAAGAGCGGGTGGAGAATGGTTTACAAGTTGGGGGTAAGCATCTGAAAGGGCCATGAGTGTCTTTCACAGTTGCGCCCACATACCTGGATGCGTTTCAGGGGGAGGGAAACCAAAAAGGGGCTACACTTTTTCAGATTCCTCCATGAGTACACGGTTAGCCATACATAGGCAACCTTTTCTTGTACTTGATGGGTGGGATGCTGTGCCCAGTGGGGTGGGCTCCCTGATTTGTCGTTGGGAGGCGGTGGAAACCCTGAGCGGGTTCGGAGGAGCAACCCACTCTCTGCTGGTATGGGAATGTTGGCACGGATAGCGATATAAGCGTGTTTTTTTCCCTCTCTCTCCCCCTGGTGGCGACTAGGTTCAACTGTCGGGCTCCATACTTCTGTTGGGGAGTTATACGGTCCCTCCGGGACCAGTTCAACATGGGGACCATGGTTAATATGTTACATGGTTTACAAATATCCTTTAGTCATCGATTTTGTGACTTGCACATCTGTTGATTTTCACTAGAGTGGATAGTCGTTGAGAGATCCCTTATATACTTATTTCGTGTTTCTGTTCTTTCAACATAGCGGTTTACTGTTAATATCGTTGTTCATTAGCAATTATTGCCACCACCTTAACGAGGATTGACGCATCTCGATCCCTGGGGAGCACCTCAGTCCACGTATTTGGAGTGGACTGTACAACTCATATCCAGGTTTGCTTATTGATTGCTTGATTGATTGCTTATTTAACAAAAAAATTCCCCTTCCCCACCCCCCATTTTTTTCCTTTTTTCTCTCTCTTACTTCTTTCTCCTTTCTCTTTCGTCTCCTCGTCTCTCTTTCTGTTCTCTCTCTCCTCTTACCCCTTCCCTCCCCTTAGCCCTACCTCTTCCCTCGTTTCCTCCTGTCTTCCCCCCTGCATTCATTCTCCAACTTACACTACATTTCGAAGCCCTGCTTGCACACATTACCGAAATGTACGCTCCCGCACATATGAAATTGCTCTCCTATAATGTCAGAGGATTAAACAGTCCAGAAAAGAGAAGCCGGTTGCTCCAGGAGCTGTGGTCCCTCAGGGCGTTGGTGGTATTCCTCCAGGAGACCCATTACAGAGAAGGTTCGGCTCCGAGGCTGGATAATTCCAGATTCCCACTGGGGTACTATAGTCATTTCTCTTTGGGGAAGTCGAGGGGTGTGGCTATTCTGTTCTCCAACACCGTCCCGTTTGTTCTGGAATCTCAACTCACCGACCCGGAGGGCAGGTTTATGTTCATAAAAGGCACCATAGCGGACTCTACATACACATTTGCTTACATATATTTGCCGAACAAAGCCCAACATAAGGCCCTACATGGAATTGTGCGTTGTCTAACAGAATTCAAGTTGGGTTGTCAAGTCTTGGCAGGAGACCTGAATGTCGCATTGGATCCCCGGGTGGACGCGTTGCATGGAACTGCCGCGGTCCCCGTGGGGATACTAAAACACATCCAGAGGTCCCTGACATCCTTACAACTTATAGAGACGTGGAGGCTTCACAGCGGAGGAGCAAGTATTCATACTATTCCCAGGTCCACTCATCATATTCTAGACTTGATTACATTTTCATGCAGCAACATGCCTTTGAACTATCCTCGGAAGCCACGATCGGCACACAAACATGGTCGAACCATGCACCAGTACTTCTTAAATTGCTCTCACCACTTTATCGACCAAAGGAGCGTT
This sequence comes from Leptobrachium leishanense, assembly GCA_009667805.1. Lineage (NCBI taxonomy): Eukaryota > Metazoa > Chordata > Amphibia > Anura > Megophryidae > Leptobrachium > Leptobrachium leishanense. The sequence goes on from CM019063.1 coordinate 370,641,157, forward strand.
TATGGTGCCTGAATGTCTCTCTGTTAATGGACCCAATCATTTGCCAATTACTATCTGATTTCTTCGCCGAAAATTTGACACCCGATGTTGCTGCACCGATGGTATGGGAGGCACATAAGGTGGTACTGCAAGACTTTTTGGTCAGTAAGGAAACGGCACATAAGAAGCAACAATCATCTGCGTTGGCTGCACTTCTGAGTGACATCCGCAAATTAGAATTGGAACATGCTGATGCTCCAAATGACACCCTTTACCAGCGTATTTCCCTATTACGCTGCGATCTGGCAGCAGCCCTTAATCGGCAAACAAAATTGCTTGCAGCCAAAACGAAATGCTTTTTCGTGCTTAGGGAGAATTAACCTGGTAAACTCTTGGCATGGATTTTGAAAGCCCCTAGGGATTCGGCCTACGTTGCCAGAATCAAACCAACGGGAACGCCGCTCAAGGCACACCCGCCGAAAATCCGGCAAGCTTTTCGAGATTATTTTAGTGCATTATAGAATCTTCAAAGCCAACCGGATGCCACAACGGGTGCACAAGCGATATCGGAATATCTTGCTACCCGAATATTGACATGTCTTATGAGGCTCAGAGGCGAAACTCCTGGGCTCTCCGATTACTGTTGAGGAACTGTCGGCAGCGATGAAACCTATGAAATCGAATCACTGTCTGGGCCCCGATGGATTACCAATAGAAGCCCTTTGAGAATTTTTGCAACCTGGGACTACAATTAGATCACAGTATTTCGGCACTTTACAACTACAAGTTGATTTAAAAAGTAGATGGGCATGAGCCTGGCTTCATGGGTAGGTGGGAGCGAGAGTTGCGGTCCCCGATTTCCTTGGAGCAATGGCGGATGACACTAACCCATAGAGCAGGGATCTCAAACTCTGGCCCTCCTGATGTTTCTGAACTACAACTCCCATGATTCCCTGGCCATCTACCGCATTCAAATAACTCTGGGACTTGTAGGCAAAAACATCTGAGGGGCTATGATTTTGAGATCCCTGCCATAGAGGCTCACACATCTTTGCTTTTTCGGAGACGTCATATAAACTCATCTCATTTTGGTATAGGTCCCCACTCCTTCTTTCAAGAATGTCATCCACTGGTGATCCTGGGTGTTGGAGGATGTTCCCAAGAGGGGACCTACCTGCACGTTTGGTGGGAATGCCAGATTGTTCAGAAATTCTGGAAGATGAACGTGTCCCTCATTTATATCCTAACGGATATGACACTGCCTCTCCATCCTGAGGTTTTCTTACTATTGCACATCGATGCACCCCTAAAGCGACTTAAACAATCTCTGCTACTACGTCTCTTATTAGGAGCTCGAGCCGTGATCCCAAAGTTTTGGAGGACTCCCCAACTCCCTACCATGACGGACATCGTTGATAAAATTAATGACATTCAGGCGGTGGAGGAATCGCTGATTTCCTCGGACACTATGAGACAAAGGTTCATGGCCACATGGTATAATTGGAATCAATCTTCATCCTCGGCGGTGTACAGGACTTTACGCACGGAGTGTTGTCAGATTTAGGAGCGGAATGATGTGTCTCCTGGAGGGAGTCGGGCGCCTTCGGGAGATGCATAGTGTAATTGGATCAGTTTCCATGACTCAAAATTAATATCCTCGCCCATCCCATCACTCTCATTGATCCTCTCTGATATACCCTCCTGTCCTTTCCTCTTCCACCCTCTGTCTCTTACTTGGTTACTCTTCTCTACTGTACTGAACTTAACATTTATTACCCCCCTTTTTTTTCTTGTTTGTTTAATTTATTATTTCATTTTCTCACATGGTGTGCATGTCACACACCATTGGAATGTAACCTGAAGGATCGCACACTTATATATGTTTATAGTTGTTTGAGTACCATGGACTAAGTCTGGCACAATATTTCGGAGTGATAATGGTGGGTACGAGACCTGACAGCAGAATAATTTGATACACACACACTGCTGGAGTCATCGGATAGACAACAATGTCTACTGTTAAATATTTGAGATGCACCTGTAGTTTGTCCGCAGTTTACTGTATGACGAGTATATGTTTCTTATGGAATGTATACTATTGGATAATAAAAACTTGTGAATGCAAAAAAAATACACAATAAATAAAAAATATGCAAATTTCAATTATATATATATATATATATATGGTTTGTTTGCTTTTTTAAATCTTTTATGCATTTCAGAATAACAGAAAATTCACAAAATTACTGTTGTTCCTACATTTATTTGTTAACTTTACAACCCAACTGTCAAGTAATTTTTATGGTTGTACTTTTTTCAACAAAACGTGCTTGTAGTGAAGGGGTTAAACAGGAAATATGCGTTGGAAATACATGGATAACGTGGATAATGATGTGTCTCTTATTCAGAGCAGTACAGCCCAGGTGTGTCTGTGCTCTTAGGATACATCACTTACATTATATGTACACACTCCGTTTCTATGACTAAATAGATACACGATGAATCTGATAACATGCCTGAGGCCACAATTCTACAATTAATGAAAAACACTAACTCAGTTTAGTAATTTAACTGGTAGCTTGGGTGTTTCTATTTTATCTTTCTCATGCGATACTCATGATGTCAAATGTCTTATATATAATTAGATCTGTATTTTTTAATACTGTGTACAGTTATTTGAACTCTTCTTTTGCAGATGTTTCTTTTTTTCTTTTGCACATATATTTCAAAATAAATGTTTTACCAACTATTTTTTCTCATTCCTTGGTTTTAGAGAAATACATGTGGGGTAGAGATCCATTGGACACTATGGTCTCCCTATTTTCATCTTGTGTGCGGAGAGCATGTGGGGAACATCATCTGTTTTCCCCTATATGTGGATAATACTCCTCACCTAGCTAACCGGTCCTGTAGTGAGCTCCCCACTGGCTGATTGACCTGCAGAGCGTCATTTAGCCTTGCAAAATCCCTGGAGTTCGTTGATATTATGACTTCATGATGTTATAGAAATTCCCTTAACTTCAGCATAGTGGCTGGGATGTGATTGGTAAGTCCTATAGGTTCTATGTCAGTAGTTTCCAACCGCGGTCCTCAAGTACCCCCAACAGGTCAGGTTTTCCAGATATCCGAAGCACAGCACAGGTGATATGATTTGCTGCTCAGTGATTATAGGATTCAGTCTGCATTTCCCCAAGGTGATCCTCAAAACCTGGCCTGTTGGGGGCACTTGAGGACTATGGTTGGGAACCACAGGTCTATGTGATTCTTGCGGCTTGAGAAAAACGATAAAGTCACTACCAATTAAGCCTGCCCATTGTAGCCACAGTATATTGCCTATTATAGGTATAGATATAGGTGGGCAGATTTATTTAATCTTAGGGATTTTAGTACTACATTTAGGTTAAGGGTAGTAGGGAGGAGTGTAAGGATAGCTCCCATTATTCATATTAGCTTGGGTGTAGTCATATTTTTTATTTTTTTCTATTTACGATGGGTGGCCCTGCGGTAATGAAGTCCTTTAAGTTATATAAAGTCTACACACTTAATATATCTGGAACACCCATACCCCACTGCGCAAAGTGCGAGTAAAAGGGGCCCATCTCCCCTGGGTTACAGCTGACCTCACGCATATGTACCAGCTTAGAGACTCCCTGTGGTCAAAGTTCAAAAGTACTGGATCCATGAACGATCACTGTGAATACCGAAAATGCCGGAATGAATGCACAAAAGAAACAAAAATGGCTAAAGCCCAATACTTCAATGAAAATTTAAACAATAACATATGAAACCCCGGAAATTTTTGGAAAATCATAAGTAACATACAAGCACCCCCAGCCACTCCCAACCAGCTGCTTTAAAAGTAAACAACCAAACTGTACAACACCCCCTAGATGTAGCAAATGCTTTTAATAATTATTTTGTTGGATGAGCCATCACCCTGATTGCTAAGCTAGGAAATGACACGCAATCAGAAAGGCCGCACGCAGGTCAGGACCCACCAACAGTGCAAAGACCCCATAACCCAGAGAAATTCAGTTTTAGGCCAGTGCCTGTCAGTGCCATCACTAAACTTCTCCGTAACCAAAAAATGAAATACCAGTCTGGACCTGATCAAATCCCAGCAATGCTGCTGAAAATCAGTGCACCAGCAATTGCAAACCCTGTCGCAACCCTGATTAATGAATCACTGGTGACTGGATACATACCCAAACTCTGGAAGACTGCAAGAGTGGTACCTATCCATAAAAGTGGAGACAATACTTTGGTATCCAACTACCGCCCAATATCACTGCTCCCTGTAATGTCAAAAATTCTGGAAAAATGTGTCTACACTCAATTACGTGATTATTATCAGTATCAGAACTATTTAACCCCAGATCAATCAGGCTTTCGTCCAAACCATTCAACTACAACTGCCCTTTTAAAAGTTTGTAATGATATCCAAGCTGGCATGGAACAAGGAAATCTAACTGGAGCCATCTTCCTTGATTTTGCCAAGGCTTTTGACACAGTAGACCATGGCATCCTATTACAAAAACTTAAGAACTCTGGTATTGGTGATAGTACGTTAACCTGGTTCCAATCATATGTGTCTGATAGGTCTCAATTTGTGTCCATTTCTGACAGCACTTCCCTCCCCCTCCCAGTCACGTGCAGTGTACCACAAGGCTCGATACTTGGCCCCCTGCTATTCACAATATTCATAAACGATCTGCCCAATGTCTGCAAAGCTTCAACTGTACACATGTATGCAGATGACACTGTAATCTATACCAGCAAACCAAATCTCGAACAGCTGGAGGCCGTGCTGCAAGAACAATTTACAGGGGTAGAAAAGTGGATCGCAAATAACAAACTTTTTCTAAATACTGACAAAACTGTTACAATGCTCTTTGGAACCGCACCTAAACTACACAAATTGCAAACACCCCATCTATGTGTTGGGACAAAATCAAATGGCACGCTGACCACAGTCACATCTCTCAAATACCTAGGTATGTGGTTAGACCCAAATCTATCTTTTGGCCCCCACATCGAAAAACTCTCATCTAAACTAGTAGGAAGGTAACTAAGGAAATGAAAAATAAAAAGAAGGCATTTAAAGCTTTTAAATTTGATAAATCTGAGGCATCCTATAAAGCATATAGGGCAGCCAATAAAGCATGTAAAAATGCGATTAGATGGGCTAAACTAGAAAATGAAAAAGAAATAGCCAGAGAGAGCAAGACCAACCCTAAAAGATTCTTTAGGTACATAAATTCTAAAAAACCCAAAAGTGAAAATGTAGGTTCACTAAAATCTGAGTCAGGGCTATTGTTAACTGAAGATCGGGATAAGGCAGAAATTTTAAATGATTATTTTTCTTCAGTATTTATCAAAGAGAAACCTATAACAGGAGACATGAAATTCATTAATAAAAACTTACTAATACAAAGTGACTGGTTGACTCAGGACAAGGTTTTACACAAATTAAACAATGTGAATGTTAATAAAGCCCCAGGGCCAGATGGAATTCACCCGCGAGTACTAAGAGAGCTATGTGTTGAAATATGTAAACCTCTGTTCTTAATCTTTCAAGATTCTTTTCTTTCAGGAATAGTACCAGAGGATTGGAGAAAAGCTGACGTGGTCCCTATATTTAAGAAAGGTTTAAAATTTGTGCCTGGGAATTATAGACCTGTGAGCTTAACATCTGTGGCTGGGAAAGTATTTGAGGGGTTACTAAGGGATAGTATTCAGGAATTTATTGGGAGGTATAATGTAATTGGCAAAAATCAGCATGGTTTCATGAAACACAGATCATGTCAGACTAACCTAATTACGTTCTATGAGGAAGTAAGTAGAAGTATAGATCAGGGGGTCGCAGTGGATGTGATTTACTTAGATTTTGCCAAAGCTTTCGACACAGTTCCACACAAAAGGTTACTATTTAAATTAAGAAAAAATGGTCTAGATGAAAATACTTGTTCTTGGATAGAAAACTGGCTAAAAGATAGGGTACAGAGAGTGGTCATAAATGGTACATTTTCAAGATGGACACCAGTGGTAAGTGGTGTCCCTCAGGGGTCTGTTATAGAACCAATACTATTCAATTTATTTATAAATGACCTTGAGATAGGCATTGAAAGTCATGTATCAGTGTTTGCAGATGACACAAAGCTAGGAAAAGTAATACAATGTGAGCAGGATGTTACTTCGCTGCAGAGGGATTTAGATAGATTGGGGGACTGGGCACTTAAATGGCAGATGAAATTTAATCTAGATAAATGCAAAGTTATGCACTTTGGAGTGAAGAACACACAAGCAATTTATACCCTAAATGGTACGGAGTTAGGGAAATCCAAGCAGGAGAAGGATTTGGGAATAATCATAGACTTCAAACTAAGTAACAATGTGCAATGTCAAACAGCAGCCGCCAAGGCCAGCAAAGTACTGGCATGCATTAAAAGGGGAGTTCACTCACGGGATGAAAACATAATTTTGCCTCTGTATAAATCAATGGTCAGGCCGCACCTTGAATATGCCGTGCAATTTTGGGCACCTGTCTTAAAAAAAGATATTATATCGCTAGAAAAAGTGCAGAGACGGGCAACTAAATTAATAAGGGGGATGGAAGGGTTAAGTTATGAGGAAAGACTAACAAGCTTAAACCTGTTTAGTTTAGAGAAAAGGCGCCTTAGAGGGGATCTGATAACCTTATATAAATATATACGGGGCCATTATCAACCATTGTTTGATAACCTATTCATTAACAGGACTATACATAGGACAAGGGGTCATCCATTTAGACTGGAAGAAAGAAAATTTAGCTTAAAGCATAGGAAGGGTTATTTTACGGTGAGAACAATAAAGCTGTGGAATTCTCTGCCTGTTGAGGTGGTTGGGTCAGAGTCTGTACAGACTTTTAAAAAACGACTGGATGACTTCCTGCAGACACAGAATATTAAGGGTTATAATATTTAATATGTGGGTAAAAGCTTCTTGATCCAAGGAGAAATCTGACTGCCATTCTGGGGTCAAGAAGGAATTTTTTCCCAGTATGTTGCATATTTCAGACTGGGTTTTTTGCCTTCTTTTGGATCAACAGCAGTAGGTTATGTGGGAGAGGCTGAACCCGATGGACGCATGTCTTTTTTCAGCCTATATAACTATAACTATATAACTATATATAAACTCTACCCCAAACTAGGTGCCCTGTACAGAAACAAATCCTGCCTGAGCCCCGCGGTAAGAAAGCAGATTGTACAACAAATGCTTATGCCAGCCATTGAATACGGAGATGTAGTGTATGCAGCCGCCCCACAAACACACCTTCAGAAACTTACTACATTGTATAACTCATTCTGTCGCTTTGTGCTACAATGTAACTACATGACACACCATTGTGACATGTTAAAAGAACTAAACTGGCCATCACTGGACTCTAGACGCACCCTTCACCTTTCCAACCTGGTGTTTAAGAGCTTTTCTGGGAAGCTACCACCCTACCTGAATATGCTGCTTCCCCCGGCAGTTCCCTCATCCTATAACCTCAGATCCAGGACCAGCACCTTACTTGCAATACAAAAAGAAAATGGCTCGATCCTCATTTTCCTACAGAGCACCGCAAATATGGAATAACCTCCCAGACACCGTCAAATCTTCCCCCAGTCTAAAGTCCCTTAAGACTTCCCTATTAACATACCTCAATACAAAATGCACCTGTAAACATGTAACATAATGACTTTATTTCCTCCATATTTATTTTTCTGTTAATCTGTATATTTGGTCTTGTGTTAATTTCTTGCATTTTACTATTTTGTATTTCTGTAACCACTCAATGTTCTCGAACCCAGGACATACTTGAAAACGAGAGAAATCTCAATGTATCCTTCCTGGTAAAATCCTTTTATAAATAAATAAAAAATATACATAGGTGTCCCTCACTGCAGGCAAATCCCATTTGACAGGCAGATGGTTCCCTCTGCTGGCCAAATATGCTACTGCAATTACATTTAAGCTTGAGCTCTGTGGTTCCTGGTAGGATAAATGGCTTTCAAATAATTTGAGCATTTCAACTGTCACGGATAAGGTATTGAAATTTCAGGGGCATGATCTGGAGACCATCTGCAACCTGCAACAAATGAATTTCCTTTGCACTGCTTGAGAATATAGACTATATTGATTATACTTAATATAGGGCATCAGCAGGTGCTTTTGAATATTGAGAATACTCATTCTAGGTATTGAAGGGGTTAAAGGCATATGCTACAATTTTTTTATGTTTACCTAAATCCTTTGATTATGCTAAGTATGTTTCTAATTAGCATCCATTATGTATTTCCTTCATATAAATAATTATTCCAGTTTAAAGTAAGAGACTGCAGATATCTCTCCAGTGACGTCAATGCATTGCTTTTGCTTACCAGGAAAGAGCCTGAAGCTTATTTTAACAGTGCACTGCTAAAGCCTATGCATTTCAATCAGGAGGGAGAAGACTTTTCTTTGGGATAACTTGCTAAACATAGGAGAAATATAATGGATATAATTAAGAAACGTGCTTGTTTTCACATGCTGAATAGATTTAAATAAAGTTCAAAAACCACTGCAATTCTCCCAGAATTAACCGCCAGTCGATGATGATATCGTTGTCTTCTCAATCATTCCCCTAAAATGTTTGAGCATCTGTATACTATAACCTTTCCCTGAAAAAAATATGCTTTAGTTTACTTAATTTAATTTACTTACCCAGTCCAACTTTGCCTAACGACGTCTGAATGTCCTCATCTTCTGTCCACTGAGATAAGCATCCTTAAAAAGAAAAACAAAAAAAACCCTCAGAAGTCCGATGCAAACATTGCTACAAAAAAAAAGGCTCAAAAAAAGTACTTCACAAAAATCGAGCACTTGAGTTTTGCTGGAGGTCCAACAAAAGTCCATACTATGTGCGAGCATCCCGATTCTTTCTGAAACCTGTCCTTATAGAAAAAAAGAGAGCAGGAATAAACACAATATACTGTAGGCAATCAGTGGGAAATATGAAAAATAATACAAACATCTGCGAACAGACATGTGACAAGAAGCTGTACTGTCATGGCGAGGACAGTATAGTAAGATAGACAAAGTGCTTATAGCATCTATAAGATAATTTGTATTGCTCAGTTATAGTTATACCAGAAGAATACAAACGCTGGGAAGGAAATACTAAAGGAGATGCTGGAACTGGAATACTAGTGCAGATTACTACATGGCAGGTATATATATACAGTATATATGAGTCTCTTCCTCAGGTCTTGACGCTAAACTGACCAAAATCATAGAATCGATTGAACAGTAAAGAGCCAACCAGAAAAGGGGGGGTGTTATAAATGCTAATAGCGGAATCTTATGGTCAAGTAAGGTAAACAAACAGAGGACAGATCATAGGCTCATTAAACCACAAAGATAAGCATTACAGTGAACATCTGATGATGGTGCCTAGGAGGAAGGAGTAAATGACTGAACTTAAAGAAGAAAAAAACAACAAGAAAATAGAAAAAAAACACAAAAAGAGAGAAAAATATATATATTTAAACCAAGTACAATGCTGAATGTTACATGACATTATGATAGTGAGTTAAAAAGCCAGAATCCACACTGAGTCTTCTTTTATGGTCTTAAAATGTGTGATCATTTCCATTTCAAATTTCTAACGTTCATGAGGATTTTAATTTTGAGGTTTTGGATGGTGTGGCTTGTTACATTGAAGTGATATCCCGCAGGGGTACAATATTCATCTTCCTGATGGTTCTTGATGGAGTGTCTGTGCAGATTCATCCTGAGATTCAGTGCAAGGCTAGTTTCCTCAATGTAGCAGCCCTTTTTACAGGCCATGCACTGGATCATGTACACCACATTGGCAGACGTGCAGTGGTATGAGCCCTTGATGATATATGTGTATGTGGTGTTATTGTGATGGGCAGTGCTGCTGTCACATATATGTTGACATAGTTTGCAGCGGGACTCATTGCAGCATTTTTGCCCATTCTGTATGTACTCCTTTTCCTGGGAGAGTTTGCTGCGGACCAGTCTTTGCCTCAGGTATGGGGGTTACCTGAATGTCAGTAAGGGGTACTGTGGAATCTAGTTCATGCATAATTTGCTTGAATCAATCTTGCACATTCAAAATGGATTTTCTTAAGATAATTTTAAAGTCTACATTTTTTACATTGTTCGATAACATTAAAAACTTTAAAAGTGAGACATTGTTAATAGAATTAGTAACATTGTCAGATAAATTTGTAAACAGTATTTACAAATTACGTGAACTATGTTTCAAATGAAAGTAAAAGAAAATACTAAAAACACAGATATAACCATTCTGAAAGATTACTTCCCAGAATCCAATGTATTTATGCAAATTTAAGTGTATGCAGCATTTTCACTTTTTCAACCCATGCACTACTAGAGGGGTTATTCAAAGAGTGCCGAATTTGCCACCGAATTGCACCAAACTGTGAATTTCACCATATGGTACAATTTCGTGGCAATTCAGCTATTCAGAGAGCAGGCATTCGCCAAATTTTGCCTTTTGCCTTTTCTCGACAGCAGAGAAATCCCCCCTAGAGAAGTAATGGTTAATCTATTGAGATAACACCAAACAGCACTGAAAAGTTTTCAAAATGCCCAGATTTTCGGTGCTTTTGTTCGACAGGTGTAAAAAGGGAAACCCTTAGGTTTCAAAGTAAAAAAAAATCCTGTTTCTAATAAAGAAAATTTCAACTGTTTATTATTTTCATTTGCAGCAAAAACTATTATTAATTATTTGTTTAGAATTCTTTTAGGCATTTTTCTGGATTTTTTCAGCAAACTGTTTGATTCAGTATTTTTTATTAATGGCGTTCTTTTTTATTCTGTAACAGACCTTTTTATTATTATTCATAGGACCTTATTTATTATAAATGCCTTATAAAAATTGCGGGGTTTTTTGTATCTCTGTTCGGCAGCTGATCGGCTTTTTTTGGCAGTGTTTGATGGCTGATCGGATTTTTTTCGGCAGTCTGTTCAGCAGCGTTCATCGGCTGTGTTCGACGGTTTGCAGCTACATTCGGTGGTCTGTTTGGCGGGTCATCGGCTGTGTTCGATCATTTACAGATGCGTTCGGCAGCCTGTTTGGTGGCGTTCAGTGGAACATCGGCTGGTTTATTGTCAGTGTTCAGAGGATCCCTTCGGCGCACTTCTGGGACCCTCTGGTGAGTACTATATTCACCACAGGGTCAGTGAACTTGAATCGCACCGAAGTGCGCCGAAAGAAAGAGCACCAAAATTTCTGTGCTTTTTGAATAATAGTTACAGTTACAAGTTTTTACAAAGCGCTAACAAGTTAAAAAAATCTTTGTTTAAATTCACAATGTATTGATTGCCTTTTTGACAGGCCATTAATACCACCAAGAAGTGCTACTGCAGATGGCGCTGAATCAGCTGGAGATCAGTGGTTTAGGCACTGAGTTTCAGCTTTTCAAACTGTTTTAGCAGCTCAAATGTCATGCCCAACGTGCTAAAACATTTGGGGATCATTCTGGAGTCAATTTGCAATAAACAAAATTACTTACTATTGCTCCAGATTTAGACCAAATGGCATATTCTCAGTATCAGGGCAACAGCAGGTGCTATGAAGATCAAGTATACTTATGCTACTATACGGTTTGTGCTTATTTGAATATTATGCATGCACTTCAAGCTGATCCATATCATATGAATAAATCCCAGATTCAAAATGTTCCAATAGTTTACAATAACTGTAATTACATTTCATTTTAATTTTTCCCTTCAATGGGTCCTTGCCAAAACACTATGTAGATATTACACATCACATAGACCTTTATTGAGGGTTGCTTTCTTGATGATGCTGTCCTTAATATATATACTAAAATAGAGCTGTAATGTTTAGTGCCCTGTCCTTCAATGAAATTTCCAAGAATTAAGGACTTTCAATTTTTTAAGCTTATTGATTTTCAGCCACAGCTCATATTTATGTTCAGTTATTTATACCGGCTACCAGTTAAAAGAAACATGATCCTTATGCATTACAAAAACCGTCCAAATTAAGCTTCCAATAGTTCAGTCTGTCAGAATAAATTCATTGATAGAACCTTGTCTGTGGGAGTGAGAAGAGACTGTTGGCCTCTAATAAAAGCAGAATACTACACATTAGCCATTCAACTCATGTACATAACTAGTTTTGTAAAACCAGCAAAGAAGAATGTATTTTGTTTTCTGATTACTGTGCAAGTCAACTAGCTAGGAATAGTACATAGACTGGAGGAAGTGGAAATCACATACAAAAAAAGCACCGGTCAATAAACTTCCAACAGTTGAAGTACAATATAATCAGTCTTTATTTATGTCTCACAACATATTATCCTTACAGTAGATTTGCTCTAGACTGATGTATTTGCTGAATCATTTATCTGAGAGTCCATGTTTTATACAACAAATGCTTATGCCGGCTATTGAATACAAAGATGTAGTGAATGCAGCTGCCCTGCAAACGCACCTTCATAAACTTACTACTTTGTATAACACATTCTGCTGCTTTGTGCTACAGTGTAACCATATGACCCACCATTGTGACATGTTAAAAGAGCTAAAATGGCCGTTGCTGGAATCTATACGTATCCATTCACCTTTCCAAACTGGTGTTTAAGAGCTTTTTTGGGAAGCTACCACCCTACCTGAATAGACTGCTTTCCCTAGCAGTACCCTCATCCTATAACCTCCGATCCAGGACCTGCACCTTTCTTTTTGTATTATGGCACTGCAGGTAGGTGGCTCGATCCTAATTTTCCTACAGAGCACCACAATATGGAATAATCTCCCAGACACCATCAAATCTTCCCTCAGTCTTAGGCTGGGGTCAGACTAGCACACTTTTCACGTCCGTCTGACCGCACTGCTGTCCGTCGAAGCTTTTCGAAGGAGTCAAAAGAGAACAACACACGAAGCACGTGCGCACTTTTTCACGCGCGGGCAACGCATGTTACAACGGACCCCCAAATGATGTGAAAAAGATACACGGACGTAGAGAAACCCCTGCATACAGCTTTTTTTTCTTTTTCTCAACATCAGTTAAAATTAACTAATACAATATAACCAGAATCTCATCCGTTATAAAGTGCATCCGTTACTGGGCGCAATCAGTGCGCTCGTCTGACCCCAGCCTAAAGTCCCTTAAGAGATCTCTATTAATATACCTCAATACAGAATGCACCTGTAAACATGTAAAATATTGACTATATTTCCTACATATTTATTTTCTGTGTTAATCTGTATATTTGTGTTTTTAATATCTTGCATTTTATTACTTTGTATTTCTGTACCTACTGTAACAAGTCAATGTTCCTGAACCGAGGACATACTGAAAATGAGAGAAATCTCAATGTATCCTTCCTGGTAAAATACTTTATAACTAAATAAAATAAATACTTGGGTTATTATCGTTAACTGATACCGCTGACGTCGCTTCTCTTCTCTGCCGGTGAGGGGTCTTGCCAGAATGCAGAAAGATGATAGAGATTACTTGCTTCTAGTATTCCAGTGCATACAGCCAGAGGAAGCAGAAGATAGTGCCGCCCTCTACATCATAGGATCAGAGGTATGTACAGGACTTTTAGGTAACTTACTCCTTAACTAAACGTCTAAGTTTTTCCTCCCTAGTGCCCCCGTTTTACCGCTAGGAATGTAATTTGGCCCTATGTTGCCTGTTGAATGGAAGCAAAGACCTGCATACAGCAAACCAACATCAAAAGAGACATGAGCAGTAAGTACCGATCTAGAATTAAGCTGAGAGGTCACTCAAAAACTTTTTAGCTCAAAAAATGAAACTTTCATTATGAATCTCAGCACATAACAACAGATGAGAAGAACAAGTCTCATATCTGTTGGGTATGAGGCTTTAGACATCATAAAAAATACAGCTTAAAATGATTAAATATAAGTGTTGCTAGACAATCAATGTAATACAAGTTTCAGTAGTAATGGAGGTGAGTGCAGTTGATGGATACCATTTTAAAGACATCCATCCACTCCTATAACTTTTTTACAAGATTCACCGCAAAATCACTTAATTTGTTCCATGAATTAAAATATTTTTCTGCAACGTTTCAAATGTATTCTGTACAGTTTTCTTATTTCCCCAAAACACCCTTTTTATCTCAGCAACTTTGCACATGCTCCTCTGCACCTGTCCCCCACACAGCAGCTATCCTTTGCGAATGACCAAGGCTCTTCTTCATCTGCTTCCAGAATACAAAATTTTGTTCTACACCTATCACAAATACCTCATCAAAATAGCTTTATTGTTTCTTCAATCTACCATCTCTGCTCTTAAGTTTCCCAAAACAATCCAAAATGGTTTCTTCATATGCTCCTACATCCTCTCATGTCCTCTCCTAACTCTCAACAAGCTTGCTTGCAAAATCTCCAATGCAAAATGGTGGAGGAGGCCTTTTGGTTTCTACAGGGCGCTTGCATCCAAACATGGTGTGTCAGATTCTGGGCATGTCTCTGTGTGTTATGTTAGACCTGTGCTCATGCAGCTCTCATGAAATTATGCAAATATAAACGTTTATATAGAGTTTTATTGACTATTGTCACAGTTTCATTTCACTTCACTTCACTGAAAAAACGGCCATTTTTTCCCCAACCGTTAGCCTTTTCATAGTGGTTTTCACTTACTAGCAGTGATTATTTCCTCTTTAGCAAATATTGCCACTTCTAAATGAAAGCACCATTAACCCCTTCACTACCAAGTGATGTTCCAAAAAACCATTGTCAGAAACCACAGTTTTTTTGTAATATAATTTTTAATTAATTATACAGTAAAACCTATCTATTACTGTAATAACCTATTTGGCCACTAGATGGCATCTACTACCAAATTGAGATACAGAGGTTGGAACAGCAGTTCTATTTTCCTCTATTTCTCCCTGCATCAGCTGCTGACAGCTTCTGAAAGCCCGATATTTCAGAGTTTTGAGCAGCCGATTTTACAGTTTTAGCTCTTTGGGCAGTATGCCCACAGGGCTAAAACTTTGGGGGAACCATCTGCAGCCCAAAAGCAAACAAAATTTGTCTGCCGCAAACAAATTTCATTTGCTGTTGTGCTGCAGATCAGCATATCGAGTTATCTCGATATCGGGGCACCAGATGGTGCCTTTGAAGCCCGAGATATATCTATCAGTAACAAAGGGGTTAATATAAGTCTACTATTAATCCTGGTACTTAAATATCACTTAATTCTTGAAATTACTATTTATTCTTATGCTTTTCTTAATGTTATTCGCAAGGTAAATTTACTTTCATCTGGCAATGTGTGTGTGTGTCAGTTAATGAAGACAAGTGCCCTTGTGAATATGATAGGACCTTTTACTTTTACCAGAGCACTCAAGAAGAACCTGTGCATTATTTTATGGGGCTCTAAGGCACTGCAGAGTAGATTTATTTCATCATGGTTGTAACTTATTTTTAATGATTTATTATTTACTGATATAAGTTGTTTGCCTGAGTGTTTAAAATAGGTTTTAGAAAATAAAAATCCACAGAACCTTTAAAAAAAAAAAGTAATGTCTCCTCCCTATTCAGGTTGTATCAGTTATTGTATCGTGTATACATTTGCCTATAGTTCCAATATTATATTGACTGGAGAGAGTAGAAGTAACATCGCAGCTCTATGTCTCTGCTTAACAACTGTGGAGAAACCGGTTCAAATCCTGATAGGTATGTCTGGCCAGCACATTTCTCCACTACAATAATGAAAAAAGCAAGTCTCTGCCTTACAACTGTACAGAAGCATGTTCAGTCTCACCACGTCACTGCTTTATGATCATTACTCACCAGCAAGTGTACGTGGGTAAGACAATTCTGGTTGTGCTATATAAATAAAGTATAATAATATCCAGATAAAGGTTTCTATATACAGTGGTTTTAAGATTATTCGCACGGAGCGCAAAATTAAGAACTTTATCAAAAAAATTATACCATCCTAATAAATTAAGTATATTGTAGGTTTTAAAACATAAATACATTTATCAACTACTTCTTGTAATACAATTGCATGGTGCTATTTTTCCTTTTTGAACTCATTGAGTAACTTTACTTATTTTCTGACGATTGTGAGTACAGCTTGGCAAGTCAAACGAGAAAAGCACAGAGGTTTTGGTTTTTGTAAATGTTAATGCTACTAAGTATAAACACTCAATTAATTGGCAACATTTTCTAAAACATGTTCAATGGTTTTTCTAATTATATAGTGGTTAGGCAGAATTTGAAAAATTGTTTGTGTATGATTAAGAAAAAGTCACCTTGAGGAATGGACGCTGAAAACCTGAAATGATTCACATATAAGGGTTTTTTTATATTGGAAAGAAATAGCAAATAAAAGAAAAATAATATGAAAAATATATCTCTGAAAGACTGCTAATAATATGCTTGTAATTATAGTCACCAAAGGTAATTACATGGTTTTGTCTACCACAACCATTAACGTATATAGCCCTTGCAGTATTTTATTAACAATTAAGAATAGTCTAAACCAAAGCATTTAAGAGGTTAAATAGTAAACATTTATCTCCTTTCTTTCTTCCAATCTCTGTACAACTACTGTATACTGTAATTTTCTGTTATTACAGTGTATAGACTGTAATAAGCCACCTGGGGTTTATTGATTTACAAAGATTAACGGGACTTAGATAATAACCAAAAGTTTAACTTGTAAAGTTTCTAATGTAGAATAAGACTAATATATATATATATATATATATATATACATCTATATGATACAGATAAAAATGATAATTGCCCATATGTGCTGAAAAATCACATATAAACACATACCAGTTAAAGATATATTTAGTTTGCTTAAAATGGCCATAAAAGTATTACGCCCACCTGCCCATGTCCAGGTAATCACCTAAGTATGACGACACAAAAAGGAAAAACTGAAGAAAAATTGCCCAAAAATATCGTACTAACAGGGTAATTCAAAGAGATTCGAAAAGTCACCGCACGTTCGGTGACTTTTTGTTCTCTTCAATTCGGTTCCTTTTGCCGATTCCATTTCGGTGACCCTGCGGTGTATTCAGCAAGCACCACAGGGCCCCCGAATTGCAGGGAAAAGCTGTCGCAAACCTGACGAAAACTAACCGCAAAACCCGGCGAATGTACGCCGAAAACCCGCAAAAACATCTGGATTAACCTGACGAAAACGCTGGAAAAACCCGAGCAGGAGCCGATCACACGCAGCGAAGCCGCTGGAAAAACCCGACACCGCAGAAGAGGCGTTAGTGAATAAATTAGCAAAACAGTGAATAAATTAGCAAAACGGTTTGCATGAATGTTTGAAAAGTGAAACGCTGTTTGCAAAGAAACTACTGAGCGAAAATGTCTGAAATTTACATATGAGGTCCAATGACTGATAATAAAAAGGGCTGTTACAGAAAAAATAAGTAAACTTAAAAAAAATAAAAAAATCGGACTTTTAAAAAAAAAAAAAATGTATGAGCGATAAAAAAAATAAAAAATGTAAGCTATTATTTATTACAATATATATAAAATACAGTATATTATTAAAATTTAATTAAAATAATTATAATATTGTTAAATAAAATATAAAAATATATTATTAAAAGAGTTATTAAACTCAATTTAACTATATTAAAATGTATATGAAAAAATTCATTGTTTAGTGCAGCGGCATTGTTTACCTTAAGGGGGAAATAATGCCGTTGTTCTTAGTAGAAAAAAAGGATTTATGTATTTATTTATTTTTATGTACAAATGACTTGACAAAAACAGTTACATTAGTTATCATTGAAAAGGATAGACTCTGGCCTTTCCGAGGCCATCTGAACTGTTCTTATAGGACACACGAGTCCAGTGATACAGTGGTCTAAATGACCCCTGCATCTCCCATAATGGGTTTGCCCGGCCCAGAGGAAATCCAAGTTTGTGATGTCATGCACAATGACTCCCGTGGCCCGAGGGGCAGTCCCACAGTATGGCTGACAACCAAAATGTCAGCCCGCTGTGGCTGCAGGCCCTGCTCGGTGCCAGATTGCCCCTGAGCACTGCAGGGACACAGGATGTCTGTGGAGCTTCCTCTGAGCTGGGGAGAGAATCTCCATGATGCTCCACGGACGTTCCAGCACTGCAGGGGCAGCAAGGCAGACTGAACGGCCTCAATTGGGGCCCCTCCCCGATCAGGGCCCTTGGGCAGTACCTGAGTGCCTGTTGGTTCAGTCCGCCCCTGGTTAAAGTATAATTGGGGCTGCTAATTACAGCTTGTTTTATCTTTCTGCAGGGTGCCTGGAAAGAGGGATAAGAGTGCATTTCATTTCCAGGAGGCACACAAATCTTGTTTTAAAAAAGTGTGAAAATTGGGTTTTGATAAGCTAATGAGTGCTTTTCAATTTATCACAACACAAACTCAATTTTGAAAGCTATAATTACAGGGTAATTCAAAGAGATTCGAAAAGTCACCGCACGTTCGGTGACTTTTTGTTCTCTTCAATTCGGTTCCTTTTGCCGATTCCATTTCGGTGACCCTGCGGTGTATTCAGCAAGCACCACAGGGCCCCCGAATTGCAGGGAAAAGCTGTCGCAAACCTGACGAAAACTAACCGCAAAACCCGGCGAATGTACGCCGAAAACCCGCAAAAACATCTGGATTAACCTGACGAAAACGCTGGAAAAACCCGAGCAGGAGCCGATCACACGCAGCGAAGCCGCTGGAAAAACCCGACACCGCAGAAGAGGCGTTAGTGAATAAATTAGCAAAACAGTGAATAAATTAGCAAAACGGTTTGCATGAATGTTTGAAAAGTGAAACGCTGTTTGCAAAGAAACTACTGAGCGAAAATGTCTGAAATTTACATATGAGGTCCAATGACTGATAATAAAAAGGGCTGTTACAGAAAAAATAAGTAAACTTAAAAAAAATAAAAAAATCGGACTTTTAAAAAAAAAAAAAATCCAGAAAAATGCTTGAAATATCCTAAAAAATCTATACATAAAGAGACTCTTTACTGCAGAATTTTATAATGAACGGTTTATTAGATATTGAATTAAAACGGGAATATTTTTAACATTGAAGCCTATGGGATTCTCCTGAATAAACTTGCCGAATTAAACCACCGAATGGCAGGGCATTAGGGGAACCTTTCACTGCTGGTTTTTGTTCTCTGAATAGCTGAAGCAGTGCTTTTCATGGGGTTTTCACTGCCCTCGAACAGGCACCGAACAGGCACCGTATGTGCAGGCAATTCAACAGGATTTGGCGAACTGCCAGCTCTCTGGATAGCCGAATGGTAAGAAAGGTAACCGAACGCTGATTTTCAGCGTTCGGTTACCTTTCTCAAGCAATTCGGATCTCTTTGAATTACCCTGTATGTGTTTGTAAGAGAGGCCAAACCATAGCTATAGAGGATGTATCTTTCGGAGTGTTACAATATTTATTCCTTTTTACCACATTGCCCCTTATATGTGCTACCATTTCTTTTTTTGGAAAGAAGGACATTGTAATACAAGTACTTCAAACAAATGGGCCAACATATTTATTAACCCCTTCACTTCCAAGTGATTTTACAAAAAAACATTGTCGAGAAACAGTGTTTTTTTGAAAATCATTGTTAATTAATGATAATTTAAGACATATTTAGAAATCATCCCAATGAATCTTGTACACTAACATATTTGGTCAGTAGATAGTGCCATCTACTGCCAAACTGAGTTACAGTTGCAGGCCATGGTTCACTGCAGCAAATGTATTGGCTTGCTGAATGTCCGATGTCAGGACATTCAGTTAGCTGATTTTACACAGTTTTATCTCTTTGGGCATTATGCCCAGGGGGCTAACACTGGGGGCACTTTTTGCAGCCCAAAAGCAAACAAAATTCATTTGCTGCAAACAAATATCATTTGCTTTTGGGTTGCAGGACAGCAAATCAAGGTATCTCGATATCGGGGCACCAGATGGTGATTTTGAAGCCTGAGATATCTCAATCTCGGTAGTGAAGGGGTTAAGATTAAGCTGTTAACTTTAAACCTCCGACTCTTTAGCTAATAAACAGTCTGGGGAATATATTCATACCGAAACCAGATTACCCTGTTTGGCAGTGACATAGATATCAATATATACTTTGAACATATACATTAGACATGTGGGATTTGTTTCAGACCAAATTATTAATCAGCTGAATAAACAGCAATTCAGATCAATCCCAATTTCCAAATTGCTCATGTCTGAAAATAAGGAATTGATCCAAAATTATATAATTGTCCCGCTCCAAATACAATCAGATCTATTAGGATTAATTCAGAATATTAAAAATAATTGACGATATGGTGACCCTAAACCTAACCCTAATCATAAAACAAGCAGAATCAGTTACCATGTCCCTAACCCTAACAGTATTCCTAACCATAACAAGAGGCATACACTATAACTCCAACCCAAACCCTTAATTATATTACAGTTGGAGACACTAACCCAATCATAAAACAAGCAGATATTGTAATCCTAACAGTAGCTCTAGATCTAATAAAAAAAATCAAGCACAGACTGTTACACTAAACCTAATTATAAAACCAGCCAAAACACTAACCCTGACAGTAACCCTAATAAAAAAACAAGCAGAAACTGTAACTCTAAACCTAATCATAAAACAAGCAGAAACAATAATCCTTACCATAGCGGTAAAACGGTAACCCTGACTCTAATCTTAAAATAAGCAGAAGCAGTAACCCTAACAGTATCCTTAACCTTTATCCTGTTAATAAAACAACCAAAAACTGCAAATGTAACCCTGATCATAAAACATGCAGTTACAGTTACAAGCATTTATAAAATGCCAACAAGTTCTGCAGCGCTGTACAATGGGAGAGACAGAAGAACAAATATGCATACACATTACACACAGAACAGTAGGAGAGAGGACCCTGCCCGAGAGTTTACAATCTAAGAGGAGAGGGGTGACACGCTAGGTGAGGGTGAGTAGAGGGCATGAAGTATTGGGGGCACATGTGGGCTGTGTCGGAAGATGAGCCATGGGGCATTATGAAGTGAGCCGATAGGCTTCTCTAAAGTAATGTGTTTTCAGAGACTTCTTGAAGGACTGGTGAGAAGAGGAGAGTCTATTGTTGTGGGGGAGGGAGTTCCGTACAAAGGGGGAAGCCCAGGAGAAGTCTTAAAGGTGAGAGTTGGGGATGCTGGTATGAGGAACCAATAACATCAGATCACTGCCAGAGTGAAGTGGTCGGGACAAGATGTACTTGCTAATAAGGGAGAAAATGTAGTCGGGGGTGCGTTTATGGAGAGCATTGTTCGTGAGGACTAGTATTTTAATGTGGACTCTAAAGGAAATAGGGAGCCAGTGTAGAGATTGACAAAGGGGAGATGTGTGAGAGGTGTGGGGTGTGAGGTGTATGAGTCTGGCACAGGCGTTCATAACAGACTGCAGAGGGAGAAACTGGGATTCGTTAAGACCAGCGAGAAGGAGGTTACAGTAGTCAATGTGCGAGATAATAAGAGCTTGGATGAGCATTTTAGTAGAGTCTTGATTAAGAAAGGGACGGACGCATGCAACGTTTTTTAGGTGGAAGTAGCAAGATTTGGTGAGTGACTGAATGTGAGGAGTAAAGGATAGATCGGAGTCCAAGAGGACTCCAAGACAATGAGCCTGAGAGGTAGAAGTAATAGTGGCACCATTCACCTGAAGAGAGATGGGGGCAAGAATGGAGGATTTGGAGGGAGGGAAGACGAGAAGTTCAGTTTTAGAGAGGTGGAGCTTTAGGAAAAGGGAGGTCATTCAGTCGGAGACAGACGATAGGCAGGCTGCAACACGTCCAACACAGGAGGAGAGAGATGGGGGTAAGAAAGGTAGATTTGGGTGTCTTCAGCATAGAGATGATATTGGAGCCCGTAGGAAGAAATGAGGTTGCCCAGAGAGGGGGTATAGATTGAGAAACATGAAGAAACACTAACCCTAACCCTGGCAATAATTCTAATCCTATTATTCCTATTCATAAAAAAAGCAGAAACAGAAAACCTAGCCCTAACCCTAATCAAAAATCAAACACAAACTATATCCCTAACCCTAATCATAAAACAACCAGAAACAGTAACCCTAACAGTACTCTAA
Organism: Leptobrachium leishanense; assembly: GCA_009667805.1. NCBI lineage: Eukaryota > Metazoa > Chordata > Amphibia > Anura > Megophryidae > Leptobrachium > Leptobrachium leishanense. Next base: position 370,663,290 of record CM019063.1, read on the forward strand.
TCAATAAAACAAGCATAAAATGAAACCCTCAACCTAATCATAAAACAAGCAGAACTAGTAACCCTAACAGTAACCGTAACCCCAGTCATAAAATGAGCAGAATAAGTAGAAACAGTACCCTTAACCCCAACTGTAACCATAACCCCAACTGTAACCCTAACCCTGTTGATAAAAGAAGCAGAACATTGAACCTAACCCTGTAACACAAGCAGATACTGCAAACAAGTAACTCTAATCTATTTTTACTTACCTTTTGCACTATATGCAATTGTGCATGATATGAAAAGTGTCACCACTGCACTTTACATGACTGTCATTTGCGAAATGTGAACTTTTTATTTTTTAAAGGTTTTTATATTTTAATATCGTACATTGCTGTTCTGAAAATTGAAACCAATCGAACATATAGGAGAATTCCAATATTGTGAATCAATCCAATACATAAATATAAAACATTTCTAATATTTCAAATCAATTGATTATTTCAGAATCTGATGACCTGAATCAGACCGTATCATCCATGTATGGTATTCTAATGTATCAATTCCTTGTACACTGATCTTGTAAAGCGCTACTGAATTTATGGCGCTATAAATAAATATATATAAATAAAGGATAATAATAATAAACCTTTTTAAATACTAGAATGACCATCCAAATCACATGCTAATCCAGCCCATAGTAATTCCTGTAAGCAACTCTTTAGATAAACTAGAAATTTTGCATAAAAATGGTATGAAAGGGATGATGAGTACATATATCAATCACTGAAACAGGATCAAGACCATCATTATCAGATTAAGTTTCAAAAGAGAAAAGGGCTAGAATTAAGATCTAAATAGAAGAAAAGCCAATGTAATGACAGTAATCTCTGTGGGATATGAGACATACCTTCCTAAACTATAAAACCTGGTGACTCTCTATTGAGATATGCCAGAGACATAATGGGTTATTCATTAAGCCCCAAACTTGTCAGTGAAGTGCACCAAAAGGTGAATTTCACCATGCAGTGCAATTTCGGAGCAGTACTGGCGAATTGACGGCCAAATACGGTGAAGTATTAGGAGACTAGGAGAGTTCAGGTTTTTTTGCAGTTCGGTTGATTTCGGCAAGGCCATTTCAGTGCTCTTCGGCGACGTTCGCTAACTTTTTCATGAGGCATCGGCGACTCCATCTTCGGAGCACTACAGTGACCCTATGGTGAATAGTGAATTCACCATAGTTTCGGCGAAATAGCATAGCCAGATTTGTGAGAGTCACACATAATCTTGGCTTGCGCCAATCTCTGTTTTCTACCTGCAGGAGATATCGGTATATATCTTTAAGTCAAGGTAATCACCTATATCCCAGAACAGTATATTCAAGAGCTCTATCTTAACCACACTGAATAGTAAATTATATTATAATTGTTTAATATGTGCAATAGATTTTTTTAACAATCAGTTAATGCATGTAGACCTGCAGTAGTGAAATTCTGTGACATTGTGAAAGTGCCAAGACAAATTCTAACTTAATATAGTCACTGTTTGGGCTCGAGTCCTGCGGGAATGGCGTTCCCACACTTCTCCCACAGCGGGAACGCAGCAGGAATGCATGTTCCCACTGTGAGCCGAAAGAGCGGGTCCCTGGGGCTGCTAGCGGAATGAATTTACAGCATTCCACTAGCCCTCCGAGTGCCCGGCATGCTCCCAGTCTCCCACGTGCGGCCGTTGACCGGAAAGATGTGACGCAGCCAAGATCTCGTGAGATCTCGCAAGAGTGCGTCACAACCTGAAAGCCAGCGGCCACGTGAAGGAGCATGCCGGGCACTCGGAGGAACAACGCGGGTCTGTACTGGCCTGGCCGGGTGCGTATAATTCTGTGGGTCTGCTGGGTGTACAATTCTGGGGGCTCTGCTGAGTATATAATCCTGGGGGCTCTGCTGGGTATACATTTCTGGGGGCTCTGCTGGGTATATAATTCCAGGGGTCTGCTGGGTATACAATTCTGGGGGTCTGCTGGGTATATAATTCTGGGGGTCTGCTGGGTATACAATTCTGGGGGTCTGTGGGTATAAACATTCTCGGGTCTCTGCTGGGTATATAATTCTGGGGGTCTGCTGGGTATACAATTCTGGGGGTCTGCTGGGTATATAATTCTGGGGGCTCTGCTGGTTGTACAATTCTGGGGGCTCTGCTGGGTATATAATTCTGGGGGTCTGCTGGGTGTACAATTCTGGGGGTCTGCTGGGTATATAATTCTGGGGGTCTGCTGGGTATATAATCTGGGGGCTCTGCTGGGTATGCAACTCTGGGGGTCTGCTGGGTATATAATTCTGGGTCTCTGCTGGGTATATAATTCTGGGGGCTCTGCTGGGTATATAATTCTGGGGCTCTGCTGGGTATATAATTCTGGGAGCTATGCTGGGTATACAATTCTGGGGGTCTGCTGGGTATATAATTCTGGGGGTCTGCTGTGTATTTAATTCTGAGAGTCTGCTGGGTATATAATTCTGGGGGTCTGTGGTGCATACAATTCTAGGGGTCTGCTGGGTATATAATTCTGGGGGTCTGCTGGGTATAGATAATTCTGGGGGTCCGCTGGGTATAAAATTCTGGGGGTCTGTTGTGTATATACAGTATATATATAATTTTTTTCCAGGTATTGGGGCTAGTGGAAATCTTGGATGAGTTCCCTCAATTTTTTCCCCAGGACTTGACCCCTGGACTATAGCCGCTCCTCTTTTATCAAGTGACTGTTCTGCCATATATTCAGGGCCGGCGTGCCCGCTAGGCGAGCTAGGCGGCTGCCTAGAGCGCAGCACCACCTAGGGGCGCAGCCAGCCCCGAGCCAGGTGTCAGCAAGGTCAGCCCTTGAACTATCCGCCGCCGGTGCTCTTCTGTGCCCGGCGCCTGCAATACCCCGGCCATCTGACGCTCCCTATGACCTAATCAAAGGGAGCCGGCCGGCCGGCCAGGGTCACATGGCGCGCCACATGACGTGTGCCATCCAATCCCTATGCCCTGGAGGTAGCCTGAGCAGGAGGAGGGGGGCGGTTCCTCTCACTGGCTGCACACTCGGACAAGCAAAGTACACTGTACACATCCCCATGCCAGGTCCCCCTCCCCTGGAAAACACCCCTGACCACCATCACCCATTCCCCACTGGCTGACACACCCACCCTCCCTACACCCCCTCTGTAATATACCCCACTCATCCATTACCCCCCAGTAATATACCCCACCATCACTCCCCCCCAGAAAAATGCCCCACCATCACTCTCCCTCCCCCCAGAAAATACCCCACCATCAGTCTCCCCCACCCCAGAAAAATACCCCACCATCACTCTCCCCCAGAAAAAAATACCCCACCACTCTCCCTCCCCCCAGAAAAAAATACCCCACCACTCTCCCTCCCCCCAGAAAAATACCCCACCATCACTCTCCCTCCCACCCCAGAAAAATACCCCATCACTCTCCCTCCCCCCAGAAAAATACCCCAACATCACTCTCCCTCCCCCCAAAAAATACCCCATCACTCTCCCTCCCCCCAGAAATAAATACCCCACCACTCTCCCTCCGCCCAGAAAAATACCCCACAAAAATGCCCCACCATCACTCTCCCTCCCCCCAGAAAAAAATACCCCACCATCAGTCTCCCCCACCCCAGAAAAATACCCCACCATCACTCTCCCCCCCAGAAAAAAATACCCCACCACTCTCCCTCCCCCAGAAAAAAATACCCCACCACTCTCCCTCCCCCCAGAAAAATACCCCACAAAAATGCCCCACCATCACTCTCCCTCCCCCCAAAAAATACCCAACCATCAGTCTCCCCCACCCCAGAAAAATACCCCACAATCACTCTCCCCCCAGAAAAAATACCCCACCACTCTCCCTCCAAGAAAAATGCCCCACCATCACTCTCCCTCCCACCCCAGAAAAATACCCAACCATCACTCTCCCGCCCACCCCAGAAAAATACCCCACCAGCACTCTCCCACCCCAGAAAAATACCCCACCAGCACTCTCCCACCCACCCCAGAAAAATACCCCACCGTCACTCTCCCTCCCCCACAGTAAAATACCCCACAGTCACTCTAACTCCCTCATCCTTCCCCCAAAATGAGTGGCCCTATTAACCCCTTCCACCAACCGTAAGGGCCCCAAAACCTCTCCCCAAGCCTCAAACCATGAGGACACTATGCACTGGAGGCAGATGTCATGCGGCGCACCCTGCAGCCAAAATCAGAGGGTGCCAAATCAGCAGGGCCACAGTAATGTATGGTGAGTATGTATCACAGAGCTCCACAGTAATGTGCAGTGTTTATGGGTGGGTCACAGAGCTCCACAGTAATGTGCAGTGTTTTTTTTCAGGGGGGGGCGCAAGTAGCTGGTCTTGCCTAGGGCGCAAAATAGTCTAGCACCGGCCCTGCATATATTAATAACAGGCTAGACAATTCACACAACATGTAAATAGTCCCTTTAACCCCTTGATGACCTTATGATAGAATTATGCCATCACAATAAATTATTTCTTAAACATCACATAAAAAACCTGAAAACATTCTTGTCAATTAAAAAGACAAATTCAGAGTAAGTGCCACTTAGTTAAATAGATTGACATTTTTTTTTATGTCTTGCCAAGCTTGAGAAAGGCTTTATCACCAGCTGAAACATCATGCTGATGCTGCAGTAAAGATGTCTTTCTGAAATAATTTGGAATGCTTCTGCTTGTATTACTGGCAAAGACACTGACAGACTCACACAGAGACAGTTGCACAGATATGTACAAACACAATGACAAAGCCATTGCAACACTGACAGAGACACAAACAGACAGATATTGTCAAAAATACTAAAAAGTATAGGCAGATATATAAAGTGGGGCAGATATAATATATATATATATATATAGTTGTGCAGATATACTGTATTAATAGACAACAGTTATATGTAGTGGGGCTGCTATAGTTATAGACAGCAGGGCAGATTATATGAACAGATGGAAAGATATCCTTCACTCGCCACCAGCACTGTGACATGGCCCTTTAATATCCGTTAATAATATCAGTAAGCAACCTGAGTTGTGAATGAAAACTGGAGATCAGGGTCTAGGTTCTGACATGCAAAAGTGACCAAAACTGTACGTCATATTCAAGATGGGGCTCTTACCATTGCTTTGTTAAGAAGTAAAATATTTTTTCATCATGTGACCTAATGCTTCTTTTTATACATGACAGGATTTTACTAACTTTTGCAGCCCCTGTCTGACACTGCATAATATTGCAAAATGTATTGTCCACGACTATATCCAGTTATGGTCTATATATATTTGGACACAGGCACAATTTTAGTTTTTTCCAGTATTTACCATTATATATCCAAGTTATATAATGGTTATGGGCTGAAAGTGCACACTGTCAGGTTTAATTTGAGAGTATGTACATCCAAATCAGAGGAAGGGTTTAGGAATTCCTCACTTAAGAGTAGCCATTCTCCCCTTTTTCAAGAGACCAAAAGTAATTGGACAATTGAATCAAATGCTGTTTCATGGCAAGGTGTGGGTTACTATGTCGTTATTTTTTCGTCAATTAAGCAGAAAAAGGTCTGGAGTTAATTCTAAGTGTGATATTTGCATTTGGAATCTATTGCTGGAAACCTACTAATGATCTTAACATGTACAGCTTGGAAAAAAGACGAGACAGAGGAGATATGATAGGAACATTAAAATACGTAAAGGGAATCCACAAGGTAGAGGAAGGGAGTATATTTAAAAGGAAACAAAATAGCAAAACAAGAGGACATAGTCTTAGATTAGAGGGGCAAAGGTTTAAAAGTAACATCAGAAAGCATTATTTTACTGAGAGGGTGGTGGATACATGGAACAGCCTTCCAGTAGAAGTGGTAGAGGCCAAAACAGTGATTGAATTTAAGCAAGCATGGGATAGGCATAAGGCTATCCTAAATAAAAGATAAATCCAGGTAATGTATCCATGTAATTGGGCAGACTAGATGTGCCGAAAGGTTTTTATCTGCCGACATTTTTTATGTTTCTATGTTTACATCATGCGTTCAAAGGAGCTGTCCATGCAAGTGAAAAAGGCCATTGTAAGGCTTCAAAAACAAAACAAATCCATCAGAGAGATAGCAGCAACATTAGGAATGGCCAAATAAACAGTTTGGTACATTCTGAGGAAAGAAGAACACACTGATGAGCTCAGCAACATAAAAAGTCCTGGACGTCCACGGAAAACAACAATAGTGGATGATCGCAGGATCCTCTTTATAGTAAAGAAAAACCCATTCACAACATCCAGAAAAGTGCAGGACATGCTCTCTATCATTGTTAAAGTCTACAATCAAGAGCAGATTTCATGAGAGTAAATACAGAGGGTGCACCACCAGGTGCCAACCATTCATAAGCCTGAAGAACAGAAAAGCCAAATTAGACTTTGTCACAAAACATCTAAAAAAGCCAGACCAGTTCTGGAAAAGCATTCTTTGGACGGATGAAATTAAGATTAATCTGTGCCAGAATAACAGGAAGAAAAAAGTGTGGAGAAGGCTTGGAACAGCTCATGATCCAATGCACACAACGATATCTGTAAAACATGGTGGAGGCAGTGTGATGGCATGGGCATGCATGGCTTCCAGTGGCACTGGGTCATCGGTGTTTATTGATGGTGTGACAGAAGAGAGAAGTAGCGGATAAATTCAGCAGTGTTTAGAGATATACTGTCTGCCCAGATGCAGCTAAATGCAGTAAAGTTGATTAAACGGTGCTTCACAGTACAGATGGACAATGATCCAAAACACACTGCTAAAGAAACCCAGGAGATTTTGAAGGAAAAGAAGTGGAATATTCTGCAATGGCCGAGTCTATCACCTGATCTCAATCCAACTGCGCATGCATTTCACTTGCTGTAGGCAAAGCTAAAAGCAGAAAGACCCACAAACAAAGAACAACTGAAGACAGCTGCAGTTAGAGCCTGGCAAAGCAGCAGAAATTAGGAAACCAAGTCTTTGGTAATGTCCATGGTCTCCAGACTTCATGCAGTCATTGCCAGTAAAAGGATTCTCAAGCAAGTATTAAAAGCAAACTTTTTATTTATGATTATATTAATTTGTGTAATTACATTTGAGCCCCTGAAAATGGGGGACTGTGTATAAAAATGGTTGCAGTTCCTAAAATTTGTACTTGATATTTATATTCAACCCCTTGCATTAAAGATGAAAGTCTACACTTCAAATTCATTTGGATTGTTTCATTTTTATTTATTTTTATTTTTTTTAAATTTTTTTTATTTTAGTCTGGTGGCATATATAGAACCAAAAATATGAAAATGGTGCCTGTGTCCAAATATATATGGAAAGAACTGTATATCCTTACCCAATTTTGTATCACCAGAGAATACAAATACATGTCTTTCAATAAACTTTGCAAGACCATTGTTAAATAACTTTTGTTTAGCACACTCTGATACAAAATATGCATTGGCATAGGGACTTGTGGGTCAAAACTTTACAATGCTATGGAAAAAAGGGTTAATAAAAGGGCTACAACATTTTTGTATGTGTTTGAGTTGCTTCTCTAGAATATTACACATGCATTGAAGAGCTCAGATTAAATCTAATATTTTGATATTATATTTCACTGGTGCATCATCGTATTTTGATGTGCTGGTCTAGTAATGGTTGAGTCAGGTTTAGCAAGAGTGTAATTCTTACTCCCCCACAAGACAATTGTGCAATCACAGTGACACTCAGCCTTCTAATCATACCGGCAGTGAGAGTAATGTTCTGAATTTTATTGGCTTGATTTTATGTTTGCTTTTAAACATAAAATTCATGACTAATGCAAAAACATTAAGAGCATTTCATCGGTCACATCCTGTACAGCAGAAGTGATAAATTTAGGATGTTTAGGGTATGTAGAAAACCCAAAAGTTATTTTATATAATGTTACATAAATGTTATAGACATAGTAAAAAGGGACAACCAAACTGTCACATCCGGGGTCCCGAGTGGCTCTCAGGGGGACCCTCGACGTGTGGTGCTGCCGGCTGTCCGAGAGCCAGGAGCACCGGCGGCACCCTGGGTAGATGCGGCTGATCAGGGGACGGGGCGCAGTGTGATGACGCGGAGCCGCCGGCGTTAAAAAAAAGAGCGCGCACACTGAAGCCTTGCCTTGACTTGGAGTTTCTTTCCCGCATTGCTGCTTTGCTATCTTGGTGTTTTGACTCGTTACTGACCCTACTTTGTTCTGAGGACCCGATCTGTTGCCAACTTTGCCTGCCATACGACTATTCTCTCTCTCTACCCCTGCCGATTGTGTTTGCCTCCTGGTGCTTCTGGTGTGCACTCGATCCCGCCACATACTGTAGCGCAGTCCACAGTGAATACCTCCTCCTGTTGTGTCTTTCACTTGGTGCTATCTCCCTGGCCTTTTGTAGCTGCTAGTAGTATAGGGCTAGTGGTCCCGATCATCCTAAGGATCGGAAGCTTAGAGGTCTCGTCTTTCACCAGGGATCCTACCAGGTCTGTCCTGGGAACGTCACACAAACAAGCAAGAAAGAGGAGATGTGCATTAAGTAAAATGGTTTTAGCAGTAAATTGCGTATTGCACCTGCCATGTAAGGTTGTGAGGTGAGTGGGTTCTAGGCCATTGCTATCCTGGCATCAGCTGGCTGTTTTTAATTACAAACAAGCGTCATTGCTGCTGTTATTGTCACCATTATTATTATAATAGTGTGACAGCAGCAACCATTTTCGCTTAAATTAACTGAATTGATCATGATGACTAGAGTATATATTTATCTCTTTTTCTGACCACTGGGTACCACACTTTAAGTGGAAGTCTTCCTTCATTCAAAAGCCACTAGATAGCACTAGAACTTGGGATCTCATGGATCTCAAACTAAACCAGAGAGTAAATTGAGGAGTTGGATGACTTCTTAATTTAGAGGCATCCGATTGGTCAGTCATGCGCTAGTCATCAAGATGCTGGCATCTAAGCTGCATTCTGCAACCATACCTTAAGCCAGAAGAGCCATGGAGAGAACAAGGTCTGGGAGAAGTACATTTTACAATTTACAGCATACAATGGGAAAGTCAAGGGGATTGAGCACTAGGGGTTAGTAATCAAACCCTAATTATTTTACCTGTCTTTGCTCTACAGTATACCTTCACAGTTTCATGATGTACTAGGTGCTGAAGCTAGGGCCCAATTTCTAATGAGCTGTTAGCTTATCAGCATCAGCTGCTATCACATTGTAGCAGGTTACCATCTCAATGTAATTGAACAGGCCCTATACTTTGCATTGGAGGTAATTTTGGGGCCACCTAGAAACAATGAGCTATTCCATTGTATCTCCATCTCCAGAAGCTCATTCTCCTATAAATGAAACAGTATGCAAATGAATACTGGCTTTCAGACTCTAGTGTTAAGTGGTTAAGGTGTTTATAACCAGAACTAAAAAAAGTTTGAAATTTTATTGTTACTTCAGTTGTTTAAGTGATTTTGTTTTTGCAAACTCACTTAACTTTCACATTTAACCACATTAAAAAAATGGCTAATTTACCTTATGCTCCACGAGAGCAGAGGGTGGTATGGTCCAGTGCATCTTCTGGTCACTAAAACAGGAAGAATGGGAACAAATAGTTCTCAGTGTCCTTCTGCAGCTCCTTTTGCAGCTCCTGCTTGACCTCCCTCAAGTGAGCTTATTCAAAGGTCTGCTTGGCTCATGAAGTTCTATGGATGCTGCTCCAAAGGAACAAGGGGGTTTGAGAGGGAATAAAGGCCAGATCGCGTAGAGGCCCACCCAAGACTATCAGCAATTCCCTGGCTCTGACAGATTTCAGGGTGAATTAAATAATATTTAAAGCCCTTTTCATGAAAACAAATAGGGCCACATTACATTCTCCATGCTAAAACGGGGGCGGTAGGGAGAAAAAAATGCACTCGCAGTTTTCTCCCTACCGCCCCCATTTTAGCGTGGAATTACAATGCAGACGCTTAAAAAGCTGCCTGCATTGTTACCGCGCGCTACGCCCCTGGATGCTTGCGGCAGCGCTGAGCGCCGCCGCGAGCATCCACTCGATGGAGTTGAGCCAGATGCCGGCGGTCACATGGCCTGCCGGATTTCACTTTGCGAGATCCAGCCGGTCGGCGTAGTGATACGCAGGGGGAGACTGAGGAACTTTTTCCCCCAGTCTCTCCCTGCTGCTGCCGGATGGAGGAGGTGGACAGAGCCACGATCCTCGCCGCGGGACAGGAGGTGAGTATACGATCACTTTTTTTAATTTTTGGCTGGTGTTAACGGATTCTGCACAAGCGGAATTCGTTACCAACAAGTCCTGGCTGTGGTTAACTTTCTGTTAACTGTGTCCAGACATTAATCAGCGCTAGTAGATTGTAATACTAATGCTGATTAACACTTTGCGCTCCCCATGTTAAGTATAGGGAGCGCAAAGTACAGTAACCTCAGGCTGAAAAGCGCAAGGTACCAAACGCAAGCAGGTTACTTAACCCATTAGCGTTTGGATTGTAATATGCGGTAGCCACTGCGGCTGATGTTAATGCTCACGCAGGTGAGTGCTAACGTTAGCAACAAGATTGTAATATGGCCCATAGTTTTTAACATAGTACTTTCACTATAATCAATATAATAATGTGAAGTTGCTATGGGTTCACAGCAGAGATTTCAGACTCCAGTCCCTTGATGTTGATGGCCACAGATTCAAGGAAGTTGCAGTTCTGTAACAGCTGTGGGACCGCAGTCTGAAATCCTTGGTCTAGCTTGTCCATCTAGTTCAGAAGTTCCCAACCGCGGTCCTCAAGTACCCTCAACAGGTCCGGTTTTCCAGATAGATGTAACACAGAACAGGTGATATGATTTGCTGCCCAGTGATTGCAGGATACAGTCTGCATTTTCCCAAGGTGATACTTAAAATCTGGCCCGTTAGGGGTACTTGAGGACCGCGGTTGGGAACCACTGATCTAGTTAATGACTTAACCCTTCTTGATTCCATCTAAATTAGGATAAAACCCTATTTTGTTGGGAGTTGCTACTTTGTACATTTTTTTAAATAAGTAATAATAGCAGAAATATGTCTTTATAGCAATATTTATTTACACCCGGCATCTAAATGAATGCAACACTTCAGATTTTCAATATCTTTCACTTTCAACTATTTTATCTTGCGTAACCATAATGCCACTTTGCTTACATGTTACTTGTCATATACAGGACAATCTTGGCCTTAATCCAAATACTAAATCTTTTCTACATGAAAGCATCTGGGCTGTATCTAAATCTTCTGAATACTTTTGTTCTGTCCTGTCATTACCTATGTAAAACATGACACATGTTCTATGATCAATAACCACACTAGGTTTTTTTCCTTTGATTAACAATACAGTAACATCTGAAATACCCAGGACATACTTGAAAACGAAAGGAATCTCAATGTATCTTTCCAGGTAAAATACTTTGCAAATAAATAAATACATAATGAGTGTTATCCACAACTACCTAGATACCTTTAATAAATAGTTTTTTTTGCATCACAGTTTAGAAATGTTAGTAAGCCATCTTACTTCATTTTTAATGTGGTCGGAGTAAATTCAATTTTTGCAGTTCTTCTTAACAATACAGGGATTTGTGGTAAGGCACACATTGTGTCAGCTTGGCATATTTGATAATTTCTACAAGTAAAGTGCTACTTTATAACCTTTGAGATTTGTATAGAAGCATATTGAGTACATTTCAGGCAACCTTATATAAACGTGTGCTTTATTAGTATTTTATAAATAGTAAGGTTATTTTAGAATGTTTTTTCTTATTCATTTATTTTAACACTGCAACTGTTATTCACAAATCCTTGTGCCATCAGAAAGCAGTTGAATCCATGCTATTTTGACAGTATTTTTTTAAAATTAGGTTTTTTTCCCAGTTCTACTTTATCTAAATCATATTATGTAATAAAAACAAACCATTAGGCAGTGTTTATTTCTTTTCTCCATGATATACTAGAACTCAAATAAAACTATGTTTAAGATGTTAGAAAGAGTAAACAAATTAAATGGGTTTCGTATTACAAATGTGAATATATATAAATATATATGGGGTTATTCAGAGAGCACCGATATGTCACCGAGATTTCGGTGCTCTGTCATTTTCCACACTTAAGGGAATCAAATTCAAAATCAGATCCAGACAAGTAACCCCATGACAGAGTCAACACAAATACCTCCTAATATTGATAACTGGGTGAGACTGGCAGCTCACAGGGCACTGCTTATATCCCAGCATGAGTTAATGGGCAACTTATAGGGCATTGCTTATATCCTAGCATGGGTTAATGTAACTCACAGGGCACTGTTTATATTCTAGCATGGGTTATTTGGCAACTCACAGGGCACTGCTTATATCCCAGCATGGGTTAATGGGCAACTCACAGGGCACTGCTTACATCCCAGCATGGTTGTACTGTTCTGCAGCATTCTGATCGATGAGTCAGTGACTCGTTGAGCTGCTCAGAGCAGTTCTTTGAGTTTGAATCACTGAATCAATTAACTATTGCCTCAAAGAATGGTTTTAAACGGATCTCAGTCATTGTACTGTTTACATTTAACACATTGCAGGGAGAGCCAGCAGAAGCCACTCACTCACTCTAGGATCAGATTACATGTGCAGTTAATGATTCACAGACTGAACTGTTACGGATCAGTTCAGTTTGATGAGCTGAATTACTCAGTTCAGTGAAAAGATCCAGATCAAAAGAACGATTCGTTCATGAGTCAGTCACCAGAACATCAACGAGATTGCCAGTCGTCAGGCCAAACATTTCACACGTCACAGACGAGCAGACAAGTGCATTTTTCAAGCCCTGTATATATATATATATATATATGATATGGGTAAAGTCCAAAATTATTGATGAAGCTAGGATTATCCAGGTAAAACTGACATTACTGAGGCACCTTTGGGTAAAGCCAGAATTTATATATTTAGGGTCAGGGTTAAGGTTAGGATCAGGGTTAGATATATTCATGGATATGTGTGATATTAGGTTTTGGCTCCACTGTGAGACACTCCAAAGTCTCAAAAAACACATTAGCCAGTAGGATTTGGGTTGATCTGGTTTTTACAGTGGTGAGGCGCAATGGACATCTGGATAAACCTAGTATTACCTGGTTAAAACTCAAAGTTTTATTTCTTTTCCAAAACTGCCTGCATAGTGTCAGTTTTATCAGGGTAATCATAGGTTTATCCAGTCTTATATCCTATCAGGATCACCCTTTGGCAAGTCAATTGTGATTGTTTGGCTCTTCTACAACTGAAATACTGGCTTCAATTACAATTACCGGCTGGGTGGAGTAGAGGTAACATCACTGCTCTGTGTGGAGAGAGCCTGTGGAGACATGGGTTCGATCCCAGCAAGAGCACCTCTCCAGTAAGTGCCCTTGGGCAAGACACCTAACGGTACATACCCACCACCCAGGAGATACTTCAAAACGAGAGAAATCTCAATGTATCCTTCCTGGTAAAATCCTTTCTCAAAAAAATAAAATAAAATTACAATTATTTATATAATTACAATTATATAAAGAGCCAATGGCACTGTGCAAAGGGTAAGACAAAACAAGCAAAAAATTAACTATTAAATTTCACACAATGAAAATTATAGGAAAAGACGACCCGGCTCAAGAGCTTACACTCTAAAATGTGTGGAGTGGCACACAGAGGTAAGGGTAAATAACAGAGTATGTGGGAGTTGTGTGGAAGATAGATCAGGGTGGGAACAATGGGGGGGGATTATGGGTATGCTATATGCAGATTGCCATTCTCTATGGTTAAGCTGGGTGGACATTGAGAATTACATAATATTACCTGATCTGCTGTTGCTCTTTATGTGACTCCATAAAACTCAACTTCTGCTTCACTCGTCTCTTGCTTTACTATTGCCCAGATCCTTAGGATTTGGAAGTCAGTTTCCTGGAAGTTTTCCTGAACCCCAGATGTCTCCCCATTACTACCTCTCTACCAAAACCAATAGGTTCTCCCAGATATGTGCTCGCAAGGCTTCCAGGCATTTGACCAAGAAGGTCAATTCCATCCTGTTGCAGATTTTGTATTCCAAATCGATCTCGCCTATAAAGATTTCTTTAGCTATATTCAACTGTCTAGCTTCCTCTCTCACACATCATCCAAGCGGGCAATTTAAAGCTTCGTTGCTTCGAGAAGCTGTGGCTAGGGATGAGCGGTTCAGGTTCGGACAGTTCGGAGTTCGGCCCGAACTTAGCCTGTTCGGGTAGATCATGAACTCCGAACATTTCCGGGTGTTTCGGCGCATGTTCGAGTCCACAATGCATCACAATGGCCCACAATGCATTTTCCCACTGGCCTGAAGCTCGTAATTGGCTACAGCCTTGCACCTGACCACAGGTCTGGTGCAAGACAGGTTCAACAGTATGCCAATCACCGCTCAGAGTCCTGATTGGGCCAATTTTGCCCAATCATGGGCTCACAGATAAGTCCCGCAGCACACTATATAACGTTTCCCACACGCCAATTCTGCACGCATTTCAGAGGAAAATTTCAGAGGAATTGTTGTGTGTTGTTACTGCCGGTCTGCCCACGCTACTGGGGGGTCTGGGGAGGTCTCATTTCTACAAAATATCAGGGAATTGATATGTGTGTCTTGTCACTGTGGCCAGCAAGTTTTTTTGGAGTTCACTAATTTCTTTAAAACATTTGTGAATTGAGGTGATCTTCTGTGTCCTGTCATACAGCCAGCAAAAGTTTTTTTTGGGGTCACTAATTTCTTTAAAACATTTGTGAATTGAGGTGATGTGGTGTCTTGTCACACAGCCAGTCCACACAGTAATTTTGGGGGTCACTAATTTCTTTTAAAAAACATTTGTGAATTGAGACTTCCGGGAGGCGGACCTTCAAGATGGCCGCATCTTAACTAAGCTCCGTCGTTGAGATCCACAGCTTGGTGGAATTACTGCCTCACACCGGCTGGCTCATCGACCCCTGGGGTGATTTCTGCCTGCTGTACCACCTGGGACTCTGGCGCTTCTCCCCCCTTCATCCCCGGAGGTGTCTAGGCCGAGATTCGGCCGGTGCCATACCCGAGTTAACTTGCGGGTGCGCAACCACGGGTCCGAGCGGGCCGAGGTCCACAGCACCCCATACTCTCCCCTGACCCAGAGGAGGGAGCGGAGGGGGTGATCCGTCGCCAGCTCATTCGCTGTCGGAGACGTTCGTCCTTCCGAGGAGGACTGAGGCTCGGGATCTCGACGTGAATCCCGCACGTGCCGCGGCCTACCGAGTGGAACAGGTACTACCCCTAACCAGCCGGACGAAACCTGCCCTTTTCCCGCGCCCGGTGTCTCGGACTACCTCACGGAGGAGGGGAGCCGCACGCCGTTGCGACCCCCCACCGTGGGCGGCGGGGGAGTAACCCCTCAATTGATGCCGACGGGGGGAATACCCTGACCCGGACCGCGCAACCCTTCCCCACGTGGTCGGGCGGGGCGCCCCCTTCGTTCTGTCCTCCCTGCAGCCCGGTGGACCACTATCATTTGACCTCACTGCGGGTGGGAGAGATCCCCCGCTTCTGACAGGTGCGACCTCCACAAAATTTCTGGACATTACTCCCCACGTGCCTGTTAAGGGAGAGGGGGACTTTTTGTTGACCTCTAGGAGGCCCACTGATCCAATACTTTTAATTTTTACGGTGACCCCTAGGAGACCCTATACCCACGCATATTCAATTTTTCTGGTGGGCCCTGCGCAGCCCACCGCCTCACAACATAAATTTTTTTTTGAGAATTTTTTCTGGACACTCTCCGCGGGTCTATACAGTATAATTTTTCTGGAAACTCTCCGCTGTCTATACAGTATAATTTTTCTGGAAACTCTCCGCTGTCTATACAGTATAATTTTTCTGGACACTCTCCGCTGTCTATACAGTATAATTTTTTCTGGAAACTCTCCGCTGTCTATACAGTATAATTTTTCTGGACACTCACCGCTGTCTATACAGTATAATTTTTCTGGACACTCTCCGCTGTCTATACAGTATAATTTTTCTGGACACTCACCGCTGTCTATACAGTATAATTTTTCTGGACACTCTCCGCTGTCTATACAGTATAATTTTTCTGGACACTCTCCGCTGTCTATACAGTATAATTTTTCTGGACACTCTCCGCTGTCTATACAGTATAATTTTTCTGGACACTCTCCGCTGTCTATACATTATTTTTTCTGGACACTCTGCACTGTCTATACATTAGAATTTTACTGGACACTCTCCGCTGACTATACTGGAGAAACAGTGCAAGTCACTAAGGTGAAAAACGCATATCACAATTTTTCTTGGCTCCCCGTCTTGGAGGCCCACGTGTTAATCTTTTTTTAGACTCTGCGTCAAGCTCAGTAATTTTTTCTTTTGGGTTGCTGTCCTGACTTTCCATTCGGTGAGGATAGAGGCACCCCATACATTTAAATTGCCCACAATTATAATTTTTCTGGACACTCCACACAATCAGCGAGTTATAATTTCTCTGGACACTCTGCACTATCTGCGTTTTTTCAAACTTTCTGGACACTACTAGATCTGATAACTCCCGTCACCATGGACAAATTCATTGCTTCAACGTCTAAATCCTCCAGACGGCAAACGACCAAAGGACAGGGAAAGAGTGCCCTTGCGCAGGCCAGATCTCCGGCCCACTCGACTTCGGACCTGGGTAGCGCTCCGTCTAGCCCACAATTGGCGCTTACACCTACGCCCGTAACCACCGCTCAAATGGCTGAGTTTACAGCCATACTATCGCCACTACTGGATGAAAAACTGGGCCGTCTCTCAGCATCCCTCGAGCTGGCGCTTTCCCAACTTACCTCTCAAGCCCAACGTTTGACGGAGGTAGAGGACAGAGTGTCTACATTGGAGGATGGGCTTACTCCTCTTCAAACAACTGTGGACTCTCATGACTCCTTGCTTTCCACCTTACTGGACAAAATCGATGACCTCGAAAACAGAAGCCGCAGAAATAATTTACGCATTGTGGGGCTCCCTGAGACCGTGAAAGGCCCGCAACTTCAACACTTTGTCAGTACTTGGCTTCCCGCCGCCTTGGGCATCGCTACCAATGTACCACTGGTGGTTGAGCGAGTCCACAGATTGGGGCCTGATCTCTCCCCATCGTTGACCCGCCCTCGCACGGTCATATTTAAATTGCTCAACTTCATGGATAAAACCAACATTCTACAAGCGTACAGAAAAGCCGGCGCTTTGGATTATCAGGGAACTACATTGCGTCTTTTCCAGGACTTTTCGGCGTCTTTAGCTGCCCGTCGTAGGGCGTTTGCCCCTGTCTGTACAAAACTGGCGGCGGCCAACATCAGATTCACCCTACAATATCCGGCGCGTCTTCGAGTGCACCTTCACGGTCAGGTTACGTTCTACGACACACCCGTTCGACGCTGCGGCGATCTTGGGAGATGGATCGGACCAGCAGCAACGACGCCAATCTACACCTCCCCAATGATGGATGCGAAAGCGGTGTCATGGATGTACCACGAACATTAACATCCACTAATGTTGGTTTGCGTTTTTCTTTATTGTGTTCTTATAGTAGTTTGCGATTTCTCTATGTGCTACACAGACAACTCCACCACTCAGCGATGTGTCATTGGACAAAATAATAATGGAGGTGAGGGACTTACACTCCCCAAACGGAGCCTTTTGATTTTCTTCTGTTATATGGTTCATATTTTTTCTGTTAGATACATGATTACTTTGTTGTTTATAGTTAAAATGTCTTGGTTCGCTCTTCTACTGATACGCCTATGGATATTGACGTCTTATATTGTGCTTGAGGTGCAGGGACCGCTGCTGGGACGGACCCTAACCCCCTTAAATGTTGCTTATTCCTTTACATCATCTCGAATTCGATTATGGCATCCACCATAATACATGACACTAATACCTCACTCCCGTCCTCTGTTGAACCTCAAATATTCACACGTAATTCTTTTAAGGTAGTATCCTGGAATGTTGAGGGTCTTAATTCGCCAATTAAACGTAAGAAAGTTATCCAATATTTAAAGAGGTTAGACCCTGATATCGTTTTCCTCCAAGAAACTCACTGGACTAAATCGGACCAAACCCTGCGGGCCCCCTGGGTGGGATATCAAACTTCCTCGGTTTACACTCAAAAATCTAGGGGCACTGCAATTCTCTTAAATAAGAGACTTCCATACACTGACACGGTAGCGGTTAATGATCCAGACGGCAGGTACTCCCTCCTTACGCTTATGATTGGACAGGAACAATTTCAATTACTCAATATCTATGCCCCTAATGGCCTGAATTTACCATTCTATAGAACGCTACTCCCGTTGCTCCACCTTCACGACGCTTCTCACAGAATAGTGGGAGGGGACTTTAACGACGTGCCGGACGTGATACTCGACCGAGCCCCACGTCGTGTGACACCTAGAGGGCGCTCGCAACTCACTGGACCGACCTATCTTATGACGCATTTTGACTTGGTTGACATATGGCGCGTGCACAACCCAACGGGCAGGGATTTTACATTCTACTCCGACCCCCACAAATCATTCTCGCGCCTAGACCTCTTTTTAATTTCGGACGCTCTTACTTCCCGTGCTTTAAGCACTGAGATTGGCCCGATTACACTCACTGACCACGCCCCGGTCTCTCTGGAGATGAAACTGGGAAACCCACGGTCCTATTCACGGAACTGGCGTTTCCCTTCCCATCTCATGACGTCCGGTAAGTTTACGTCACACGTTGAGCTTGCTTGGCACAACTACACCGACGACAACATTGAACACGTAGAGGATGTTAATTTATTTTGGTCGGCGTCAAAAGCAGTGCTGCGGGGACAGATTATGGAGTTTACGGCCCGGAAACGGAGGGAAGATGCCCTGCATCTTACTGAGGCCCATTCGGATTTGCTCAGGAGTTACAGAACTTATTTGACTGACCCAATCCCTGAAGCATTGCAGACGTATAAACAAGACAAAGCCAGATACGACACCCTAGCGACCGCTCAAGCACAGCGCTCCTGGCAGCATCAGAAATCCCGGTTCTATCGCTTTGGTAACAAGCATGGTCGCCTCCTGGCCAACCTGGTTCGCTCCCAGACTCAAACCAGACCCTTTATCTCCCAAATTAAAACCGCGGATGGTACCTTACTTACTGACCCGGTGGACATTGTTGGGTATTTCCGGCAATGTTTTTCTGACTTCTACAAGACAGGCCCTGACGATTGTCCGACACAATTAAATATCTTTCATAAGGCACAAATTCCTAAATTATCCCCAACTGAGAGAGATGCCCTTTCAGCGCCGATTTCGCACATCGAAGTCCAAAAAGCGATAGCTTTGCTCAAAAATGGGAAAACCCCGGGACCAGATGGATTTGGGGCAGAATATTACAAACTCCTTTCGGGCTCGGTGGTCCCACACTTGGTCTCACTTTATAATAACATTCTACAAGGGGAGGAACCCCCCCGACTTTTAACGCAGCCAGGGTAGTGGTGATCCCCAAGCCGGGAAGGGATCCTACCTTGGTCACTTCCTATCGGCCTATTGCATTATTAAACACTGACTTGAAACTGTTATCTACCATCATGGCTGGACGTCTACAGAGACCGATGGCTCGACTAGTGGGCCCTCAACAAACCGGTTTCCTTGCGGGCCGACACTCTACCACAAACATACGCAAGGCTATAGCGGCCATATGGGCCTCATCCCTTACACCACAAGCCTCAAACCTTCTATTGAGTTGCGACGCCGATAACGCGTTCGATAGGATATCCTGGGCCTATATGGAGAGATTCATTAAGTTCCACCACTTCGGCAGGGTCTTCTTGTCCCTATTCCGCGCGCTCTACAATAACCCTTCTACAGTAATCACAGCGAATGGTCTTAATTCTGCTCCCTTCGTACTAGGGAGAGGAACCAGACAGGGGTGTCCCTTATCACCATTATTGTTTAATCTTGCCCTGGAACCCCTCCTTCGCATTATAGAGACGTGCCCGGCTATTACGGGTATTAGTTTGTCCTCTTCAGTGACGCTAAAAGTGGTGGCTTTTGCAGACGATCTGCTATTGTTTCTTTCGAACCCAGAGACTGCTATTACGCCATTGATGGCCTTGTTTGATTCATTTCACACAGCCTCTGGTTTCCAAATTAACTACGTTAAGTCTGTCGCTCTACCCCTGGGATTAAAACCTCAGGGAGATTGGCTTAAACAGTTCCCCTTCTCTTGGGCCCCCACACCTTTCATTAAATACCTAGGAATCATCCTACCGACGGACCTTTCTCAAATGTACAGCCTCAATATTGACCCCCACCTCAACCAAACTAAATTTCTCTTGGAGGCATGGAGCTCTCTCCCGTTGTCGTACATGGGAAGGGCCGCGCTCATTAAAATGACTTTATTTCCCAAATTACTCTATCCCCTACAGGTTCTGCCTCTACTATTGAAGCCCACAGATCTCCGTATATTAAATAGACTATACGCGGCATTCATTTGGCAAGGTAAACGAGCACGTATTCCACTTCCCGCGCTCCAACAGTCGCTGGCGAGGGGAGGTATTAACTTTCCAAACATAATTGACTACAATTTGGCGGCCCTTTACCGTTATGCTGTCGACTGGCTGAATGATACTTCGCACTTTGTGCCCTTACAGGTTGAGCAGGCTTTGCTTCCTTCCTCTTCCTTATCGGCGTTCCTCCATCAAAGCTCACCCAATGTCCCCCTAGTCTGCGTTCTAACCCACTATTGTCCTCCACGAAAGCGGCCTGGATTCAGATTCGCAGGCGCCTTCAGCTCACCTGGCGAACGACTTTGTGGTCACCTATACTGCACAACCCTCACTTCCAAAATGCCTCCCCTGCTCCAATCTTCCATACTCTGGCCCACCGCGGTTTTACTCAGATGCACCACTACATTGATGGACTGTCGGGCTTGCCGTTTTCCTACACGACCTTGAAAAGCCGAATTATGCCCTTAGAGATTCACCCGGTATTTTACTTGCAATTAAAGCAATTTCTCCTTACCCAGTTGAGCACATTGTCCCCAAATGACCTAGCTAATTCGCTCGACACACTCCTGTTTGCCCGCCCTCTGTCCCCTCCCTCTACCTCTACTATATACGCACTTCTACAATCCGCGTTACCCACTAAACTCCCTTGGGCAGCAGTAACTAGATGGACCATAATTTTTCCCGAGCTATCCGTACAAGATTTGATAGGGGCCACCCTACTGTCCAGGCGCTCTCTACCCTCTGCTAACTACTGGGACATGTTCTATAGAATACTCCATCGAGCGTATATGGCGCCTGACAGAATGGCTCGAGCGGGACTGTCACCAAATGCAAACTGTTTAAAATGTCAAGGTACTAATGCTGACCTGCGGCATTGTTTATGGTCATGTCCTTTTATTATGCTGTTTTGGGACACAATACGACGTTTTGGTTCACAGGTTCTACGTCTAGAAATTCCCTTTACCCCGGAATGGGCCATCTTTAATCGTCCGACCCCTCACACCCCCAGACCTTTTGGTAAGTCACAGCGATTTTGGCTCACCCTGTTAGCTGCTACAGGCAAGAAGGCGATCTTGTCCCAATGGATCTCCGCTACCCCTCCTTCCTTTCGCATGGTTTATGACAGAATCTACGCCATATTTTTGGCGGACTGGACCGAGGCTGCGATGCAGCAAGAAAAGAAGACTCAGTCTTTCTTTACAAATTGGACCCCCCTTATCCGCATCCTGCCATGTGAAACTAAGGACTCCTTACGTCAGGCCTTTTTCTGCACCCCATGGTACTCACTACAGATGTTGCGAGACACCCCACCCATCCCGCGAGGTCCCCCTGACCACTCCTTGTCCCGTTTTCTGGCCTCCACCCCCTCAGATCCAGTAGATACCCGCACTTAACTGACCTCCATGTAGATCTTATGGGTTTTCAGGGGAGTAGCACAGTAATTTTTTCGGAAACTGGATGCCATATATATGTATTAGTTGATTATTTGATACTGATGTATACTGAGATGTCTATTTATCTGTTTTTGATGTATGTTGAACCAAGATGAATAAAAATATGTTTAAAAAAAAAAAAAAAAAACATTGTGAAATTGAGGTGATCTTCTGTGTCTTGTCACACAGCCAGGTTATCCTTGCAGTATTTTGGGGCTCACTAAATTTCTTTAAAAAAACATTTGTTGAATTGAAGTGATCCTGTGTCTTGTCACAGTAGCCAGTACCATGCAGTATTTTGGGGCTTCAACTTAATTTCTTTAAAACATTTGTGGAATTGGAGGTTGATCTGTTTCTTGTCACACGCCAGTACCAACGCAAGTATTTTTGGGTCACTAATTTTCTACAAAATATTTGGAAATTGTTATAATCCGTGTGGTTCTGCAACTGGCTGCCACCCTCAAGAGGTCTCACTGATTTAAAGAGGTTTCACTGCCACCCATCAAAAGGTCTCACTGATTTATGAGGAGGTTTCACTGTCCCA
Source organism: Leptobrachium leishanense (assembly GCA_009667805.1). Taxonomy (NCBI): domain Eukaryota; kingdom Metazoa; phylum Chordata; class Amphibia; order Anura; family Megophryidae; genus Leptobrachium; species Leptobrachium leishanense. Next base: position 370,685,850 of record CM019063.1, read on the forward strand.
TCAAAGGGTCTCACTGATTTTATAGGGAGGTTTCACTGCCACCCATCAAGGGTCTCACTGATTTATAGGAGGTTTCACTGCCACCCATCAAAGGGTCTCACTGATTTATAGGAGGTTTCACTGCCAACCCATCAAAGTGTCTCACTGATTTATAAAGAGGTTTCACTGCCACCCATCAAGGGTTCTCACTGATTTAATAGGAGGTTTCACTGCCACCCCATCAAAGGTCTACTGATTTTAGGAGGTTTCACTGCCACCCATCAAAGGGTTCACTGATTTATAAGAGGTTCACTGCCACCGCATCAAAGGGTCTCACTGATTTATAAGAGGTTTCACTGCCACCCATCAAAGGGTCTCACTGATTTATAGGAGGTTTCCCGCCAACCCATCAAGGTTTCTCACTGATTTATAAGAGGTTTCACCGCCACCCATCAAAAGGGTCTCACTGATTTATAGGAGGTTTCACTGCCACCCATCAAAGGGTCTCACTGATTTATAAGAGGTTTCACTGCCACCCATCAAAGGGTCTCAATGATTTATAAGAGGTTTCACTGCCACCCATCAAAGGGTCTCACTGATTTATAGGAGGTTTCACTGCCACCCATCAAAGGGTCTCACTGATTTATAGGAGGTTTCACTGCCACCATCAAAAGGGTCTCACTGATTTATAGGAGGTTTCACTGCCACCCATCAAAGGGTCTCACTGATTTATAAAAGGTTTCACTGTCACCCATCAAAGGGTCTCACTGATTTATAGGAGGTTTCACTGCCACCCATCAAAGGGTCTCACTGATTTATAGGAGGTTTCACTGCCGCCCATCAAGGGGTCTCACTGCATTTTAGGAGGTTTCTGCGAATTGTAATCTGTGTTTTGTCACTGTTGTCAGCTATCAGGGGGTCCTATAAGGGGGTCTCAGTGACTTGTAGCAGATTTCTGTGAATCGTAGTTTGTGTCTTGTCACTGGCACCCATAAGGGGGTCTAAATGATTTATAGGAGGTTTCTGCAAATTGTAATCTGTGTCTTGTCACTGGCTGCCAGCTATCAGGGTGTCTCACTGAGTTATACCAGAGTTCTGTAAATCTTTCATCTTTATACCAGAGTTGAATCAGAGTTCTGTATATATTTATAAACCAATGGATACGTGTAAATCCTTACAGTTCATATAATTGCAACTTAACTGGTGCAAAATTTGATAAGGTGCTGATGTCACAATTAGTGATATAAAGTGCAACAGTTTATGCAATACAAAGTGCAACAATCAATGCGATATTAAAGTGCGACAAGGTATGCGTTATTAAAGTGCAACAGTGACAGCCTAGGTGCATGAAGAGAGCTAGTACAGCATGCTGATGGATACTAGAAAGAGGATAATGCTGATATCCGCATCGGCGCCTTGTGGATCAGTGCAGTCTGAGTATAAATACTCGACGTCTGTTGGTGAATATGCAAAAATGACCTTACACTGATTTCCCGTGTATATTGGAGATCTATTGTCCTTAATGTCTTTGTTTTCCAGAGGTCCTAAGGTGGCAGAATATACACTAAAATGTGTTCTGCTTTATGCTTGATGTAGCAGCTCCTCCTATAGCGTTGATTAACTCCGCTCAAACGGGAGATAAAGAACGGGGGGAAGAGAAAGAAAATAACAATAGTACAGCAACGTTTTGGTATGGGTGAAATTACTGGTGCTCAAAAATTGCGCACTTACAGGAGCCAGAGCCGCTTAAATCCGGGCTCTGGAGTGAAACGCCTGGTGTCAACTATAGGGTGATCACTGCCCTTCTTTAATAAGACGCCTTCACCTCAGGTAGAGGGACATAAAAAAGAGGAAAAGGGTGCTCTCATGGCACAGCATCAGTGATTACTGACTCGCTATAGTAAGAAGGAGGTTAGTTACACTCACCAATTTGGGAGCCTTATCATTCCAGGCTCAACCGTTGTGCATTTGGTACTGCTTGATGGTGCGTACCTGGACCCCTCTTAGCTGGTTCTTTAGGTGCAGGTTGCGGTGTCCGTGGTGGATCCTGGAGGACCGGCCTGTTCAGGTTGGTTCGAATTACCAGTGATTCAGTAATCCAAATACTCCTCTGTCTCAGCTTCTCTCACACATCTGTTGCAAGAAATGTGTGAGAGAAGCTGAGACAGAGGAGTATTTGGATTACTGAATCACTGGTAATTCAAACCAACCTGAACAGGCCGGTCCTCCAGGATCCACCACGGACACCGCAACCTGCACTTAAAGAACCAGCTAAGAGGGGTCCAGGTACGCACCATCAAGCAGTACCAAATGCACAACGGTTGAGCCTGGAATGATAAGGCTCCCAAATTGGTGAGTGTAACTAACCTCCTTCTTACTATAGCGAGTCAGTAATCACTGATGCTGTGCCATGAGAGCACCCTTTTCCTCTTTTTTATGTCCCTCTACCTGAGGTGAAGGCGTCTTATTAAAGAAGGGCAGTGATCACCCTATAGTTGACACCAGGCGTTTCACTCCAGAGTCCGGATTTAAGCGGCTCTGGCTCCTGTAAGTGCGCAATTTTTGAGCACCAGTAATTTCACCCATACCAAAACGTTGCTGTACTATTGTTATTTTCTTTCTCTTCCCCCGTTCTTTATCTCCCGTTTGAGCGGAGTTAATCAACGCTATAGGAGGAGCTGCTACATCAAGCATAAAGCAGAACACATTTTAGTGTATATTCTGCCACCTTAGGACCTCTGGAAAACAAAGACATTAAGGACAATAGATCTCAAATATACACGGGAAATCAGTGTAAGGTCATTTTTGCATATTCACCAACAGACGTCGAGTACTTATACTCAGACTGCACTGATCACCACAAGCGCCGATGCGGATATCAGCATTATCCTCTTTCTAGTATCCATCAGCATGCTGTACTAGCTCTCTTCATGCACCTAGGCTGTCACTGTTGCACTTTAATAACGCATACCTTGTCGCACTTTAATATCGCATTGATTGTTGCACTTTGTATTGCATAAACTGTTGCACTTTATATCACTAATTGTGACATCAGCACCTTATCAAATTTTGCACCAGTTAAGTTGCAATTATATGAACTGTAAGGATTTACACGTATCCATTGGTTTATAAGTACGGCACCGTGATGTGTTGTACATAACTGTTGCGCCACTAGGAACTCCCCCCTTTTTCTCCATTGATATTTGCACACTCAATTCGAGAGTCTGTGCCCTTTCCTAGACGGCAGCAAACTATAATAAGCACCTACACCTAGACAGGAGCGCCCATACCGACCTTCCTTCTTTCTGTATATATTTAATCTATATATCACTCACCATGTCTGAAAGAACAAAAAGGACAGGCAGACGCTCCCAGACACAGATAAGAGGGCAAGCAACCCCTGTGTTGGGAGGCTGTGCCTCTGGTCGTGGTGGACGTGGTGCATCCTCTGCAGGGGCACGCTTGTCCTTTATAACTGGTGCTGGCTGTCTTCTTAACCTGCAGCAACATACAGAGGATTTGGTGGATTGGCTAGCCAGGCCATCCTCATCCTCCGAGTCCTCTGCCAGCCAGGCTTCTAGTGCTTTACAGTCCACCTCAGCTGCCAAAGCATCTAATGCAGCCTCCATGTCCACAGCTACTCCTGTCGTAGCCTTGCTATCACACACGGAGGAGTCAGCTGAATTGTTTGACTACAATGAGAGTGACATGCTGCTTGAGGATGCGCAGCAAGTACAGTGCTCTGATTCAATCTCTAAAGTTGAGCAAGGGAGTATAATCAACCTAGAGGAAGGGGGTGCCAGTGATGACACACAAATAACTGGCACTCATGTTGCCCCAGCAGCTGCAGCATACTGCCAAGTTGGCTCCAGTGACGAGGAGATAGGGGGTGAAGATGACATTGATGATGAGGTCACTGACTCCACCTGGGTGCCAGATCGAACTGAGGAATCAAGTGAGGAGGAGAGGGAGGAGGAGGCACAGCAAACACAAGGCACAACATCCTCTGTGACCAACCGTAGCACTAGCCATTCCAAGGCATCAGATGTCAGAGCTGCTCCGGTGCAGATTGCTGTTGTCTCAAAGAACACATGCAGGAACTCTGCTGACTGGGAGTTCTTTAAGAAATGTGCAGCAGACCCCACCGTTGCTATTTGAAATCTATGTCAAAGGATGCTGAAGCGTGGGATAAACACCGGATACTTGGGTACCACATGCTTGAGGCGACATATGACCACCCGCCATGCAGCCCGTTGGTGCAAAACTTTGCGTAGGTCCTCCTCCTACTCATCTGTCTCTACCCCCACTGTATGTCCTGCCATGTCATTGCCTACAACCTCCACTGACAGGGATGATGTTACAGTAATGGATGTACCAGGTCCTTCCTCACAATGTGACATCCTCCCAGCAGCTGAAGATATACGCAGTCAGATTACGTTGCCGCAGCTGCTGCAGCGTAAGTAAAAATATAGTCCCAACCATCCCCAAGCACAGCGTCTAAATGCCAGCTTAGCAAAATTACTCGCATTGCAGCTGCTGCCTTTCCAGCTGGTGGACTCTGCTCCCTTTCCGTGAATTTGCTGAATGTGCTGTACCACAGTGGCAGGTTCCAAACGCCATTACTTTTCACGCAAGGCCATTCCAGCACTATACCAGCACGTGGAAGACAATGTTATCCAGTCATTGGAAAGGCAGTCAGTAACAAGGTGCATGTGACTTTAGACATGTGGTCCAGCAAGCATGGACAGGGTCGTTACATTTCCTTCACGGCACACTGGGTAACTCTGATTGCAGCTGGGAGGGATCCAAGACGGGGCTCTGTGCTGGAGCTTGTTCATCCACCACGCCTCCAGAAAGCTGCTTGTATGAGGTCTGTCTGCTCCACCACCACCACCTCTTCCTCCTCCTCCTCCTTCTCTGTCTCTGGCGAAGTGGCAGTTAAACAATGCCTGACAGGGTCTACGCAATGGCTCAAGCAAAAAAAAAGCCATACTGTGCTTGAGCTGGTTTGTTTAGGGGACAGGAGCCACACCAGGCCAGAAATTCTGTCAGCTCTGCAGGGCCAGGTGCAGAGATGGTTAACACCACGCCAGCTTGAGCTGGGAATGATCGTCTGTGATAATGGCAGCAACCTTCTCTCCGCCCTACGCAAGGGTAAATTTCGCATGTACCATGCCTAGCACACGTCCTAAATCTAGTGGTACAGCGTTTCCTAACCAAGTACCCAGGGCTGTCAGAGCTTCTCAGCCAGGCCAGAAAAGTCTGCAGCCACTTCAGACGGTCATTCCCAGAAAGTGTTCGCCTGGCAGAAATTCAAAGAGAATTCCACCTTCCCACAAACCGTCTGATCTGTGACATGCCCACCAGGTGGAACTCGACATTAGCAATGCTGCAGCGTCTGCACAAGCAGCAGAGGGCCATCAACGAGTACCTGTGTGAGTATGGCACAAGGTCAGGTTCAGGTCAACTTGGTTTCCCCCCCCCCGCAGTGGCTGATGATCAAGGATGCATGCATTGTACTGTCACCATTTGAGGAGGCAACGAGGATGGTGAGTAGGGACAGTGCATGCATCAGTGACACAATTCCTTGAGTGTTCCTGCTGGAGCACACTCTGCGGGGAATTATAGATGTGGCTCTAGAGGCAGAGCAGCGGGAGGAAGAGGATGCCTTCCCTAGCTCTCAAGGCCCCAGTCTTTCTGCAGACAGCATTCCAGCGGGTCCTACTCAGATCAGACAGGAGGAGGATGAGGAGGAGGAATATTTAAGTAGTGGGGGCATTGAAGGTGGGGATTCCTCAAGGGAGGGTTTTGTGTGCCCAGAAACACAAGGGCTAGTCCGTGGCTGGGAGGAGGAAGTGCACGATACGGTCATCCTCATTGACCAGGAAGACTCGGAGGCTAATGCCCCCTCCAACCTGCGCTGCATGGGCTCCCTTATGATGCAAAGCCTGCTAAAGGACCCCAGGATTCGTGCTATCAAGGAGAGAGATCATTACTGGTTGGCAACCCTTCTTGATCCTCGATACAAGGGTAAAGTTGAAGAGCTCATCGTGCCCGCACAGAGGGAGCACAGGATGAAAATACTTGAGGACGCTCTAAAGCGACACTCTGTAACACCTTTCCAGGTTCTGGTAGGTTACCAAGTGATGACACACGTGCTTCTGAGGCTGCGGATGATCAGAGTAATAGTGGTGAAGGCCAGGGTCGCTTGACTGATGCTTTTTTAAATTTTTTTAGTCCACGACGCCCAGGGACGTCAAATGTAGGCACCCATTGCCAGCGTCTTCACCATATGGTGCAGGACTACCTAGGGGCAAGGGCAGACCTGGATACCTTTCCAGCAGATGATCCACTGGCTTACTGGGTGTTGAGGTTGGATCACTGGCCAGAACGTAGCCAATATGCTATGTAGCTACTAGGTTGCCCTTCATCCAGCGTGCTTTCTGAAAGGACGTTCAGTGCCGCTGGAGGTTTTGTCACAGACAAAAGAGTGCGTCTGTCCACCGACTCTGTAGACCGGCTGACATTTATAAAAATGAATCAGTCCTGGATCAGCAGTTATCAATCCCCTGATGCTGAAGTAACGGGATAGATCGGGGATGTCTTCTGCATGCACAAAACCTCCAGCACTGAACTCTTCCACAATACCACAAAAGGGATACGGTGTGAATGCACTTGCTGCCATGAAAGGCGCAATATTTGGCTGCACTGACACCTGTGCCAGATTTATATCATTTTAATTTTTTGAACCGCAGGGTCCAACCCTGCACTCTTCCACAATACCACAAAAGGGTTACGATGTGAAGGCACAAGCTGCCATGAAAGGTGCACTGACGCCTTGACCAGAATCATATCTTTTTATGATAGGACCACATGGTCCACCCCTGCATTCTTCCACAAAATTACAGAGGGGTTACTGTATGATGATACTTGCAGGCCTGGCACCAAAGGCACAATATCTGGGTGCACTGACGCCCATTACCAGATAAAAAACTTTTCAATATAGGACCGCATGGTCCACCCCTGCATTCTTCCACAATACCACAGAGGGGTTACTGTATGATAGTACTTGCAGGCCTGGCACCAAAAGCACAATATTTGGGTGCACTGCCACTGACGCCTGTATCAGATTCATATTGCAATAATCTCTTATCTGGCCTCCCTCTGTCCCGCCTCTTCCCCCTACAATCCATCCTGAACACCTCCGCCAGGCTAATTCACCTCACCCGTCGCTCTGTCTCTGCCGCTCCCCTCTGCGAGTCCCTTTACTGGCTCCCCATCCACTGCAGAACCCTCACTAGCTCAGCTCCCCACTACCTGTCCTCACTAATCACCAAATACACCCCAGCCCGCTCCCTAAGGTCAAACAGTGACCTGCGCCTAGCTTCTCCCCGCATCACCTCTTCCCATGATAGACTGCAGGATTTCTCACGCGCAGCCCCCACTCTCTGGAACATTCTCCCTCGTACTATCAGACTTTCCCCTAACTTCTCTTCCTTCAAACACTCCCTTAAAACATTCCTATTTAGGGAAGCCTACCACCCAACTCACTGACGCAACCATCAATCACTCTCACCTTACAGTCCTCTCCTCCTGTTTCCAACCCCAACCCTCCCAGATTGTGAGTTCCTACGGGAATAGGGCCCTCATCTCCTCCTGTACTGTTTGTCAAATGTTGTTCAATGTATTGTAACCCTGTCTATACTGCCGCCCCAAGCAGTTGTTTTTGGATAGATTAAAGGAAAAGCATTTACCGTCATTTGAAAACATCATTTTTTTTGTTTTTAAGTGTTTCTATACATCCTACAAATCCGCCACTTCACGGGCGGTTATGGGGACCTCCTAGGCACAATATTTAAAGGAATTTTTTCGTTTTTATTTTTAACCCTTATTTCATGGGAAACTCACTGTCCCTTTAAAAACATATTTTTTTAAACTTTTTGTCCTTGTTTCCTTTCCCCCAGGGCACTACCCGGACCCCCATACACCTTTTATGACAAATATGTAGCATATATGCCCTCTTGGAGGGCACTCTAAAAACCGAATTTTCAGCCCCATTGACTTGCATGGGGTTCGGGTTCGGACCCGAACATTTGGAAAAATTCGGGTTCGGGCCCGAACCGAACTCGGGGGGTGTTCGGCTCATCCCTAGCTGTGGCTAGCTCACATGACAATCAAAAGTTCTATTTCCGTTATATAGCAGCGCATTATATTGCGCGGCACAGATGAACATTTCTTCTATGGTGAAATGGTAGGAGGATATTGAAGAGGATCTGGACTGGAAGATTGGAGCCACGTCTGGGAAGCCAGCTCAAAACACATATGTTGTAGCACTCCTCATGAACAAAATTATAAGACATGTTCAACTGATACCATATCCCCGATCACCTGTATTATATGAAAGTACTGCCTAACAACCTGTACTGGAGCGGGCAAGTAGGTACTTCATTCCTACTGGGCTGCAATTCAATTGCAGTTTGGCTATCCCACACCCTTCAAAAACTGATCGAGGTTAATCCCTGGACATTCCTTCATTCTCACCCAATTGTAAGCCTGCCAATATCCAGGAGCAAACATTGCCTGAATTGCCTTGGACACATGATGTGCCTTGACCCGACACTAGAACAGGAACTACCAATATTCCAAGAATTACACCACATGCTGACAGATGTTTGATCCATGGAATATCTTACAGTGAAACTGACTGATACCCCCTCCACCCATTTCTACATCGATATTTGGTCCCCATGGCTCAGCATGCTGACTTTCCCATGATCAACCCTAGAGGCACTTCACCCCCTCCGTCTTCTTTTTTTTCCCTTTTCTTCCCTTGTCGTATCATTATACAGTTGTGTTCAAAATTATTCAACCCCCAATGCTGCAAAGGGTTTTAGGGAATTTAGTGTACATTTGTAATTGTATTCAGAATGAAATCCTACAAGGACTTTTTAAAGAACCATATGCAACTAAAATGACATCAATTGGTTTTGTAATACAGTAGTAAATGTTTCTTTTGTGAATTCTTCATTGACATAATTATTCATCCCCTTAAAGACTACCACTCTGAAGAACAGAGGTTCATTCAAGTGTTTTCAATCAGGTATTGAAAACACCTGTGGATGTCACGGAGCAGCAATAAAGCATAATAAGCACCAATTAGGCAGCTTTAAAAACGACTGTGATACTCAGCTCCTTCTAGACATTTACTGGTGTGGTTACAAACATCGTGAAGTCAAGAGAATGGTCCAGGAAGACAAGAGAAGAGGTGATTACTCTTCACAGGAAGGGCAATGGCTATAAGAAGATTGCAAAGATGTTAAACATACCGAGAGACCATAGGAAGCATCATTCGCAAATTCAAGGCAAAGGGCACTGTTGAAACGCTATCTGGTCGTGGCAGAAAGAAGATGCTGACTTCGACTGCTGTGCGCTACCTGAAGCGTAGAGTGGAGAAAAGTCCCGTGTGACTGCTGAGGAACTGAGAAAAGATTTGTCAGATGTGGTACTGAAGTTTCAGCTCAGACAATACGGCGCACACTGCGTAATGAAGGCCTCCATGCCAGAACTCCCAGGCGCACCCCCTTGCTGTCTCCAAAGAATAAGAAGAGTCGACTGCAGTATGCAAACGTCATGTGGACAAACCACAGAAGTTTTGGGATAGTGTTCTGTGGACTGATGAAACAAAATTAGAACGGTTTGGGCCATGGATCAACGCTATGTTTGGAGGAGGAAGAACAAGGCCTATGAAGAAAAGAACACCTTGCCTACTGTGAAGCATGGCGGGGGGTCAATCATGCTTTGGGGCTGTTTTGCTTCTGCAGGTACAGGAAGCTTCAGCATGTGCAAGGTACCATGAATTCTCTTCAGTACCAGGAGATATTGGATGACAATGTGATGCAGTCCGTCAGAAACCTGAGGCTTGGGAGACGTTGGACCTTTCAACAGAACAATGATCCCAAGCATACCTCCAAGTCCACTAGAGCATGGTTGCAGATTAAAGGCTGGAACATTTTGGAGTGGCCATCGCAGTCACCTGACTTAAATCCGATTGAGAACTCTGGTGGGACTTAAAGAAAGCAGTTGCAGTGCGCAAGCCTAAGAATGTGACTGAACTGGAGGCTTTTGCCCAAGACGAATGGGCGAAGATACCCGTAGATCGCTGTAAGACACTTGTGTCAAGCTATGCTTCACGTTTAAAGCTGTTATAACTGTAAATGGATGTTGTACTAAGTACTAAGATTGAATGTCACTTGGGGGTTGAATAAAACTGATAATGATGTGAGCACAGAAAAGACATTTGTGGTTATTTCATTATAAATGTTATGTTATATTTGTCTGACCTACACGTGCCTCTTTGATTTAATTGTAAGCAAGATGACTGAATGATCAAAATCAATGTCAAACTGGCCAAAACACTCAATTTCAGTGGGGGTTGAATAATTTTGAACACAACTGTATATTACTTTATAATTACAAAATGACGCATGTAAACATTTGTAAACATTTGTCCTGCGCAGTTGTTGGATTGAATTCTGTTTGTACATCCTATCAAATAACTTTGCAATTTCTTGTATTACTGTGCAATCTCTCTGAATAAACACAGAATTTACAGACAAAACCCCAACAAATACTACTTTCCGGTATTGCACATATCCTGTTTAAGTAATGTTTTCATAAACTGCCAAATAGTTGAGTCAGATTTCTTTGCGTGTGTTGTATTAATTAGTATTTTACATATTGATTACGTGCCACAATATTAATTTGACACCTGACAAAGCACACATATGTGCAGACTTTTCCAGAATACTTTTTACTAGATCCCTTTTTTCTCTACCAATCCCAACTGAGTGTCATAGCCAGTTGTTAAAAAAAGTTCTCATGAACACCGATCAGTGTGCGATCACTTCCCCGGAAATCATGCTATTACATCAAGCATGAAAAAATTATACAAACTTTTTATTTATTTGAAAGTCTTTATTAAAATATGTTAGATGAATGATGACACATCTCTCTTCAGCCAATGTAAGCTATTATATTTGCATTGTATCTGACCTCCTGTACAGGCCCAGGACCTCCTATCATTCCTTCTTCCTCTTCCTACCCATAATTGTCAGAGAGATGTTGTATTACATTGTGTTACACTGAAGAAAGGCAACTGTCCATCAGTGAAATAATAAAGCTCTGTTAAGTCTCCGATTCTGCTTCAGGTCAGCCAGTCGCAGATATTAATACCTTCTGTCCTCTTCTATGAATTTCTGTCTAACACTTAGAAAGACAGATCGATAAACAGGCAGAGAAAAAGATAAAGATGGAAAGATACAGAAAGATGGATGGATAGACAGAGAGAAAGATATTCAAACAGACAGATAGTCGGATAGTTGAATGACAGATAGAAAAGAAAAAATTAATGAAAGAAACAGAGACAGAAAACAAAATGTATAAAAATAGACAGAGATAGCCCTCCCCTACCCCTATATACCAGTCTCTTACAGCTCTGTCCCCATGTGAAGTTCAAAATCAGGGCTCACAGCTTCTACCAGCTGTATCTAGACCACTCTGTCTATAGCAGCTCTGTGGTCAAATAATATGTGACATATTACTATAGAGTTAAGAATATAGTACATGGTTACTGGAGAGTAGTTTGCACCTCCTGTGTAAGCAACATTATCATGGTTATTCTGAGAGAGGTGAAAAGCAGGAGAATGGCTGGAGAATGGAAAATTCTAGGTCAAAATAGCCAAACCAGAAAAATTCTCCCATTAAATCTCACTTTCCAAATCGGCTATTTGATCTAGAATTTTCCATTCTCCAGCCATTCTCCTGCTTTTCCCCTCTCTCTGAATAACCCTGTATGTGTTGCCTGTCACTAAAGCACAGAGGGCCAGGTTCTGGGTCCCAAACACAGAGATATCAGCTTCTCTTAGAGAGAGTTCAGAGAAGGGCTACTAAAATGGTGTACGGCTTGAAGGAGAAAAGTTACCAGGAAAGGCTTAATGATCTTAACATGTACAGTTTGGAAAAAAGACGAGACAGAGGAGATATGATAGAAACATTTAAATACGTAAAGGGAATCCACAAGGTAGAGGAAGGGAGTATATTTAAAAGGAAACAAAGTAGCAAAACAAGAGGACATAGTCTTAGATTAGAGGGGCAAAGGTTTAAAAGTAACATCAGGAAGCATTATTTTACTGAGATGGTGGTGGATACATGGAACAGTCTTCCAGTAGAAGTGGTAGAGGCCAAAACAGTGATTGAATTTAAGCAAGCATGGGATAGGCATAAGGCTATCCTAAATAAAAGATAAATCCAGGTAAAGTATCCATGTAATTGGGCAAACTAGATGGGCCGAAAGGTTATTATCTGCCGCCAGTTTCTATGTTTCTATGTTTCTATATCAGCTTCTGTCTTTCCAAGCCACCTTCCCTCCCTCTATCAATATTGCCCCTGCCTCCCTGTCCAGCCCTCTTGTTGTCATTACCAGCCATTTTACTGAAATCTGTAATAATGATGGGAAACATTCACCTAAAATTGTGTACAGATAGAAAAGAGAACATGAACGAAAGAAACACAGACAGAAAACAAAATGTATAGAAAAAGACAGACAACCAACCCCCACCCAAATATACCAGTTTCTTCTAGCTCTATCTCCATGTGAAGCTCCAAACCAGATTTACAGAAATCTGTATTAATGATGGGATACATTCACCTGTAATTGTGTGCACTCTGAATATTTTACTCTGTTGTGATGAAATCTTAGCAATTATCAGCTACGGTAGTAAAAAGCTATAGCTATAAACTATAAGCATGAGCATGTGTCTGACATTATATAGTGCCAATGAAGTCCAAATTAAGAGCAATCTGTTCCTGTCTGTTGATGGAAGTTTGAAAGGACAGTCAATGACTACATAAAATTAATATCATCTACTAATATCACAAAGCGATATTCTTTGATACATAACATTGGTATCCACTAACAAAAACTGAATATTGTTGATTTTGTTTTGTATTTTCCAGTGTGAGTCTATCAAACATGTCCAAACTAAATTTAGACTAGGGATGAGCCGAACACCCCCCGATTTCGGTTCGAGCTCGAACACGAACTTCGTATATATTCGGGTCCGAACCCAAACCCGAACTCGAACCCAATGCAAGTCAATAGGGCTGAAAATTCGGTTTTTTAGAGTGCCCTCCAAGAGGGCATATATGCTACATATTTGCCATAAAAGCTGTATGGGGGTCTGGGTAGTGTCGTGGGGGACAGGAAACAAGGACAAAAAGTTAAAAAAGTTTTTAAAGGGACAGTGAGTTTTCCATGAAATAAGGGTTAAAAATAAAAACCAAAAATTCCTTCAAATATCGTGCCTAGGAGGTCCCCATAACCTGCCCGTGAAGTGGCGGATTTCTAGGATGTATAGAAACACTTAAAAACAAAAAAATGACGTTTCATATGACGGTAAATACCTATCCTTTAATCTATCCATAAACAACTGCTTGGGGCGGCAGCCTGTAAGAAAATACATTTTAGGACGCGCAGAAAAAGTTTAGTGATTTTTTGGGCTAAATTATTGTGAAACTTATGCAGGCTTTGGATGAAAGTATCAATAGGTGCTTTAAAATTGGGCTTTTAGCGTCGGCAACAGTGCCGTCACACCGTAACCCCTCTGAGGATATGAATCTGATACAGGCGTCAGTGACAGTGCACCCAGATATTGTGCCTTTAGTGCCAGGTCTGCAAGTACTATCATACAGTAACCCCTCTGTGGTATTGTGGAAGAATGCAGGGGTGGACCATGCGGTCCTATATTGAAAAGTTTTTGATCTGGTAATGGGCGTCAGTGCACCCAGATATTGTGCCTTTGGTGCAAGACTGCCAGGGCAGCAAGTATCATCATACAGTAACCCCTCTGTGGTATTGTGGAAGAATGCAGAGGTGGACCATGTGGTCCTATATTGAAAAGTTTTTTATCTGGTAATGGGCGTCAGTGCACCCAGATATTGTGCCTTTAATGCCAGGCCAGCAAGTATCATCATACAGTAACCCATACAGTAACCCCTCTGTAGTATTGTGGAAGAATGCAGGGGTGGACCATGTGGTCTTATATTGAAAAGATATGATTCTGGTCAAGGTGTCAGTGCACCCAGATATTCTGCCTTTGGTGCAAGACTGCCAGGCCAGCAAGTATCATCATACAGGTAAGCGCTGTGTAGTATTGTGGAAGAATGCAGAGGTGAACCTTGCGGTCCTATATTGAAAAGTTTTTTATCTGGTAATGGGCATCAGTGCACCCAGATATTGTGCCTGTAATGCCAGGCCAGCAAGTATCATCATACAGTAAGGCTGGGGTCAGACGAATGCAGTGTTAACGTCCGTGTTGCCCGCACATAAGTACGTCCGTGATAGCATACAATTGTGTTAAATGGAGCCCCACACACGAAGTACGTCCGCACAGAAGTGCGGGGGCTGACGGACGCTGCAAACGGACGCAGGTTAGGCACGAACGTAATACTGTTAGAACGGACGTACAGAGTGCGCCACGTCCACAACGTCCGCATAGCTTTGTGTGTGAGTGATGCAACAAGGTCAGACGGACTGCATTTATACGTCCAGCATTTTTGACGGACAGAATGTTCTTTCATTGTAATTTAGTTTCCCTGCTACATCAGTCAAAAAATATGTCAGTGAAAAAAACCGACTGTGTGACTGGCCACTACCTTGTTGTCAGTCAGTAAGTACGTCCGTCCTGCACGGACGCACAGTCCGTACAAAATGCGCTCATCTGACCCTAGCCTAACCCCTCTGTGGTATTGTGGAAGAGTGCAGGGGTGGACCATGTGGTCCTATATTGAAAAGAGTTTTTTTTTATCTGTTAATGGGCGTCAGTGCACCCAGATATTGTGCCTTTAATGCCAGGCCAGCAAGTAGCATCATACAGTAACCCCTCTGTGGTATTGTGGAAGAGTGCAGGGTTGGACCCTGCGGTTCAAAAAATTAAAATGATATAAATCTGGCACAGGCGTCAGTGCAGCCAAATATTGTGCCTTTCATGGCAGCAAGTGCCTTCACACCGTAACCCTTTTGTGGTATTGTGGAAGAGTTCAGTGCTGGAGGTTTTGTGAATGCAGAAGAGGACATCCCCGATCTATTCCGATACTTCAGCATCAGGGGATTGATAGCTGCTGTTCCAGGACTGAATCATTTTTATAAATGTCAGCCGGTCTACAGAGTCGGTGGACAGATGCACTCTTTTGTCTGTGACAAAACCTCCAGCGGCACTGAATGTCCTTTCGGAAAGCACGCTAGATGAAGGGCAACCTAGTAGCTGCATAGCATATTGGTTAAATTCTGGCCAGTGATCCAATCTCACACCCAGTAAGCCAGTGGATCATCTGCTGGAAAGGTATCCAGGTCTGCCCTTGCCCCTAGGTAGTCCTGCACCATATGGTGAAGACGCTGGCAATGAGTGCCTACATTTGACATCCCTGGGCGTCGTGGACTAAAAAAATTTAAAAAAGCATCAGTCAAGCGGCCCTGGCCTTCACCACTATTCCTCTGATCACCCGCAGCCTCAGAAGCATGTGTGTTAGCACTTGGTAATCTACCAGTGCCTGGAAAGGTGTTACACAAGTGTCGCTTTAGAGCGTCCTCAAGTTTGTTCATCCTGTGCTCCCTCTGTGCGGGCAGGATGAGCTCTGCAACTTTCCCCTTGTATCGTGGATCAAGAAGGGTTGCCAACCAGTAATGATCCATCTCCTTGATAGCATGAATCCTGGGGGTCCTTTAGCAGGCTTTGCATCATTAGGGAGCCAATGCAGCGTAGGTTGGAGGTGGCATTAGCTTCCGAGTCTTCCTGGTCAATGAGGATGACCGTATCGTGCACTTCCTCCTCCCAGCCACGTACTAGCCCGTTTCTGGGCACACAAAACCCTCCATGAGGAATCCCCACCTTCAATGTCCCCACTACTTAAATATCCCTCCTCCTCCTCATCCTCCTCCTGTCTGATCTGAGTAGGACCCGCTGGAATGCTGTCTGCGGAAAGACTGGGTCCTTGAGAGCTAGGGAAGGCCTCCTCTTCCTCCCGCTGCTCTGCCTCTAGAGCCACATCTATAATTCCCCACAGAGTGTGCTCCAGCAGGAACACTAAAGGAATTGTGTCACTGATACATGCACTGTCCCTGCTCACCATCCTTCCTCGTTGCCTCCTCAAATGGTGACAGTACAGTCATCCTTGATCATCAGCCACTGCGGGGGGGAAGAAAACCAAGTTGACCTGAACCTGTCCTTGTGCCATACCCTCACAGGTACTCGTTGATGGCCCTCTGCTGCTTGTGCAGACGCTGCAGCATTGTTAATGTCGAGTTCCACCTGGTGGGCATGTCACAGATCAGACAGGTTGTGGGAAGGTGGAATTCTCTTTGAATTTCTGCCAGGCGAACGCTTGCTGGGAATGACCGTCTGAAGTGGCTGCAGACTTTTCTGGCCTGGATGAGAAGCTCTGGCAGCCCTGGGTACTTGGTTTAGGACGTGTGCTAGGCATGGTACATGCGTCAATTTACCCTTGCGTAGGGCGGAGAGAAGGTTGCTGCCATTATCGCAGACTATCATTCCCAGCTCAAGCTGGCATGGTGTTAATCATCTCTGCACCTGCCCCTGCAGAGCTGACAAAATTTCTGACCTGGTGTGGCTCCTGTCCCCTAAACAAACCAGCTCAAGCACAGTATGGCATCTTTTTGCTTGAGCCATTGCGTAGACCCTGTCAGGCGTCAGTTTAACTGCCACTTCGCCAGAGACAGAGAAGGAGGAGGAGGAGGAGGAGGAAGAGGTGTTGGTAGTGGAGCAGACAGACCTCATACAAGAAGCTTTCTGGAGGCGTGGTGGATGAACAAGCTCCAGCACAGAGCCCCGTCTTGGATCCCTCCCAGCTGCAATCAGAGTTACCCAGTGTGCCGTGAAGGAAATGTAACGACCCTGTCCATGCTTGCTGGACCATGTATCTAAAGTCACATGCACCTTGTTGCTGACTGCCTTTCCCAATGACTGGATAACATTGTCTTCCACGTGCTGGTATAGTGCCGGAATGGCCTTGCGTGAAAAGTAATGGCGTTTTGGAACCTGCCACTGTGGTACAGCACATTCAGCAAATTCATGGAAGGGAGCAGAGTCCACCAGCTGGAAAGGCAGCAGCTGCAATGCGAGTAATTTTGCTAAGCTGGCATTTAGACGCTGTGCTTGGGGATGGTTGGGACTATATTTTTTCTTTCGCTACAGCAGCTGCGGCCACGTAATCTGACTGCGTAAATCTTCAGCTACTGGGATGATGTCACATTGTGAGGAAGGACCTGGTACATCCATTACTGTAGCATCATCCCTGTCGGAGGAGGTTGTAGGCAATGACATGGCAGGACATACAGTGGGGGTAGAGCCAGATGAGGAGGAGGAGAACCTACGCAAAGTTTTGCGCCAACGGGATGTGTGGCACTTGTTCATATGTCGCCTCAAGCACGTGGTACCCAAGTGTCCAGTATCTTTCCCACGCTTAAGCCTCATCTGACATAGATTACAAATAGCAACGCTGCGCTCTACTGCACATTTCTTAAAGAACTCCCAGACAACAGACTTCCTGCATGTGTTCTTTGAGACAACAGCGCTCTGCACCGGAGCAGCTCTGACATGTGATGCCTTGGACTGGCTAGTGCTACGGTTGGTCACAGAGGATGTTGTGCCTCGAGTTTGCTGTGCCTCCTCCTCCCCTCCTCCTCACTTGATTCCTCTGTTCGATCTGGCACCCAGGTGGAGTCAGTGACCTCATCATCATTGTCATCTTCACCCCCTATCTCCTCGTCACTGGAGCCAACTTGGCAGTATGCTGCAGCTGCTGGGGCAACATGAGTGCCAGTTATTTGTGTGTCATCACTGGCACCCCCTTCCTCTAGGTTGATTATACTCCCTTGCTCAACTTTAGAGATTGAATCAGAGCACTGTACTTGCTGCGCATCCTCAAGCAGCATGTCACTCTCATTGTAGTCAAACAATTCAGCTGACTCCTCCGTGTGTGATAGCAAGGCTACGGCAGGAGTAGCTGTGGACATGGAGGCTGCATTAGATGCTTTGGCAGCTGAGGTGGACTGTAAAGCACTAGAAGCCTGGCTGGCAGAGGACTAGGAGGATGAGGATGGCCTGGTTAGCCAATCCACCAAGTCCTCTGTATGTTGCTGCTGCTTAAGACAGCCAGCACCAGTTAGAAAGGACAAGCGTGCCCCTGCAGAGGATGCACCACGTCCACCACGACCAGAGGCACAGTCTCCCGACACAGGGGCTGCTTGCCCTCTTATCTGTGGCTGGGAGTGTCTTCCTGTCCTTTTTATTCTTTCAGACATGGTGGGTGATATATAGATTAATATATACAGAACTCTGATTCAACTCTGGTATAAAGATTTAAAGAATTCTGGTATAACTCAGTGAGACACACTGATAGCTGGCAGCCAGTGACGAGACACAGATCACCTCAATTCACAAATGTTTTGTAGAAATTAGTGAGCCCCAAAATACAGCGTGGTACTGGATGTGTGACGAGACACAGATCACCTCAATTCACAAATGTTTTGTAGAAATTAGTGAGCCCCAAAATACAGAGTAGTACTGGATGTGTGATGAGACACAGATCACCTCAATTCCCAAATGTTTTGTAGAAATTAGTGAGCCCCAAAATACAGCGTGGTACTGGATGTGTGACGAGACACAGATCACCTCAATTCACAAATGTTTTGTAGAAATTAGTGAGCCCCAAAATACAGCGTGGTACTGGATGTGTGACGAGACACAGATCACCTCAATTCACAAATGTTTTGTAGAAATTAGCGAGCCCCAAAATACAGCGTGGTACTGGATGTACTGGATGTGTGACGAGACACAGATCACCTCAATTCACAAATGTTTTATAGAAATTAGTGAGCCTCAAAATACTACGTGGTACTTGATGTGTGACGAGACACAGATCACCTCAATTCACAAATGTTTTGTAGAAATTAGTGAGCCCCAAAATACAGCATGGTACTGGATGTGTGACGAGACACAGATCACCTCAATTCACAAATGTTTTGTAGAAATTAGTGAGCCCCAAAATACAGCGTGGTACTGGATGTGTGATGAGACACAGATCACCTCAATTCACAAATGTTTTGTAGAAATTAGTGAGCCCCAAAATACTGCGTGGTACTGGATGTGTGACGAGACACAGATCACCTCAATTCACAAATGTTTTAAAGAAAAAGACTTGCTGGCTATGTGACAAGTCACAGAAGATCACCTCAATTCACAAATGTTTTCAGCAAAGTTGTAAACCCCCAAAAAAATTGCTGGCACAGTGACAAGACACACATCACCTAAATTCCCTGATATTTGGTAGAAATGAGACACCCCAAACCCCCCCAGTAGCATGGCAGACCGACAATAACAAGACACAACTATCTCCTCTGAAATCTCCTCTGAAATGCGTGCAGAAGTGCTGCGTGGAAACGTTATATAGTGTGCTGCGGGACTTAGCTCTGTGAGCCCATGATTGGGCAAAATTTGCCCAATCAGGATTCTGAGCAGTGATTGGCATAGTGTTCAACCAGTCTTGCACCAGACCTGTGGTCAGGTGCAAGGCTGTAGCCAATTACGAGCTTCAGGCCAGTGGGAAAATGCATTGTGGTCCATTGTGGTCGAACATGAAGCGAACACCCGGAAATGTTCGGTGTTCATGATCTGCTCGAACAGGATAAGTTCGGGTCGAACCCCGAACTGTCCGAACCCGAACCGCTCATCCATAATTTAGACCATGTAAAAAACATAATTTGTGTTAATATTGTGACAGGGTGCATGGGTTGCGTAACAGGATGTCTGGGAGAGTAATTGAGGGAAGGTTTAGGACCAAGAATCCTGCATGGCCTCTATCCTCTCACACATGTGTTGCCAATTAATCAATTAAGCCAAAGGTAAAGTCCCAGGCTGCTGACTGCTAGATAGAAGTGTGTTTAATCAGACTGCTCAGAGCAGGGAGAGGAGCAGTAACACTTCTAAACAAGACAAACTGTGTTTTTTCTTTTGTTTACTAATTTAGGATTTTGGATAGTCTGGCACTGGATGTTTATTAAGAACTCTCAGTTAGGTTTTCTTTTATAGTTTTTTCTGAATCACCTGCAATAGTGATTCCAAAGTCAATTGTGGTGTTTGCTTCTGTATACTGGAATAAAAGACTTCTTATTTGCACAAGCTTCAAGTCTGCGGCTGTTTCTTCCCTAGAGGACCGTGTTGTTTGGTTGGAACCAAGGATCCAGAGCTGTTGCTGTACTACAATATTTAGATGGTGAAATTACCTCTCATAATCATCATTATACTTTCAGTACATCATATGTACATCATAATGCTCTATTACCTTTCCCTTTTACCCATGCATTCTATATTTGCACTTTCTTTTCCCATATCAGTGTTAAAAAGATAAAATGACTGAACAAAGTTAAAAAATATTGGACCAGATCACAGTCTGGACACTAGACACAGCGCATCAAGCAGTACAGCGTAATGGCTTGAGCATTGTGCTTATTTTTAACTCATCCTATTAACCCCTTAGTGACCGGGCGGTTTTATACAAATCCGTCCTTTAGTGACCGCTGCTGTTTTTACGTTTCTGTGCTGTTTGTGTTTACGTCAAATTTTCCTCTTACTCGTTTATGCAACCCACACATATTTTACACTGTTTTTCTCGTCATTAAATGGACTTAATAAAGATACCATTTTTTTCATCATTTCATATAATTTACTATAAAAAACATTGTGAAATATGACAAAAAAATTGAAAAAACACCACTTTTTCGAACTTTGACCCCCAAAATTTCTTATGTATCAACAACCGTCAAAATTTTTTAATTCCTTAGTAGTTTCTAAATTTAGTTCTGAGTTTAGCAATACCCAATGTTTACAAATTCCTCGCTTTGCTCCTTATCTTATGCAACAATAAGTGAAAGTAGCACTTTGCCATTTACAAAGGGTTTACTTTTAAAAGTAGTCATACAGGGTTATCCAGAGAGATTCGAATTGCTTGAGAAAGGTAACCGAACGCTGAAAATCAGCGTTCGGTTACCTTTCCTGACCATTCGGCTATCCAGAGAGCAGGCAATTCGCCAAATCCTGTCGAATTGCCTGCACATACGGTGCCTGTTCGGTGCCTGTTCGAGGGCAGTGAAATCCCCATGAAAAAGCACTGCTTCGGCTATTCAGAGAACACTAGACATGTGCACAGCACAAAATTTCGTTTTGAACTAATGGATTAGTCCTACAATGCAATTTATTTAGTTGCTAAAGAAATTCGTTTTCAGTTCTTTAGTATGAAAACTAATTTCATTCATCTGAAAACCAGTGGATACAATTACTATTGTAGTGGCTCCTCAGAGGGCTGAGATCGCTGCTTGTTACAGTATCTCTCACTCTCAGCACAATGTGTCAGGCAAAGCTGTTACAGTAACTGACTGCTGCTCATCCCAGCGCTCAGAGTTTCAGTAAAACTAGTAAATAATATTTTTATATATAAGAGGTTATAACAATATTATTTCCTAGTTTTACTGAAACTGAGCGCGGTTAGTCAGTTACTGTAACAGCTGAGCCGGATACATTGTACTGAGAGATAATATAACAAGCAGCCGATCTCAGCGCTCACAGCCACTGGATTTAAAGGGCTAAAAAAAAGGCTCCTCTCTGTATAATGTAGATAACATCCTCCTGCATTAATACCCCTCTCTGTATAATGTATGCAACATCCACCTGCATTAATTAATACCCCTCTCTGTATAATGTATAGAACATCCTCCTGAATTAATGTCCCTCTATAAATAGAACAATCCTCCTCAATTTATACATTTCTCTGTATAATGTATATAACCTCCTCCTGCATTAATACCCCTCTCTGTATAATGTATAGAACATCCTCCTGCATTCATTAATGCCCCTCTCTGTATAGAACATCCTACTCAGTAGGACCTACTGCATTGGCATGTGGAGGGTGCAGAATTTCGGAATGCAATGCTTATCCAGCACAGGAGAGGGAACTTTTACTTAAAGTTTGCATCTCTGTGGGGGGAGAGAGACAGGAATATAAAAGCAGGGGAGAGGGAAAATATTAACATAAATCGGTCTGAAAGCTCAGAGAAGAGATGTCTGGTGCAAATTTATTTTTATAATAAAATTAA
This sequence comes from Leptobrachium leishanense, assembly GCA_009667805.1. NCBI lineage: Eukaryota > Metazoa > Chordata > Amphibia > Anura > Megophryidae > Leptobrachium > Leptobrachium leishanense. The sequence continues at coordinate 370,708,051 of CM019063.1, forward strand.
GCACTTTAAATCCAGGGAAAACATTCAAATAAATCACACTGACAGCTCCTAATAACAGAGTAACTGTGAGTTGGATACTAAATGTATCAGACGTAAAAAAAAAACTTTATAACAAACTGCACTGGGAGAGGAGAGGGACTTTATATAAAATGTGTAGTATAGATGAGGAAAGTGGGATAGTGCTCCTGGATAATATAAAATGTATCAGATCTAAGCCCCTATTATGCAGAGCGGGAGGGGAGATAACACACATTTATAAAGTCCCTCTCTTCATTACTGGTCTTCATTACTGGTCTTCATTACTGGTCTCCTTCACTGGTCTCCTTCACTCATCAATGTAATATCACAAAAAGGACAAACTAAAATGTAGTGCATTTTATTTTAGTTTCTTTCGTTTTTTGTACTGAGCAGTTTCGTATCTCTTGAGTCATACTAAAACTAAATTATCCCAAAATTCGGACTAAATCGTTTTAGTACTAAAACGAATGCACATGTCTAGAGAACACAAACCAGCAGTGAAAGGTTCCCCTAATGCCCTGCCATTCGGTGGTTTAATTCGGCAAATTTATTCAGGAGAATCCCATAGACTTCAATGTTAAAAATATTCCTGTTTTAATTCAATATCTAATAAACCGGTCATTATAAAATTCTGCAGCAAAAAGTCTCTTTATTTATAGATTTTTTAGGATACTTTAAGCATTTTTCTGAATTTTTTTAAAAAAAATTAAAAGTCCAATTTTTTTTTAATTTTTTTTTCAGTTTGCTTATTTTTTTTGTAACAGCCCTCTTTATTATCATTCACTGGACCTCCTGTGAAAATTTCAGACATTTTCGCTCAGTAGTTTCTTTGCAAACAGCGTTTCATTTTCCCAGATTCATACAAATGGTTTTTCTAATTTATTCACTGCCTCCTCTACGTCACAGCTGCTTCGGCTCTGTGTGATTCGGCTCATGTTCGGCTCCTGTTCGGCTCCTGTTCGGCTTTTTCGAAGGTTAATCCAGATGTTTTTGCTTGTTTTCAGCGTGCATTCGGTTAGTTTTCGTCAGGTTTGCGGCAGCTTTTCCCTGCAATTCGGGGACCCTGTGCTGTTTGCTGAATACACCGCAGGGTCACCGAAATGCAATCGGCAAAAGGAACCGAATTGAAGAGAACGAAAAGGCACCGAACGTGCGGTGACTTTTCGAATCTCTTTGGATAACCCTGATAGTGACATTGTAACACTGATATCTGTCACTAATTCCTGAATAACCCTCCACATATACATATTTTTTTAAAGTACACAAATCAAGGTATTAAACTTGGGGTATTTCGACTCTTTCCATGCAAACCATTTTACCACAAATCTATGCCAAATTTTGAGAAAAAAAAGTTTTGGTGATTTTTTTTTTAATGCAATTTAAGAATACATGTACTGTGAACTTTAAGGTTTACTGCCAAAAAGCACCCCAAAATATGTTCAGCAACATATTCTGAGTAAATTGATACCACCCATGTATAGGTATGTCGGGTCATTTGGGGGCTAATAGGCCTTATTTGGGGGGTGCACATTTCAGTTTTCCAACTTGGAATTTTCACATTTCGTCATCATGCACCCATGTCCTATTTGGGACATTTTTGAAGCCGGCCAAAGTAATTTACCCCCATCAAACCCTATATTTTTAGAAAGGGCACACCCTAGGGTACTTCAAAGAGTTGTATTTTAACACTTTCCATGCACTATCTCTTTGTCAAACTTTCAGGTAGTCACTTTTTGTGTTTTTTTTCACACACATTGTACTTTAGGCATGAATTGTCAAATCCAGTTATGGGTTACTGCGAAAAAACACCCCAAAATATGTTCAGCAACATCTTCTGAGTAAATTGATACCACCCATGTATAGGTATGTTGGGATATTTGGGGGCTAATAGGCCTTATTTGGGGGGTGCGCATTTCAGTTTTCCAACTTGGAATTTTCACATTTCGTCATCATGCACCCATGTCCTATTTGGGACATTTTTGAAGCCGGCCAAAGTAATTTACCCCATCAAGCCCTATATTTTTAGAAAGGGCACACCCTAGGGTACTTCAAAGAGTTGTATTTTAACACTTTCCATGCACTATCTCTTTGTCAAACTTTCAGGTAGTCACTTTTTGTGTTTTTTTTCACACACATTGTACTTTAGGCATGAATTGTCAAATCCAGTTATGGGTTACTGCGAAAAAACACCCAAAAATATGTTCAGCAACATCTTCTGAGTAAATTGATACCACCCATGTATAGGTATGTTGGGATATTTGGGGGCTAATAGGCCTTATTTGGGGGGTGCGCATTTCAGTTTTCCAACTTGGAATTTTCACATTTCGTCATCATGCACCCATGTCCTATTTGGGACATTTTTGAAGCCGGCCAAAGTAATTTACCCCATCAAACCATATATTTTTAGAAAGGGCACACCCTAGGGTACTTCAAAGAGTTGTATTTTAACACTTTCCATGCACTAGCTCTTTGTCAAACTTTCAGGTAGTCACTTTTTTTGTTATTTTTTCACACACATTGTACTTTAGGCATGAATTGTCAAATCCAGTTATGGGTTACTGCCAAAAAAACACCCCAAAATATGTTCAGCAACATCTTCTGAGTAAAGTGATACCACCCATATATAGATTTGTTCTGTTGTTTTTGGGGTGCTACGCCAATCTTTTGACATGTGCTTGTCATTTTTCTAATTTGACATATCTTCTTTGCTTATCTTCTTTTTAGGGGCCTTTTTACATACCTCAATTTTATGAACGTGCATATATTTGGTAAGCTAACACCCCAAAGTATTGTAAATGGAGTGTTTTTATGCCATGGATGCAACCGTTTGCTCCAAACAAATTGGATACTGTTTGGTGGTCATTTTTCATTTTCACACCCACATCAGTTTTGGACTGTGATTTTGGAGACACCGTTGTCGGTTACTGCATGAAAACTCTCCAGGTTGTTTTCTGCAAGGTCTCCTAAGTACACCCATGCCCCCCATGCATAGGTTTGCCAGGATTTTGGGAAGGTTCAAATACAATTTTTATGACTTTGTCATTGGAGTTGAAATTGAGATTATTTCTTCAGCTAGGCCTATCTTTGGTTTTGAGTCTACCGCATACCCCAGTTTGAATTATTGCCAGAAAACTGTTTATATTTGAAATGTTGACACCCCAAGGTATTGCATATGGAGTGCTTTGATGCCATGGATGCAACGGTTTTAGCCCAAAACATTTGAGAAGGTGTGTGGCGGTAATTTTTAAATTTTCAGATTTTTACGCCCACATTAGATTTGGACTGTGATTTAGGAGACACTGTTGTTGGTTACTGCATGAAAACTCTCCAGGTTGTTTTCTGCAAGGTCTCCTGAGTACACCCATGCCCCCCATGCATAGGTGTGCAAAGATTTTGGCAAAATTCAGCACCAATTGTAGAACATAAAAATGTAGGAATAAAATGTAAAAGTCTGGTGCAGTAAAAGAAAAATAAATAAACTGAACTAACTAACTAGACTGTAAGAAAAAAAAATCACAGATCACGCACAGTGTGATACATCTTGAAACAGTCCCCAAGACACAGACCGGGTTGTCCAGGGCATTCTGGGCAGTAAAAGATTGTGTCTCTCCTCTGCCCCCTCTTGAAACACACCCTGCATCTTTTTTGGGGTTTCTGTTTGCCCTCAGTAGGGGGGATTTTAAAAATAAAATGTGTAGCCCCAACTCTGTCCCCCATCACCGCCCGGGGAGCAGGTGCATCCTGGTACAAAAACCTCGAAATGACCTGGAGCTGAAACTGTAAAAAGGACAGCGTCAATCCGGGTTTGCCTTTTTGCAGAGCAAAAAGGCATTGTGGGTTGCAATTTGCATCAGGTAAATTGCAACCTTTTTGTACCAGGCCCTTGACTTCCGCATAATCTGGTAGGGCTGGGGCAGCTGATCTGCCAGATCAACCCCACTCATATGCCGGTTATAGGCTTTGATGCACACTGGCTTCCTGATGCGCTCAGCTCTGCCACGTACAGAGACCTCCACAGACCTCTCAGTGTGGATGGTGGATTGTCTCTGTACTTGACCGCCAACAGCTCCTCTTGGTGCAGAGCTGAGGTCTCCCCTCTATTTAACCGGGTGCGGACAAGCTGTGCTGGGAAACCTACACGGTTCTTGCGAACAGTACCGCATGCTGCTGTATCAAAACAATACAGCAGCTTGAACAAAGGGACACTCGACTCGTATAAAAATTATCAACATACAAGTGGTACCCTTTGTTCATCAGGGGAAAAAGTAGGTCCCACACAATCTTGCCACTGGTTCCCATGTGTTCTGGGCAACCTGGAGGGTCAAGGCTATTATCCTTTCCCTCGTACACCCGGAAGGCCTGAGTATACCCACTCTCGCTGTCACAGAGCTTATACACCTTCACTCCATACCTGGAGCGTTTGGAAGGAATATACTGCTTGAATCCCAGCCTTCCCTTGTATTTCATTAGGGATTCATCCACACAGATATTCCTTCCAGGTGTATAAGCCTCTGCAAACCTGGCGGCGAAGTGGATAATCATGGGGCGGATTTTATACAGACTGTCAAACTGGGGATGCTTTCTAGGAGGGCACAGGCTGTTGTCACTGAAGTGCATGAAACACAAAATGTTTTCATACCTTCTACGTAACATTGATTGGGGGTAAATGGGGGTAGAGCAGATGGGGCTACTGCTCCAGTAGGAGCGAATTGAGGGCTTCTTTATGATGCCCATCAGCATAGTAAGTGCCCAGAATTTCTGAAATTCTGGCACATCTAGCGGGGTCCATTGCTGCCTTGCCAAGTAGGAGTCTGGCTTCGCAGCACAATGCTGATGGGCATACAGATTTGATTGGGCAACAATGTGGCCCAACAAATCATCCCCCATACACACCTGCAAATACTGTGTGGCGGTAAATCCTGCAACATCAATATTGATGCCAGGATTTGCCGTGAAAGGAGGGATATCTGGCCTCTGGCGATGAGGCACTACCCACTCCTCAGCTGGAGCTGTGCATCTCCTGCTGGCAGGTGGTGGCCCAGGATCTGCATCAGAAACATCACTAGGAGATACATCAGCCAGCGTAGATGATGTATCTAGCGATGTCTCTGAGCAGTTAGCGGGGTCAAAATCTGGGTCGGAGTCCGACGCAGATGCCTCAGATTCTGACGCCAGGATGGCATATGCCTTCTCGGCGCTGTACACCCTCTCAGACATTATATATAATAGATTATAAAATTTTATAATTATTATATATATATATAAGCGGATTATTGGTTCTCAAAAGAACCGTTGGGTTTCACAAGAAAATACAAATAAACACCTAAATCTCTCTAAATCCCTCTAAACCTGCCTCAATTGTTCTAAATCTCCCTAAAATCTCTCTAAATCTGCCTCAATTTTTCTAATCTCACTAAATCTACCTAAAATCTCTAACCTGTCAAATCTGATCTCTCTCTCTCGCTCACCAAAACACAAGTGAGGAGAGGGAGGGAGAATCACAGAGGTCACGGCCAATATTTACAAAATATTGACCTGACCTGACAAATTAGAAATTTGATTTTGATTTTTTATAACTTTTGATTGGATGTTGCTAGCCTGCCTCTCTGATGAGGCAGGCTAGGAACATCCCACACAGCCCCAAGATGACCCTGCCCTTAGAAGGGCAGCGCCATCTTGGCTGTCACTTTTATTTTATTTTATTCATTTTTATTTATTTATTTTTCTTTTTTTACACTTTTTTACACTTTTTTTAGTCTGCTGGGTGCCTTGATCCCTCGAGGCACCCAGCAGAGCACCTGATCACTCATGTGATCGTTTTTGTACTGAGTGCCACGATACCTCGTGGCACTCAGTACTTCCTGCCGCTACCGGAAGTGATCGCTCGGGGGGAGCAATCACAGACGGACCGGCGGCAGGTAACCATATTGCAAGGATGCCTTGATGTCGAGGCATTCCTGCAATATACTCAGAGCAGCTGGAAGCGATACCAATCGCTTCCAGCGCTCTGTAGAAGTGCGGGGCACCTTTCCGGTCAAACAGGATGTTGATCGCTCCCGGGGAGCGATCACAAGGGGCCCTGGTACTTCTGTCCGCCATTGCACGGATGCCTGGACACCCAGGCAGCGTGCAATGGCCCTGGAGCTGCTGGAAGCGATCCGATCGCTTCCAGCGCTCTCTAGAAGTGCGGGGCACCTTTCCAGTCAAACCGGATGTTGATTACTCCTGGGGAGCAATCACAAGGGGCCCCGGCACTTCTAACCGCCATTGCATGGATGCCTGCACTCCCAGGCAGCCTGCAATGGCGTTTGAGCTGCTGGAAGCGATCCGATCGCTTCCAGCGCTCAAAAGACCGCAGGACGTACCATGTACGTCAGCGGGTCTAAAAGAGACCCGCGGCCGTGACGTACATGGTACGTCCGTGGTCACTAAGGGGTTAATTTTAACTCATCCTATGTTGCGGCAAGGTTACTGTACATTATCATGTCTTATACTTTGTATTGGAGATATTAATGTGCTCCTTGCAGATGGAGAAAATGCTATTCCAACCAGTTTGTTCTCCATCTGCTCCTGACGTTATTCAGGATTGAATAACATAATTTCAACTGTGGTGTTAAGTCAATGCTCTTCCGCACAATCAACTAAAATGTTAATCTAACCCCACCTAAAAATCTCATCCTCAACTTCCTCGCTCCAAGAGCAGAGGAACATTTGGAACAAACATTTCCCAGTGTTTGTCAGCATATCCCTCCACCGCCCGACCATATCCCCTTCACCCAAGCTCTTGCAGATCTCACGTGAGATCGTGTCTGTCTCCATGGAGTCCTACCTACTCTTGCAGCTGATAACACCGCGACAATTAGCTACTGGCAAAGTGGCTCAGTTGTAATATGGATGTCAAATGCGAGTCGCAAATGGAAAATGGCAGACGTAATACACCTTAGTAAGACTGCTAATGAGCAAAAATACAAGACACCACAGAGACAAAACTTCAAAAATTCTAATTCAGGCATGGATCCTGTATTACTTTTTAAAAAATATTGTTTTTATTGCTTTAAGCGTTAAACAGTAAGGCAAAACCCCAACATAGATAAACAGCTATTGAGAACACTGCCTAACATGTTCCATGTTTTCACAACATCATGTACTGGCATTGACACCACCTTCATGCTGCAAGTGGATATTAAAGGATCTACCTGCACAATTATTGGGCGATACTAGCTAAGCTCCTGCTTTATGCTAATATGTACATCTCGGCTAAGAAAAAAGGCAGGAAAGTCCAATAATCAAAATATAGTGTAGCGTTGCTTTAAAAACACTGTATTCTGGTGCATTGAACTATTGCTGCCACCAGAGGGAGACAGTGACATTGTTAGACTATGCTGGACAAAACAGAATTACAGGTACAATGATCCTTTGCGTGGGGACAGGTAGGAGGTGGTACAGGAAGAGGAAAGAGATCAGCAGCCTCGTGCAAGGCAGAAGCAGTGTGAGCAGAGCAACGAGAGACGTAGGATGCATGCTGGGGCTGTTAGGGTTTGAAACCAGGCCGCAGTGTGGAAGTTGTTACAGTCCTGTTAAAGATCGTGCTGTTCCCTGAGCATTGAGAGTACAGAGTGTGCTACGCTGAACTGTTCGTGACAAAGTGCGGTTTGGGAGAAGTGGGACATCGTGTGCGGAGAGGCTGCAAACTGGAGAGGAGTGCTGGAAGCCTACAGTATGTGTACGTGCTTTTGGCGGAGGAGAATCCGATCAGGAGTGCAGGCGTTAACAGCATCGAGTTCCAAGTGGCAGCGAGGACAGATCCTCTCTCGAGAGAGATCCCTTTCTTCAGCGTTCATCAGTCCAGGACACGCGGTTACACCGGATGGGTGAGAAGGCTTCGGCCTGGTGAAAACGCAGAACATTGCACACTTGTTTATCTGTTCCTTTAAGGGCCCCACGGTGACTAGTCGAAGATTGTTTTGTTTCATTCACTGGCCAGTTGAATACAGTACCCGGGTACCCGAGACAACACACATACATATTTTTGAGCTATTATTCACGGGACTTACACTCCAGAACTGAGGGGGTTTCTTTTACCGCCGTGTGTTTTTCCCGTGTTACGAATTCTTGTCATTCAAATACCGTATATGCGTATTATATGCTGCTTTATTGGGATCAGTAAAGAATATAATATATAAAAATCCACAACAGTGCTGGTGTATAGTTATTTCCTAGTGCGGTGAGACAAACCCGAGGTTTATTCAGCGGCTCCTCCGGGAGTGAGCGCTACAATAGAAAAAGAATTCCCTTAAAAACAATATGCCTTGCAAATTCCCATACAAGCAAACAGATTATAGTTAGCTTCAAATAATACGTATATCAAAGATGTATTGCATATTCAAATATTTCCACAAAGTGTTTTTCCCCCCAGATTTTCTGAAAAGCTTTTCATTTTGTTTTTTTACCTACTCTATCTATCTCATCTATATCATCTACCGAGTTTTAAAATTTTGCTTTTGCTCCATCCCTCTCACCCATTTTGCCTGAGAGTTTAAATGCTATCCTTCTCTAAGGAGGAGGCACTTAATGCTATAGTTATTGTTTCAGTGGGTCTATGTTCATGCATCAGCCTGGATGGTCCTATCTTGACATCTTACATTATCATTCAAATGTACAGTTGCATAAATGTGGTACACTGGTTGAAAATATTTCAGTAACTTTTCATTTTTTTTCTAAGGTAACAGAGGAAAGGTGATGTCACAGGAACCTCAGATCTTTAGAACTCAATGTGTAATTCAGTGATATCATTTAGTATTGCAGACCCAATTAAGACTGTATGATGTACTTGAGAAAAATTTAAACATCGCAGTGTTTACTGGGGTTTTATCTAGAAAATGGTGAGATTTGTAAAGGTTGTATATTCCCAGGTCATAAAAAATAGGCAAACAATATAATGATGATCACTAAAATTAACAACACGCCTATTTTATGCAGTTGAAAAAAGAAGCAAATATTCTGAGTTTGAAGTGATGACTGTGAACCAGGCGTATCTAAAATGCTTTGGTTATACTGTTTCTTTAACAATACACAAAGACATAATTTTATAAAGAATCTTTACAAACATACCAATAAAACTTTGTCAAGTACACTTTTGTTGACAAAATAATTTAACATTCGAACATTATATAAAACTTAAACAGTCTATGAGTTAAATACATATTTTATTTCTTCAATTCAATGTTTTATTAAGGAAATAAAAACCAATTAATATAATTAGTAACTAGTGCTTCTACAGGATTTAATTAATTTTAAGCCCTTATTATAGGTAGCTATTTGCAGGAACATACATGCTAAAGATAATTAAAATAATGATAAAAACAAAATTCACAAACTTGTTGTTAGGTTGTTGCTGGCTTTTCGGGGGGCAATTAAGAGATTATTTTTAATGGATACTCGCAACAATGGATTTTTTTACTACATTACATAAATAATACATTAGCCAAATGTCAAAATAAATGTTTTAAAAATGTAAACTAGGAAATAGATCATCTCTTGCAGTTGCTGCATCCCAGCTTCAGTGATTCTTTAACCAGCTATCAGAAAGCAGCTCTGTTAACCTGGATACTTTTTTTGTTTTTTTAAAGCAGGACTCATCGCATCCCAAAAATGCTTGTCAACAATTTGTGGGGCGTGGTGTTCAATACTCTTCAAAAGACAGCTCATCAGTTAAAATGAATAAAAATGAATCGTACACTGAAAGCGTCATATGCATTATGGCTGCTGGCAACTTGGTTAACACATAGTTAATGCTTTAAAACGCAAATGCTCCATTCAGGGCTGGCCCATCCATGGGGTGGGATGGGGCCATGGCTCCAGGCGTCATTATGCCAAGGGTGGCATTTTGCCACCCTGTCAAAGGCTGGAGTATGGAACGGCCACCAGGCCTTGGCTAGGCTGAGCAGCCGCCTGGGCCTAAACTAAACTCGGTGGCCGCTGGGCCTCAACTAGGCCCAGCGGCCACCTCGGTCTCAACTAGTCTCAGTGGACACTGCGGTCTCAACTAGGCCTTGCGGATGCCAGGGTCTCAACTAGACCCAGCAAACATCGGGACCTGAACTAGTGTAAGGAATCCAGAGCAAGTGCACGGAAGCATCAGAGGAAGACCATCTTCAGGTTGGTGCTACATGTGCCTAAATACCAGCAATACGGTATGTGGACTTTTTTAGCCTGATTTTCATATTTACTTATGCCTCCATTCCACACTAGCTATGTTTCCTAACCATGTGTTGTGTTGTTCACTGAGAAACCAGGTTTACCTTATTCGAGCAGATTACCTGTGCACAAAAGGAAGTCACACCCACTGCTACACTGCTAGCTGCTTCTGCGTTGCGTGGTTATCCACCAAAGGAAGTGCACCCTGTATCCAGTAGCTCCAGCCTTTCATGCAATCTGGTATCTCCAGCCTCTCCTGCAACCCCAGTATCTCCAGCCTCTCCTGCAAACCCAGTATCTCCAGACTTTCTTGCAACTCTGATAGTCAACCTCCAATGCCTTTCATCTAAGGTCTCCTGCTCTTCACCAAGCCTCAGCTTACAACTCATAGTGGACAATACTCCTACTCACAATAACCTCAGCCATCTACACCCTCCTGATTACTCTAGCTCCCCTTGCCTCCAGCCAGTATATAGCCCTTTGTATTTATCCTTGCCCATCCTCACCTCTACTTCAGCCCTATATTCCATAAATCTTCTTATGCCCCTCTGTATCCTTTGTTTTTCTCTGTGTCAGCACTATTCCTATCTTGCCCCTTTGTGTCTGTCCTGTGCTTTTTTGTACTTTTAGTAATCCAGCCTCTGCCTCCCTGTTCCCCAGTTCCGCCTCAGTCTTCCTTTGCCCATGTCCAACTATCTTCAGTATCTGGCCGTATACCTTGTTTATTGCTTGTATCCTATTATAAATAAACAATATATTGTTCACACACGTATACCTGCCTTTATCTCTGTATAGCTGCACACTGGGCTCAGACCCTCGTGCATCCTGACAACTAGACCTAGTGGCCACCGGGTAATCGTCTGGGCCAGGGGTCAGCAAACTTGGCTCCCTGATGTTTTGGGAACTACATTTCCCATGTGGCTCAGTCACCCATTAGGCTGACTGAGCCACATGGGAAATGTAGATCCCAAAACATCAGGGAGCCAAGGTTGCTGACCCCTGGTCTAGGCTAAGTGACCACCAAGTCCTCAACTAGGCTGGTGGGGCTCGGCTAGCCCTGTTCAGGGGGTGTCTGGGTATGTGTGTGGATGTGTGACTGTGTGTGTGGATATGTGTGGCTGTGTGAGTGGATATGTGTGTGGATATGTGTGACTAGCAGTTCTATTCACTAAAGGTAAAACTCAGGAGAATTGGCAGGAGAAATTCTAAGTCAAAATAGCCAAACCAAATACATTCTCTCATTTATCTCACTTTCCAAAGCAGCTGTTTGGTCTACATTGGTCTCTTCGCCTGCCAATTCTCCTGAGTTTCAGCTTTAGTGAATAGACCTGTAGGTGTGTGGTTGTGTGACTGTGTGTGTGGCTATGAGTGTGGATGTGTGACTGCGTGTATAGATGTGTGGTTATGTAGGGCTGGGTTTATAATTAGGCAGAGTAGGCATGTGCGTACAGGCGCTTGCCACAAGGGGGTGCCTTGGTCTTAAAAAAAAATTACATTCAGTTAGACCCCTGTATTTCTGGAGCCCTACAGGCTTGAGAGACATATCCAGAGTGCGGTCTTTCCAATGATACCACACCTGACCAACTTTATATAAAAATAAAATAACAAATAAATATTATTTTTTTTCTAGCACAGCACTATTGTTCACTTAACAATTATAAAGCATGCAATGATGCCGCGCTAACTCACCTTCTCATTTCCCACACTGCCAGTAAGTGTGGAGATGATGGTACAATTCAGCTTTGATTTTTACAACGCATAAGGTCATTAGAGTCTGGCCTTTCTAATGATACCAAACATGACCATACAAAATGTGATAAAAAAACAAAAGGAAAAAACACACTACCTTTTTTTTGGGGCAAGGCAAGTTTTGATATGCTATTGAAAAAGAGTGGAAAACAAAGCAGTATCAAAAGATGAAGTGGTGAAAAAGTAATGTCTTTAAAAAGACCCTTGGATGCAGCCGTATTTTGATGCCCAGATGTTTGGTTGCTCTGGGCCGAAATGGGGACCATTTCCATTGCTTAGGTTAAACCTAACATTCTGCTCCATTTTTTTTAAAAATGTTTTTCTTTTCATTTCAGGGCCCCTTCTTTTGATGTGAGTGCTGCTAGTGCCTGGTTTGCGGGTTTTTAAAATGTTAATTATATTTTTGTTTCCCCAAGTATTTTTTGGCAATTATGTGGGGGGGGGCACTCCAGATTTTTGTGCTTACTGGCTCCTGAGATGTAAATCGAGACCTGTGGATATTTGGATGTGTGACAGGCAGAGGGCTTCCTCTGCTAGACAAAAAAGCTCTACCATATTTACATTTTCGCTTGAGCTTTGTGGTTCCATCCAGGAAAATGAATCTCAGAGCTTTTCAAATAATTTCAGCACATTGGCTCTCATGTTCCTTTGTTGAAATGTCAGGGGCATGCTCTGGATCCCACTTGTGAAAAAATGTTGTTTCCTATAAATGAAATTCCTTTGCATTGCTCTGGACTTAGATCAAATGGAGAATACTCAATATTGGGCACCAGCAGGTGTTTTGAAGATCAAGTAATACTTGATAATGGTATTGAAGAGGGTAATAGCAATCATTCCAATATACCCTAAGCAGCAAATGTATAGTAGTAGTAGAGACCTTTGCAAATTCATGTAGGAAAACAGGCAGGGCATTTCCTTGTGTCAAAATCAGTTCAAGGAACAATATTGTCATGGTATTTGGAGTGTCCTTTTAACCTATGATTATATCTATTTATATAAATGTACCACAATATAGAGTACTAGGACCTGATATCTTATCCCATCACATCATTTCTTTGACTACAAATGTGTGACATATTCATCTATATTTCGATCTCTGACACTCCCTTTAAAAGCAATGCACACATGACGGAGTGATAGTGAATGCTTGTCTCTGTAGCAACAAACTGTTCATCTGAGCAAGTTCAGACAGATGACACACACACACCCTCTTCGGAAGAACAAAAAGCATGACACTGTTGTACTCAGGTCTCGCTCATTCGGTCAAGTTAGGGCAAAGCTCTGCAGATGACTATGACCTGTTTGTTACAACTTGTCTTGGCCCTTTAAAACTGCTACAAGTATAAAGTTTAGAAGAAACTTTACAGGAAACTTCTATTAGTGTATCAAAATTATTATATCCACCAAGCACAAAAAAGAAAGCACTGCCAAAACTAAGAATCTACTCACTTGATAGCAGAAAAATAAATTGATCTATTTTAGGAAGGTTGATTGCAATTCAGAAGTATAGAATTATACACAGTACCATCTACAGTAAGGACTTCAGGCCCTATTCCAAGGGTGCTGTAAACTTAACCAGAGATGTTGTAAGCTTAACAACCCCATAGACTATAATGGCTCTGGTACATTTCCAACAGCTGTGGTTAAGTTAACACCAGCCTTGGAATAGGGTCCTTAATGTTTTTTATCGCACACTCTGCACCTATGGCAGAGTGCATGTGGGTAAAACTGTCAACAACCTCAGAAGATCTTGATCGGCAATATGAGTGGCCATAAAAGATGAGAATGACACACAACCAATTACTAGTCGCATTTGCGAGTAGGTAGTAAGTTTCCGTCACTCAGCTTTATGGCAATAGACCCAGAGCTGGTGACCAGCTCAACCCTGTGAACTGTTGAAGTGTGAAACATATTGGACCCACACAAACCTATTGGACCCACACGGTAAAATGATTATTACAAACGTATGGCTCGTAGATGGTATTAATGCCTTGCAGTGATTTTTTTTCCCCAATGGTAAATTTAAATTTATCTGTCTGATTGCCCTCACAACTGCACTGGGACAGTCACCAATTTATGTTCTGTTATCCCCTTTGGAGATTACATATCTTTGAAAATCATTATATGCATATGTTTTCGAGATATTTCGAGATATTTCCTATGCAGTAGGATTTGATTCATGTTCTCAAATGTAGCCATATGTTTGTGTATAGTCAGTGTCTCTCTTCATGGCAAAATATTATAATATCTGCTTCTCTCCATTCTGGAGTCTTCTGCACCATTTTGTTTCTGCATACTTATATAATGTATAGTAAAGCTTTTTGGTTTTGTTTGAATTCTAAATTTTCTTTACAAACTTTACAATAAGTGTGCTTTGCTGGTGCTCTACACTGAGTGTAGAGTCTACAGTATACTTAGCCAAATGCACCCTTTAGCCCTTTTTTGTAGTGATCATTGATTATCATCGTTTTAGTACATTATCAGGATTATTCAGGTAGAGGTGAAAACCAGGAGAATGACTGAAGAAGTGAATATTCTAGGTCAAAATAGCCAAACCAGAAAAAGTCTCACATTTATCTCACTTTCCAAATCAGCTATTTTGACCTAGAATTTTCACTTTCCTAGTCATTCTCCTGGTTTTCACCTCTCTCTGAATAACCCTGTATGACTCTTGTCATCTGTTTTATATCTAACCTACATATTGGCACTAGTGTTAGGGTTAAAATTAGAGCTAGGATTAAGGTTAACATATCACCCTAAACCTAAACCACAACCCTAACCCTAACATTGTGCTTCATTTTTAGGCAACAGATTCTGCTCCTTCTTTTGACTAAGCAAAAATCTAGCACAAATTTTAGGGTGATTATTGGAGTTTAGGGTTAACCATAATCCTAAATGTAGCCCTAACCTTAAAAGTCACACTGTTATCGTGCCAAAAGTTTTAAAAAAATTCAAGGATTTAAAAAAATATATATTTTTTTTGCTTATGATAAACACAGTAGTCTACCCTAGCCCTAACCCCAAAAATCGATAGTTTCCAAAATCACTCCAATTTGGGAGCAATTAAAACTGGTATAGAGTATAGAGTGGTATATATTTTTTTTAAAAATGAGTAAAACTGAATTCTTTTTGCAACTACTCCTGAAAAAAGCTCCTGAAATATTTGCCCAAAAATGATGTGAGGCCTCATTTTCAGCCATGTCCAAGCTTGTACATCTGTCTTATTCGACATCATTTTTGATGCGTTTTTTGCCAGCTGGTGTCATTTCCAAAGTAAATCCATTTATTTATGTGGTTACCATATACATATGTATCAAGGAATATGTCAACATTGTATAAATCTACTTTTTTAATTTAAATATGACATTAAATCATTTTTGTTAAAGCTCTCTTGTGCTACTAGCAGTCATAAAGATCATCATACAGAACAAACAATAAAAAATTCCATGGTTGTAATCTTATTTCTTCTTCGTTTCTGATCAATTGAGATTACTTTCCTTTGCCTGAGGCAAACAAGTTAGATTAGAATGTGTTTGGTAAAGTGACTCATTATGCCCATAAAATTCTAAACACAAAGACTGATTATACATCAATGTAAGGTAAGACTCTTAGAACCTTTAAATGATATGTAAAGGTGTGTTCTCGCCCAAAACTCTGTGTGGTAACCACCACGTCACTAAAACATGAATCAAGTATTTGCAACTATTCAGGTTTTGGATGGAAAACCTTGGTGGGATTGGTTTGGATAAAAAAAAATTCTGGTCTTATGTACCTTTGTAGCGAAGAGAGTTGCCATGTGCAAAGAATATCCTTTACGTCACAATACCATTTGGTCAACGAAGCAACCAATCACATTGTCTCCATGGTCACGTGTATCCACCATGCTGGTATGCCTCACATCAGAAGGTAAGTATTGCTTTCCTTGGCCAATGACATGCTGTATCAGACACTAGACCTTTAACCCCTTCACAGCCATGTTCAAGTATACTCATTCTTCAAAATCACCTGCTGGCGCCCCATTATTGTGAATACTCAATGTGGTCATATTCTGGATCAA
Source organism: Leptobrachium leishanense (assembly GCA_009667805.1). Taxonomy (NCBI): domain Eukaryota; kingdom Metazoa; phylum Chordata; class Amphibia; order Anura; family Megophryidae; genus Leptobrachium; species Leptobrachium leishanense. The sequence goes on from CM019063.1 coordinate 370,724,072, forward strand.
TGCAAAAGTCTTATTTACTGTAAATGAAATTAATTTGCAAATGGGGACCAGAACATCATGCCCCTGAAATGTCAACACAGGCACAACAGCCGACGTGTTGAATTATTTTAAAAACGTATAGTACTTCTTGGCCTTCTGCCTGTCAAATAGGTCTTACGTACAGTGACCACAAAGTTGTATATACAGCGCAAGTAATTTTGTCTGACTAGCATAATGTTCGTCTTTCAATACATCGATACATGCCCTTCCTCTGATTTGTAGTATCACCTTTGCATACCTAAGATCTAAAAGATGCTATTCATGCTAGTCTTTTCCCTGCTTCTGTCCTCAAAACTTGTCCATGCCTCTATCCCCTTAAACCTGCTTCTGCCTTCCTAAGCCTGTAGCTTGAAATGTGGATGTGTAGGTGTTTTTGGTGTTTGAAGCCTGCATTTTTGTGTGATATCATAGGGAGAAATTTGAAAGAATCAGAATAAAGAAAATTAAGGATAAGGCTGCTGTCACATGAAAATTTACAAATTGAGATTTAATTATAACATATAGGAACTTAATATATAGAAACTATATAGGCAAGAGCTTAAGGAAATAGGTGTATTTCAATCTAAAAGACTAATGCATCTGTTCACTGCTAGGTTCACAGGTTGAATGACATTCAATGTACCTATATATTTCTAATATATGAATAAGCTTGAGTGAATAATACCAAAATTCAGTCTAAAACCTTTAACCCCTTAGTGACAAGGCAGTTTTACAAAGGTTTAGTTCCCGCTGCTGTTTTTATGTTTCTGCGCTGTTTGTGTTTAGGTCAAATTTTCCTCTTACTCGTTTATGCAACCCACACATATTATATACCGTTTTCCCGCCATTAAATGGACTTTCTAAAGATTCCATTATTTCCATCATATCGTATAATTTACTATAAAAAAATATGAAATATGATGAAAAATGAAAAAACACACTTTTTTTGAAATTTAATCCCCAAAATCTACAACAGACAAAAAAGACCCCAGCTAAATAGTTTCAAAATTTTGTCCCAAGAATAGAAATACCCAATTTTAAAATGTTTTTGCTTTTAACCCCTTCACTGCAGAGCCATTTCACCTCTGTGCGCTGAGGTCATTATGACCATTTTATGCATATAATTTTTTAATGTCAGCTGAGGTCCTATTTTAGTAAACCCCCCAGATAATTTTTTAAAAAAAATCAATTTACGGCCAGTATTAGGAAGGTGCAGAGATTCCAATTCAATGTAAACTGCCAAGTGTTTGCTTCTTTCAGTATTGCCTCAATGACATACTCATCATCATAATACCAGCTGGACTAATTGGTCAGAGTCACAAATGATACTGGTTACACCACTGTTATTTATTTTTTTTAGATAGTATTTTACCAGGAAGGATACATTGAGATTTCTTTTGTGTTCAAGTATGTCCTGGATGGCGAGTATGTACCGTTGGGTGTCTTGCCCAAGGACACTTGCTGGAGGGGTACTCTTGCCTGGATTTGAATCTGTGTCTCTACGGTTATAGCGCATTGATGTTACCTCTACTCCACCCAGCCAGTTCTCCCATGGTGTCCTTAGGATTCTATATAGACTCATGTGAGCCCTCCATGACATTGCGTGCATGAGTTCTCATAGGATTGTGTTTTACAGTAGAAGAACGCTAAACAAATACTTGGCTCCTCTTTACCAATTGAAGAGGGCAAAAGTTTTTAAGTGTCTATTCACAAAGCACCGAAATTATGTGCAATTTCGGTACTTTGCATTTCGCCGCATTTCGGTGATTCAATTTCACTGAAAATACGATGTATTCACTATTTAGTGAATGGTCACCATATTTTGCCAAAATTGGAGTTGCGGAAGCAATTATTGGACGTCGGCGAAAACCGCTGAAGTGCACTGAAAACCCACCGCATTGTGCAGATTCAGCATTAGCGGTGAAATCTGCTGAACTGGAAAAAAACAAAAGAACGGAAGACTCTTATTCTTCTAATAGGAGTATAAATCACTAAAATGTGTCAAGATAATAAAAAAATGGTCCTTTAAATAAATAATATAAAGGTCTGTTACAAAATAAAGTCTTTTTAAAATAATAAAAACAAAAATATCGTCAAAAAATACAAAACGATATTTTTTTAAAAAAAGGTTTTTGCTGAAAATGAAAAGAATAAATGGTCTTTAATTTTTTTTCGCCTGTTTAAACCTGTCAAACTGAAACACCAAACATCAGAGCATTTCACCAGAATTTCAGTTCAGTTCAGCGTTCTGTGAATAGAAGACATGATAGTCTTCTATGAGGCAATTTTGGTGCCACCGAACTCTGCTGAATACCACCAAATTGCAGCGAACTGCGGCGAATTGCACTGTAATTTGCTGTCAATTTGCCTTTATTTGGCAAATTGACAGCACAGGGAATAGACAAACTGCCCTGGAATTGCACCAAACGGTGAAATTCACCATCCGGTGCAATTCTGGGCCAATTTGGAGGTTAGTGAATAACCTCTTTATTTTTTTTGCCAGTGTTAACAGATTTTACAGTTTATTTATGTTAGCGTTCATAATGGCCCCACTGGAGTCAGGCCTTATATCTGGTAAAAAATGTGTTGCCCCTCTCCAGGTAACATGTAGATTAGGGGTGTTCATCCCAAATGTTTCAGAACTACATCTCCGATGATACTCAGCCACTCATTAGGTTGACAGACCCTTATGGGAAATGTAGTTCCCAAAACATTTGGAGGGTCATGGTTGAGCACCCCTGATGTAGATGATTTGCATCTTTATTTCCCTAATTTTTACACGTTTTGCTCAATGTAGCAATAAATTTGAGGTCTGACAACAAGTTCTTCTACAAGAGACAGAAAATCAAAGTTATTTAAATGTCCTTCCAACCATAAGAGTCTAAGTGCAAGACAACGTCAAACAAGTGAAGTGATCTGTACATTTTTAAATTTCCAAATGTTTAATGAGAATCAAACATATTTTTCTCCAAATTGAGTTAACCCACTTGAATATAATCTCCAATTATGTCTGTGCTATCTTCAATGGCTACCCAAACAGCAATTTCCCAGACTATGTATACATTTCGTCTGTGATTTTAAAGAAACCTATTAATTCATTAATAATTATTCATAAATTAATAACAACATGGATGCAAGGCTGCATTTTTTTAATACATATACAGTAGTATGTTTTCGTAAAATAAAAGTCTCATTTAAATGCCTTCCGTTTAGAGGCATAAATATATATCTTTAACATTTTTGTCTTATTAAAAGAAAGATTGCCATACTGTAATTGTACATCCTAAACTATTTTGCAAATATGTTTTTGTTTTTTGCCCCTCTAGCACTTTGAAGGTTATCGTCAAACATTAAATACTTCATACTTAATGATGTTTGAAAAATTGACTAATTAATATTTTCTGGCAAACAGATTTAACATTATGTAAATGAACAAAGTATGATGTGAATACACTGTGTTCGCTACATATCACACCCCTTAGAATGATTATTGCTCTTCGCCTATGGCACTATAATCAACTTGCTTTCCTTGGATACCTAACAGTTGTAGTTACTAGATATTGTTATGTAGCTAAACTCAGCTGCCAATTTATTATATGCATCAGTTAGAATATGTATCACTTTCATGAATAGTTGGCTTTTTTTATTTGTAAGGTAATAGTTGATTTTTCTGTTAGAGGTTAACCATTACAGGTTCATTTTAGTGGTTTTTGAATTGTACATTCTGCATGGTAAAAAATATTTTCCTAATTTACATCCATTATTTATTTCCTACATTAGCAAGTTATTCCAATTTATAGAAGTGTCTTCAGTTTTCAGATACCTGATATGTGAGTAATATAGCTGTGTAAGGCTAGGGTCAGACGAAAGCAGTCTTAACGTGCGTTTAGACGCACGAAATCACGGCCGTGCTAGCAGCAAATGCCGGGGAACACACGAAGTACGGCCGCACGAAAGTTCGTCCGCGCAACGCAAGTGGCAAACGAACGCATTTTTTATAGAACGTCAAACCTCTAGTACGGACGTACAGAGTGCGCAGCGTCCACTAGAGGCGTGTGTGCATGATTGGGAGACGTCAGACGCTGCTAATGTCCGGCCAACATAATGTCCAGACACAAAAAGTGTTTTATTGATGATCCGTACAAAATCACGGACGAAAAGGCGCATCGTATGACCGCGTCCATTCGTTCGAACGCACTTTTTCACAGACAACGCGAAAAATGCGTTAGTCTGACCCTAGCCTTAGGCAGGAACTGGAATGGGGGCAGGAACAAAATATGGAAATACAGAGGGTGCACTACTCGCTTCAACCTGTCTATGTTTGAGTTTGATTTAAGCAAATCATTACCCATTTTTTACATATAATCCACAATAATGAGGGGTTGGGAATCAGGCCATCATGAGTGTAACCTAAGCTTCCTCCAACTCTGTGCCCTCAGTTTCCATGGCACATGTCCCTTGCCCACACAATATATACGGCCTCAGTGACCATTGGAGTAGTGTGGATGGTGGCATCCTGCCAAGCGACGGAAGCTGTAGCAGGCTCTGGTCTAGTCTTCATGCCAGAGACCAGTCGCCCCCAGTTCCTGTTGCAATGAGTAACTGGTTCCTCAGCAACTGTGCAGTTTTCCAACAAACTACATACACCAGTAAAAATGACCAGCTAAGTTCCTATGCCTCAGATGACAAATATCAATTCTAAAACATCACAAAAAAAATAACATACATTGAATTCAAATGCGGATAGTCAAGAGCTGACATAGGATCTCGGTCTGTTAAATAATAAAATTCAGAAATTGCATTTAAAAATCCACAGATTCTTCCTCAAAATATGAATAACTCAGTAAAAGCTATAAAATATATAAAGGAAGTGAATTAGGAAAAATGCAGGTTTTTATATGTAGAATTGATTTAAGTAAAATTAAAAAACAACTATAATGTTCCTTTAAGGTTATCACAAAACAAGTAAGAATGTTTTGGTAGCAATATATTTGAAAAATCTCTTGCAGACCTTCGTCCCTAAACCAAGAGAAGCATTATGATTAACGAGTAAGCCAATGAGTAAAATGACCCCACCATTAATTATAAAGGTTCCAGTACTATTCCAGCCAAACTGCAAACTTCCCTTGTGATTCATTTGAGGCTGCGTACTGTAAATGCTTCCTGGATGTGTATAGGAAGTACTAATTTGTGGGAAGCCCAAGAATAACAAGTGACTCTAAGGCTGGGGTCAGACGAGCGTAGTGTTCACGTCCGTGATTGCGCCTAAAAGTACGTCCGTGATAGCATGAAAGTAAGTCCATTGGAGCCTGACATATGAAGTACGTCCGCACTGAACTGCGGACGCACAACGGCCGCGGCAAACGGACGCAGGTTAGGCAAGAACGTAATACTGCTAGAACGGACGTGCGGAGTGCGCCACGTCTGCAACGTCTGCATAGCTTTGTGTGTGAGTGATGGAGCGTGGTCAGACGGACTGCATTTATACGTCCAGCATTTTTGACGGACAGAATGTTTTTTCATTGTAATTTATTTTCCCCTCCTACATCCGTCAAAAAATAACTTCAGTGAAAAAACGGACTGTGTGACCACTACTGCGTCATCCGTACTGACGATGTCCGTACTGCACGGACGTACAGTCCGTAGAAATCACGCTCGTCTGACCCCAGCCAAAGGCAGCTTGTTGGTCTCGTCTTCAACTGATATGTTAAAAATCCCGGATACCAAAACCTTGTGTTAAGTGATTGTGCAAATACAAAGGGCCCTATCACATGGTGTGAGCTAAAACACTATCACTAAAGAAAACATTTAGCACAAGTCGCTAATACTTAGCACCTGCCAACCTACTAACAAATCACCTTCTCTGCGGCAGTCTGTGTACAAGGTCATTTAGCGCACGCTAGGGAAACGCTAAGACCCGAGCTAAGACCCAACGCTAATGCAGTTGTGTACAGGATAGAATCTCGTATAGGTATGAACACATCCAGCGATTAGTCCTCACACCCCTGCATTATTAAAATCCTCCAAGGTGACCGTATCATCCATGTTTTAACACACTTATTAATTAAGGCTGATGGGCATTGCATGTTAAATGCCACCCAACAGCATGTAGAATCATTACAAAGCATTTAATAGATCCAAAAGGAAGGCCGGTTGAGAGACAATAATTTCCCCGCTGCAGCATATAAATAATACATGTTTTAGGGCAAGATTTATCCATGTGTCCCTTTAAACATGGTCCACATGGTCACCCTAATAATCAACCACTTACATATTATGAATAACCCCCAGCATAAAATGTTTCAAATTAGCCAAAATATTAGGATTAGGATTAGGATACAGGTGAATAAAGAATAAATATATATATATCATAATAGAGTGTACTGCAACAGCAATGACATTGTTGACCAGATCCATTACTATGGTGTATGGGGCCAACAGAACACCTATGCTGCATTCCTTTCAATTGCCTGTTAATTGCCAGTTAATGATGGGTGAGGATTAGAGATGAGCCGAACACTCCCCGAGTTCGGTTCGAGCCCGAACCCGAACTTCCCATTTGTTCGGGACCGAACCCGAACCCCCATGCAAGTCAATGGGGCTGAAAATTCGTTTTTTTAGAGTGCCCTCCAAGAGGGCATATATGCTACATATTTGCCATAAAAGGTGTATGGGGGTCCGGGTAGTGCCCTGAGGGACAGGAAACAAGGACAAAAAGTAAAAAAAAAAAGTTTTTAAAGGGACAGTGAGTTTTCCATGAAATAAGGGTTAAAAATAAAAAACAAAAATTCCTTCAAATATCGTGCCTAGGAGGTCCCCATAACCTGCCCGTGAAGTGGCGGATTTCTAGGATGTACAGAAATATGTAAGAACCAAAAAATGACATTTCAAATGACGGTAAATGCTTTTCCTTTAATCTATCCATAAACAACTGCTTGGGGTGGCAGTCTGTATGAAAAGAGGAGACATTTTCAGACACGCAGAAAAAGTTTACTGATTTTTTGGCGGTGAAAAGCAGGAGAATGACTGGAGAATGGAAAATTCTAGGTCAAAATAGCCGAACCAGAAAAATTCTCCCATTTAGGCTAGGGTCAGACTAGCGAATTTTTAACGTGCGTTTAGGCGCACTTAATCACGGCCGCACTAGCAGCAAATGACGGGCAATGACGGCCAATATACGAAGTACGGTCGCACGAAAGTCCGGCTGCGCAACGCAAGTGGAAAATGAACGCATTTTTTCGAGAACGCAGAACCGCTAGTACGGACGTACAGAGTGCGCTGCGTCCACTAGTGGCATGTGTGTGTGATTTGGAGACGTCAGACCCTGCTCATGTCCGGCCAACATAACGTCCAGACACCCAAAGTTTCCTGGTTTGGATCCGTAAAAAATCACGCACAAAAATGCGCATCGTATGACCGTTTTCGCGCAATCCGTGAAAAAATAAGGCAATGCGTTCGGACGTACTTTTTGACGGTCGCTGCGAAAAATGCATTATCTAGCCTTATCTCACTTTCCAAATTGGCTATTTGGTCCAGATTGTTCTCTTTTCCTGCCATTCTCCTGGTTTTCACCTTTCTCTGAACAACCCCGAGAGAGAGGTGAAAGCCAGGAGAACTGGCAGGAGAAGAGAACAATCTAGACCAAATAGCCAATTTGGAAAGTGAGTTAAATGGGAGAATTTTTCTGGTTTGGCTATTTTGACCTAGAATTTTCACTTCTCCAGTTATTCTCCTGCTTTTCACCGCTCTCTGAATAACCCTGTGAATGTTTAATCCCGAGGTGAAAAATAACATTGCTTTAGATTTTTTTCAAACACCAGTTAACCACTTGGCTGCTATGGACGCGCTCAAATGGTTCTCCTGTGCTATGGACGCACTGAGCGCGTCCATGCACAGGAGGCAGCAATCCGCCAGATTCCGGTGGATTGCTGCGCCCCCCGGTGCGGGCTGACATCTTGGATGTCAGCCCAGCACTCCGGGACCCCGGCGGAGCAATTAGATGTCATTGCGGCGGCGCGATGACATCTAATTCAGGCCCCCCCGCATGTGCGGAGGAAGCGCCTGAAAGGGAGGGGGGGTCCTTTGGACCTCTCTCCCTCCCGATCACTGGGGGTGCAGAGGGTTAATCCAGGCACCGTTTGGAAGGGCACAGCCTGCCCTTCCAACCAGTGGCTGTGATTAATCCCTGGGGAGCCGGATCACGAATCGGCGCTGAAAAACGCCGGATCGTGATCCTCTCCTGGAGCTGGCCGACATCTTGGATGTCGGCCAAGCCTCCAGGAACTCCCCCTGAGGACTGGCGTCATCGTGCATAGCACGATGACGCCAGTCCTGGAGTTAACCTAGCTGCCACCAATGGTGGAGATAGGGGGTTCCAATGACCCCCCTATCTCCCGATCCGTGGCAGCTACGGGTTAATGTTTGATATCCTTGGATCGGCCAGAGCATGGCCTTTCCAAGGATAATAAACATGAGCATGAAAAATGTTTTTTTTTAAAAATAAAAAATAAAAAAATAAAAATATTTTAAAAAAAAAATTCTAAAAAAAAAATAAACAAGTTTTTTGTTTGTTTTTGTTTTGTTAATGCAGCAATATTGTTCCCATTTCAATTATAATGTGAACAATAATGCTGCACTAATGATTTTTGTATGCGGTGCGTTTGTGAAAAACAGCGAAATTTCTAATTTTTTTAACAAGCGCACCCCATAGAAAATATAACCGCAAACGATCGCATGTTAAAATGTGAAAAAAAAAACACTTTACACATAATAAATTATTGAAAATTCTAATTTTATTGCATTTTTTGTTATAATATACAGACATGACATAACGTATACATATAATAATGACATATTATGAATCTGCCAAGTCTGCCGGAAAGAACGATATATAATATGTCTGGGTCATATTTCAAAATATGGCTACAAAATGCGGTTAAACATGATGAGCGAAAGCGATAAAAATGACCTCAGCACAGAGGTGTGAAAAGCCTCAGCAGCGAAAGGGTTAAATGCAGCATATTAGGATGTTTTAGGGAAATTAATTCTCAAATCTCAATCAGAAGCAGACACCACCCCACCCCCTGACTATATTGTACAATGTATCAAATTGATTACCAGACTAAAAACACCTGGTGTTATGCCCGTTTGTGAACAGAGGTCATTTAGAGTTGATAATCTTTCAACGTACACATTAGTTTTTAATTCAATATCTAATAAACCGTTGCTTATAATATTCTGCAGTAAAGAGTCTCTTTATTTCTAGATTTTTTAGTATTTTTTTAAGCATTTTCTATACTTTTTTCAAAATTTCTTTTTTTTTTCGAACTCGAACCGAACACGCCCAAAAAGTTCAAAATTCGCGAACTTTCGAACTGCCAAAGTTCGGGTCGAACTCCGAGCCGTCCGAACCCGAACAGCTCATCCCTAGTGAGGATCTGTTTTTTGTGTTTTTTTGGAGTTAGTACCAGGGTTGAGCAGTAGGTAAAACATTGCGATTAGCGTCACTCCAGAAATTAGTGCAGGCACCAAGTAATCTGATCTGTTAGTTACAAAAGCGCTCTAGTGCTCCCCATGTTAAGTATAGGGAGCTGAAGCTTGTGCTATGAATCACTAATAGCAAGTAGCAATGCGCTAAGTGAATTTTCCTATTTGTAGTGAGAGGCTAAGGATCTGGTCAGGCACTAGACTCATTTAACCCAGCGCTAACGCATAACTATGCCAATGCTAGGGTTAGCTCAAACCAGGTGATAGTGCCCAAAATCACTTAACAAAAAAATTAAAAGATTATCAAACATCTATACTCACCACAGATCACATGGTCCAGAGCAATCTCTTCATTGGGAAGAAACAGTCGAGCTGCAAAAATAGTGCCTCACTCGTTAGGGACAGTAATAGGGAGCTACTAATAGTTAATAGTTCATGCTGCATTTTCCATTAGCAGCTTATCTTCCCGAAAATGCCTAATGGAGCATAACAAACAGGTAAGGCTGTCAATGGCTAGACTTGTTTAAGCTTCATTCATGTACATGGATTCCTGTCACAATGTCTTCTGATCATTTGCATATCCTCAGAAAGTCCAAACAATCACATGAAGGTGTTTCTTATTTCAAAACATGATGTATTAGCAATTTTTTTCACACTGATCCAAGAAACAGACACTTGACTGTTAGCAACATGATTATTAGTATATCATATTTATTAAAAAAAATTAATTCACTGTTTGTACTCAAAGTACAAGTCAGTATATTTGTGGTTACATACAGGTCTATTCAAAGAAAGGTGAAACTCAGGAGAATGATTGGAGAAGTGAAAATTCTAGATCAAAATAGCCAAACCAGAAAAATTCTCCCATGTATCTCACTTTCCAAATTGGCTATTTGGTCTAGATTATTCTCTTCTCCTGCCAGTTCTCCTGGTTTTCACCTTTCTCTGAATAACCCTGATAATGTTAGGCATTCATTAAAAAGGAGTCTTATATAATTCACTCCTATGCCAGATGTAAATTACTTAGAGATTTTTTTTCTTGCAACTGTCCGTGCTAAGAGGACTTCCAAACACCCATTTACAAGTAGTCTTAATAAGTTTTTCAATAAGCACTGTTGTTTGCTTTAGCTGCAAACAATGGCTATATCGCGACTGTTGCAATTGTGCCAAACTTTCAAAAACATTCAATTCATTGGGCAGCAGAAGCTTCACTGCTCAAGCTGCTGTCATTTGAATTTCTCTTTTTGAAATGCCGAAGTATTAAACTAAGGTAATAGTGTTTTCTAAAAAAAGCCTTTCGAGTGTGAAACTGGGAGGCCTACATGCTCCAAAGCTCACTGCTGGCATCAATCCAGGCCGGATGCGCTAACTGGTGTCATTCCTACCCCCTCTGGTGGTCATTTCTAGCCCTTGCGCTGCTCTGCTTGACCCGGCCATCTCCTATGTCATTCCATTCAACACCGATGGCCATTATGAGTTGGAGCACTTGGTATGTGTGCCTATTTATAAGTACCCAAGACACCTCCACCCAAACGACACAGACTCACATGTGTAACTTTGGTGCTGCCTGTTATGCACGTTCTGGCATGAAAGTGACATCGGAATAGGTGGAGACGAGATTACCTATTTAAGCCAACGTCGTAGCCAAGTTAATTTCCCATTTGTGGTTAGTTTTGACCCAATAGCGCACTGTATTATAAGTGTTTGCCTGTCCTGGGTAATTTATTTATTTATTTATTTATAAAGGATTTTACCAGGAAGGATACATTGAGATTTCTCTCGTTTTCAAGTATGTCCTGGGTTCGAGAACATTGAGTGGTTACAGTTGTTACAGAAATACAAAGTAATAAAATGCAAGATATTAAAAACAAAACACAAATATACAGATTAACATATCATGGGAAGGGCTAGAACCTTGGGTTAATTAGGGTGATTTGCAAAGTGAAAGCAGCTGGAAAGTAAAGTACAAATTTCAGACCAGCACTGGGTGGGACTCGGCTTGTCAAATTATATCTAAATGTCACGTCTTGATGTACGGGGGGGGGGAGGTAACTGCATTTTTTACCTTCAGTTTTTCAGTTCTCAATAAAGGTGATGAATCTTTTCGCATTCCATTTTTTTCCAAACTATAATCACATTGTTAAAAATAACAACTAACAACCAATTAGATATCTACTGCAATTAGCTTCTCTTATCCCCTTCAATACGAAGATCGAGTATACTCAATGTGTAAGGCAGCTGCTAGAGCCCTACTATCAAGTATAATCGATGTGTAGTAGTTCTGCAGCAATGCAAAGGAATTTCGTTTTTTGCAAATTAAATTAACTTGCATTTTGGATCTAATATGTGCAACCAAAGCTTTAACACCTTGGGCATGACACCCAAAACAGTTTAAAGAGTTTGAATTCTTTTTCTTTTTGTCAGGAAAAGACAAATCCAACGCTGTACTATGAAGATGTATTAGTGCTATTTGGCCAGCAGATGGCCCCATCTGCCTGATAAATCTTGAACACATTTGAAAATGTGGCTTTGATATTTTCAAGAACAGTTTCAGTGCATGTAATCCACTGGGTCCTGCCAGTGGATTTATGGAAAACCACTTGGTAGTAAAGGGGTTAATGGATTTTTAAGCTTATCTCTGTGCCATTAAACATGCTTCAATGAATATATCTATATAAACATGGACCCAGATGGCTGGTATTGCATTTGTAGCCTGTTTCTATTATTCTAATGTTGATATATGCTTCCTGGTAAAATACTTTATAAATATATAAATGCACAACCGTCAACATTTTTTCTGATTCTAAAATTTGCTCTATATTTAAATACTGATGCTGCTGAATTGCAAAATTGATAAAGATGTATACGACCTACTGGTTTTAAAGAACTATTCACTAAAGTTCTATCTGTTTTATTAGTAGCCTGAAAGAATTGAGGTTTACACAATGACATCCTTCATTCTATCCAAGTCTTAGGAATCAGATCTACAAAATACTGCCGGAGGGCATTTACTGACCAAAGCAAAAACGTCACTCACATTCACTCATGGCTGCATTTGAGCTAGAGGAGACAATGAGTAGGATATCTGTCTTCATTTTGTGTCATTTTACCGGGGGTTGGAAGGTCTTGTAGGGAGAAAGATTGTTTGCAATCCGAGAACTAAATATTACTATTTATAATCATTTTGGTGTTGTATTTAATTAGAAAAAAACAAGACTTCAGTTTTTTTTTAAATCTAATATAATTTTTATGAAAACGAAAAAGAAAAGCCTCTATGAAATTTGGATTTTATAGAGACAGACTTACTTAGCTGAAGGCAGATGTTGCCTTTAACCCTTGAAGTGTTTCCAATTCTTTTTTAACAGTATTACATATTATTTTTATTTCTGTGCTGTTTGTATGAGTTCTGATATGTTTTATGCATACACCTTTATTTAATAAATATATATAGAATGAAAGAAATGTAATAAGATGTTGAATTGTTCTTCAAATGAACAAAGTATTTGGGAGAGGTATGACCTAAGTTATTGTCATATAACTGACAGACCCAGAGAAAGAAATTACCGTATTTTTCGCTCCATAAGACGCACCTGACCATAAGACGCACCTAGTTTTTAGAGGAGGAAAACCGGAAAATAAATATTCTGAATGAAATAGTGTAAAAATGGATATTGCCCCAGCTCGTGGATATGCCTTAGCTCACACATGGATTTGCCCCAGCCAGCTCACACATGGATTTGCCCCAGCCAGCTCACACATGGATTTGCCCCAGCCAGCTCACACATGGATTTGCCCCAGCCAGCTCACACATGGATTTGCCCCAGCCAGCTCTCACATGGATTTGCCCCATCAGCTCTCACATGGATTTGCCCCATCAGCTCTCACATGGATTTGCCCCAGCCAGCTCTCACATGGATTTGCCCCAGCCAGCTCTCACATGGATTTGCCCCAGCCAGCTCACACATGGATTTGCCCCATCAGCTCTCACATGGATTTGCCCCATCAGCTCTCACATGGATTTGCCCCATCAGCTCTCACATGGATTTGCCCCATCAGCTCTCACATGGATTTGCCCCAGCCAGCTCACACATGGATTTGCCCCAGCCAGCTCACACATGGATTTGCCCCAGCCAGCTCACACATGGATTTGCCCCAGCCAGCTCACACATTGATAATGCCCCAGCTCACATATGGATATGGCCCAGCAGCTCGTGGATGTGCCTCCGCTCACCTGCCGCCGCCGCGTTCGTCTCCCTCTGAGCATGCGTCCGGCGGCAGGAAGCTTGGGCACTCGCCTGGGGGAGCCACGTGACCACGATCTCGGGAGATCGCGGTCACGTGGCTCCCCCAGGCGAGTGCCCAAGCTTCCTGCCGCCGGACGCATGCTCAGAGGGAGACGAACGCGGCGGCGGCAGGTGAGCGGAGGCACATCCACGAGCTGCTGGGCCATATTCGCTCCATAAGACGCACCACTTTTCCCCCCACTTTTTGGGGGGAAAAAAGTGCGTCTTATGGAGCGAAAAATACGGTACATATTGTGATTGCTTCTAGGGAAGCAGTCGTATAATATAGCTGACCCTCTGCAAATACCATACTCTCCAATTTTAAAGAAATTATAAAGGATAAGAACATTTCTCTGAGGATAGTTCAGAACTATAATTAAACTCTCATAATGAGCTGTTTCATAAAAGTAAAAAAAAATCTAAAAAGTAAGAAAATATTTAGCAAGACCCCACATTGCAAATAAAATATGGAGAAAATAGAAACAAGAAACATATTCTGGTTCTCTGATTCTGATGGAATTTATTTTTAAAAAATGTAAAGAATGTGTTTTTTTACTGGAAACAAAATTGTATTCTTTAAGGCTAGGGTCAGACGAGCGCAGTGTTCACGTCCGTGTTAACGCACATAAGTACGTCCGTGATAGCATATTAAATGGAGCCCCACACACGAAGTACGTCTACACAGAAGTGCAGACACACGTCAGATGCGGAAAACAGGCGTAGGTTAGGCAAGAATGTAAAACTGCTAGAATGGACGTAAGGAGTGCGCCACGTCCGCAATGTCCGCATAGCTTTGTGTCTAAATGATGGAACGTGGTCAGATGGACTGCATTTATACGTCCATCATTATTGACGGACAAATAGTTTTACATTTTAATTTATTTTCCCTCCTACATCCGTCAAAAATAACGTCAGTCACAAAAACGGACTGTGTGGCCATTACTGCGTCTTCCGTCAAAAAGTGCGTCCGTACTGCATAGACGCACAGTACGTAGAAAATGCGCTCGTCTGACCCTAGCCTAATGTGTGAAGTGAACTAAAGTTACCTATAGTTACTAACTGCTACCAATAACATGTCTCAGACTTTTATGAACAGTTAAATAGCATAATGTTAGATTTGTAAATTAATACCACTTCTAGGTCTAAAAAATATTTGTGCTGGCATACACTCCTAAATTTTGTTGAATGAAACTAGGACCCAGTGGATTTATGGAAAATGCCAATCCATTACACACATTAATGTACACAGTGGTGTCCTCAGAGCCAGATTTACACCCTAGTAGCCTGGAAGCAAGGAAATCTGGAGTGCCCAAACCCCCCCAAAAAAAAAAAAACCTGAAGAACTGTTTCTTGTTCCGCTCATATAAAAAAAGCAGCAGAATCTGTTGTCTTCAAATGAACAAAAAATGGAGCAGAATGTTAAGGCTTGTGTTAACCCTAAAACAAGCACAAATACTTACCTAACCCTAATTTCTAAGACTAACCCTAATCTCCAACCCTAGCTATGGAAAATGATGCTCCATTTTGGCCAGGAGCAATCACATTTCTGGGCATGAAATTAGAGCTGAGGCCATGGGTATTTATCAAGATTTGACTTTTTCAACACTTCATTTTTTTATGCTGCTTTATTTTCAGCAAACTTTCAATAGGATATCACAACTTGTTTTGCTTTGGAACAAAAATAGAGGGTTTTTCTTTCTTTTTCTTTTTCTTTTTTTAACTTTTTACATGGTCATGTTTGGTAAGCAATAGAAAGGCCAGACTCTTTCTTGTCCAATCACACCTAACATGAAGCTGGGGTGTAAATAATGAAGATACAGGGGCCCAAATAACCCCTACTCTCATCATAGCAGACCTTGTGTTTTAGAAGAAGATGCAATAACTCACTGCACCATCACCTCGACATTTGTTCCCAGAATGGGAATTGAGAAGCTGAGTTAGTGCAGCGGCTTTGTATGCTTTATAAGTAAAAGTATACAATGCCACTACCTTAGAACAGAGAAAAAAGTTAATTTTGCATTTTATTTTTTTCAATTTTTTATTTTTACAAATGTTCTGGTCATGTCACGTGTGCTATCATTGCAAAGGCCAAACTCTAACCTTTCCAATGACACCTCACTTGACCTTGTGTGGTGTAAAAATCACAGATGCAGGGTTCCAAAGCCCCTGTCTTTCCTTACTGCAGTGCCATGGTCTAGGTTGTCATTGAGCAGTGTGGGAATGAGAAGGCTGAGTTAGTGCAGCATCATTGGTCAATTTATGAATGTAAAGTGAACAATAGTGTTGAGATAGAAAAAAGAGAAACAATAAAGTTTATTTATTTATTATTATATTTTTACATAAACCTGGTCATGCTTGATATCAATCAAAAGACCATAATCTGTTTTTTCCAATGATACCTTATACGTATGTCCTTCTACCCTGTATGGCTCCAGAGATACATCGGTCTAAATGATTGTAAATTGTAATTCTTTTTTACAGAGCAAAGCTACTACATTTACATTTTGACTTGAGCTTTGTGGTTCCATGCAAGATAAATAAATCCCAAAGCTTTCCAAATAATTTCAACATATCAGCTCTCATGTTTAACATGTTTAAATTTCACAGCATGTTCTGGAGCTTATTTTCAATGCTCCAGAATCAGACCAGATCAAGTATACTCGATAATGGGCTTCTGAAGTGAAGGAGTTAATTAATATGAGAATGGAAGCCATAGTAAAGACTGACTATAATTATATCGCCACTCTTTGGAAAACTGAATCACTCTATAAAATGTGAATGAGTCAGTATGAAACCCGATTGCTGACATCAGTAAAAGAAACCAGATTAAAGAAGAAATTTATTCTCAGTCATCAAAATTGGTAAAACAGAGTAAGAGCTAGTCAAACATCTTCATAATTAATAAGTGCCAAATGGACCAGAACATCTGTGTTACTGCCCACTTGTATTTAATCTGTAATCTTTTACGTTATGAATACTCAGAAAGCTATAAAATATATATTTTTTAAAACTTAATGGGTTAATTTATGACAGTAAAAGCGCAAACTATTATTTACAATGAATAAAATTAAAAAAGCATGCAAACATTTTTGGTATGCTCAATATTTCTTGTTTTCATCTTTTTTTGCAGTTACAGTTAAATATTACAAGGAAAATACTACTATCTCAATGCAAAATCAAGAAAAACAGTATGCTCAAAAACTAAAAAGGCTGAGTTTGAAAAAGACAAGTGTGTTGTCAAAGCTTGCTTCTACTCTACTCTACTAGTATAGTGGCGCACTAGATATAATTGGTTTTCTTTTCTCTTTTGTGAATTCCAAGCTCATTATCTGAAAACAGTAAGGACATCTGATTTTTTTTATGCATCAAGAACTGTCTAGTTCATTTGGCAGGAAATAAAAAAGAACAATAGGAGGTAAATGTATTTTAAGTCATAATAATCAAATGTTATACAAATGGGTCCAGGTGTCTGGTATGTCAGGATTCATGGCGACTCTTCAACTTCAGGACTTCATTTAATACATGTGTTTATTTTACATCTAATTATATAAAGGTATTTATTAGAAAACAAGCTCTTAGAATTTAAAGTATCAAGAGTTATGGAAAGAAAATCTTTGACAGAGCTCAAGAAATTGCGAGAAATACATGAATAAGCACAAACAATATACCTTTTTTTATCTTAAATCCATTTTTATTCTATATGGATTCTTAGCAATACTATCTTGCATTACTATACATTTTTAGTACTAAGAATTCATTATTATTGAACCAATGAGCAGAATAGTTTCATACACTTATTAACAGTAACAGATCCAAAAGAAAGGTAGGTTAATGACATAGTGTCTATTAATATTAATTACTGTTACGCTGGGTTCTGTATCATTCTTGTCTTGTATCATTCAATGTCTTAAAAATTAACATCTTTCAAAGGGTTTTAGATCTTCTTTAAACTTTCATGTTAGGAACATCCAGGTGTTTCGAACAGGCAAGAACCCACAGGGTCATAAGTAACAATATTAATGTTGTTTTGGACAACAATCAGTTATTTAAATAGGGGTATCTTATTTCTGTGCAAGGTTACCAGAAAAAGGTACCCTGCTTCACTTGAATGAATACAAGCACATGTAATATTTTAAACTGTCATTAATTTGACTATATTTTATAGCATATTTTATTATATTACAGCATATACAGACTTACATT
Source organism: Leptobrachium leishanense (assembly GCA_009667805.1). Lineage (NCBI taxonomy): Eukaryota > Metazoa > Chordata > Amphibia > Anura > Megophryidae > Leptobrachium > Leptobrachium leishanense. Next base: position 370,742,062 of record CM019063.1, read on the forward strand.
TTTTTTGTATTGTAGCCTGTACCTCCGTTAAAAAAATCATATTCAAGCTCATCCGAAAGAACGTAAAGTTAATAAATGCTGCAAAGCTTTGCAGAAACCAGACATATTCAAATTTCTATTACAAAATAAAAAAAAATTCTCCCACCAGACGTGTTCAGGCAACACTAGACGGAAACATTTGAAATTAATCACTCAGACGTGACGAGAAAAAAAAAAGGAGCACCGTAAAGAAGCATTTCTAAATCATTTTAGATACAGATGCTTTAAGGCACAGATTAACAACCCTTTTCACATCTGTTTACATTTCAAGTCAGGGTGGGGAATAGACACATTTCAGAAATTATATGGAATAAAGGGGCTCAAAGACTACATTGTCCATAATAAATTAATGGATTACATCCATCAGCAGAAAATATTTCAACCTTAAACAGAACATTGCTATACCTTTCATGGGGCAATATTTTCAAGCTTACGTTATACTCAAAACATAACTATATAGAGGAATATCAGAAAAAAAACATAATGCATAGTACAGGACTACACTCTTGTATTATAAATATCAGATCCTGTGATGTGATATTTCGCTCTAGTGTTTTAGCCTCCATTAATACAGTATGTACATACATAAATCAATAAAATGATCAATAACACTATATCGTTGTATGTTAGATATAATTCAGTTTCATTTTCATTGTTGAATAACTTGAGGAAACTTAAAAATATCCATAATTCACCACTTAGAATAGAAATTGGGGTATTTTAAAGCGATAGCTCAGTAATTTCCAAAGCCTTGAGCAGTTGTTAGCACTCTAGAATATGGCCATATTATTTGTATGTCCTTCCATGTGGTTCCATGGATGTACCTGCTATACTTGTATTTTTTTGATTTCATGTAAATTCAGTATTACGTCTGACAGAGCTGCAATTTCTGAAGGTCATGTTCTATGTTATACTTCATTATAAGTCCTTTGCTAATCCTTTTTCGTTTGCCTTTTATTTTGAGGGCGTTTTGTTTTTTTAAGAAAGTATTTTACCAGGAAGGATACATTGAGATTTCTCTCATTTTCAAGTATGTCCTGGGTGGCGAGTATCTACTGTTAGGTGTCTTGCTCAAGGACACTTACTGGAGAGATGCTCTTGCCGGGAACGAACCTGTGTCTCCACAGTTAAAGAGCAGTGATGTTACCTCGACTCCATCCATCTGGTAATCTCAGTGAATACTATAACTGATAAGACACAATTGTACAACAAGATTAGATCAACACTTCAACTGACACCTGTTAGTACCCATGCCAAATTTAAGGACTTATAATAAAATCAATGGGATCTTTTGGCTCAGCTCCTTAGTTATCCACCAACCTTTTTACTTGGTTCACGACTGGCCACTTTCTATTGTTTAGCTGCTCAGGTTGCCTACAGACTTCCCATGGTTATACTGGTGACATAATTCACCTATACATGATATTTGCATCACCGTAAAACTGCTACACTACATAATGGCTTTTGCAGTCATCTTAATCCTAAACCTTCACAGTGTGAACATGGGCCATCACTCTCTCTACTCTGATAGGTTCTGCAATGCGTTTATCTCAAAACGGTAGTAGATAAATAGATACAGTTAGAAAAGAAGAGAAATGTCAGTAAGGGGTCCATAATGGATCCTCTCTGCTGTTCCCTGGAGAACTCATATTTATCTAGGATTTACTCCGTAAAAACAACAAAAAGTAATGGAGAACTCCCAAGATCACTAAGACAAAGGATGATATTGGAAGTGGTTTGGGTGATTTTCCCCAAAAATATTTATCTTTATAAATAGAGTTAGAATACTTGTAGATACTGTCACCAGATATGGTGGAAATTATATGAAATGTTACAATTTTCCTGCAACACTACATTCACAAACATGCTCCAGTTAACAGTCCATTTAAACATTCATTGCAAGATGCTAATGGAGTAAAACATAAGAGCAATCATATTATATGGAGATCCATGCTGCAATTTGACTGTAATGTTCTCATCACAGGGGTTTTCTCATTTCCTCTCTTTACTTGGCAGAAAAGTGATGCTCTCTATGATATGAGCATTGTAGAGCAGATGGAGACACCTGCCAGTTTACAGGGAACTCCTTATGCCAGAGAAACTGCAGTATTTTACAAATCTGTTCAACTACTTGGAAATAAATTTTGTTGTTGGTAATGGTAAAATTAATTTATTCAAGAACAGCATTTATTCTATGCAGTAAACCAAAGAAAAATATAAAAAAATTCTATCAGCATGTGCATACAAACACAATGTCCTAAATACATGAATTACTAGAACAATAATTTTGTGCTTTTGCATATAGTTAACATATATTTATGAAATAGATAAATGTACTATATATACAGTAAGTCTGTATGAGAATGATTAAAGCTGCCGACAAATAAAAAGATTTATTCATTTTTAAGCATAATTTTCATAATTATAATCGGATATCATTTCTGTAGAAGAAGTAGGAAAAAGTCAAAACAATGTCTTTGAAGTGAAAGGAGGATGTCTCTTCGAGATAGAAATTTAAAAGTGTATGTAGAAGCATGGCCAGGTTTAGCATTTGTGGAACTAGGTGGAAGGGTAAATACAGTAATGTGCAGTGTCTATTAGTGTATCACAGAGCTCCACAGCAATAAAACTCTCAGTAATGTGCAGTGTGCAGGAGCATGACTTTTATTGCCATAGAGCTCTGTGAAATCCTCATGCACAACGCACATTATTGTGAGTTTCATTGCCATGGAGCTCTGTGATACAGTAATGTGCAGTGTGTATGAGTTTATCACAGGTGAATCTTGTTCGGCGCACTTTGGGGGCCCTGTGGTAAATGCTGATTTCACTGCAGGGTCGGCGAACTGAAATCGCCGAAGCACGCCGAAGTGCACCATACAAGAGAGCACCGAAATACCACTTGGTGGTTATAACCATACATTACCCTGACTAAAGTATGTGCAAGTATGGTCAGGTAATAATTATTACCCTTGATGAAACAGGGGTAGTCACGGCGAAATGCGCGTCTGGCTTTTTTTTGTGGTGATGGGATTTGATTTTTAGCAGTTCACTTACTTAACTGACCATACTTGCACATGCTTTAGCCGGGTATGGTTATATAACCACTGGGATAAAGCACAGGGAATAATTTGTGATGGCGTGTATATTTCCCCTATGTTTTTATGGGAGGGTTGGGATATCTAAAACCAGGAGGGCAATGTGTAGTTGTTTTTTTTTCTTCTCTTGCTGCAGGTTCCTCCCACCTTCTGGTAGAGTAATAAATGTTTTCAGCATGTGGGGAAGCACAGGGAGAGACAGAGAGAGCAAGGTGAACTCTGAGGCTGGCACAGCATGACAAAGTGCAGAGCAGAAAAGTAAAAAAGGTTGTTCCATTTTTATTAGGGTTCCCAAAATGAGAGAGGGATCTTTACTTTTAAGTTAGTTAGAGCTCAGATGAGCCAGGCTTTATGTTCTGTTACATTTTGTTTCACTTGTGCAAGCTGCATCAATAAACTATGCAATTGATAAAGAGACTGTATCTGATATAATTGCCCTAGAGGACCATGCCATTGTGCCCTATGACGCTGCTGGATAACACCACTTAGTGGTATATTGCTCAAGTTATATTCCTAATGTTATTTCATGGGTTTTGTTCAGCAATTGGAGACCTATTCTAGGAACATACTACAAATCTTATAGACATGAGGGTCAACGTTGAGAAATTGGCCTAGGTTTACTGGTGTCTTATATTTGTTTCCCTTAATTACAGGTTAACCAATCATGCTGTTAGTCTCTTATTAGGTCTTATTGCCAAGTTTATTCAATAGTGAGCAAGTGCATGTGACTACCGTTCACAAGTCTTGTATTGTGTGTTTTTTTAAATATTTCTTTTGTAAGTCATTTTGTATGTTACACGTTGTGTATTTTTTCAAAAAGGTTTGCATATTGTTTGCCTTCAACCTTATGGTAGACTGATTGTTTTGGATTTCATGTTTTTGTAGTATACGCAAATACAACAAAATAATCATTTAAAAGGGTAGGATAAATGGGGCCAGAAGGGAAAAGAGAATGTTTCAGTAATAAAAGGGAAAAAGTGAATAGTTCCTTCTAAACATAAAGGCCCCTACTAAAATTCTTCATGCAAATTCGTCCACGCAGCACATTTTTTTTTGCGCGCAGCGTTAAGCGTTATCGTGTGAAAATTAATGGTGGTATTACAATCCAAACACATTTTCTCATCCATCCAAGAATAACATTCGTAAAAACGACGCGCAAAATGAAGAGTAATACACGCGCAGTGACGTAACGCACGCAAATCTGTGTGCGGACTGTTTTTTTCGCGGGATTCAGCCAATCAGAATTAAGAACCTTATTTGACATCAATTTACCTTAATTGACTCACTTAAGTTTTTGCGCCTGTCAAAGTATTTCTGAGTATATATGATGCAGCAATAATAAAAACACACACGAATTCACAATTTTATTGTTTGGGTATGTGTAGAATGTGTAACTATACTGTGCTGTATTTTTTTTTCCTGCTGGTGTTTTTCGTTTCGGGCCAGAACGTTCCGATTTGCAATTACCACCAGCTTTTCAAAGACGTTAAAATTATGCACGCAAACGTCGTTCGTAAAAAGATGCACATCGATTGTAATACAATCCGCGTACAAGCGGACCAAAAATGTGCACTCACAATGTTAAGTATAGGACGCGCACAGTTCATCACGCTCGCTCAGGTTCATACGCGTTAAACGATAATGCGCATAGTTTGCGCGAACGTTGTAATACGATGTTCTGCGCAAAGGGTTTTGCCCCTCGCGTTAATGCGTTTTTGCGTACGATTTAAAAATTGCGCGAAGAATGTAATAGGGGCCAAAGAGTCAAAGGGCAGTATTACCTAGTGTGTGCTAAAATCGGGACGTTAACAGGGAAAATCTGTGCCTACAGGTTTCCCCGTAGCATCCCCATTTTACTGCGACATGTCAGGGCAGGCACTGCCTCAGCACCTCACTCCGGAACGCAGCTCTAACTACTGGGATACTTGTGGTAGCGCTTCTGCTCCACCGCGTGTATCAGAGTCCATGGGAGTCCATGGAGGTTTGCACTTCAGGAACGCGAGCCCTGCCATGATCTCTCTTGCGCAATATCGTGCATCATCTCGGAGTGATGTCGAAGGGAGATTGAGACCTATTTGTTCCCAGTCTCACTCTGCACCCAGCAACAAGAAGCGGTGCATCAGGCCACCGTTCTCACCGCGGGATAAAAGTTGAGTATCTGATTAATTGGGGGGGGGGGTTAAGAGGTGCTAAATGATTTTTCCAATGTGGAATCATTTAACATCAGATTTTAGGAGTAGCTAAAAGTTTGCCTTGCGCATCCCTGCAGTTATTAGCGCTAGCACTTTCTAATACTTTACTTATTGAAACTCTAATTAATGATTGCTCCTCCTATACTTAACATGGGGAGCGCAAAGTACAGTCAACTTGCAGAAGCTAGTACAGAAATTGATGCGGATGCGCTAAGGAATTTCTTACAGGTTTAGCATCAGGAAGGTAATAAGGGCACGTAAAGTCACTTATCCTAGAGATAACGCTTATACATCCAAATGGTAATGTTGGCATTCACTAGGGAATAGTGCCAAAAACTGGATAAGAAATGATGATGTCCAGGAAACCTTGGAGGGAGAGTACCTCAGAGGAGGGATGTTTTAGAGTACGTGGGGGAAAATCTGGTTTATTAATAGGTGAAAGCAGTGGGGAGGGGAAAAAGGATATCACTGTGGCGATCTGTTTTGTCAGGTAGGGGGACACTGAGGGGAGAAGTGTGAGACATATAGACATGCATGGTAAGCATGAGAAAGCCGTGCATATTCCTAGAGATCCCCACCGACTTTGCAACTTAAACAATCTCCTTGTCATCTATACTGTTCTAGATTCAATAAATGGCAAGACCTGTCACTGTCACTTATGGGAAGAATCAATCTTTACAAAATGATCAGCTTTCCAAAACTACTCCATTTTCTCCAGGTCCTCCCAGTTCTTTTAACTACCAAAGATGTGTTCTTAATAAGGCTATTTTCAAGTTTGGCATAAGATAGCAGCTCGTCTTAATTTTACAAACCTTTACCACGGCAAGAGCCAAGGAGGAACAAATCTACCAAATATTATGGCATTTAATATTGCAGCTCAGTATCGACATGCTGTCGATTGGATAAAAAAACGCCTCACAATTTGCAATGTGCTCTTGTCTGGTCATGCACCTGCTATACTGTTCCAACGTGCACCTTCCACAAACACTATTGGGCATTCCAATATTCACTACAACAATTCAAGCTTGGAAAAAGGCTGGGCTTAGGGTCTCAGTCCACTCTACACTATTTATGTTTCTCCCTATTTCTGACAATCCACATTTTGGCAATGCAATGACCGTTAAGCCTGTCACGACGTGGGCAACACATGGATTGCAGTTGCTTTACCAATTCATAGACCCCCAAACCAAATCCATGGTTTCATTAACTACACTGCGAACCAAATATTCATATGTCATTTTCCCTTGGTTTGCATAGCTAAAAGTCTGATCGTATTTTAATGTAGTCAGTGCCACCTTTACTTTTTCTGACTGGACCAACAAACTAGATAATCTTATTTGAATCAGACAATGACATGACTATTCTATTTTCTCTATATATAACATCATACACCATGAAACGGACCGAGCTAACACTTAACTAGGACCCTCTCAATGGGTGTGAAGACTACCAGGGATTTTCACAGATAATCTCCTTTCCATGACAAACTATGTCACACGCATCCTGTCTACTATATCATATCATGAAATGAGCCTAAAACGTTTCCACTACGTATTCAATTCCCCTTATAAGCTTTTCTGAATGGGATGGAAAGCTTCCGCAACTTTTTCAAATGCTCTACCTCTACAGCAGACCTATACCACTGCTTTTGGGATTGTTCTGCTATTAGTACATTCTGTTCCTCAGTCAACTTACACATTCATACAATTACCTGAACCACTTTAACTCTCATTCTGGTATATTTCATACTAAACAAAGCTCTGTCTATGACACTAAAGTATAAAAATTGCTCGCCAATGTGGCTGCAGTAGGGTGTAAAACGATCCAACACACCTGGAGTCATCCTACCCCACCCCCTCTTTCCTAGTTTAAAACCAAACTTGACCATCTCATTAGAATGGATTGGCTATACACCTTACTCAATAAGGAAATCCAAGTAAAATCATTCATGTCCACATGGCAATGCTACTTTCTGTCCCTGGATCCCACACTCTGAGCTACTATACTGTACATCCATCCCTTCAATACAAAGCTTGGTACTCCACAGAGATGGTAGTGGGACACAGATCCTTGGACCCACTCATTGTTGCTACTTAGACTCCAAACTTAACCCTTTCCTGCCACAGGGCATACTATGTCGTCCCTGCAGCAGGTGGGCCTTGAAGCTGCAGGGAGTACAAGTACGCTCTGCTGACTTCATTAGGCCTCCTTAGCCCCAACCAGCAGTCAGTGCACGTTGTGCACCGCTGCGAGATGGCCAGCGTTAACTCCCTCTCGCTGGGCACCACCCACCCGGTGGCAAAGGGTTAATGTTCCCTTTATGTCTTTTTGATGATCTCAGGACAGCTTCTTCAGGTATTTGTGCTCTGTTTTCTTTTAAGTATATGCAATTGTTTAAACACATTTGATGTTTCTCCTCTTTCTGTGCACCACTATAATTTGTGGTGCTTATTGTTATAATATAAAATGAGTATGTACTGTTAAATTTACTGAGCAATGTATCACTGCCAGTCTTAATCTGTATTCTTCAAAAGATTCCTGTCTACGCTCTTCTTATTTAACGTGCACTCTCAATAAAAATGGTCCAATTAAAAAAAAAAGAATGAGAAAGCAGTTGGGGAGCGGAGGTGCACAAGTGAGCCTTGTCATTTGGTCGGAGAGGCAATCTCGCAGTCTGCTAAGCACAATAAGCTTGACCAACCACAAGTGACCCTCACCCTTTGGCTCATGAACAATTTAAGATCAATAGCTGGTTGGGTACTCCAGACATATTTAAGGAGCACAGACCTGAATATGTAAAAGAATCTGGCTGGGAAATGAATAGGGAATGCCTGTAACATATAGAGAATTTGGAAAAGGACATTCATTTTCATAACATTAACCTACACCATTCAGGTAATAACCTACATAGGTAAGAGTGGTTAGGGTACATATATTATAAGTGGTGCAATGAAGGAGACCCTTTGAGTCAATATGTACAAATATAAGGCTTGGGTCTTATAAATGAATGTTGAAAACACTTGCAAAGCTGTCAGACCAGGGACATGTCCTGGTAGAGATGTCATTGAGTACAGCATTACATTTGGCAATGGCAACATCTAAATCTCCACCTAGAGCTACTTTCTTTAGTTTATAGATTACATTCTTCTCCAGATTGTCTCAAGGGCCAACATCTGACAAGAAAGATGGGTTTACATAAATATGTGTGTACACAACAAACCTTTCTGAAAGCCATTTAGTGTGGTGTCATCTAGTTAGACTACATCTGGAGTTTGTTAATAAATACATGCTGTCATTAGACGTGGCTAGAGATGCTAATGTCTTTTCACATTTATTGCTATAATCATTTTAGTACCAACAAACATAGGCAATGCAAGACTTCAGTTAGACTTACAGTTCAGTCATCTGTCATTCCAACTCTACGGGAGTTAAGAGTTGCTAGGTACTCTTTATGTAAGATGTCTATTACTCTGGAATGGAATATATGCCATCAATCAAGAAGCTGATTGGAGTGTAATCAATGGCATAGAGACTGAAAACAGTTGTGAGGAGGGTGGTACCAGATGAGCAAACTTGTTGAGGTCGCACAGTCAAGAGCAGCATTGCAATCTTTCACTGATCTATTGGTGTTTTACCCAACATTGTCAACCACACATCCTATGTATTAAATAAATATTAGCATATTTTTTTCCAAAAAACGTTCTTGGTATGAAAGGGTAAAATGAGCAACAGAACACAACTTTTCTGTACAAAGCAAATCAGCAGGAATATTTTAGTACATTGTTTGCTCCAGTCTTAAAACTTGGCTCAACAACTGCTTTTTATACATAACTCCAATGTGTGAGTTTAGTTTGGGGATATTTAGAGAATACCTCCTGGGAGAAGATAAGACTGAAAAAAGGCTTATGTATATGAAACAATCCTCTGTGTAATACATTATATAATGCATGGAAGTTTCAAATGTCAAACACACCTTACACTTTTGGCAATGCCTTTTTATAAGTATATCACCTTGAGAACAACAATATTTATTGCTGGCTATGTTCACTCAACGGTAATTTAAACCATATTCTATTGTGATATGTTTCTCATATAAAATAGGTGGGATGTAACGAAAGAACTGCAATAGCTATGTGTATTGTAGTTGCCAAATCAAAATTATTTGTAATGTGCTACATACATTGCTGACGCTGTCAAATATTATGCAGAAATATATTGTCACTGCATACTACTGACATTTGTATGCAATCGGTTTATCAAGCCAAGGTAGCAGAAAAACAAGCTAGCGCTCCTACAGTGTATACCAGTATTGCATTTAATATTTTAAAACAGCTGTTACACAACAAATATTATAAATATTATTAACAAAAGCTCAGAAAAGCATTAAAATAGATTGAATGCTGACATGGGCATGAAAATCACAGCCTGGCATATGCATAAAAACATTGCATGCACTTATGACTAAACAGGAGAGTGGGCGCATAAACATATAAATTAAGAATGTGAAGTTTTGCCAGATACTATCATCTATGTATAAATAATATAAATATATACATTTTATGGAGAAGGAAAACATGAAAGGATTCAATATGTCACTATGCTTGTAAAGTGATGAAAACATTTACATAGTTATCATGTGTTGAAGCATACTTCTGTTTAACCCCTTTATTGACTGAGAATTAATTTCATCAGGTTATGTTTGTCAAAAGAAACAGACAAAAATCTCCTTCCCAAACTGTTTTCTACAATTCATTGAAAAGAAGCCATCCTGCCTGCATAAAGAGAAGTCATTCTTCACCTCTTCTAGTCTCGATCCAAACCTCCACCTCTGAGGACCTTGAGGTATGGAGAAGAGGAGAGTGGTTCCTTTCTAGCCTTCACTCAATATGTCATTTCTAGCTGCTGGGATGATGTCATTTAATAAATTGTAGTCCTTATGGTGTACCAACTTTGACTGAGTGTAAAGAGCATGAATTGTAAATGTCATTTTAAATTGTGTTAGCAGAAATGTCAGAAAATGAATGGACTAAAACCATTTTGTGATTTGTGAGGTGTCAGATTAGTCTTTTTACTTTTCTAAATTATATCTTTAAATTATGTATTCTTAAACATTTAATGATTAATGATAATTAAGCAGACTAAATTGGCATATGATGTTTCAAAAGACTTCTAGTAACATTTTTTTTTTGTTCTTGAACTTAATCATGTCTCCAGAACCAATCAAAATGAGTAACTCATAGTGCTTAAACGCTTCCCTACCAAGTGATTTTCCATAAAACCGTTGGCAGGACCAGTTTGCATTTTTCCAGAATCAAATCAAATTGAGTACACTTATCCCCTTCACACCCAAAATTGAGTTATTGCATTTGTTGTATTTTTTTAAAATACCAGCTGCAGATGAAAATAACAAGCAACTTTGGAGTCTCTCGTTATTCTCTGGCTTCCTGTGCAAAGTATAGAACCTACTGTAACAGCAGAGCTGCAAAAGAAATTTACAATTGTATGGAATAGCAGGGGTCTCATTAGCATTATTCAGTGGTCATTATACCTAATCATTCACTCGTTAATGGTAATGGCTGGAATTGAGTTGGCACCACAATGCTTATTTTAAAATAATCAAAAATAAAATGGCTTAATTTTTAAAAACTGGCTAAACAAAACTGGAAATGTTACTAAAAGAACAATTTACAGCTAGTGTTAACCATTCCAACATTAATGGGCATTTGCAGCAGACCTATGTGAGCTTCAAAACAGATTGGTTTTGGTTTGATGAAGAAATAGTACTAAAATGATATATAATTTAATTAACATATAAAGAGAATAAACTAGTTGATAACTGTACATATTCCCATCAGCCTATTCAGATGTTTTCTGTTTTCAAATCAAAGAGCATAGCACCATGGGAGAAACACCAATATAGGGGGCTGGTTAAGCTAATAGCAAAGAAACTCCTGGACTGGAATGCAGGAATGGCAGGGCAAGAGCTAAGAGCTGGCCCTGATAAGCTAACATACAGGGGTCAGGGCTGGAATCGCGACACCATGACAACAGTACAGACACAAGGCAAGCACTCCTACAGAACAAAATGACCTACTCTTTGGAACTGACACAGAGTTATTTCCAGCAAGATTGTATGACCCGTCACATGTCCCGTGAGTCAATGAGGACAATTCAAAGATCTTTTAAGAACCAAGCCATTTCCAAGAATCTGTGGCCACCCTAATCGCCCTATCATACCATCCTGTACTTTTTTGTGGAGCTATCTGAAGGAATAAGTGTACAAAAACATACCCCGCATGAAAGACGCCTTACCAGATAACATTCAGGTTTTTCAGAGCAAGGTGAAAACCAGGAGAACTGGCAGAAGAGAACAATCTAGACCAAATAGCCGATTTGGAAAGTGAGATAAATTAGAGAATTTTTCTGGTTTGGCTTTTTTGACCTAGAATTTTCATTTCTCCAGTCTTTCTCCTGGTTTTCACCTCTCTCTGAATAACTCTGTAAGGAATCAGATCCAAGACATTGATAATGCTATATTAAGACACATTAGTAACAACATGCATCGCCATGCTGACATGTACCTAAATGAATATAGCAGCCATTTCCAACACTTGCTATGATGAGTTGTGCTCAACAAAAGAGGAGGTACGTTTTTCAGAAACTCTCATTAATTTCCATTCATTTGTATACGTAGCATTACAGATGCCATGGTAAACATGTGTATTCAACATATGAAGTAACTAGACATCAAACTAAAACCATACGAATGTCATCATTGCATTATATATTATTGGGGGATAAAATAAATCTTATTTATCATGTTACTTTCAAGTAAGCACTCCTTTCATTGGCAGGTTTAATTTTTTAACTGAAGATGATTTAAATACTGTTTGTAAACTGTAATTCTACTTGCCATGAGGTTTCTTGGATTAAGACATGGTAATAAGAACATAATATATTTCTCTAGAAGCAGATGTTCAGTAAAATATAAATATTTAAACGAAAGTCAAAATAAAAGAAAAAACCTTGAGACTGCAGATATTTTTACAGAGCACATTTATTGAAAAACTAATGATGCATTTAACATGTTTTAGTCTTAAAGAAACATACTTTATAGATATATATTTATGTATAGTATCTAAAGATTATCAAGGGTTGTACAGCACAAAAAGCCTTTTTTTAAATAGTCACGACTTCCTAGTTTTGAAATTTGATGTTCATAAATCAGCAGTTCAGTAGTATTATTATACAGAGAAAATCCTTTGTCAATAGGTTGTGCCATCATACATAAATAAAGGATTTAGAACTCATTTTAAGTTCCATTGTCATTTGATGTATACATCAGACACTCCCTTGAGGCATTCATACTTTCAATCCATTCATGACCTTATGAAATTAACCAGATAGATGGTTATAACGTAGTGCAGACAACCATTCCATAACATAACTTCTACGTATGTGAGCAGTGTGAAAAAAAAAAACTGAAGTGACTTTATTACCAAAAATAGTCCTTGAACCGTACAATAGGTTTTTTATTGTCTATGCTATGTGTTGATTATATTTAACACCTTCACTATGTGATCGTGCATACACGATGAGCAGTAGCAGACAGAGCAGACAGAAATCATTTTAACATGATCTGGAGCTATGCGGTATCATTGCAAATGAAATTCGTTTGTTGCAAATGAATTTCATTTGCAGGTTGGCTTCAGATATGTACCGTGTTTCCCCGAAATTAAGACGCTGTCTTATATTTTTTTGCCCCAAAAAAAGACACTAGCAGGGTTATTCAGAGAGAGGTGAAAACCAGGAGAATTAACAATCTAGACCAAATAGCCGATTTGGAAATTGAGATAAATGGGAGAATTTTTCTGGTTTGGCTATTTTGACCTAGAATTTTCACTTCTCCGGTCATTCCCCTGGTTTTCATCTCTCTCTGAATAACCCTGTAGGTCTTATTTTCGGGGTAGGACTTATTTTTTTTTCTAATACCAGTAGAAGACTTGCAAGACAGAAGTGATTGGCAATCAGGCATGCCGTACCCTTTTTAATGGCAATTTGGTAACCAATCGCTGGCCAGAATGCGCGAAGCATGCTTTCACTATGGATTCCTCACAGTGTAAATCTCGTATCACTCCGCCTGTGCCAGCACTAGAGGAAGCATCGGCATATGAGGCTCTGCTCCCTACGCTGCCGCCTCACTTCCTCTGGCGCCGGCATCTCTGATTCCCTCCTGCCTCTCCTGCGGCTCTTCAAGTTGCCCTTAATGCCACCACCAGCCCTGGGAATGATCAAACTAGGTCTTATGTTTGGGATATGTCTTATATTCGGAGAAACCGGTATATGCATATGGTAAAGCGCCAATCACCAAGTGACTGTAAGTAAGGTACACATGTCCATAGAGAAAATTATACATACATATCCATGAAGAAACAATTAAGATCTTATTAATAAATGGATCAATCCTTGATTGTCAACTTATTCCAAAGCTATATGGGACATACTACAACAAAAAGAAAAATATATTTGCACAATATGTCTGAAAATTATGCACTGAGTCACCAAAGGATGTATAATAGAACTCCCAATTTAAAGATCCTTTAACTGGCTCTAGATATAGTCACTTTATAGGTTTTATCTTCTCTTTCTCAGGCACCCATCCACCTCACACCTTCATTACGACCTCCATTCCAAGTTCCTCAGGATTTAAGTAGATAAACACCAGGGCACACTCCAAGTGTAATTCAGCACAGCAAGTTTGGTGTAAAAATAAAGGTGTCAATTGCCAACTTTCATATACTGGAGCCCACTCTGGCTCCTATGTTCATGCCAGTGGAATTTTTACAGAATGAAATTCCCCTAAACTATCTTCATAAACAAACAGAACTATATTATAATAAGTGCTTTATTTGCAAATAAAAAACACCGGCTGATGAAGCCACATGTCTGTAAGGCGAAACGCGTTCTGGTAGCTATATACCTTTTATCGTATATTGTTTCTAGGGAATCTTTATTATAATTCTAATAAATATATTTCTGGTGACTTAATGAGGAAACATACAATTGGAACCTAATAAAAGAATTTCAGTATTTTGTCCAAAAGGGAACTTGGTTCCTCCTGAAAAAATAGTGGAGGAACTTTATTCCCAGGCTTTCCTGTTCAACGTGACTCCTGGGAGCAACCATGAAGATGTAGCACAGGGCTGCACCCTTCTTATGAAAAGGCCCCTTCCCAGACTTCCCAGTAGTGGGAGTTATCCTGAAAATCACTAAATGAGAGTGACATTCAGCGTGATATAAAGTTCACATTGACTATATTGTTAATGTCAGAATTATTCAATTTATAGCCTCTAAACGGTTAAAATTCCTTGACATAACGTAAAAATCATATATTAATGTCTACAAAATCTGGTACTCAGACCTCTCTTGAAGGTCACTCTGCGGTCTCAACTAATTTTCTTGTTTTTGAATCAAAATCAAACCATATTTGTTTCTGTGACCTTTTAAAATATAACCAATAAGTTTCTTTAAAATGTTATTTAAAAAAAGAGAAAAATGTAAATCTTTTTTTTACTTGATGATATTGCTCAAGATATGTTCTGTAAGTTTACGCATATCTCTCCTGGTGGGTGTAAGCTTTGCATGAAACTTGGCAGTTTACACTACTTTGCTCTATGACCTGTATTTTTTTTTTTAAATTGTTTTGAAAGCAATATTTTTACGAAGATAACAATGTTGCTAAGTCTATCAGTGTTATTCAAAGAGAATCGAAAAGTCACCGCACGTTCGGTGGCTTTTCGCTCTCTTCAATTCGGTTCGATTTGGCGATCCCATTTCGGCAACCCTGCGGTTTATTCAGCAAGCACCATGGGGCCACCGAAATGCAGAGAAAAGTCGCCGCAAATCCGCCGAAAACTCACAAAACGAGGGCGAACGCACACCAAAACCAGCAAAAACATCTGGATTAACCCGCCGAAAACGCCGGAAAAACCCAAGCAGGAGCCGATCACACGCAGCTCAGCCTCTGGAAAAAGCCGACACCGCAGACGAATGGAGTGAATAAATTAGAAAAACAGTTTGCTTGAATGTTTGAAAAGTGAAACGCTGTTTGCAAACAAACTACTGAGCGAAAATGTCGGAAATTTACATATGAGGTCCAATGAATAATAATAAAAAGGGCTGTTACACAAAAAATAAGTAAAGTAAAATTATAATTTTTTTAAGAAAAACTGTATTTTTTTAACCCCTTAAGGACCGCTGACGTAATATGTACGTCCTGCCCACGGGTCTCCCTTAGACCCACGAATGTACATAGTACGTCAGCGGCTCCTAACCTCCCTCCCGCCCGATACTCACCTTCCTTGCCGGCTCCCACGGCGTCTATGGCAAGCTTCAAGCTTGCCTCACAGTTTTCTGGGGGCCGGCCGATCCGATGACGTCATGACGCTGCGTGATGACGTCATCGGCAGGCGCCAGAGGTGAAAATACAGGAAGGGGAGGGGGCTCCTTTGGAGCCCTTTATCTCCCTAACCATGTAAGCTACAGTGATGCTTTTTGCACCGCTGGAAAGGGGTGTATGGCATTAACCATTATGCTGCCGGATCATGTTTCGGCGCTAATTGGCGCCAAAACGCAATTCGAACCTGGAGGGGGCTGACATCTTGGATGTCAGCCAAGCCTCCAGGCCCACCCACCCACTGACAACCTCACCATATGTGTGAGGATGTCAGTGGGCCAGTTAACCCTCTACCTGCCATGTTGAGATAAGGGGATCCAAAGGATCCCCCTATCTCCCGATCCGTGGCAGCTAGATGGTCATATTTGACATCATTGGAAAGGTCTGATCATGGCCTTTCCAATGATACCAAACATGACCAGGTTTGGTTTAAAAATAAAATTTTAAATAGTTTCAAAATTTTGTCCTGAGAATAGAAATATTCTGACCGTTTTGTGCTAATTATTTTTAGATGACAGGCTAGGTCCTATTTAACTAAACCCCCCCCATACAAAATTTTTTCTTTTTTTAAAAAAAACATTTTTGTTTTATTATAAAAAAAATTTTAAAAAAGAAAAAAATTTGTATGGGGGGGTTTAGTTAAATAGGACCTAGCCTGTCATCTAAAAATAATTAGCACAAAACGGTCAGAATATTTCTGTTCTCGGGACAAAATTTTGAAACTATTTAGCCGGGGTCTTTTTTGGTGGCTGTAGATTTTGGGGATTAAATTACGAAAAAAGTTTGTTTTTACCATTTTTTCATCATATATCATATTTTTTTTTATAGTAAATTATTCGATATGATGGAAATAATGGTATTTTTAGAAAGTCCATTTAATGGCGGAAAAAACGGTGTATAATATGTGTGGGTTGAATAAACGAGTAAGAAGAAAATTTGACCTAAACACTAACAGCACAGAAACGTAAAAACAGCAGCGGTTTCTTAGATATTGAATTAAAACGGGAATATTTCTATTCGCAATATTTTTACGAAGATAACAATGTTGCTAAGTCTATCAGTGTTATTCAAAGAGAATCGAAAAGTCACCGCACGTTCGGTGGCTTTTCGCTCTCTTCAATTCGGTTCGATTTGGCGATCCCATTTCGGCAACCCTGCGGTTATTCAGCAAGCACCATGGGGCCACCGAAATGCAGAGAAAAGTCGCCGCAAATCCGCCGAAAACTCACAAAACGAGGGGCGAACGCACACCAAAACCAGCAAAAACATCTGGATAACCCGCCGAAAACGCCGGAAAAACCCAAGCAGGAGCCGATCACACGCAGCTCAGCCTCTGGAAAAAAGCCGACACCGCAGACGAATGGAGTGAATAAATTAGAAAAACAGTTGCTTGAATGTTTGAAAAGTGAAACGCTGTTTGCAAACAAACTACTGAGCGAAAATGTCGGAAATTTACATATGAGGTCCAATGAATAATAATAAAAAGGGCTGTTACACAAAAAATAAGTAAAGTAAAATTATAATTTTTTTAAGAAAAACTGTATTTTTTTAACCCCTTAAGGACCGCTGACGTAATATGTACGTCCTGCCCACGGGTCTCCCTTAGACCCACGAATGTACATAGTACGTCAGCGGCTCCTAACCTCCCTCCCGCCGATACTCACCTTCCTTGCCGGCTCCCACGGCGTCTATGGCAAGCTTCAAGCTTGCCTCACAGTTTTCTGGGGCCGCCGATCCGATGACGTCATGACGCTGCGTGATGACGTCATCGGCAGGCGCCAGAGTGAAAATTACAGGAAGGGGAGGGGGCTCCTTTGGAGCCCTTTATCTCCCTAACCATGTAAGCTACAGTGATGCTTTTTGCACCGCTGGAAAGGGGTGTATGGCATTAACCATTATGCTGCCGGATCATGTTTCGGCGCTAATTGGCGCCAAAACGCAATTCGAACCTGGAGGGGCTGACATCTTGGATGTCAGCCAAGCCTCCATGCTCACCCACCCACTGACAACCTCACCATATGTGTGAGGATGTCAGTGGGCTAGTTAATCCTCTAGCTTCCATGTTGAGATAAGGGGATCCAAAGGATCCCCCTATCTCCCGATCTGTAGCAGCTAGATGGTCATATTTGACATCATTGGAAAGGCCTGATCATGGCATTTCCAATGATATCAAACATGACCAGGTTTGGTTTAAAAATAAAATTTTAAATAGTTTCAAAATTTTGTCCCGAGAATAGAAATATTCTGACCGTTTTGTGCTAATTATTTTTAGATGACAGGCTAGGTCCTATTTAACTAAACCCCCCCATACAATTTTTTTCTTTTTTTAAAAAAAACATTTTTGTTTTATTATTATTTTTTTAAAAAAAAGAAAAAAATTGTATGGGGGGGTTTAGTTAAATAGGACCTAGCCTGTCATCTAAAAATAATTAGCACAAAACGGTCAGAATATTTCTATTCTCGGGACAAAATTTTGAAACTATTAAGGCTAGGGTCAGACTAACGCATTTTTCGCGTTGTCTGTGAAAAAGTGCGTTCGAACGAATGGACGCATTTTTTCACGGAATACGCGATAGCGGTCATACGATGCGCCTTTTCGTCCGTGATTTTGTATGGATCATCAATAAAACACTTTTTGTGTCTGGACGTTATGTTGGCCGGACATTAGCAGCGTCTGACGTCTCCCAATCACGCACACACGCCTCTAGCGGATGCAGCGCACTCTGTACGTCCGTACTAGAGGTTTGACGTTCTAGAAAAAATGCGTTCGTTTGCCACTTGCGTTGCACGGACGAACTTTCGTGCGGCCGTACTTCGTGTGTTCCCCGGCATTGGACGTCATTTGCTGCTAGCACGGCCGTGATTTCGTGCGTCTAAACGCACGTTAAGACTGCTTTCGTCTGACCCTAGCCTTAGCCAGGGTCTTTTTTGGTGGCTGTAGATTTTGGGGATTAAATTATGAAAAAGTTTGTTTTTACCATTTTTTCATCATATTTCATTTTTTTTTTTATAATAAATTATTCGAAATGATGGAAATAATGGTATTTTTAGAAAGTCCATTTAATGGCGGAAAAAACGGTGTATAATATGTGTGGGTTGAATAAACGAGTAAGAAGAAAATTTGACCTAAACACTAACAGCACAGAAACGTAAAAACAGCAGCGGTTTCTTAGATATTGAATTAAAACGGGAATATTTCTAACATTGAAGCCTATGGGATTTGCCTGAATAAACCTGCCGAATTAAACCACTGAATGACAGGGCATTTAGGGAACCTTTCACTGCTGGTTTTTGTTCTCTGAATAGCCAAAGCATTGCTTCTCTATGGGGATTTCACTGCCCTTGAACAGGCACCGTATGTGTAGGCAATCCACTGGACAGCCGAATGGCCAAGAAAGGTAACCCTTTCGGCTGCCATTCGGATCTCTTTGAATTACCCTGTATATTGTATGTTTGATAGCAGTATTGGTGCTGTTGATGTGTGTATGTTATAGCAAAGGTATATCATGATATATACTTCTGTGTTGTTTGCATATGCAGAAGATTTTCACTCTTCTTCTACTGACATAAATGTACGACTTTATGCATAAAATCTTTCTTTCTGGAAAATAAGTAAATCCACTTCCAAAATAATGGGCCTTATTCCAGATGAACCATTAGTATAAATGAGTGATCCTTGAGCATAACGACCCCTCTCGCTTATACTAACGACTGCCATTTCATCTGAGCCATAAACATCTTTTGTACTTTATATAATGAGCACATATTTTGGGGGCAGCCAGAGAATAATAAGTGACTCTAAGTAACTAATTTTTCTCATCTGTAGACGGTAATAATAAAAAATAAAAAGCGGGCTAGTAAAACCTAGTGATGTGATCAGATTTTGCCATTCCTGCCTCACACATTGTCTCAGTGAGAAATTATTACCTCTCTTCGTCAGGTCTGGATCAGTATAGCTGATAGGAATACTCTCGAAAGCTTGTCTTTTAACCCCTTAACGCCGCAGGACGTACATTTACGCCCTGCATTAGGTGGGCTTTGATGCCGCAGGACGTAAATGTACGTCCTCTGCGTTTACAGCCCCCCTCGCTGAATACTTACCTCCTCCGGTCGCTCCCACGCTGCTCTGACTCCCGCGGAGTCAGATCAGTGTGATCCCTCCTCCGGCGCTGTGATGTCATTTTCAGGCGTCCCCCCCCCGCCGGAGCAGGGGAAGCGCCTGGAGGGGAGGGATCCTTCGGATCCCTCTATCTCCCGATCGCCTGGTCCCCGGCGGCTGTGGCCAGCATCGCTGGAAGGGTCACAGCCTGACCTTTCCAGCGATGTATGGGGGGTTAACCCCTTAGCTGCCAGGTCGCGACCGGGCACTAATTTGTGCCCGATCGCGGCCTATTTCCGGTGGGGGCCGCCATCTTGGATGGCAGCCCCCACCTCTGGGTCACCCCCCGGTCAACTGACTCATCGCGCCATGCGCGATGATGTCAGTTAACCGGGAACCCCCTAGCTGCAAAGGGATTTCCTATGGAAATCCCTTGCAGGAGATAGGGGGGTTCTTTTTTTTTTTTTTTAATGCAGCACTATTGTTCACATTTCAATTATAATGTGAACAATGATGCTTCACTAATGATTTTTTTTTTTTGGGGGGTTTAGCTAAAATCACGCAATTTCTCCCCAAAAAAAAATGGGTTCCCCGTTCTAATTTTTTTAACAAATCTACCCAATAGAATATGACCGCAGAGCCTCGGATAATAAAATTTTTAAAAAAAAACACTTTACACACTGTGGAAGATTGGAATTTTATTGAAAATTCTCATTTTTTTACATTTTTTGTTAAAGCATTTTGGCAGGGCATGACATATACATATAATAATGATATATTATTAATCTGCCGAGTCTGACGGAAAGAACGATATATAATTTGTCTGGGTGGTATAAGAATACGTGACTTAAAAATGGTCAAAATGAGCTCAGCAAACTTCTACTTCCGAAACAGCGCCGAAGTTGTAAAATTACTCCCGTCCTTAAGGGGTTAAATGTAACGTTAGTCCAATAAAAAAGGTATAACTACAGATTGCTATACTCATGATTTAAATATATATATATATACATTTCATTGACTTTGTATGATTTACTTTTAAGTGTTATATGATCAAAATACCCTTAAAATACTTAGGTGCATATTAAATATCTACATGTGATACAAATTAAACATGAACAATTTAACAAGTTTACAATAAACATTTGAAGGATATTGTAGGAACTATGATCATTCCATGCAAATTGAATGGTCACAGTTTCCTGAGTGTCCTCCCACCCCACCACCCTCCTCAGTGGTATCCCACAGGGCTGATTCAAACAACTGTGTTTATTTAATTTCCATTTTAATGTTCAATTTAATGTATGCAATGTCCATAACAGGGTGATACTTTCAAAATATACAGAAAGACAAGTATAGGAGTTCAGTACTCAACAATTTACCTGTAACAGGATCATGATTATGTGCAGGCTGCTTAACCCCAACCCCCTTTCCCTAAAGGCAAATTTTCCATCAGTAAAGTCATAGGGCTCTATTACATTCCTTGCGCAAACGTTAACGTGTGTGCAAAAACGCATTAACGCGAAGCGCAAAACCCGATGCGCAGAACGTCGTATTAAATGTCCACGCAAAAAATGTGCATTAACGTCTACCGGGGGTGAACCTGCGCAAACCCTTTGCGAGCGTAATGTACTTTGCGCGTCCTATACTTAACATTGTGAGTGCAAATGCGTTTGTGCGCTGGTACGCAGATATCTATGCGCAAATATTAATGGACAACGTTTGCACACATAATTTTAACGTCTTTTAAAAGCTGGTGTTAATGGCAAATCTGAACGTCCTGGCCGAACCCAAATACACCAGCCAAAAAAAAAAAAAAATACAGCACAGTATAGTTACACATTCTACACATACCCAAACAATAAAATTGAGACGTTGTGCGTGTTTTTATTATTGCTGCAGCATATATACTCAGATTAGTTTTGACAGGTGCAAAAACTTAACGGGAAACAATTGTGGTTCTTAACCCCTTAGTGACCGGGCAGTTTTACACAAATCCGTCTTTTAGTGACCGCTGCTGTTTTCACGTTTCTGTGCTGTTAGTGTTTAGGTCAAATTTTCCTCTTACTCGTTTATTCAACCCACACATATTATACACCCTTTTTCCCGCCATTAAATGGACTTTCTAGAAATACCATTATTTCCATCATATCGAATAATTTACTATAAAAAAAATATGAAATATGATGAAAAAATTGTAAAAACACACTTTTTCGTAATTTAATCCCCAAAATCTACAACCACCCAAAAAGACCCTGGCTAAATAGGTTCAAAATTTTGTCCCGAGACTAGAAATACCCAATTTTTACATGAGTTTGCTTTTTAACCCCTTCACTGCTGAGACAGTTCACCTATGTGCGCTGCGCTCATTCTGACCATTTTGTGCTAATTAATTTTAGATGACAGCCTAGGTCCTATTTAATTAAACCCCCCCAGACATTTTTTATTTTATAAATTTTTTTTATTTTTTTTTTAAGACCAAACCTGGTCATGTTTGGTATCATTGGAAAGGCCATAATCAGGCCTTTCAAATGATGTCAAATATGACCATCTAGCTGCCATGGATCGGGAGATATGGGGATCCTTAGGATCCCCTTATCTCTACATGGCAGCTAGATGGTTAACTGGCCCACTGACATCCTCACACATATGGTGAGGTTGTCAGTGGGTGGGGGGGGACCTGGAGGCTTGGCTGACATCCAAGATGTCAGCCCCCCTCCAGGTTTGAATCGTGTTTTGGTGCTGAAACGTGATCCGGCGGCGAAACAGTTAATGCTATACACCGCTAAAAAGGGGAGACTCTCCCCTTTTCAGCGGTGTAAAAATCATCTCCCTAGCTGCAATGGTTGGGGAGATAGAGGGCTCCGAAGGAGCCCCCCCTCCCCTCCATTGCTTTGCATGGGGACGCCTGCTGATGACATCGCCACGCAGCGTGGCGACGTCATCAGCCTCACCTGCCCATGTAAATCACATGGGCAGGCTTCCTCCCTGCCAGATCGCCGAGGTATCCAGCGAGGGAGGTGAGTATCGGGCGGGAGGGGGATTAGGCGCCGCTGACGTACCCTGTACGTCCGCGGGTCTAAGGGAGACCTGTGGACAGGACGTACAGGGTACGTCAGGGGTCCTTAAGGGGTTAATCCTAATTGGCTGAATCGTGTGAAAAACAGTCCGCACACCGATTCCTGTGCGCAGTGTTAATGCGCGTTTTTGTGCGTCTTTTTTATGCGCGTTATTTTTTGAAGGTTGAAAAAATGCGCTCGGATTGTAATACCAGCGTTAATTTACGCGCGTTCAAATTAATTCGCTGTGTGAGTGTTTTTGCGCAAAGAATGTAATAGAGCCCATAGAATTTTAGAAAGAATTCAGTAACACTAGTCATACGTTGGTTTCTATTTCTCTAAAGAGATTAAGCTTAAGACACTTACCAATTCTGAAAACCTCCACTTTACTGCTCCTTATGTTTTCTTTGTCTGAAAAGTACCTTCGGTAACGGTGATCATAGTCAAGATTCGTATAATTAAAAATTGCTATCAAAAGCCCAGCCAAACCATAAAAGTGCTTTTATAAACTAAGTATATCAATGTTATCATTTTTTAAATTGGAAGAATGCTTTTTTTTCTGCAAAAAGCAGAAAGTATCTCAAAAATTGCATTTTATACACATACACCTACACACACTTATAAATAATTTTTTCTAGAATGTAGTAAAAATAAAATTTGTTTGGGGTAGCGGACAAACTACAGCATGAATTTTAAGTAGATATTAACCCCTTCACTACCAAAGAAAACCACTGTGAGTAACCAGCGTTTTTGGAAAAACATTTTTAACCCCTTCACTGCAGATGACGTGTGGGGAACATCCTCATAGACTCCCACTGTATGAGGAGGACGTTCCCCACACGTCATCTGCTAGCGGGAGCCCGAGAGAGATACTCACCTCCCTCCTCCGGGGTATCGCGGCGCTCTGACTTCCCTGAAGTCAGACACCGCTTTTAAGACCCTCCCGACATAAATTACGTCATTTTCAGGTGGGGAGACTGCCTGAAAGGAGGGGGCGGATCCTTTCGGATCCCTCTCCCTCCCGATCGGGAGGACCTAGTGGGAGAAGATAGGCACTGCTTAAAAGGGGAGAGTCTCCCCTTTTAAGCGGTGCCTGACTGTAACCCCTGAGGCAACGGGATGCGGTCCGGCGCCATTCGGCGTCGAATCGCGGCCTAGGTCCGGTGGGGGCCGCCGTCTTGGATGGCAGCTCCATCTCCAGGTCTCCCCTCATTACCTGACGTCATCGCTCATGACACGATGATGTCAGTTAGCCGGGAACCCCTTGCTGCCCGGTGGATTTCCAAAGAAAATCCCAAGGTAGAGATAGGGGGTTCTTTTGATCCCCCATAATTCCCGAATGGTGGCAGCTAGAGGGTCATGGTTGTGTCATTTGAAAGACATGACTATGTTCACTGTAAGAAAAAAAATAATATATTTTTAATTTTTTTTAAAAATGAAAGGGTGTTTTTTTGTGTGTGTTATTTTTATTAACCACTTCGCTGCTGAGGACGCGCTCAGCACGTCCTCAGCATTCCCGCTGGTGTGCTGAGGACGCGCTGAGCGCGTCCTCCCATTGGGGTCAGCGTTCGGCCGGGTTCCGGCCGATCGCTGGCCCCTCCGGTGCGGGCTGACATCCTGGATGTCAGCCCGGCATCCGGAACAGCAGCCGCCGGAATTTGGTGTCATCGCGGCAGCGCGATGACACCAAATTCAGGTGCCCCCCCCGCATGTGCGGAGGAGGCGCCTGAAAGGGAGGGGGGAGGTCCTTCGGACCTCTCTCCCTCCGATCGGCGACTCTGCGGGGGTTAACCCAGGCACCATTTGGAAGGGCACAGCCTGCCCTTCCAAATGATGCCTGGCATTAACCCCTGGGGAGCTGGATCGCAAATCGGCGCTGAAAAGCGCCGGTTCGCGATCCTTCCCGGAGCTGGCCGACATCTTGGATGTCGGCCAAGCCTCCGGGAACTCCCCCTGAGGACTGGCGTCATCGTGCGTAGCACGATGACGCCAGTCCTAGAGTTAACCCTTAACTGCCACCAACGGTGGAGATAGGGAGTTCCAATGAACTCCCTATCTCCCGATCCGTGGCAGTTATGGGGTTAAATTTTGGTATGGTTGGATCGGCCAGAGCATGGCCGTTCCAACGATACCAAACACTACAGTGAAAAAAGTTGTAAAAAAAAAAAAAATGAAAAATAAAAATAAAAAAATTTAAAAAAAAATTATAAAAAAAAAAACACTTTTTTTTTATTTTTTTTGGTTTGTTAGTGTAGCAATATTGTTCCCATTTCAATTATAATGTGAACAATGATGCTGCACTAACGATTTTTGTATGCGGTGCGTTTGTTAAAAATAGTGTAATTTTCCCCAAAAAAAAATGTAACGAGACCCCATCTCTAATTTTTTTAACAAGCGCACCCCATACAAAATATAACCGCAATTGCTCGCATGTTAAAATGTGAAAAAAAATACTTTACACATTGTAAATTATTGAAAATACATATTTTATTGCATTTTTTGTTATAATATACAGACATGACATAACGTATACATATAATAATGACATATTATGAATCTACCGAGTCTGACGAAAAGAACGATATATAATATGTCTGGGTCATATACTAAAATAAGCCTTCAAAACACGTTTAAACATGATGCGCAAAACAGGTAAAAATGACCTCAGCACAGGGGCGGGAAAAGCCTCAGCAGCGAAAGGGTTAATGCAGCAATATTGTTCCCATTTCAATTATAATGTGAACAGTGATGCTGCACTAATGATTTTATTCTAGGGGGGTTTGCTAAAAATCACGTAGTTCTCGCTGGGTGCGATGACGTCAGTTTTATGTGCCCTTTGGACCCCTCTCCCTCCTCAATGACTAAAAGTAAAGAAAAAAAAAAAGAGAGAGGGGCATTGCTGGAAAGGGCACAGTCTGCCCTTTCCTGCGGTGCCACTCTTTAACCTCTTATGTGCCGTGTTCTGAAGTTCATCAGTTCTGTATCCTTGCAGGATCAGCTGTGAGCCAGTTACATTCCCAGCAGGTTTTAAAAAATGTTAGCCCCTCGGGCATCATGCCCACATTGCTAAAACTTGAGGGGCACGAATTAAATTACTTGCATTATAGTCTCATGCACTACACTTAATGCATATTTTATAAATAAATGCATTTCCTGATGAACGTTCTTTCTTTTTGAGAGCAGGAAATGGAGGACTAGTATGCTTTTCTCAAATCCTGATCTTATGTTGTAATATCTGTAACATACAAACAACAAAACATGCTCTTCTCCTTAAGTAGTCAGGCGGCATTTTGTCAGAAAAGTGGTGTTTTTTCTGAATACAGAGGACCCAAAGATATCAGCTTTAATGGCACAGAATAAGCCTGAAGAAGCACTAAAAGCGTTATATGAGTGCATCTTAAAATAATATGCAGAGAGATAATACATTTCTTTCCTTAATAATATACAATGGCAGTTGTCATTTCAAATATCAGACAATTGGGAGTATATGTGTACTCAGAACTCTACTTTCCACAATCCATCAAGGATTTCAGCAGGGTTTGAAATAACCACTTATTATCTCTTTAATTCTACAGTTTTATAAGTACTTCCATGTTTATTAACCCCGTTACTAAGAGGTGGTTTTCCATATACACACTGTCAGAAACCAGTGGGATTATTGAAAACTACTTTCCATTGTCCAAAGTGCATCACTGTGCAAAAATGTCTATATATACACCTTGTTCTTGAACCCAGGACATACTTGAAAACGAGAGAAATCACAATGTATCCTTCCTGGTAAAATACTCTGCAAATAAATACTAGATAAATGTAGATACTCGAGTATACCGCTAGATTTTGGTGACAAAAATTTACCTTAAAATTGGAGGGGTCACGTTATATACGAGACATCTGCATCGCATGTAAAAAATAAAAAAATAAAAAAATTGACTTGCTCAGGGATCCCAAGTTTTGATAGTTTCCCTGAAGTGAATGTAGGCTCCCTGATGCCGGCAAACACTTCAGGAACTCACAGATTTTGGAGGTGGGATCCATCACATCCGGAGGGCACCCTTGGATTAAGCCAATCAGAACAGAGCATGTACCCTCGCTCTTCGCAGCATGCCGGGAGGTGTCATTTTCTGGCTTCCGGCTCCAGCAGGCATTCTCATCCACTGCATCGTTCACCAATAGCCAGCCCCACACTATTGTTGCCACATCCTGACGTCACTGCAGACGAGCTGCGCAATTCTCCTCACATTCTGAATAGCCTGTGTTAAGGGAACCTCGAAGGATTTTAATGGTTTATCGGTACAGTATACTTTTATAATTTTGCTCCTCGTGTTATATTAGTGCCAGTGGTTTTGGAACTGTGGGGCCATAGAAGCAGCTTCAATCAAGTGAGTAGGTGAGCAGAGGGATGAGTTGCATCAGTGATGTGGTACGCTAATCTGAAGAGATGGGTTTTGAGGGATTTCATGAAGGCCTGAAGGTCAGGGAGAGTTTGATAGGGTGAGGCATTCCACAGGACTGGTGCTGCCCTTGAGAAGCCTTGGAGGCGAGAGTTGGCCGTGCGTGTGTAGACCGATGACAGGTCGAGATCACCTGCTGCACGGAGTTGTCTAGATGGGACGTGCTTGCGGAGTAACAAAGACATGTAGGGAGTGGTTGAGTTATTGAGTGATTTGAGCGTGAGCCTCAGTATTTTAAACTGTATCCTCAAACGTACAGGAAGCCAATGGAGGGACCAGCGTGGGGAGGTACGCGAGGTGTGTTTAGTGAAAAAAATAAGCCTGGCCCCTGCATTCATTACAGATTGCAAAGGGGCAATACGGGAGTTGGGGAGGCTAATGAGGATCGAGTTGCAGTAGTCGAGTCGTGAAATGACAAGAGCATGAACCAGCACTTTTGCGGTATCGTGTGTCAGAAAGTTTTTCATTTTTTATGAGTTATAATTATGGCAGCATATGAATCCACACACTGCTGGGAAGTTCCCGGCAGTGTGTGGATTCATATGCTGCATTAATTATACTGCAGAGAGGCGCTGCCCGGCAGTAGGCGTATTCATATGCTGCATTAATTATACTGCAGAGAGGTGCTGCAGCATATGAATCCGCACACTGCCAGGCAGTATAATCAATGCAGCATATCAATCCACACACTGCCAGGCAGCATCTCTGCAGTATAATTAATGCAGCATATGAATTCGCACACAGCCGAGCAGTGCCTCTCTGCAGTATAATTAATGCAGCATATGAATCCGTGCTATGCCCGGCAGTGTGCGAATTCATAAGCTGAATTATACTGCAGAGAGGCGCTGCCCGACAGTGTGCGGATTCATATACTGAATTTTATATCAAGTCAGGAGGCTTCATATTTTGCATTCTCTTTTCTTTACTAAAACATCAGCAGCAAGGAAAGTTTACATAGCAACAGCAGTAACCAATCAACAACAAGAGTGTAGTAAGTCCTTAGCCACGCCCTCTTTTCTTGCTGCTGGCGACCAGGTGAGACGTTTTCAAAACAGCTCCTGGTTGCCAGGCTTTAATTTAGGTGTAATTTGTCACTGTTAGGTTTATTATGTAATTTTATACTCAGATTTATTATATGTACTGTGCACCTGATTGTTTTTTTCCTAGGTTTCCTCCCTGCTGTGTGGGCACTCTCCCGCCTGCAGGTGCGCTTTGCTCGCGTTGCGCGACTTGCGGCGCCCCATCGTAATTTACTTTGTTTTAACAGCTCTGTTTTCTCCTTAAGGTTCTTTATCCCCCCTTTCTTTGTGTTTTGCGCGGCCCGCCGCCTTCCCGCGAGTGCGCGACTAAACTTTCTCCTCAGGATAGTATGGCTTTTCGTCCGTGCGCACTCCGGCGGCCATCTTAGTTCTAACCAGCAATTGCCGCCATTCGGGACATCGCGTCTTCGCGTCCCGATGCAAACTAGCAGGTCAGCACTTACATGTTAAACGGCCTCAGGTTCTATTTATATAAATAAATTATTATTTTTGGTGGGATTTCTGTCTGCCCAACGTAAACATCGGGTAAGCCCCGATACGCTTATACTATATATATACAAATAAATATTATTTCTTCTGGTGGGATCTGTCCCATGAAGGCATCGGGTGAGCCCCGATAGATAGATATAGATATATATATATATAAAAATAAAATTTTCTGACAGGATATCTGTCCCACGAATGCATCGGGTGAGCCCCGATAAGTAAGTAAGTATGTGTATATATATATATATATAAAAATAAAATTTTCTGACAGGATATCTGTCCCACGAATGCATCGGGTGAGCCCCGATAAGTAAGTAAGTAAGTATGTATATATATATATATGTAAAAATAAAATTTTCTGACGGGATATCTGTCCCACGACGGCATCGGGTGAGCCCTGCTAAGCTTATATATATATATAAACAAATATATTATTTATCAGGCGGGATATCTGTCCCATGAAGGCATCGGGTGAGCCCTGCTAAGCTTATATATATAAACAAATATATTATTTATCAGGCGGGATATCTGTCCCATGAAGGCATCGGGTGAGCCCTGCTAAGCTATATATATATATTATTATTATTATTATTCTTTATTTATAAAGCGCCAGCATATTCCGCAGCGCTGTACAATAAGCACAGTATAGACAGGGTTACAATACATTGAACAACATTTGACAAACAGTACAGGAGGAGATGAGGGCCCTATTCCCGTAGGAACTCACAATCTAGGAGGGTTGGGGTTGGAAACAGGAGGAGAGGACTGTAAGGTGAGAGTGATTGATGGTTGCATCAGTGAGTTGGGTGGTAGGCTTCCCTAAATAGGAATGTTTTCAGGGAGCGTTTGAAGGAAGAGAAGTTAGGGGAAAGTCTGACAGCACGAGGGAGAGCGTTCCAGAGAGTGGGGGCTGCGCGTGAGAAATCCTGCAATCTATCATGGGAAGAGGTGATGCGGGGAGAAGCTAGGCGCAGGTCACTGTTTGACCTTAGGGAGCGGGCTGGGGTGTATTTGGTGATTAGTGAGGACAGGTAGTGGGGCGCTGAGTTAGTGAGGGTATATATAAACAAATATATTATTTATCAGGCGGGATATCTGTCCCACGAAGGCATCAGGTGAGCCCTGATAAGCTTATGTATATAAACAAATATATTATTTATCTAACGGGATATCTGTCCCACGAAGACATCGGGTGAGCCCTGATAAGCTTATATATATATATATATAAGTATATTATTATTCTGGCGGGATCTGTCTGTCCCACAAAGGCATCGGGTGAGCCACAACACATTAATTTATAATGAATATATTATTACCTTCCTGACGGCTAGTACAGGATTTTTCTGTTTGGCCACACTAAACATCGGGTGAGCCCTGATATATATCCCTATAAATTTTAATATATATATATTACCTCAACAGGTGAGTCCCGTTATTCTGTTTTCCATGGATCCTCCTCAGCTCCCCACCAATCCAGAGGAGCTTTCGGCCTGGCTTTTATCTGCCATTCAGAAACACTGTCCATAGCTTGGCAGCCAAGCCCCGCTTCCCCAGCCAGAACCTCCGGTCCTTTCTAGGGCCCAGTCACCGGCCCTTTCTGAGGGCTCCCATTCGGTTCATTCTGAGGCTGCCGTGCCATCTCGTAAAATACTCTGGAAGGGTTAATCTGAGTCCGCTGGCTAGGGTAAGGGCCCTGCTACAAACTCCTCCTGCACTTCTGTCCCCAAAGAAGGGGACGATGATTATGACATAGATATTTACCAGGCTCACTACCCGAGGAGGACGGAGCCAATACCACAGGTGATCCACCGACTACTGCAAGCTCGACGGGTGAGCCCCGTTCTGATAGCTTAGCGATCGTGCCCTTCTCTACCGCTCCAACACCGCCTCGCTCCTTGGTGTCCTCGGATACCCCAGCGCCACTCCTCGACGCTAGAGGAGCTCCCCCCTCCTTTTTCGATCCATGCACTACCACCCACCCCAGGTCTTCGGCCTGGCTCCCGCCTGACCACACAGCGGAGTTTCTGCTCTTCTGGCTACGCGGTCTCTTAGTTAAAAATTTCCAGGGCGCATCTGTGGGCAGGATGCCCTTGCCCGACGCTGCCTGACAAGGTATCTCTTACGCCAGAGTTTGACGTGGATTTCGTCTCCTTTCTGGGCAAGGTTGGCAGGGATCCTTGTCAAAGTCGAACAGGGCTTCCGCATCGCCCAGGACAAATGCTGGAGGTTTCAGGCCCGCTCGTCACGGTGGACGAAGCACTACCTTCTGGAAACATAGAAACTGTCGGCAGATAAGAACCTTTCGGCCCATCTAGTCTGCCCAATTACATGGATACTTTACCTGGATTTACCTTTTGTTTAGGATAGCCTTATGCCTACCCTGCTCGGCCTGCAATGGTCCGTGAATGGGCACAGCGTGCCCTCTGTCTTTAGGTAACGCCAATGTCAGCATCTCTTCTGCACGCCGCAATGAGGCGCTTTTTCGCTTTGATGCTAATTTAACAAGTATGTGCTCCAAAGAATTGGGTCCTGCGGCCAAGGGGTTTTTTTTTTGGGGACCTCTTCTTAAAAGAATCGAATCATAAGGTTAACATCTATACCAACCTTCCGACTCTTGGGTCCTACGAATCGTATCTGGTTTCTTGATAGACTTTTCCCAGGTTCCCTTCCAGTCTGTTTTCCCCATACAATGTGTTCTGGTACACAAGAAGTCTGGGGACCTTCGCCCGGTCTTAAACTGGATAGTCTTCAATCCCTTCTTGTCCTATCGACACTTCACAATGGAGAGCACACATCTACTCATTGGTCTCCTATCCATCCTGCACCACCGACAGTTCACCTGCCTACCTTTCGGCCTCAGCTCCGCACCATGGTGCTTCAATGAAGCTCCTCTTACTGGCCATGGCCTCCATATATTCACAGGGCATCAGGTCTCTCATATACCTGGACAATATCTTCGTACTGGCTCAAGATCCGGTCCTGTTTTCCCATCACACGGCCCTAGTGCTTACTCTCCTGTAAGACCTCTGGTTCATTACCAACATGGACAAGTCAGCTTGTCGCCCAGCCCAAGTCATCACCCTTCTCCCTGGCCCACTGCATTATCGGGCGATGCAACGTCAGAAAACCACGTGCCTCAGTCTCAATCCCTCCTACGACCAGCTGGTCCCTATCACTCCTGAGGCTCGAGTGGAACCCTGTGGTGGCTGCGCCTCATGGAAGCCTGGAATGGGTGGGCCATTTTTGGCTCTCTACCGGACTTCGTATCGGAATCGGACGCCAGCCAGTCGGGTTGGGGAGCGACTTGCGGACCTGTATCCACGGGTGGGGCATGGACGCCAGAGGAACAGCCGCTTCACATCATCTGCCCTCTACTCCTTTGGGTCAACCTGTTTACTTCCCGCTTGACCCACCAGATGCAGACTGGCTTCAGTTGGCTTACGGACCTGCAGGCGGCAGCGGTGGATGCTTTCCTCCCACCATGGCCCCATCGAGGAGCCTACACTGTTTCCCCGTTCACGATGCTCACGTGCACGCTTCAAGAAGTCCGCAGATGGATGGTTTCGACTTCTACTCATGCCTCTATGGGATGCACAGAGCTGGTTGCCACTGACACTACAACTCCCTTGTCTACTCCTGCCCGCTGCTGCCGTCCTTTTCCATCCATTCTTCTGGACCCTCAAGGCAACCCTAATCCAGTGGTATTGGAGGGCAATCTTCCACTGGTGGCTTGGACAATTTCCGGGGACCCTGCATGCTACCAGGCTTATCAGCTGCGGCTCGCTCCCTATTATGGGAATCCTGGACTTCTGGCACGCAAAAATGTTACGCCTGGGGAAATTTGGTGTGGTTGGTGTGTGCCTGATCCTGCTACAGCCCCTCTAATTTGTTGGCGAGCCTTTCCACGACCGGCAAGTCCTATCATCACCTGGTTCCGCTCGACCATCTCGGTGGCTCACGCTCCCCTGGGTGGCGTTTCTGTGTGTTGTCTCCTCAAGGGCGTTAGGCTCGCTCGCCGCCGGCCCCAAATAATATACTCACTTTTGGGATGTGGCGCTTGTTTTGGAGTTCCTGCGTAACTGGCCAGATACTACTCGCTGTTCCTGCGTCAGCTCTTGATGTATTCTAACCATCATTTTGTGTTTGGGGTCCTTTAGACGTGTTTTGGATGCTAGAGCCTTCGATGCGCACGCTATGGTTTTCTCTCCTAAGGGAGTCGTTTTTCACGCTTACTAGATGTACAAAAACCCCCTTTTTCTAAGGTTTTCTACCCTATGTGTCGCTAGGTGCGTTACGAACTACCTCTCCCACTTAGGCTCTTTGCGCTCCCCTCCGGTTGGCCAGCTCTTGGTCTCCTATGTTTCCACTTACAATCCTGTTTCCTCGCCTACACTTTCTAGAGGGGTCCCCTGGCTGCTCTCCCTAGCAGGTGTTGCTCCTCACTTCGGCGCTCACTCCGTGCGGGGTGCAGTGGCTTCTTCTGTTGCGGTCGCCGGCGGCTCCCTGTCCGACATACTAGCGGCTGCTGATTGTTCTAGGGCGGTCACCTTTCGTACCTTTTATTTTCGCCCTCGTTCTCATGCATCTGGGGCTCTGGTGCAGCTTTAAAACTGCAAAATATGAAGCCTCCTGACTTGATCTTGATATAAAATTGTGGATTATTCCAGCCTTGGTGTTAGAATAATCTTAATTTTAATAAAGACAGGAGGCGAATATTTTTCCCGCCCGCCCATACCCGGGATTGCTCACATTGTACCGGATTTACTGCTATATTCGATTAAAAAAATAAAAATAAAAATATAATAATAATAATAATATATAAATAAATAAATAAATAAAAAATAATATAAAAAAAAAATAAATTATAATAATAATAATAATAATAAAAAATAAATAAATTTTGAATAAAGGATGTAATTTACGTATCTACACTTCTTCGACTTTTGTCCATTATTGTCTAACTATTTTTCATTCCCCTTAGTAGGGTTTGCATGTCTCATTGGCCTAGCCTACGGCTACTGTCTCATAATTGATTTAACTATTGATAATTCTTCGCTTTGACTGGTCAGTTAGTTAGCTGTTGATTGGCAAGCCTCCATCACATGGTACTTTCACGTATCCTCTGCTTTCTCCGTAGCTTGATTTGCTTCTGCGGCCCTGTTGGTCTCCCATCGTTTCGGACGCCCGTTGGCTTCCAGTTCTGCGACTGACCATCTCGTTGACTCCTACCTAGTCTTGGCTTTCACCTCTTCAGTTTCCGGGTTCTTCCTACTTCTTGGATTTCTGGAATTTCAACTTCACGTCTCTCCTGCTCGTTCGGCATACAAGAAAAGAGGGCGTGGCTAAGGACTTACTACACTCTTGTTGTTGATTGGTTACTGCTGTTGCTATGTAAACTTTCCTTGCTGCTGATGTTTTAGTAAAGAAAAGAGAATGCAAAATATTCGCCTCCTGTCTTTATTAAAATTAAGATTATTTTAACACCAAGGCTGGAATAATCCACAATTATACTGCAGAGAGGTGCTGCCCGGCAGTAGGCAGAATCATATGCTGCATTAATTATACTGCAGAGAGATGCTGCAGCATATGAATCCGCACACTGCCAGGCAGTGCCTCTCTGCAGTATAATTGATGCAGCATATCAATCCACACACTGCCAGTCAGCGTCTCTTTGCAGTATAATTAATGCAGCATATCAATCCGCACACTGCCGGGCAGTGCTTCCTTGCAGTTTAATTTAGCATGTGAATCCGCACACAGCCGGGCAGCGCCTCTCTGCTGTATAATTAATAGAGCATCTAAATTCGCACACTGCCGGGCAGCGCCTCTCTGCAGTATAATTAATGCAGCATATCAATCTGCACACTGCCGGGCAGTGCTTCCTTGCAGTTTAATTTAGCATATGAATCCGCACACAGCCGGGCAGCGCCTCTCTGCTGTATAATTAATAGAGCATATGAATTCGCACACTGCCGGGCAGCGCCTCTCTGCAGTATAATTAATGCAGCATATGAATCCGCGCGCTGCCCAGCAGGGTGCGGATTCATATGTTGCATTAATTATACTGCAGAGAGGTACTTCCCAGCAGTGTGTGGATTCATATGCTGCATTGAAACTTATTGGTTAAAAAGCCTTGTTTCTTTAAAAGACGTTAGGAAACCTAAAATTTCACCCAAAAAAATCCTAAAAATCCTAAAAGAATAAATAAGTAAAGCAATTTACATTCTATTGGTAGTAATCTACCCATTCTTAAATAAGCAATAAAAAACAGAATAACTCATAAAAAAGCGAAAAACCAACTGATCCGAATCGCCTAAAATTATCCGAATCGCTGAAATGAAATGATCCGATTCGCCAAAATGATCCGAATCACCGAAAATGATCTGAATCACCGAAATGATCAAAATCGCCAAAATGATCCGAATCACTGAATGATCCGAATCACCGAATCGATCTGAAATTTTCGGATGGTCGATATTTCGTTTTCAGAAATACTCCCGAAATAGGAAAATGGTGAATTTCATCCGAATTTTAATTCGGAACGAAACAAATTGCACATCTCTATTCTTTACAACTCATCTTGTTTCCAGTGCTAGCTTGCCCCTCATCTCTGCTGTTCAGTCTGCAATTCTCCAGCTGTGCACTGTTGTCTGTAACCATAGAAGGCTATCAAGAGTGGGCAGAATTGACAGCCTTGCAGATGGGTGGACCTGCTGCTCACTATGATCATTTGAATGAAATGGTCATGGTGGCTAGGGTGTCCCTTTCGTTGCACTCAACATATTAACAGTTTTTTTTATTTTTGCATCTTTTTTGTGCAAACGTTTGAGCTACGTTAAACTGTTAAGTAAAGCGGAGTTCCCTGCAATCTATATATTGCTTCTAATTACAGGTTTAATTTAATAGTCAGAAAAGCATAAGCCTCCAGGTTATTGATCACAACAAAGACCATGTCATGTACCAAGACTATCAGAGTGAATTCTGCTTTAGGCAGGAACAACTGATCTCATAAAAGAAGGACAAAGGACTTACCGGAACACTTTTAAGTGAATAGAGTTTAGCAAAACACACAATGAAGTTTAAGTGGACAAAGACACAGTAGATAAAGCCCCCTTATGGTTAAATGTGGGTCAGGAAGACTATCTTTCAGTGCGTGACCCGTACTTTTGTTTTGGATTGATAACTGGGGCGAAAACAAACATGACTTGACCAATGAACCGATCAACACTTTGCCAGATGTCTATTTAATTCTCAGAGATAAACTGAGACTGTTTGGTGAAGTGACCCACATTATGAAGCATATTAAAATGTCTGCATGCAGGATCAGGCACAAAATCCAGAAGATTATTTTATGAACCAAAATAATTTTTTTATCTTTTACGTCTACGGTAAGAAGAAACACAGAAATAGCAATCTCCAAACCAATACGAAATAAATCAATTAGAAAACCACTTGTAAGAATATAAAGGAATT
Organism: Leptobrachium leishanense; assembly: GCA_009667805.1. Classification (NCBI taxonomy): domain Eukaryota; kingdom Metazoa; phylum Chordata; class Amphibia; order Anura; family Megophryidae; genus Leptobrachium; species Leptobrachium leishanense. Next base: position 370,778,449 of record CM019063.1, read on the forward strand.
TAAGAAAGACTGGTGCTATTCAGGAGCTCCAGGATTTCCAGAAAATCTGGAAAAAAATGAATTAAATACATCACTAATTTGACAAACTGCTTACAAATCAATTTTTGGTTCAATAATTAATATATTTCTGTAGGTCTAAGAGAAAGCATAAAATGCAACATCATTCTCTGCTTGTCTCACAAATCTAACATATAGCATACTAGAGCTTTACCCTAAAATTGTAATTGTAAAAATATTAATTTATATTATAAATATTATTTATATTATAAAATATTTAGGGGGTTATTCAAACAGTGACAGTGTCAAAGTTGCAAACAATGGCAACAATTGCTATTATTGCAATCCCAACAAATGCCAAGATTCCAGAATACAGAAATTCAAACAGCAGCAGCAGCGTACTTCAGGAAACACCACCCCTCTTTGAATGACTCCGTTAATAGAGCCTTTCTTCAACCGTGATTACATTTTTTTTTAAATTAAAGTAAGTATGAAGTCTGTGCAGCAATATGGTTCCATGTGATTTGCTTTCAAAAACCAAACATTTAAATGTTCTTACATAATAATAGTACTTTTTGTTATGTAATAATGCTTATGTGATAAAAACCACGGCAACATTAATGCACTGTTTATACTGATATTACAATGTACCACTGATAGTGGTTTAGATGAATTATGGATCGGGGTTCAAAGTAAGTGTTAGGGATGTGCATGGGTGAAAAATTTGTTTTGTTTAGTTTCGTTTTGTTTAGTTTTTAAATAATTTCATTTTCGGAATTTGGTAAATAATTTCGTTTCGTATTTTGTTCTCGTTTCGTTTTTGATCGATTCAAAGTTTCGTATCGATTTGAAATTTCGAATCGATTTGAATTTCATATACCAATTCGATAGTTTATATCAATTCGAATTTTGGATCACTAAATAAAACCCCAATTAATCAAATTTTGCTGTTAAAAGACAATCTAGGGTTAAATATTAAGCTGTGTCACAGATTTACAGGGCTATTCAGAGGTGAAAACCTTGAGAATTGCCAGGAGATTGAACAATCTATACCAAATAGCCAATTTGGATAGTGAGATAATGGGGGAGGATTTTTCTGGTTTGACTATTTTGACCTTGAATTTTTAGTTCTCCAGTCATTCTCAAGGTTTTCACCTCTTTCTGAATAGCCCTGTTAGTATTTGAGTCAAATTAAACAGTGAAACAAAATGAATTTGTTTCATAAAGTCCTTTGCTGACTATTACATGTATTGTAAGTTAAGATCATTTTGATAGTTGATATCAATTTGATAGTTCATTTCAAATTCGATAGTTAATATCAATTTGAATTTCGAATCACTAAATAAAACCCCAATTAATCAAATTTTGCTTTTAAAAGACAAGCTAGAGTTAAATTAAGCTGTCTCACAGATTTAGTATTTGAGTCAATTTAACCAGGACAGGTGCTTGTGAAACTGTGAAACAAAATTAATTTGTTTCATAAAGTTGTTTGCTGACTGTATTACTTGTATTGTATGTATTTTAATTTAAGATCAATTCGAAAGTTGATATATCAATTCGATAGTTGATATATCAATTCGGTATCGATTCGGTAGTTGATATCGATTCAAATTCCGGAACAGCAAAAAAAAAATTATTCAAATTTTTGTTTTATGATGACACAGTGTAAAACGAAATAAATTCATTATATACCATTTCGTTTCCTTTCAAATTCGTATATTATCGATTCGTTATTTGAAAGTACTTCCGAAATACGAATTAATAGATTTCGTTCAGAATTCCGAATTTTTCCAAAACGAATGCACATCTCTAGTGAGTGTAAGGCAGTACCTGCCTTCTAGGTATTGGGCACAATAATTGTATAATTCTTACATGTTACATACATTATCCTTAATCCTATCCCCATATTCTTCCACTCCAATCACAGGCCTAGACCCAAGTGGGCTGGTTGAGATATTTGAATGCACCCCTGTGCAGACAACTCCCCTGTTCCACTTCCCTTAAGCCTGCTCCTTGTATTGTGACATCACAAAAGCGTTCATGAAGGATACATGCTTGTGTACTTGAAAGGTTTGGGGGCTTGTCGTAGTGCACCACAGTGACCCTTGTCCACAGTATAAAGACATAGAACCACGTAGATTATCATTTATAATTCCATTCAAACTGATGGTTACATGTAAATGTGTATAATCTATTGGTGCATTTGCAAAGCTTACTTTATTACCTATACATCATACTCTATTTCCATTATATGGACAATTACACTTTAAGCGTGTGATGGAAATGGTGAGTGATTCATGCAGCTGCTCACTGATTGTTAATGAATTCCAGTTCTTAATGTAACCATTAACGCAAAGCCAGTGATAATCATGTTATGCATCACAAACACATTTCATGTGACATTTTCAGAGGTTCGTGTATCCGGACAAATCAAATAATTGCATAGAGAGCAAACACATTTGGCACTTAAAGGGATATGTATGTCTCAAAATATTTTTTTTAGGGCTGGGGAAATTAATGATTAATTAATCGATTAATCGTTAAAATATTTGATCGATAAAATTTATTTTGATCAGGGGGGCCCATCAGCTCTGGTATCGGACTCTAGGAGTCTGAATCCGGAGCTGTACTGGCTTCCTGGGACCCTGGGCGGCCCTACAGCAGCGTGCAAAGTGACTGGCGTAGGAAGAAGACGCCAGGCAGTGGAGGAGCGGTGAGTATGGTGCTGCCTGTCTCAGTCCAGCCTCAGACCCAGCCAAACCCCAGCAGGGCTCAGACCCCAGGCACACACCAGACCCCAGGCAAACACCAGCCCAAGACAAGACCCAGGGCCCAGACCTCAAGACCCAAGGCCCAGACCCAAGACCCAGACCCAAGACCCAGACCCAGTGTCACGGATCCCTCTGCTATCTGACTAGTGGTCCCTATACGCAGGACACTCTCTACCCTTCCGATCCTTAGGTTGGTCGGCACGACTAGACAGACACAGAATACGACAAGATAGTGTATCCACAAAGAATGACACTAGAACGATACACAAGACCTTAGAATAATTAGCTCTTCCCAAGATCCTAACCAGATAAGAGATAGTCTGATGTGTGCTTAGGGTGCCACACAGACTGACCTCAATACCAGAATTAGAAGAGTTAATGCCAATACCAGGGGTTTATGTACAGAATGGTTCATTCACCAATGCCAAGGATCATACACAGAATGGTTCGTTCGCCAATGCCAGGGGTCATACACAGAATGGTTCGTTTGCCAATGCCAAGGGTCATACACAGAGTGGTTCGTTTGCCAATGCCAAGGGTCATACACAGAGTGGTTCGTTTGCCAATGCCAAGGGTCATACACAGAGTGGTTCGTTTGCCAATGCCAGGGGTCACACACAGAATGGTTCGTTTGCCAATGCCAAGGGTCATACACAGAGTGGTTCGTTTGCCAATGCCAGGGGTCACACACAGAATGGTTCGTTTGCCAATGCCAAGGGTCATACACAGAGTGGTTCGTTTGCCAATGCCAAGGGTCATACACAGAATAGTAGTATTGCAAAATATACAAGAGCTCTGCGGGAAGTAACTACCACGTCAGGGCACCGGTGAATAGTGAAACTGGGTTTTAAACTCGGCGGGTCCGCGTCATCACGCCAGTCCCCGCCCCCTGGCGCCCCACGTGAGCGCAGCCGGCTGCGTTATCACTCGGCGCCTGGCCAGCGAGCAGCGAGGAAGCCGCTGCCAGGCGCCCCCTAGATCCAGCGCGGCCCGCGATACCAACGCGGTCCGTGACAGAACCCCCCTCCACGGGCGGCCACTGGACGACCCCCAGGAGCACGAGGATGGGCCACGTAGAAGGCCTTCACCAACCGAGGCGCATGGACCTCAGCAGCCGGGAGCCAAGAACGATCCTCCGGCCCGTAGCCCACCCAGTCGACCAAATACTGCAAAGTGCCCCTTGATACCCTGGCATCCAAAATGGCCTGGACTTCAAACTCCTCCTCACCCTCCACTGAGATAGGAGGAGTGGGGATACGGGCCCTGGTGTACCGATTACACAAGAGAGGTTTTAAGAGGCTCACGTGGAACACGTTGTGTATCCGGATATGGGGAGGCAATGCCAACGCATAGGAGACGGGGTTGAGTCATCGCAAAACCTTGTAGGGGCCTATGAATCTAGGTGCCAACTTCATGGAAGGCACTAGGAGCTTGATATTGCGCGAGGAAAGCCATACCCTGTCCCCAACCTGATACACGGGTGCCTGCCTCCTGTGTCTGTCAGCCTTGATTTTCTGGATGGCACTACTTTTCTTGAGTGCCTCCTTGACTTTCCCCCAAGTGTCCTTCAAGGACGCCAAATGTTCATCCAAAGCAGGTATCGTGGTATCCGAAAACGTAGTCGGTAACATAGGAGGATCGAAAACCATACACGGTGAAGAAAGGGGAATGTCCTGTGGATTCGCTCACCGCGCTGTTCAAAGCATACTCAGCCCATGGTAGCAGGTCTGACCAGTTATCTTGCTGTTCTGAGATAAAGCACCTGAGATACTTTTCTACATTTTGATTTGCACGTTCTGCTGCTCCGTTGGTCTGGGGGTGATAGGCCGAAGAGAAAGACAAGTCTATCCCCACATTCTTACAAAACCCTTTCCAAAATCTGGAGACAAATTGGGTGCCCCTATCGGAGACAATCCCAAGAGGAATACCATGTATGCGGACCACGTGGTTAATGAATATGGCACCAGTTCGGCTGCCGACGGTAGTTTACGAAAAGGAACATAGTGACCCATCTTGGAGAACCGATCGATGATCGTAATTATAACTGTGTTCCTCTAGAATCGGGTAACTCCACTATGAAGTCCATAGCTAAGTGCGACCATGGTCGTTCTGGGATAGGCAGAGGTTGGAGCAAACCAATGGGTGCTGTTTTGGGATCTTTATGTCTTGTGCAAACCTCGCACACGGCTATGTACTCTTTAACATCTCGGCGCAACGTGGGCCACCAAAAGATTTTATTGATGCTGGACACCGTTTTGGTGATTCCCATATGCCCGGACGTTTTATTATCATGATAAAGGTTTAATATTTCTTCTCTTTCACATTCAGGTACAAAGAGTTTCGCGGGAGGTTTCCCTTCAGAAGCCGTGCCCTGCACGGTTTGTAACCTTTGCAACAAAGGAGACGAGACATTAATCGTGGTAGAGGCTATAATCCTTTCTTGGGGTACAATGGGATGCTGATCTTGGATGTTAAATTCGTAGGACTCATGCTGTCTAGATAAAGCATCTGCTTTAACGTTTCTGGACCCGGGTCTATAGGTCAGTACGTAATTAAAGCTTGAAAGAAACAACGACCATCTCGCTTGTCGGGAATTTAACCGTTTAGCATCTCCAATGTATGTGAGATTTTTATGATCGGTTATGATAAGGATGGGGTCACTAGACCCTTCCAGTAGGTATCTCCATTCTGCCAAGGCTGATATGACTGCTAACAACTCTCTGTTTCCTATGTCATAGTTCCTCTCTGCCGGGGAGAGTTTTCGGGAATAGAAGCCGCATGGATGCAAGGGTTTGTCGGGTGCTTCCCTCTGGGACAAGACTGCACCAAGACCTATTTCGGAGGCGTCAACTTCCACTTGGAATGGCAGAGCCGGATCCGGATGTCTGAGTACCGGGGCCGTAGTAAACGCTTGTTTGAGTGCTTCAAAGGCTTGACAGCCTTGGGGTGTCCATTTCTGATTCCCCACCCCTTTCCTAGTCATGGCCGTGAGGGGAGATACCAAAACCGAAAAATCTTTAATGAATCTCCTATAATAATTAGTGAATCCTAGAAACCTTTGCATGGCTTTAAGTCCTTGGGGTAGAGGCCAGTCTAGGATTGCTGTAAGTTTCTTAGGATCCATCTGGAACCCCTCAGGTGTTATTATGTAGCCAAGGAAATGTACTGTCCTTATGTCAAATAAACATTTCTCTAATTTACAATACAATCCAGCCTCCAACAATTTTTTTCAGTACTTTTTTCACGTGGACATGATGGGTTACGATATCAGGCGAGTATATCAGGATGTCATCCAGATATACTATGACAAATACTTGCAGGAATTCTCGTAAGGTATCATTTATGAGGTCTTGAAAAACAGCCGGCGCATTACATAAGCCAAAAGGCATCACCAGGTACTCATAATGCCCACTTCTTGTATTAAAAGCCGTTTTTCCATTCATGTCCCTCTTTAACCCTTACGAGGTTGTAAGCCCCGCGTAAATCAAGTTTGGTATAAATATTGGCCCCCTTTAGGCGATCGAACAGTTCTGTGATAAGTGGTATGGGATAGGCGTTCCTTATGGTTATCCTGTTCAAACCTCTATAATCTATACAAGGCCGCAGGTCTCCCTCTTTTTTCGATACAAAAAAGAAACCTGCCCCTGCTGGGGAAGAGGACCGTCTGATGAAACCTCGCTCCAGGTTCTCCCTTATGTACTCCTCCATAACGTCATTTTCTTTTTGGGACAAGGGGTATACATGTCCCCTAGGAGGCATAGTACCAGGGAGTATATTTATAGCACAGTCGTACGGGCGGTGCGGCGGTAGGACCTCAGTCCTGGACTTAGAGAAGACCTCTTTAAATCCCAAATATTGTTCAGGAACCTCTGTAGACAAAGAGAGGGCTGTGGCAACGTTGAGGCTAGCGATTACGTTGACCCTCCCCAGACAGTGCGATTGACAACGAGGACTCCAGTATTTTATGTCTCTTTGGACCCAATCAATAACCGGGTTGTGTTCTGCCAACCACGGAAACCCAAGCACGACAGGACAAGAAGGGGACTCAATGATTTGGAAACATATGTTTTCATGGTGCAATATTCCTGTTTTCATGCATACAGAAACGTGTCGTGGGTGATATGTGGGCAGGATAGAGGGTTTCCATCTATAGCCTCCACCATAAGAGGTCTGTCCTTGAGGACCAGAGGTATGAGACATTTAGCAGCAAACTGTTTATCCATAAAATTGCCTGAGGCCCCAGAATCCAAGAAGGCCTCAGTCTTAATGTGAACCTTGTCCCAGGTCAATGATATTGGTACCAGGATCCTGGACTTTTTTTTTTTCGTTGTTTACGAAAGAGGCATAAAGAGACCCTATAACCTGGGTATTGGCTGGTCTTTGGCTTGATCTGCCACTCTCACCCCTGCTCCCCCTAGGTCTCTGAGGACATTGAAGGCGGAAGTGGTCTGCCCCGGCGCAATAGAAGCAGAGTCCCTTCTCCCGTCTGTGGGCTCTCTCTGCCTCCGATATACCAGTCTTTCCTATCTGCATAGGCTCAACAACAGGTAGGTCTGTTTTAACGTTTTCCTAGTTACCGGAAGCAACGGTAGTTCTGGACGATAAGGGTAAAGGAGGCAAGAGCCTTCTAGGTCTATCCCTGGGATGTCTCCTTTCCCTAATTTGATCATCCATAGCAATACAGAAGTCGATCAAGTGATCAAGAGTCTCTGGCAATTTTAGAGGAGCCAACTCGAACATAAACGCGTCGTTCAGACCTTCAGTAAAGGCCAAGGTTAGGACATCGTTCGGCCAGAGAACCTCTGAAGTCAAGGTTTTAAATTCTATTGCGTATTCAGAGACCCTCCTATTACCTTGTTTAATGTGAAATAATGACCTCCCCGCATTAGTAGCCCTTCTAGAGGGGTCAAAGGTGCGTTTAAGCTCTGAGGTAAAACCCTCATAATCGTATATGATGGGTTTCTTGTTCTCCCACAAGGGAGTAGCCCACAATAAAGCCTTCTCCGTTAAATGACTAATTAGATAGCCCACCTTAGCTTTATCTGACATACATGATCCGGGGTTGTTCTCGAAAAAAATTTCCAGTTGGGTCAGAAAGCCCCGGCATAAGTTTGGTGTTCCATCATAGCGTACGGGTGCTTTCATACTGAGCCTACATCCCTCGGGAGAGGCCGGACTGATCCTAGGCACTACTGGGTCTGGAGGGCTTGCAGTTCCAGAACTGGATCGGTTTAACAGGGTTTGCAGGGCAAGAGCAATCTGGTCCATCCTATGGTCCTGCTCTTCTTGTCTGGCTGCAATACGTGTCAACTGATTAGAGAGGTCTGCGGGATCCATTGGCCCTGACGTAATGTCACGGATCCCTCTGCTATCTGACTAGTGGTCCCTATACGCAGGACACTCTCTACCCTTCCGATCCTTAGGTTGGTCGGCACGACTAGACAGACACAGAATACGACAAGATAGTGTATCCACAAAGAATGACACTAGAACGATACACAAGACCTTAGAATAATTAGCTCTTCCCAAGATCCTAACCAGACAAGAGATAGTCTGATGTGTGCTTAGGGTGCCACACAGACTGACCTCAATACCAGAATTAGAAGAGTTAATGCCAATACCAGGGGTTTATGCACAGAATGGTTCATTCACCAATGCCAAGGATCATACACAGAATGGTTCGTTCGCCAATGCCAGGGGTCATACACAGAATGGTTCGTTTGCCAATGCCAAGGTCATACACAGAGTGGTTCGTTTGCCAATGCCAAGGGTCATACACAGAGTGGTTCGTTTGCCAATGCCAAGGGTCATACACAGAGTGGTTCGTTTGCCAATGCCAGGGGTCACACACAGAATGGTTCGTTTGCCAATGCCAAGGGTCATACACAGAGTGGTTCGTTTGCCAATGCCAGGGGTCACACACAGAATGGTTCGTTTGCCAATGCCAAGGGTCATACACAGAGTGGTTCGTTTGCCAATGCCAAGGGTCATACACAGAATAGTAGTATTGCAAAATATACAAGAGCTCTGCGGGAAGTAACTACCACGTCAGGGCACCGGTGAATAGTGAAACTGGGTTTTAAACTCGGCGGGTCCGCGTCATCACGCCAGTCCCCGCCCCCTGGCGCCCCACGTGAGCGCAGCCGGCTGCGTTATCACTCGGCGCCTGGCCAGCGAGCAGCGAGGAAGCCGCTGCCAGGCGCCCCCTAGATCCAGCGCGGCCCGCGATACCAACGCGGTCCGTGACACCCAGGGCCCAGACCCAAAACCCAGACCCACGCAGATCAGCTAAAAGTAGTTGGATCTGAATGTGAGTTCTAATTAATTGAAATTAATTGATTAATCGATTTAAAAAATGTGATTAATCGAACACAAAAATTTTAATCAGTACCAGCCCTAATTTTTTTTAATTGACATTTAAACACTTTTATACCTATAGACAACCTAGAATAAATCAATAAAAGTTTTAAAAATGTGTAAATGTTTTCTATTTTCTTACTTTAAACCCTGTCATTTCATCTTCTCCGGCGACGCCCCTCAGCTAGGTGTGTTTCTTCAGCTCCTATTTCCAGAATATTCCCCACCTCCTCCCTGCCCACTATTCTACCCATCAAAGCTTCACATGAACTAGTGCATCCCACTACTTCACATACTCAGCTATTGCCCTCACTTGTGTGTGTCTCCCCTCTCCTCTTAGATTGTAAGCTCTTGGGCAGGGTCCACTCTCCTACTGTTCTGTGTGTTTATCTTGTATGGACATTTGTTATTCTGACTTCTCGATTGTACAGCACTACGGAACTTGCTAGCAGTATATAAATACCTGTAACTGTTTGAACTGATACAAGTTGTGCACGTTCAGAACCTCAGACCGGGGAAACTGAGGAACTGAATATTAGTATCTCTGCAACTGTGAGAGCAAAACACACTCACACAATGACTCACTCATGCTCTCTCTCACACACACAGACTCACTCACTCACCCCCTGACATGCTCACTTGCGCTCTTTCATGGTTTACATACTCAGTCTCACTCAAACTCCCTCAAGTCACTCCCTCACACACTCTTTCTTGTGCTGTCTCTTGTGCGCTCGCTCTGTTGTGAAGGCAGTAGGAGAGTAATTAGAGATGCTAATGAGAAATTTTTCTCATTTGATAATGGAGAACAAATTACAAATTGTTACTTCTTAAAACTGGCGTTAAGTGCCTTTGCTTTGAGATCATATACTTATAACCTCATGTAGGGCTCAGTCAAGCCTCTAAGAGAGTGGTTTGCAAACCTGGCCCTCAAGTACCCCTAACAGTTCAGGTTTTAAGGATCACCTTGAAGAAATGCAGACTGAATACGCAAATCACTGAGCATCAAATCATATCACTTGTCCCCCAGTCTCCCCCTGTGGATCACTACGCCGACCAGCCGGATCTCGCCTCCATTTGACTGGCGCCGTCTGCCTCAATGGAGTCCTATGGACTCCATGGAGGAGATGCGTGCAGCGGTGCTTAGCGCTCCTGCGCACATCCCGGGGCTTAGTGCCCGATAATGTAGCAGGCAGCTTTTTTATCGCCTGCATCATAATACCGTGCTAAAACGGGGACACAAAAGAGAAACCTGCAGGTGCAGGTTTTTCTCCCCAGCATCCCCGTTTAACCTCCCTGCCGGTATTCCCGAGTATGACTCGGGGTTAAATTTCGCTACCACAAACGGTAACCCCGAGCCACACTTGGGCTGGATGCATACTCACCTCCTCCTGGCTCCCTCGCTGTCCCCCCCGCAGTGTGATCGCAGCGAGCTGCTTCCTGGATGGCTCCCTGCGAGTCACATGATGCAGGGGGGCTGGACGCAGCAAACTTCATTCAAAAACACACTGAATACAAATGGCAAAATTTATGAACGGCCACTAGGTGGCAGTACAGGATAAGAAATAGACAGATTTCAGTGTTTTTTGTTGTATTTTATTGAATATCATTTATTTGCATTATTTTGGATAATTATTTTTGGGATAATAAATTATTATGTCGTGTTTCAAACTTTATCGGACTCAGTGTATTTACTATTTTTTTTAAATTAATTAATAAATTTATTTATGAAGGATTTTACCAGTAAGGACTCTTGATTTCACGGATTTCAGTGCGTGATTCCTAATTATTACAGGCTAACTATGTACAAAAACACGTTTCCTTTAAAAAAAAATTGAGACGCTTTTAGACACAAAATTTTGAAAAAATTAGACCGCCAGGGAGGTTAAGCAATGACTGTAATGGTGCCGAGACACTTTATACTCAGCCTCTTGCAGCTCTTTCCTTTAGACTGAGGCTCACAACTTCTCTCTGCTGTTTCCAGTTCCTAGGCCTTTCCATAGCAAGAACCCCTGGTCACACGACTGGCCATGTTATAGTGTTAGTGTGACAAAGCAGGGGTTGCTCTAACTCCCACACGGCCTGAACAGAAAAGTCCTCCAGTGCTGGCAGCAATATTTGTTCTGTCACTAAGGCACATAGTGCCCTTTCAACACAAAGAGAGGTTCTGTTGTTACTCACCCAAGCCATTAGCCCAGACCAGCTCCCAGAGCACTACCCTGCTATCTATATTGAAAAGATATTTTGAAAAGAGATTGAAAAGCAAGAGAAAACCAAAGGAACAAAGTTACAAAACACATGTTATTATTATTAATTTCTTGCATGCAGCGAAAATGTCACCTTGTGTGTTTTAGAACATAAATAAAATTTTATACATATCCACAGTATCACTTGATATTGTCTTTCATTTCCTGTTATAGTACTGAGACACAAAACATGATTAAAATTGTGACTGTAAAATATAGGGCCAAGATATTTAAAGCTGACATATTTGGTTACCACACTACTACAGATATATTAATGAATACATAAAATCACATTTTAGGGTGCATTTGAGGCAGATGCCAGGCAGCATTGAATGCTAAAATATAAATAGTCCTATATTTCTGTATTCATTACCAATGGGACACAATATGGGACACAAGTAAATTACAAGATAGTTGAAAAGAATTAGGGATGTGCGTTTCGGGTTTCGGAATTTTGGAATTTTCACGAAATTTCCCGATTCGTGCATTCTGATTCAGCCGATTTTACGAAAATTTTCAGATCCGAATTTTCTGTACCGATGAGGTACAGAGTAATCAGCCACAAGCAGACAATAATTCAATAGTAATAAGCCAACCACTGGCTTGCGTTCTAGTAGCTGTGAGCTATTTACCCTATCCCCCAAATCTCCCTTCTCTCAATTTTTTGCCAGTGGTTGGCTTATTACTATTGCATTATTGTCTACTTGTGGCTGATTACTCTGTACCTCATCGTGGGCACATGTTCTCGCTATTTCAGCCTTACCATCCACTAATTTACAGCCTAATATCAGTGAAGTGAATCTGTGGGGTTTTTCTTTGGGGTTTCATTCTCAATACACGTGATTAATTGCGACCATCTACGCACGATTTCTTGCCCCAGCTCACATTGCTACCTCAGTACCAAGTATTCCATATTGTCACATGTGTGAGTGAACTATATATTGGACACACATGCTGATTCTTATACCAAACATAAATACTTGTTGTTTATAATTTTCTTTCATGTTGTGTGTATTTGTTTTGGTGATCACCATACCTTGGTTTTTAGAGTTTGGCTTCTGGCCCTAATAAAATTTGTTTTTCATTTTGTTTTCACTGATGCATTGTGTTCCTACTGACTTGTTCAGTGGATCAAATGTTGGGTTCCTATTTTTTTTAAAAGAATGAGACTTTTTTCCTTCGCCGAACACGGATTGAAAAGCTAGAAAAGGTATGAGTGAAGTTAATGTTAGAGATATATCTTAGGGAGTATAACATGTAGGAGGTACATTGAGTTAGGATTACGATTAGAAAGTTGGGAGATTTACAGGGTTATTCAGAGAGAGGTGAAAACCAGGAGAATGGCTGGAGAAGTGAAAATTCTAGGTCAAAATAGCCGATTTGGAAAGTAAGATAAATGGGAGAATTTTTCTGGTTTGGCTATATTGACCTAGAATTTTCACTTCTCGAGTCATTCTCCTGGTTTTCACCTCTTTCTGAATAACCCTGTTTAGGTTATGGATAGCAGGGTCTTAGGCTAGGGTCAGACGAACGCATTTTTCACGTTGTCCGTGAAAAAGTGCGTTCGAACCAATGGACGTATTTCTTCACGGAATACGCGACAGCGGTCATACGATGCGCATTTTCGTCCGTGATTTTGTACGGATCATCAATAAAACCCTTTTTGCGTCTGGACGTTATGTTGGCCGGACGTGTGCAGCGTCTGACGTCTCCTAATCACGCACACACGCCGCTATGCGGCCGTAGTGTACTCTGTACGTCAGTAGTAGCGGTTTGACGTTCTCGAAAAAATGCGTTCGTTTGCCACTTGCGGTGCCCGGACGAACTTTCGTGCGGCCGTTCGTCGTATGTTCCCCGGCATTGGACGTCATTTGCTGCTAGCACGGCCGTGATTTCGTGCGGCTAAACGCACGTTAAAACTGCGCTCGTCTGACCTTAGCCTTAGGGTTAAGAGAAAATGATGAGAGAATAGAGGGTCTGTCTTTCAGGGGCTGTGAATTCCAACTTTCATCGCCCATCATGGGGGACTTTAATCTTCCTGATGTGAACTGGAAAACCAAAATAGATGGGTGCACCAGGAGTACAAATATTCTAAACTCCCTACTGGGATTATCTCTAACACAAGTAGTTGAGGAGCCGACCCGTAAAGAGGCCATATTAGATTTAATATTCACGAATGGAAGTTTGGTATCAGACGTTGTTGTAGGTGAAAATTTGGGATCTAGTGATCACCAGCCAAGTGTGGTTTAATATAAGAACAGTGACTGTGCCACACCACACAAAAACAAAAGGTTTAGGGATAAATTACAATCTGCGCCGGCACAAAAAAACATTAATGCGAGGGGTAAAACCATTTGCGCCGAATGCCGTATTACATAGTCAGCGCAACAACCGCGCGCAGTCGTCTACCGTGGGTGAACCTGCGCGAACCCTGCGCGAACTTACTGTACTTTGTGAGTCCTATACTTAACATTGTGAGAGCAAATGCGAATGTGCGCTGGTACGAGGATGGTATTACAATCTATTTTGTGGTAATTACCGCATAGCCTTTGCGCGTATAATTTTAGCAACTCCTAAAAGCTGGTGCTAACGGCATAGCTGAACAACCTGGCTAACCCAAAAAAAGGAATGCAGCAACAATATAATGCATGCTGGCAGGTGTGTGTGTATTATTACTGTAGCATATGTGCTCATTTTGCATCATAGACACAGAACCCATCTCCGATGCCTCCGGCAGACGCAATTCAATTGCGTTTGATAGGTGTGTCTCTTCATTTTGATTGGCTGAATGGATGCAGAAAACTGCGAACGCAAAGATTTTTGCGCGAGACGATACTGTGCCTGCATTTGCACGCGTCCTGTTTGCGCGCGCAATTGATTGGAGGAAGAAAAAGCCACGAGGATTGTAATTCCAGCTGTGATTTGCATGCGCAAAAGTTTAACGCTTGCAGGGCTGGATTAAGGGTATCATGGGCCTGGTGCTGAGAATTTTGGTGGGCCTTTTTATAGATACGCACCCCTATTTTACACCTAAACGTGCACTTACGCACACCTGTTATACACCTACATGTACGCATACGCACTCCTATTATACACCTAGATGTGCGCCTACGCACGCCTATTATACACCCACACCTGCGCCTATGTACCCCTATTATACACCTACACCCGCGCCTATGCACCCCTATTATACACCTACACGTGCGCCTATGCACCCCTATTATACACCTACACGTGCGCCTATGCACCCCTATTATACACCTAAACGTGCACCTACGCATGCCTATTATACACCTACACGTGCGCCTACGCAACCCTATTATACACCTACACGTGCGCCTACGCAACCCTATTATACACCTACACATGCACCTACGCAACCCTATTATACACCTAAACGTGCGCCTATCTAACCCTATTATACACCTACACGTGCACCTATGCAACCCTATTATACACCTACGCGTGCGCCTATGCACCCCTATTATACACCTACATTTGCGCCTACGCAACCCTATTATACACCTACACGTGCGCCTATCCAACCCTATTACACACCTACACGTGCGCCTATGCACCCCTATTATACACCTACACGTGCGCCTACTATACACCAACCCACATACACCTAAATACACACACACCTAACCACCCCAAACACATAACCACTCCCATACACCTGAACACGCACCCAATCATCCCCAAAGACATAGCCATTCCCATACACCTAAAACACACACACAGCCACTCCTATACACCTAAACACACACATCCACTCCCATACACCTAAACACACACACATCCACTCCCATACACCTAAACACACACACGTCCACTCCCATACACCTAAACACACACACATACACTCCCATACACCTAAACACACACATCCACTCCCATACACCTAAAAACACACATTCACTCCCACACACCTAAACACACACACATCCACTCCCATACCCCTAAACACACACCTAATCACCCCCAAAGACATAGCCATTCCCATACACCTAAACACACACACAGCCACTCCCATACACCTAAACACACACACATCCACTCCCATACACCTAAACACACACACATCCACTCCCATACACCTAAACACACACCTAATCACCCCCAAAGACATAGCCATTCCCATACACCTAAACACACAGAGCCACTCCCATAAACCTAAACACACACAAACCTAATCACCCCCAAAGACAGCCATTCCTATAAACCTAAACACACACCCACTCCCATACACATAAACAAACACACACACACACACCTAATCACCCCCAACCACATAACCATTCTCATAAATCTAAAAAAAAAACACACACACTCCCATACACAAATATAAATACATATATAACATTGCCCTCTCTCCTGCTTACCTTTTCTACAGGGAGGGGGCCGAATACCTGGTGGTCCAGTGGCAGGGGTTAGAAAGCCAGTAATGCTGGACCCCTGGTGGTCAGAGTGGCTGTGCTCACACGCTGGAAGCCTCAAGCCAGCCCTCCCAGATGACAGGTCAGCTGACTGCCGGCCGGCACTCTCTGATGACATCATCTGAGTGACGGTGCAGGTGCCGCTGACAGTGAGTGCCTCAGTCCAGCGTGAATGTGGTTTGCTGTTTGCGCTGGAAGCACAGACAACATTGCATGCCCACAGCCACTCAGACTACCAGGGTGAACCACGAGGAAGGAGCACAGCTGCTGGCTGCATCATCCTGCCTCGTCCCTATAGGTGTGCAGGCCTGCTGTCAAGCCGTTCGTGCTCTGGGCTGTGGGCCTATTTTCAGGAAGGGGCCTGGAGCGGCCGCTCCATCCGCCCCTATGTTAATCCGGCCCTGAACGCTTGGCACAAAGATTTTCGGTTTGCGCGAGGCTTTTTGCGTGAAGAATGTAATATAGCCCTTAAACTTTAAAATAACAGATTTTTCTAAAATCAGATTTTGTGTGAATGAGTCATTATCAGACTGGAGTAGTTTAAATGGAATCCAGGAGAAAAGGTATTATTTAAAGGTGGTGTTATTGAAGGCTACAGATAATAGCAGTAGGCTTGTTAGCAACAGCAAAAAAGGGAAGAAACCATTGTGGTACTCCACACGAGTAGCCAAAATAGTAAGAACAAAAAGATAGCATTCAATAAATATAAAAGATAGGCAAACCTATAAGATTAGGCAGAAAGAGGCAAAGCAATTTATAAGACCTTCCAAACCACACGGAGAAAAGAAAATAGCCCTGTCAGTAAAATAGCGGGACAAAGCAATTTTTAGATAAAAGGAAAGTAAAGCAGTATTAGTTACATAGTTACATAGGCTGAAAAAGACATGCGTCCATCGGGTTCAGCCTTTCACACATCACCTACTGCTGTTGATCCAAAAGAAGGCAAAAAACCCAGTCTGAAGCGCTCGCCAATATGCAACACGCTGTGAAAAAAATCCTTCTTGACCACAGAATAACAGTCAGATTTCTCCTTGGATCAAGAAGCTTTTACCCACATATTAAATATTATAACCCTTTAATCTTCAGTGTCTTCAGAAAGTCATCCAGTAGCTTTTTTAAAAAACCACCTCAACAGGCAGAGAATTCCACAGCTTTATTGTTCTCACCGTAAAATAACCCTTCCTATGCTCTAGGCTGAATTTCCTTTCGTCCAGTCTAAATGGATGACCTCGTGTCCGGTGTATGGTCCTGTTAATGAATAGGTTTCCAGACAATGGTTTATAATGGCCCCGTATATATTTATATAAGGTTATCAGATCCCCTCTAAGGTGCCGTTTCTCTAAACTAAACAGGTTTAAGCTTGTTAGCCTTTCCTCATAACTTAAACCTTCCAATCCCCTAATTAATTTAGTCGCCCGTCTCTGCACTTTTTCTAACACTATAATATCCTTTCTTAAGACAGGTGCCAAAAATTGCACGCCATATTCAAGGTGCGGTCTTACCATTGATTTATACAGAGGCAAAATTATGTTTTCATCCCGAGAGTGAATGGTGTATGGCTTGAAGGAGAAAAGTTACCAGGAAAGGCTTAATGATCGTAACATGTATAGCTTGGAAGAAAGACGAGACAGAGGAGATATGATAGAAACATTTAAATACGTAAAGGGAATCCACAAGGTAGAGGAAGGGAGTATATTTAAAAGGAAACAAAGTAGCAAAACAAGAGGACATAGTCTTAGATTAGAGGGGCAAAGGTTTAAAAGTAACATCAGGAAGCATTATTTTACTGAGAGGGTGGTGGATACATGGAACAGCCTTCCAGTAGAAGTGGTAGAGGCCAAAACAGTAATTGAATTTAAGCAAGCATGGGATAGGCATAAGGCTATCCTAAACAAAAGATAAATCCAGGTAAAGTATCCATGTAATTGGGCAGACTAGATGGGCCGAAAGGTTCTTATCTGCTGAAATATTCTATGATCTATATTTCTTATTTATTTTTTTAGAACCGTTAAACTCAGTCCTTAATAGAACAAATTCAGATTATATTTTTGGCAAAAAACATTCCAGGATATCCTGACGAATGTAAGTACTGTATTTGATTTTTATTTGGTGTCTCTGAGAATCAGGAAACCAGAATAATATTCTATGATTTTTTGGCAAAAAACATTCCAGGATATCCTGACGAATGTAAGTACTGTATTTGATTTTTATTTGGTGTCTCTGAGAATCAGGAAACCAGAATAATATTCTATGATTTTAAGAATGGTAATTGATGTATTGCGAAAAAGGATTTTCTGCAATATTGGAAAAGGATCTTTAATTCTTTGCGTTTCATAGCAATTATTAATCTTACTATGCAACGAAATGAAACGCAGAAGTCCCTATTCTAGCTGAGCCATACTTCTATAAAGTATTACAGGCTAATACTAATGGCTTCTATCCAAGCGATCCACTGTCACCCCTTACCACAAACATAAGGGCGATCCACTGTCACCTCTCACTGCAAGCATAAGCACGCTGAAAACAAACAGTTCTAAGTATACTTTAGCTTCTGTTATCCCTGTGTCCGCTTATTGAAGCTCATTAAGTTTTCCATTGAATCTAGGATGGACTCCAACAAATGATACAAGCTTGATTACAGATTGGGAAGCTGTTGTTTTCAATTCTGAAGTCCAGAAGACTCCAAAAAAGTAAATTTTCGGTGTCTTCCAGAGCGACTTTTTAATCATCTCTCTGATGCTCTGGATGGGTCCTTCAGCAGCCTGCATGCTCCTTCAATGGCTGCTGCACTAACAGGAACACACTGGGAGATTGTGCAGCACCAGCGTGTGACATGCTTCACAGAGTCAATGAGAGGCATGCTAGCTCTGAACAGCATTGACGCTGTTGCAGCAGCCAGTGTATCGCAGCTCTCCTGCCACATCCCCCATCCCCTCTAGAATCAGAAACCTAGCTGGATTCCGAAATCCAGAAGAATCCCAGATCTGTAATACTCAGTGTTGCATTCCAGATAAGGGTGCTGAAGCTATAGGGGTTATTCAGAGAGAGCTGAACTGGTCTTGAAATTGCACCGAACGTTGAATTTCCCCATATGGTGCAATTTCGTGGCCATTCAGCTATTCAAAACCTGGCAATTTGCCAAATATTGATGAATTGACAGTGAAATACAGGTGATCTTCGGCAGCAGTGAAAGTCCCATAGAGAAGCAATGGTTAATCTATTCAGAGAACACTGAAAAGCAGTGAAATGTCAGTGAAATGCCCTGAGGTTTGGTGGTTTCATTCGGCAGGTTAATCAGGCGAATCCCATAGGATAGAAATGTTAAAAATATTCCCGTTTTTATCCAATATCTATTAAACCGTTTCTTCTTTTAATTTGCAGCAATAAGACTAATTTTTTTTAGGATTTTTTTTAGGTTTAGGCATTTTTTGGGATTTTGCAATTCTGAGACAGACCTTTTTATTATTATTCATAGGACCTTATAAGTTAATTCCAGGCATTTTTGTCCAGTAGTTTTTTTGCAAACAGCGGTCAAAATTTTTAAAGTTTCAATCGTTATGTTTATTTGTTTTTGGATTTTTAGCCCGTTCGTCGGCTTGTTGGCTTTTTCTGGCAGCTGGTCGGCGCTGTGTTTGCCAGATCGTTGACTTTTTTGCACGCATTCGGCGGGTTTTCAGCAGCTTATCCGGTAATTTTGCGGTTTTGCAGAGGTTTTTTTTTTAGAGGTTTGGGGCGGATATTCCCTGCACTTTGGGGACCCTGCAGTGAATGCTTAATTCACCGCAGGGTCGGGGAATTTGATTCCTGGAATTTCGGTGACATGCTAGTGCTCTGTGAATAACCCCTTATGAGTTGAGCCACTTGCATATTGTCTGACTTATAAAACAGGCGGTAATAGGGGGCTGCTAATGCAAATAGAGAGTCCATTAAAATATAACTCTATCATAACAGTCAATCATTAAAGACTAACAAGGTTATTCAGAGAGAGGTGAACACCAGGAGAATGACTGGGGAAGTGAAAATTCTAGGTCAAAACAGCCAAACCAGAAAAATTCTCCCATTTATCTCACTTTCCAAATCGGCTATTTTGACCTAGAATTTTCCATTCTCCAGCCATTCTCCTGCTTTTCACCTCTCTCCGAATAACCCTGTAAGTTGATATAGAGCTGCCTCTACTAAAGAGACAAAATTCTATACAAGAACAGGAACTGCTGCAGTACATCTTCACTGCAGCAACAAACATTGCTTAGGTTTCAATATATACTGTATTTATCAATGCATATTCAACAGGATAAGAGATTTGTTCTTCTAGATTATGAAGGATTCTTTTAACTTATATTGCAAATCGGTTTTGTTTGTGCTGAAATGCTTCTGTATCTCCCTTTAACGATTAGTGGCATTACAGCTAACAATTACACATTACTAAGAAATGTTACCATAAGACCGAGCTGCCCCCAGGTGGCCAATAAGGAAAGCATGAACATTTACAGAACCCAAACATTGCTGCTTTATTCCTTAATATCAATTTTAAAATGAGGATCTTACTAGATTCGCTAACAATAATTCAACAATTAATAACTAGACAATAAGCCAGTAAATGGCCTTAACAAACGCATACTGAATAAGCTATGTCCACAGAAAGCAAAATACAAAAAGGAATTGCCAGTATTTTGTTATGGTTCTGTACGATGACATTTGTATCGAGAGTTACAGTCACGCTTTCATATTGCTGTACTGCGGCACATATTAACTGACATAAGGACAGCCAGTGCTGCACTCGGGGAATTCCATGCTCTCTTTCAAGAGGTGTGTGTGTGTTCAGGCAAACATACTCTTCAACCTCGTATACTGCCAACCCACCAGGGAGGAAATGGTAGCTTGGGGGTCCCTGAAGCAATACGTTGCCCGAGGCCCTGCTAGGGTGACCTCGAGGACACACTAGCACAGAAAATACACATCCTGTTTAAGAACCGATAAAATGACCGAGAAATCTACATGATTGATACTCTTTCAAATGGTTGTTTTTTTCTAAATTTGACTTAGTGTATTTTAAAACTTCTATTTTCCCAATTTAACTATTTTGGTTCTAAGGCTTCAACTCACTGGTTAATTCGCACAGTTTACAGTTGTATGGATAATCCCTCCTACACTTATGAATATATCTTTGGTGTAAATGTAATAATACACTTTGTAAAGGTGCTGTCCTGCAATTTGTAGAGTCTATATACTGGAGGTAGGAAATTAATTAATTGACTTACGTGGGATCCCAGTTGAACTGCCTTGATCAGGTCATTGAATTCCCTGCTACAGCACCTACATGTTACAAGGCATGTCCACCTCTAGTATTCCCTGAGCGAGAAGGAGTAATAACACTATATTGCCAAACGTATTTGCTCACCTGCCTTGGCTCGCATATGGATGGGTGAGCAAATATACTTTTGGCAATATAGTGTATGTGTCCAAAAAAACATAGCACTGGAGATTCTGTTAGCACTATATACCAACTAAATAATAATAATAAACAATATGATTTTATGAACAACCTATACAAGATGACAGATGACTAGAGTAAAGGTCCATTTCAGGTAGCAAGGGTTTGCAGATAGTAAGGGTTTGGAACACACACTAATATGTATATATATATATATATAAAAATACACACACACAATAGAGGATGCACTCACGGTCTTCCAAAAGGTAAAAAATCTTTATTCAAAACTCACATGAATACCTATATTCATGTGAGTTTTGAATAAAGATTTTTTACCTTTTGGAAGACCGTGAGTGCATCCTCTATTGTCCATATTCATATCTTTAAATGGATTGCACCGGGCAATGAAAATAATTGACGGAGAGTGCTGTATGTAGTGGACTATTATATATATATATATATATATATATATATATATATATATACGCGTACTGTATAATATTTGTTGCTTTTGCTTTGTGAATAGTAAAATGTATTTATGGGATACTCTAAGGTTTAAACTGAAAGTTAGGATTTGAGGAAATATTAATCAAGTGTCCGTGTCCTTTTATATACCATACAAGGTGGAAAGCCTGCCCAGAGGGCAGTCTATTGTGGATATACTGCCCCTGCTCATGGATATATGCCCCAGCTCGTGGATATTGCCCCAGCTCGTGGATATTGCCCCAGCTCGTGGATATTGCCCCAGCACGTGGATATTGTCCCAGCTCGTGGATATTGCCCCAGCTCGTGGATATTGCCCCAGCTCGTGGATATTGCCCCAGCACGTGGATATTGCCCCAGCTCGTGGATACTGGCCCAGCTCGTGGATATTGCCCCAGCTCGTGGATATTGCCCCCCAGCTCCTGGATATTGCCCCCCAGCTCATGGATATTGCCCCCCAGCTAATGGATATTGCCCCCCAGCTCCTGGATATTGCCCCCCAGCTCATGGATATTGCCCCCCAGCTCCTGGATATTGCCCCCAGCTCATGGATACTGCCCCCCAGCTCCTGGATACTGCCCCCCAGCTCATGGATATTGTCCCCCAGCTCATGGATACTGCCCCCCAGCTCATGGATACTGCCCCCCAGCTCCTGGATATTGCCCCCCAGCTCCTGGATATTGTCCCCAGCTCATGGATACTGCGCCCCAACTCACGGATACTGCGCCCCAGCTCCTGGATATTACCCCCCAGCTCCTGGATATTGCCCCCCAGCTCCTGGATATTGTCCCCAGCTCATGGATATTGTCCCCAGCTCATGGATACTGCCCCCCAGCTCCTGGATATTGCCCCCCAGCTCGTGGATATTGCCCCTCCAAGCTCTCATGGATATATGCCCCAGATCAGACCCCAGACCAGACATGGGGCGGCTGTTCGAATGCTCTATCGGCATTCAGACAGCCGCCCCATGAGCTCCGCGCCATACTTACCTTTCCGAGCGGCGCCGGGGAAGTGAAAGTTTCCCCGCTTCCGGTCGTTGAAGGACCCAAGTCGCGGTCACGTGGGACTCCCACGTGACCGGGGCTTGGGTCCTTCAAAGAGCGGAAGCGAGGGAACTTTCCCTCCGCCGCTCAGGGGTTGGATGCGCGCGGCAGCCGGGTAGAGGCTGCGCTCGCAGCCTCTACCCGGCTGCCGCACGCATCCAACCCACGAGCGGCGGAGGGAACTTTCCCTTCACCGCTCGGGGGTTTGATGCGCACGGCAGCCGGGTAGAGGCTGCGAGCGCAGCCGCTACCCGGCTGCTGTGTGCATCTTGTAACCGCCACGGCGAGCGCACAGCCGGCTCGTGCCGCGGCGGTTGCATGCGCGCCAAGCCTTACTCAATTATAGTATAGATATTTCTGTCCCAATAATGCCCTTGGGTGAAAAAAAAGACACCATATCAGAGAAAACCATTGTATTCTGCGCCCTCTTGGTCCTCTCAGATCCTTACTTGCTTCCGATTCTTCTTAGTGATGTCATTCCAGATGGCTTTAAGCTGTCCAGCCCTGAAACATTGTCTTTGAGGACAGATGGAATCAAGGTAGAGGACTCTATCCAACTTGAGGCCAGAACAAGATAAGTATGTATTTTTATATATTGATTTTATTACTAGAGGCATGTCTTTCTATACCAAGTGGATCCTATTCTATGGATGTAGTTAAAGTCAGACATTAATGGAAAAATCATGCATCAGCTGCTTTCCATCATGATACTTGCTAGGTGTTAAATGATAATGGCAGCTGTGCTACATGTTATGTTATCAGCACCAGGAGTCAATAGAACTCCATGGAGACAAAGGCAATCTCGCACCAGGTCTGCAAGAGCTCACACAAGTAATGACCAGCTTGGATGGCGGAAGGATTCATAGGGGAACACTGGGAATTGTTTGTTCTCTGTGTGTTCAGCTGCCCACACAGAGTCAAAGCTGTGGAATGCACCAAGGGATCTGAGGTAAGTATTTGATTTTGTGGTGGGGTTAGCTTAGGGGGTTATAAAGCGAGCACCGAAATGTCGCCGACATTCCTGAACTTCAGGGAATCAAATTTCCTCACCCTGCGGTGAATTCAGCATTCACCTCAGGGTCCCCGAAGTGCAGTGATTTGGCCACCAAAGGCGGCTACCAACCTGCCACAGACCCGCCGCAAATCCGTCCCCCTTTGCCGCCAACCCACCAAACATCTGCCAAAAACCTGCCCAACATCTGCTGCAAACCCAACGGAGGGCTGCCAAATGCAGCCGACAAGCCACCGGACAGGTAGAAAAAAAATACGATTGACAGTGTCAAAATTGAAACGCTGTTTGCAAAAAAAGCTACAGAAAGAAAATGTCTGGAATTTACATATAAGGTCCTGTGAATGAAAATAAAGAGGTCTGTTACAGAAAAATGAAAAACCGCCATTAATAAAAAAGCAGGAAAAAAAACTGGTGAAAAAAGTCTAAAAGATCCTAAAAAAAAATCAATAAATAAAGATTTATTGCAGATTTACTGCAGATTAAAATAATAAACGGTTCATTAGATATTGAATTAAAACAGGAATATTTTTAACATTGAAGTCTAAGGGATTCGCCTGAATAAACCTGCCGAATGAAACCACCGAACAGCAGGGAACTGCAACAACTTTTCACTGCTGTTCGGTGTACTCTGAATAGATTCCCCATAGAGAAGCAATGGTTAATTTCACTGCCTACGAACAGGCACCGTACTTGCTGACAGTTCGCCAAAATTTGGCGAACTGCCTGCTCTCTGAATAGCCGAGTGGCCCCGAAATGTCACCGTATGGGGAAATTCACTGATGGTGACATTCACTGGGGACATTTCGGCTCTCTCACTGGGGACATTTCGGGTTCCTTTAGTGTTTTAAGTGCTGAAGCTGAAACACATAACACGAGGCCTGTTCAGTTCCTCAGCTGCTGCAAGTGCTAAGTTAGCAACTTCTTATTCACAGCTAAAGCGTTCAGTGAGACTGCTGCAGCAAACTGAACTGCTGCAATGTAGCAATTCAGCAGCTGCTGAGGAACTGAAAACTTTAGAAGACGTTATTATAACCTGTACATCATGAGGTGCAAACGAAGAACTAGATAGGTTGGAATACGTCATTCTTATATCTGCTAAATGCACATTAACGTCTCCCGTATAAAATCTTGGAGACGTTAAAATACAATCAGCAGCTACGATGTCCATGACGCAAGCAGAGCTTATGTTTCATATGGAATAAGACAATGGAAAAAAAATTAAGCGGAGCGCTTGAACCATTATGTTGTATGGCTTGAGTGCTCTGCTTAGCAGCAACCAAGGATTGGGCCCAGTGTGTTGTTTGGTGGTAAAATATAATTTTTCTGACCCTCTCCACTCAAGCTGCAGTTGTCATATGACCAGGAGGAGACTGGTTAGGTGTTGAAATAAAATGCTAGTTACATTGTTGTCCCTCCCTCCTATATTGGAAAAATAGCACATTTCGCATGATGTCCTCTTAGCTACATGGTTGTTTTGCATCTAAATTGTACCTTTAATTCTAAACGTGAGAATCTGAAGTGGAAAAGAGCCGTTAGATAAATACATTTGTTTGCAAGCAAAATATTATGATGTAGGACCTGCAGCTGGGATTCAGATGTGGCAGCTGCAGCCAAAAAATATTCACACAAGAAATGTCAAGAATAAATGAATCCACTCATTAAGTAATTACTGTACTATCCTGTTTTTCATTTACATGATGCTTGAGCTTACCTCTGAAGTATTAAAAGTCACTTTGGAAAATGAGGCTTTTAGACAGATAAGTATCGGAGTCAATTCTAGGACTCTGGGTTCACTGAATAAAATATGCTGATTAAAATGCTCTTTGCGGACAATATGATGGCAGGTAGACATGGAATGAATTCATTATTATTGGACAGATTTAAAATTTGTAGATCTGTTTATACACCTAGTGGGAACATTAGCCCACTCACAGACATGTCACGTAGTTTGACTTTCTTCTTTTATCTTGCACAGCCTATATGTCAATATCCTGGTTTCATTTTGTCTTAGAAGGTCATGGTGATAAGAAACAAATATGAAGTCAGTACACAAAAATGTTGTATCCTAGAGTGCATCAACAGTACCTTTCTATTAAAGGGAAATGTATAGTATGCAGTGTTTGTTCAATTGTATCCTATATATATTACGGCTATCACCAATTGAATCATGGTTTTGTTTAAAGCTTTATAAGGTTTTGCAATATTATGACATTATTGCCTTCTCAGCTGAATACCTTGCACTTTAAGTCTGTTTTCTGTCATGAGCTGACATCAAACTCTTTTTCAGCAATGAAACCAGCATATAAATTAATTGTTAAAATTGCTAAAATACTTATTTCAATAGAATGGATTTATTAAAGCTGTACATAAAATAAGAAATATAATTAACATGCCATTTTAAGTTAATTAACTCATGCCACAGATTATTAATGATGCAATATTGAATATGATCACAACTAAAGCATTTCCGATAGCAAACTTCTGGTATCACATTAACTTCAGGTCACCAGTGACATCATTGAGTAACAGGACTGAATGCTACTGGTTACTGATAATACTTGAGATGAAGCTGCTATGGTATGTTAGCTGTTTTGTTTCTCTGCATCCCCATGGTTGTTGTACATTGTTGTATTTTTTATTTTTTTTAGCAATGCATGTTTTATATCCCTACAATATAATAAGTGCCCTTGATCATAATAATTGATCATAACACGAACATTTGAAAAAGTACGAATTCAAATGCGAACATGATTCGAACTCAATGCAACTCAATGGGACTCGAACTTTCGAATTTTAGAGTGCCCTCCAAGAGGGCATATATGCATGATATTTGCCATAAAAGGTGTATGGGGGTCCGGGTAGTGCCCTGGGGGACAGGAAACAAGGAAAAAAAGTTAAAAAAAAAAAAACGTTTTTAAAGGAACAGTGATTTTTCCATGACATAAAGGTTAAGAATAAAAACGAAAAATTCCTTCAAATATCGTGCCTAGGATAACCTGCCTGTGAAGTGACGGATTTGTAGGATGTATAGAAACATTTAAAAAGAAAAAAATGACATTTCAAATGACGATAAACGGTTTTCCTTTAATCTATTCATAAACAACTGCTTGGGGAGACAGCCTGTATGAAAAGAGGAGACATTTTAGGACACGCAGAACAAGTTTAGTGATTTTTTGGCTAAATTATGGTGAAACTTATGCAGGCTTTGGATGAAAGTAACAACAGGTGCATTAAAATTGGACCTTTGGTGCCAGCTAGTGCCTTCACACCGTCTGTAACCGTAACCCCTCTGAGGTATTGTGGAAGAGTGCATTGGTGGACCCTGCTGCCAAATATTACAATGATATGAATCTGGTACACGCGTCAGTGGCAGTGCACCCAAATATTACTGCGCTATAGTGTATGGCAGGATGGAAGCGCACCAGCAGTAACGAGCAGCAGAATATACCAGACGAGGCACAGAGGGTCAACAGCGTTTAGGCACTAGTACTGCGCTACTGTATATGGTGAGAATTGGTGCACACCAGTAGCAACAGGAGGCAAACAGAAGAGGCAGGGAGTACACAGAGAATAGTCAAATGGCAGGCAAAGCCGGCAACAGATCAGGTCCTCAGAACAAGCAGGGTCAGTAACAAGTATACAAACTGATTCGGTAAACTAGCGATGCGGGAATGAAACTCCTCGGCAAGGCAAGGTGTACAGCGCGCGCTCCTGATTTAAAGGTCCCGGCGGTTCTGCTTCATCACGCCACGCCCTGCCCCCTGATCACTCACAGCTGTGCCGGGTGCCGCCGGAGCTCCTGGCATTCGGCCAGCTGGCGGCACCATGCGTCCAGGCCCCCCTATTGCCACCCAGGGCCCTGGATGTCACAATATTACGAAACCAAACGCAAACGGGTTAAGTAACCAAATTTGGAAGAAGAATAATTAATGCAGCATATGAATCTTCACACTGCTGGGCAGCACCTTTACAGTATAATACTGCAGCATATGAATCCTCACACTGCCGGGCAGCACCTTTACAGTATAATAATGCAGCATATGAATCCTCACACTGCTGGGCAGCACCTTTACAGTATAATAATGCAGCATATGAATTCTCACACTGCCAGGCAGTACCTTAACAGTATAATAATGCAGCATATCAATCCTCACACTGCCGGGCAGCACCTTTACAGTATAATAATGCAGCATATGAATCCGCACACTGCCGGGCAGCACCTCTACAGTCTGATGCTAGCTTTAACGAGAAGATATGCTGTTAGTGTAGTGGGGAAGCCAGCTGCGCATTTTGCATCGCTAACTAAAGAGACTGGGGTATTGCTTGTTGCGTTAAGCTCGAGTAGCTACGAAATTGTGAGTTGCAGTTGCTGGGGATGGTTGGGTAAGCGAGTGGCGGATTGTTGTCCGCGTAGTCATCATCTGGGTCTAGGATAGACCGATAGTGGGTTGCTTAGCTCTGCATCTTTCGCTGCGACGAGCATAGTGTTCAGGGGAACTGGTGGCAGCGTAACTAATAGAATAAGAAAGTGGACACAGGGATTGTGGAAAACGTAGTCACTACCCAATTCAAGAGAAGAGTGGTACTGCGTTGCAATCCTGGGACTACTTTATTGCACTCTACATGCCTGTTGCGAGAGAAAGTGTGCGGGGACGGATAGGTAAGCGAGCGCGCAGGGATTGTTGTCCATGCAGTCATTATCTGGGTCTTGGATAGACAGATAGTGAGCGGCTTAACCCGGCGTCTTTCGCAGCAGCGCGCGTAGTTGCCTTGACAGGAGGCTGCGCTTGTTTGTGGATCCAGGAATCAGGTGAGTATTAGAAAGAAAAAAAAGGTTTTATTTTATGTTCCAGGGGACATTTAGGCTGGGGTCAGACCAGCGCACTTTTAACGTGCGGTCTGGCGCACATAATTACGGCCGCACTAGCAGCAGATGACGGGCAATGACGGCCAATATACGATGTACGGCCGCACAAAAGTCCGGCCGTGCAACGCAAGTGGAATTTGAACGCATTTTTTTGAGAACGCAGAACCGCTAGTACTGACGTACTGAGTGCGCAGCTGCGGCATAGCGGAGTGTTTGCGTGATTAGGAGATGTCAGACACTGCTAATGTCAGGCCTACATAACGTCCAGACGCAAAAAGAGTTTTATTGACGATCCGTACAAAATCACGCCCGAAAATGCGCGTCGTCTGACCGTTTTTGCGCATTCCGTGAAAAAATACGTCAATGCGTTCGGACGCACTTCTTCACGTTCGCGGGGAAAAATGCTTTTGTCTGACCCTAGCCTTAAAGATCTCCTTGGATTTTTTTTTTTTTAAATGTGTCCCCTTACCTTAGCCTGGTGGTCAGTGGGGGCTCCCTGGATCCTGGATGTGGGGGGGGGTCTGCCGTGGCTCCCTCCCTGCGCCACCTCTCTGCCACATGCACCCGGGCGGCCAGCCCGCACAGTCGCACCTCTGTCATCCTGAGGCCGCATGCTCCTCAAGGGGTCCTTGGGAGGTCCCGGCGGGCTGCCCTCTACAGTGCCTGATTAGAGGGCCTCGTCTGCCTGATGTTTTAGCAACAAGAATGTTTTATCCCATAGGCTTCAATGTTAAAACTATTCCCGTTTTAATTCAATATCTAATAAACCATTGCTTATAATATTCTGCAGTAAAGAGTCTCTTTATCTTTAGATTTTTTAAGCTTTTTTAAGCATTTTTTTTAAAAATATCAATTATTTTTTCCTTGAACTTTTGGCGAACGTCCCAAAAAGTTCGGAGTTCGAGAACTTTTGAACGGCCAATGTTCGATGCAAACTCAAGTTCGCATCGAACCATCAGACCATCCCTAATCATAATGTGCACTATGTTAGCTGGATGTTAAGGTTGTACATAAAGTACGCTTGTAATAGGGAGATATTATTTGAAAAATGTTATCCAATAGCAGCTCAACTCGTAATACTTGGGAGTCGCTAATACTTACCAGCAGCAGCATCTCCTGGAGTCCATGTGGCACCCATGAGATCTCATGTACAGGATTTTACAGCGCTTGCCGCTCGCAGAAGGACAATGGGAGCTGTTTGCTCAATGTATTACAATGGAAATAGGCTGTGGGTCGACAGGGGAAATCTGCTGGATTTTTAAATGTCCACCTGCTCAATGTACTCTTTGAACTCATAGTGAAGACATATATTTTTAAATGTAATCATATTAATTCATATGTGAAAATAGTCGTATTTGAATGATTATATATGGGTTATTGACTCCTACTGCATATTAAATATGTGTTTAGGTGCAATTGTTTGATTTATGCTTGTTTCTGCGTGTATATCTGCAAAGTTATTCTGGTTTCATTCCTTTATTTATGCCTCACAGCTGTTTTTTAGGCTGCCATCGAAACAGCTGGATTGACAAGAAAATGTTAAATTAAAAGTGACATCTTTCTCTTTGGTCATCAAAGAGAGAAAAAATCCACTGTCAACGCACTATACACCGACATAAACACAAAATATGACATAATACTTTATCTTTTCACATTTACTAGTAAAGTAAGATACAAATAAATTAAATGGACAGTTAAATAATTGGTGTTACAGTTGTGTTGCTAATTAGCTGTCGTTATTGAAGGAACTTGATTGAATAGTGTACTTCAATTATAGGTGGATGACAGTGACTTTATTAGTTAGTTTGTGTCCATGCATGTTTAGGTCTATTTCACTCACAAAAATTCTCCATAGCTCTAGGATGTATTAACCATCAATGTAAATCCATTTTTAAAATATCAAAGCGAAGCAAATGTAGATGTGAAAAAAAAAAGGCAGGATTAAAATCCGTAAGCGCCTCTAGCTGTCCTGGCAGATGATACTTTGGTCCCCCATTCTCCGCAACCCGAATTTCCAGCACAAATTCCCAGCCTCCATTTTCCGCACTCTGGCCCATTGGGGCTTCCAGCACCTACACCATTACATAGATGGAGTGTCGGGATTACCCTATTTTCGGCCCTTAAGAGTCATATAGCTTCTCTGAGTATGCATCCAGTTTATTATTTGCAACTCAAGCAGTTTCTCCTCACTCAGTTACATATCCTGTGTAACCCATTAGATACACTGGTGTTTGTTCACCCTCTGTCTCCTCCCTCGACTTCCAGCATTTATACCGATCTGCAGGCCTCCTTGTCTACGACTACGCCCTGGAGAGCAATCTCCAGATAGTCCCTTCGTTTTCCAGATCACACCCCCTTTGACCTGATACAAGCCACTTTAATATCTAAGCACTCCATCCCCTCCGCCAATTATTGAGACATGTTTTATAGAATCCTCCACCGAGCTTATATGACACCTGATAGAATGACTCACACCGGGCTCTTGCCCAATGCCAAATGTTTAAAATTCCAGTTCTCTCCTGCCGACTTGTAGCACTGTTTGTGGTCCTGTCCTTTTTTGCCCAATTGTTTTGTGATTCTGTGCGATTTAGTTATTTGGTTCTCCGTATAGATATCCCCTTCACCCCTGAGTGGGCCATATTTAACTTGTCCGTCCTTCCCTCAGCTCAACCCCTCTCTAAGTGTCATTGATTCTGGCTTGGCTTGTTGGCTGCAAACGGTAAAAAAGGCTATTCTGTCCCAGTGGATCTCCCCCAACCTTCCCTCGTTCCGCATGGTATACAACAGGATTTATTCGGTATTTCTGGCGGACTGGACAGAATCATCTATGCACCAGGAAAAGAGGACTTTCTTACCTGGTCCCCTTTCATTCATGCCCTCCTGCAGGACACAAAAACTTCGCTAAGTAACACCTTCTTGTGTGCTCCCTGGTACTTTTTACAAATGCTGCGAGTCTCCCCACCGATTTCCCACACGCCCTCTGACCATACCTTATTCCACTTTCTCGCCTCGTCGGGCACCTCATGAGACTTATTTTGCTTGACTTCATGTACCCCTGCTAACAATCTTTAGGTTTGGTTTAGACAGGTCCCCACCCCCGTTTCTGTGGCCTTACTTAGATTGTTACAGCTATACCTGCCAGTTGTGTTCTGCTCATTACTGAGTACTGGATATTATTGTTTTGTCTCATTTTACCAGTTAAGACCCGTGTAACAAGCATTGCTCTTACCTTTGTGTCCTCACCCTGATCCAACAATAAACATATATTGAAAAAAAAGGAAAGGCAGTTTCAGTTTGCATTGCATTTTATGTATGACTACAAGGTAAATGTCAAATATCAGGGGTACACAGGGATACTTATTCCAAAATACTGGTTACTAGGTCCTACCATTCGTTTCCTGTATCCTTCTTCGATCTCAAGTCTACCCCGCATACACAAACCTATACAAAGTCATTCTTATGGACTTCAGAAGTAATACCTCAGCCGCCGGTGTCTATGAGCAGCTCTTATATATTTTGACTTGAGGTTCTAACACAGCAGTTGAGTCAGAATCGAGTAGTTGCTAAGGGTTATTGACTTAGATATTTTCCCATAGCCGTTTTATGTTTTTTTGGGGTGGTTTTTTGAGAAAGGATTTTACCAGGAAGGATACATTGAGATTTCTCTCGTTTTCAAGTATGTCCTGGGTGGTGAGTATGTACCGTTAGGTGTCTTGCCCAAGGACACTTACTGGAGAGGTGCTCTTGCCGAGATCGAACCTGTGTCTCCACAGTCTCTCTCCACGGTTATAAAGAAGTGATGTTACCTCTACTCTACCCAGCCGGCATTACCGACAAGGTTGCAATAGGAGGCCACTGCTTCTGTCTGCTTGTTAACTAGCTGGCTATCTTACTGGGATAGAGGACTAACTATACCAATGAAGGAAATCAGTGACCTGATCAATGAATTACAAGACAGAAAAAATATATGATGGTCATTTCCTAGCATACATGAGAACATACACAACTAATGCTGCATTTTTCACCAAGGGCAACCACCATGTTTCGTAAGAACAGACCCTGCCAACATCTCCCCAGGGACAGACGCTGATAAGAACCAACCACCAGATGAAACTGGTCACTGAGTCTAATATCTTAGCATCTGCCACACTCCTGAAAAATTCAACCTGATTATGCTATAAGGATTTTTTTATTGTAAAATTATAATTTACAGATGAAAACCATAAATGTATGTATGCAGCTTTTTATGAAGACTGAACGCTGATTATAAAAACAATCCTTAAAATTTAGCAATAATCCATAATGTTTTCAAGTTATTCTCAATAACTCTGTAACTTGGGGCTCGATTTAATTGAACTTGATCCTCGATATTTATTGCAGTTTCAAGCGGAATTCGGACAATTTTTTGGCATATTTAATCTAGAATTTACTTGGATTTTGATCCCTGTTAAAATATTGGCCAATTAGCAGCACTCACGCCTATTCTCTATAATGGAAATGTTGGTTTTAGTGATTCAATTAAATTTTTTCAGTATGATTATAGCAGAAAATATCTCAAGTGCTGACAGGGGTTTTCGATATGAAAAGAGCGTAGATCATACTGAAACCTTCATTTAAACATAGGATTTCTAAATACAAATGCTCAGTAACCATGATCAATATGATGCACACTATGTCAGATGCACTGTATGCTAATTATGACATCATATCCTTGTGAATATTATAGCAATAACTAATGTATCAACAACATAAATTAAGTGAAAAGCAAACACTATACACCAAAATATTAAAAAATATAAACAGAATGTTTTGCATTCCATTATCATGTCATTGTATCATCCACAAAAATGCCTTTTACCAGACGTTTTTTTATCCAAATGTGATAATTTTTTGGTTATGTTCGACTGACTCACCCATTAGTTTGAAAAAATATTGCTACTTACCGACAGAATTTGAAAAAAGAAAAATCGAGGATAGAATTAAATCAAGATCTTGTTTTACTAATTATAAAGAATTAAGTGATCCTTTGTTTCAATAATTTTCATTGTGTCTATAAACTAAACTCCTATACTTAGCTGTTACATTGCAAAGTGAGACACAGCATGGAATTTGGACTAAAGTCTGTAAAGACCAAAAATAGGCAATTTGTTCATTATGAGCTTGCCAGACTGTTTTCCATCTAATTTCAGTGGAGGCATCTGGCCCCTGCATGCTGTGATCTCTGTATGTATTGTGTGGTAGACAGAGTTTTAAACCTAAAACTTTGACAAGGTCACCATTTACGACCACCTGTCAAACAGGCCTGCTAATCTCAATTATATAAGAGTGCAGAACATAGCTTCAGACTGAATATAGACAGTTGATTTTCCACGCATTTGAATTGAAAGCCGGAAAAAAATCAAAAAGTACTAAAAAGCAGAACCAACATCAACATTGCTGTACCATCTTGACATCACAAGGAATAGTTAAAAGTGGACTACTTAAAGCATGCTGATTTTACTGTAACAGATCATACTCAGCACCCCAACTGGGTAACATCAGTTAACAGGGCTCCCTTGTGGGATACCCGTTTTCCTACCAGCAATCTTTCATGTCTTTCTCCAGGCTTTGGCTGAAGCTTAACCCTTTTACTGCTGAGCCATTTCACCCCTGTGTGCTGAGCTCATTTTTACCATTTTGTACTCATGTTTATACATTTGAAATCCTGTTTTATTATAGGACCCAGACAAGTTATATATCCGATTTTCAGCAGATGTGGCAGATTCAAAATATATCACTGTTATGTGTATATGTAATGTTGTGTCAGAATGAACAAAAAATGTCAAAGTGTAAATTTACATTCACATTTCAGTCATTTACAGCGTGTAAAATTATTTCTTCAAATTTTATCATTCAAACCTTTGTGGTTATATATTCTATGGAGCACTCTTATTAAAAAAAAAAATGGAAACCCGTCACTACATTTTCTGAGAAAACCAAAACTGAAAAAAAGCAAATTTTTTAAATCTAATCTTTATGACCAGAACTATTGTGGTTATATGTTGATACAAAAATTATAAATAAAATGTTAAATGGAGGGTTTGGGGGTCTCTACTACTGTAGACCAACCAATGTCTAGCCATGTTTCACAGCTGACTGCTGTACATGGGACCATAAAAGCCGCGCCTTTCAGAATCCTAAAAAGACCTCCAAAATACTTTAATTTGTTGATATGAAACTCAGAAATCAGTTCTAAATAATAAAATATCAAAACTGTACAAAACACTATGCCCTATCACCTGGTATGAGCTAACCCTAGCGTCAGCATGTTTTTGCGTCAGCACCAGGTAAAATGAGTCTAGAGCCTAACCAAACTGCCTCCTGCTAGAAACAGGAAAAACAAAAAAGCGCGTGGTATGGTAATCTGCGATTTGTATACGTATCATGGGGACCACTGGGGAGCACTGGAGAGCACTTGCGCTATTTTAACCAACAGATCACTTGGTGCCTGTGGTAATATTTAGACAGACACAATTCGCAAAATTTAACCCACTGCTCAACCCTGGTGGTAACTCCATAAAGACACAAAAAAACAGGTCCTCACCCAAAATTAACAGGCAACTAACAGGAAATTAAAAGGAATGCAGCACAGGTGTTCTCTTGGCCCCATACACCATAGTAATGGATCTGGTCAGCAATGTCGTTGATGTTGCAGTAGACTCTATTATGATATACACTATATTGCCAAAGTATTTGCTCACCCATCCATATGCAAGCCAAGGCAGTTTAGCGAATACTTTTGGCAATATAGTGTATATATATATGTATCCTCTATCCACATATATCCTAATTATAATATATTGGTTAATTTAAAACATTTTATGCTGGGGGTTATTTATAGAACGCAAACGGTTGATTATTAGGGTGACCGTGTGGACCATGTTTAAAGGGACACATGGATAAGTCTTGCCCTGAAACATGTATTATTTATATGCTGCTGCAGGGAAATTATTGTAGGTCACCTGGCCTTCCTTTTGGATCTATTAAATGCATTGTAATGATTCTACATGCTGCAGGGTGGCATTATTGTAAGCTCCTATGAGCACGGCTCTCTACACCTGCTGTTTCCATCATATGTCCGCTTATCTCGTTCCCTTTGATTATTGTAAAGCACTGGGGAAACTGTTGGCGCTATATAAATGATGACAATAATAATAATAATAATAAATCATGCAATGCCCATCAGCCTTAATTAATATATGTGTGCATATAAACATGGATGATATGGCCACCTTGGAGGATTATAAATAATTCAGGGGTGTGAGGGCTATTTGCTGGATGTGTTCATACTTATACAAGCTTGTGACGGCAGAGGATAGGTAAAGCCCGGCACTCTGCATTGGGAAAAAAAAACGTTCTATGCTGTACACAACCGCATTAGCGCAGGGTCTCAGCCTGGGTCTTAGCGTTTCCCTAGCGTGCACTAAACAACCTTGTACACGAACTATCGCGGACAAGGTGATCTGTCGTCCGGTGCTACCTATTAGCCACTCGAGATAGCAATGGCATTTTAGCTCATACCAGATTATAGGGCACCTATAGGTAGCAAAAATTGTAACAAAACTTTGAAATTGAGAAAGAACTGGGTGATATGACAGTTTTATGGAGATTTTATGGAGATTTTTGAATACAGCAGCCAAAAATACTTTAAAACAGCTAACTGCTATCGAAATGTTTTTTCATTGTGTATCTGTGTGAACATTTATGAGTCCGTTCCCATGGTATGTTATTAATAGTTGGCCTGAAACAAGATAAAGGGTATGTCATACACAGTACCTAAGATTGTATCAAAGGGCGTGGCTAGCTGTGTTAGCGAGCGGACGCATGTTACTGAGCTCCTGCTTAATTGCTGACTTTTCGCTACTTTTTCCGCTCGTTTTGCTTCAAAATTGCTCCCCCCTACTACAGGACTGCCTAGTAAGCCCGGGTGGACATTTCTGAGCACCCGGTGAGGAAATTTTTGACCCGGAGAGTTGGGGCCTATACTACGGGCCTATTCTACCTGACCTTACCAGAGGTGATTGCGGGATCTGGTGGTGTTTTCCGGTGTCTTCCGGCTGCTCATATGGGTAAGAGAATACCCCAACGCCCTCACCGGACTGGTGGTCCTGGCCAAAGGGACATACGGGAATCGATGGCTGGAGGACCTGTCTCCCGGAAGGCAACGGCCTCACTTTCTTTCCCGTCCGGCTACGACTCCATGGGGGACGAGGACCTCTCCTGGCCCACGGGAGATGGATTGGGCATGTCCTGGATTACCCCGCCATCTCAGTCACTGGGATCGCTCCCTCCCACTGCGGCTGCCAAGAAAAGAGCGCAAAAAAAACGGAAGGCCGCGTTGGCGGCGTCTTCGACGGTCTTGGAGGCCCAGCATGACTCCTCAGAAGGAGACTCGGCAGAAGAGCAGCTACTTTCCGCCGCATGTAGCGAGGCCTCGGTGGGGGACGACTCCGCCACAGGGACCCGGGAACCGGGAACATTGGTGGGACCTCCTGGACCTGGCAGTGTTACACAGATTGCGGAGGAGGATGATGGTCTCCCCTCTACGAAGGGAGACCTCCGTCGGATTCTGGAGGAAATAAGAGGCATGTGGAGACCGGAGGTGGCGGCAGTACGAGCGGAGGTGGAGGTGCTCCGAGCGCAAGTAACGGAGGTGAGAGGGAAGACTGATGGGGTGGCTCAGGAGCAGTCTCACCTTTCTGACCAGCTAACCGTCCTCCGCTCCCAGGTGGAAACCCTAACTCGCTCGGTGGAAACTTTGGAGTCTCGTCACCGACGCCGAAACGTCCGGGTCAGAGGCATCCCAGCCTCAGTACTAGCTAATGACTTGCTGCCCTACGTGGAACGACTGGCGCTTCAGGTCTCAGGACTGCCCTCTACGACACCCGAGCTCGTTGGAGCAGCGTTTCGGGTCCGGAAGGCGGCGGCGGCGCCCAGAGGGGTTCCTGGGGACGTGGTGGTTGTTTTTCGAGATGTTGCCATGAAGGCAAAGCTTATGACTTCCCCCGGCGCCTGAGATCCCGTGCTATTTGAAGGAACAACTTTAGCAATATACCACGACCTACCGTTTTTGACCCTGATGGCCCGCCGGAGGTTCCGTGACGTGACGACTGTTCTTCGCAGTAAGGGGATTCGGTATCGCTGGGGCCTGGCTGGCTCTTTAGTGGTGACCCACAATAATCTACCGTATACGGTTACTGATCCTGAATCTGCCTGGGCTGACCTCGCGGCTGCGGGCGTCTCCCTAAGCCCATCAGAAGCCCGGCCGGGATGAGACATGTCACTACCTTTCTTTTTAAGCTCTGGACAATCCTTGTCTTCAATACCTTTCAAGGTCTGGACAGTTCCTCCACATTTGGCCATTTCCCCTTATTTTACATTTTACATTTGATATGGACTCTTAGCTTGTTTTTACTGTTGTTTCCCCGTGCATCTGGAGTTACGGATTGACCTTACTATACACCCTTCATGCTTACGGTTTGGGGCCACGGATGTGGGGAGTTCCCCTCCTAACTTCCCCATCTTACTCACTCCCTCCCTGTCCCCCTCCCACACACCCTTTAACCCTCCCCCTTCCTTTTTGATTTTTATCTCGCTTCAGGTATTTTTGTTTTTCTGAGTGGTCCAGATTCCTCTCTTTTGCCATTTTGTACCTAGTTACCACACGTGATATTGTTTGTATTTGGTTACTTGTTTTGCAGGCCCATTGGGGTCGTATCCTTGTTTGAGTACGTGAGAATGTTTTATAATTCTATAAATAAAGAATTACAAAAAAAAAAAAGATTGTATCAAATAACCACAGTAGGTCCAACAGCATTACAGTGGAGCTGTGACCATGCAGACTTCAAGATGGCAGCCGGCCCCCTCTAATTAGGCTACAGGGCATGCCACGTGACGTCTGTCACCAGAGCATAGGGCCCTCACTGTTTGAGGCTTGGGGAGAGGGTTTTGGGGCCCTTACAGTGGGTGGAAGGGGTTCATAGTGCCACTCATTTTGGAGGAGGAATGAGGTCTTTCCTTGTGGGGAAATGAAGGAGGTCGGAGCTCTCACTATGTGGAATTGGAGGGTTAATGGGGTCACTCATCTTTGGGGGAGGGTAATAACTGAGGAAAGTGGGGGCTCCATTCACTCTGGGGGCTCTGGGTACACTTGTTATGTGTGTTGGGCCTGGGTATGTGGGTTGAGACTGAGTGTGCATGTGTGTCTGGATTGCCTGGTATGTTCATTTCCTTAGCTTAATGTTGGTGGGAGGGGGATGTGTGTGTGATGGCCAGGGGTATTTTACTGCGGGGGGAGAGTGATGGTGGGGTATTTTACTGTGGGGGAGTGATGGCTGGGTATTTTACTGGGGGAGTGATGGCTGGGTATTTTACTGGGGGAGTGATGGGGGTATTTTACTGGCGGGGAGTGATGGGGTATCTTACTGGGGGGAGTGATGGTTGGGTATTTTACTGGAGGGAGTGATGGGGCCTTTTACTGGGGAGAGTGATGGTGGGGTGTTTTACTGGGGGGAGTGATGGGGTATTTTACTGGGGGGAGTGATGGTGGGGTATTTTACTGGGGGAGTGATGGGTGGTATTTTACTGGGGGAGTGATGACTGGGGTATTTTACTGGAAGGGGAGTGATGGTGGGGTATTTTACTGGGTGGAGTGATGGTTGGGTATTTTACTGGATGGAGTGATGGGGTATTTTACTGGGGGGAGTAATGGGTGGTATTTTACTGGGGGGAGTGATGGTGGGGTATTTTACTGGGTGGAGTGATGGTTGGGTATTTTACTGGATGGAGTGATGGGGTATTTTACTGGGAAGAGTAATGGGTGGTATTTTACTGGGGGGAGTGATGGCTGGGGTATTTTACTGGAAAGGGAGTGGTGGTTAGGGTATTTAACGGGGGTGATGGGGTATTTTACTGGTGCGGAGTGATGGCTGGGGTATTTTACTGGGGGGGTGATGGTGGGGTATTTTACGGGGGAGTAATGGTTGGGTATTTTATTGGAGGGAGGGATGTGGGTATTTTACTGGAGGGGAGTGATGGGGTATTTTACTGGGGGGAGTGATGGGTTATTTTACTGGGGGAGTGATGGTGGGGTATTTTACAGGGGGAGTGATGGGGGTATTTTACTGAGGGGAGTGATGGTTGGGTATTTTACTGGGGGGAGTGATGGTGGGGTATCACCTTTGTGCTATAGATTACCGTAGATACTCGAGTATAACCCGAATATAACGCAATGGATAGAGATTTATTATGGAAATGAGAGAATACTCAAGACTCAAATATAACGCGAGGAACAAAATTTTACTGTACTGTAAACAATTAAAATCCTTCCAGGTTCTTTTAACACAGTCAGGCTACCTCTCAGGCCAGGTTGTTCTGCTCTAGAATGATTGCAGTTGTTACTAAGTATGAAGCCACCGGCCACCCGCCTTCTACTAGCAATTAGATGGCCGGCAGAGGCAAGTGAGGTTAATGATTGGCTTAAACCGAGCGTGCGCTCTGCCCATGATGGATCCCACCTCTCCCGAATCCGGGAGTTCCTTAAGTGTTTACAAGCATCAGGGAGCCCGCATTCACTTCAGTGAGACTACAGTAACTTCCGGGAGACTTGGGATCCAGAGCAAGGCAAGGTGTTTTTTTTTATTTGTTTTTTTATACGCGATGCAGATGTCTCGAATATAACACGACCCCTTCAATTTTAAGGTAAATATTTGTTACCAAAATCTAGAGATATACTTGAGTATCTACAGTACTATTTCTTTGAGATAACTCCATGCGTGGATGTATATCTCTTTGTGCTTTTATTTCAGCATTTGCTCTCCAGCAGTTAGTGAATTAAGACAATGTTATGCGTTAAAGAAGCTTTAAATCGTTCTTCACTGACATCTTTCACATGTTACTCTCCATAAAGTGATGCAAATCATATGGCTCAGCTAGGACTGCAGAAAAATATGCCATGGAACTATCTCCCAGCTTGTTTAACTGTCAACAATCTTCCCTTTTATCCAGTTAATAATAATTATACACAGCCCTGGCCTTAACTAAGCAATGAAAATGTTCTGCATATGGTGAGGCCTG
The DNA here is from genome assembly GCA_009667805.1 of Leptobrachium leishanense. Lineage (NCBI taxonomy): Eukaryota > Metazoa > Chordata > Amphibia > Anura > Megophryidae > Leptobrachium > Leptobrachium leishanense. The sequence goes on from CM019063.1 coordinate 370,819,206, forward strand.
ATCCACGTACAGATAATCCAACCACCATACTGAGTATGATTTCACTTCCATCACTTAATCCAGTCCATATGTGGATTTGTTAAGTATATTTTACGTAAGAAACGGTTTGATCACTTTATATAATTGGTTCTACAGTTACCTTTAGTATATAAGCTCAGAAATATGGACTATAATTACGTCTGACATGTTGGGGTTGCTGTCATATTATCTTGGCATCATGTACTATGGGTTGAACAATACCAATGAGAACACAATAGTATAACAGCAATTATGAGACAGGCCATATGGAATCAGAAGCTCTATGGGTGCTAAACATCTCACAGCTTCTGCTGTCTTTTTATGCCATCCTGTATAATTGCTTAAAAACAACAGGGGTCTGTAGAAAATGTAAAATTGGCAACAGGAGCCTGTGAGATTGATTTGAGGATTCATTCTACTGGTTCAAAGCTCAAGGTGAACTGCTGCAAAGGCTTCAATCCAGATAAAGTCAAATTGCTAGGAGGATGGGGATGTCTATCTGCAAAGCTGCTAATGCAATATAGTTCCATCGGATGGGCAGACGGGTTGGATCTTCATGGATATAAAGGGATTAGCAAGCACAAAATGAGGGAACATAATAGCGCCAAATTAATTAACTGAACCATGTTTCCAAACATGTAAATCAACATATAGAGAGCTTCTTGTACACAGGTTATTCCCCTAGCCCAGTCTAATAAAAGCATTGAAATCCAATTATACAGTTTGGGAAAAAAAAGGCAGCAGGAACTAAAAATATCTAAGTGTTTGAGTCAGCACAGCAGGGAATGGTTTATAGAGCAATCATTCACTGTGAATAGGGCCTTCTCTCTACAACCATGTCTTCTCCAATCCATTAGAATAATCAGCTTTCAATGTTTTAACTGCTGGTAATGCTTTCTACTTAATTATCCATTTTTTTTCTGCTGCTAAACCAACCATTGTTACTATGATTTCAGTTCTATTTTTAGCAGACCTTAAGGATGCGTGAATTTCGTTTGACCTCCGGCAGATAGCTAATAAATGATATGCACAATTGCTATTATTGTAATATAATGTTTATTAGCAAGTACAAAATAATTAATTTAATGGAAAGTCACAATCAGAGCAGTTGCTAAGGATGCTGTACCAGAAATATGAGAGGAATGCTCATCTGCTGTAAAATAGAAATACGTTCTACAGTATTGTGTATGATGCAAAGCCTTTTCAGTTTTTGTAGTACATTGCAGAGCGAAACTTAACAGTTTCACCAAAGCTATGTGGTATAAACAACTTGCAATGCAGCTAAGTTTTCGGGGGGAGCGAAATATATAAATATTACCCTTATAAGATAAAATTTTCTTTTTATTTAATCAAAATGTCACTTTAAAAAATATTTACATACAGTTGTGTTCAAAATTATTCAACCCCCACTGAAATTGAGTGTTTTGGCCAGTTTGACATTGATTTTGATCATTCAGTCATCTTGCTTACAATTAAATCAAAGCGGCACGTGTAGGTCAGACAAATATAACATAACATTTATAATGAAATAACCACAAATGTCTTTTCTGTGCTCACATCATTATCAGTTTTATTCAACCCCCAAGTGACATTCAATCTTAGTACTTAGTACAACATCCTTTTACAGTTATAACAGCTTTCAAACGTGAAGCATAGCTTGACACAAGTGTCTTGCAGCGATCTACGGGTATCTTCGCCCATTCGTCATGGGCAAAAGCCTCCAGTTCAGTCACATTCTTAGGCTTGTGTACTGCAACTGCTTTCTTTAAGTCCCACCAGAGGTTCTCAATCGGATTTAAGTCAGGTGACTGCGATGGCCACTCCAAAATGTTCCAGCCTTTAATCTGCAACCATGCTCTAGTGGACTTGGAGGTATGCTTGGGATCATTGTCCTGTTGAAAGGTCCAACGTCTCCCAAGCCTCAGGTTTGTGACGGACTGCATCACATTGTCATCCAATATCTCCTGGTACTGAAGAGAATTCATGGTACCTTGCACACGCTGAAGCTTCCCTGTACCTGCAGAAGCAAAACAGCCCCAAAGCATGATTGACTCCCCGCCATGCTTCACAGTAGGCAAGGTGTTCTTTTCTTCATAGGCCTTGTTCTTCCTCCTCCAAACATAGCGTTGATCCATGGGCCCAAACAGTTCTAATTTAGTTTCATCAGTCCACAGAACACTATCCCAAAACTTCTGTGGTTTGTCCACATGACTTTTGGCATACTGCAGTCGACTCTTCTTATTCTTTGGAGACAGCAAGGGGGTGCGCCTGGGAGTTCTGGCATGGAGGCCTTCATTATGCAGTGTGCGCCGTATTGTCTGAGCTGAAACTTCAGTACCCACATCTGACAAATGTTTTCTCAGTTCCTCAGCAGTCACACGGGGACTTTTCTCCACTCTACGCTTCAGATAGCGCACAGCAGTCGAAGTCAGCATCTTCTTTCTGCCACGACCAGGTAGCGTTTCAACAGTGCCATTTGCCTTGAATTTGTGACTGATGCTTCCTATGGTCTCTCTTGGTATGTTTAACATCTTTGCAATCTTCTTATAGCCATTGCCCTTCCTGTGAAGAGTAATCACCTCTTCTCTTGTCTTCCTGGACCATTCTCTTGACTTCACCATGTTTGTAACCACACCAGTAAATGTCTAGAAGGAGCTGAGTATCACAGTCATTTTAAAGCTGCCTAATTGGTGCTTATTATGCTTTATTGCTGCTCCGTGACATCCACAGGTGTTTTCAATACCTGATTGAAAACACTTGAATGAACCTCTGTTCTTCAGAGTGGTAGTCTTTAAGGGGTTGAATAATTGTGTCAATGAAGAATTCACAAAAGAAACATTTACTACTGTATTACAAAACCAATTGATGTCATTTTAGTTGCATATGGTTCTTTAAAAAGTCCTACAGCATTGGGGGTTGAATAATTTTGAACACAACTGTATATTTATTTATATGTAATATTATGTATCACTTTTGCAACATAGTATAAACATAAAAGCAGCAAAAGCCCGCAAACACACCTTCAGAAACTTACTACATTGTATAACTCATTCCGCTTTGTGCTACAATGTAACTACATGACCCACCATTGTGACATGTTAAAAGAACTAAACTGGCCGTCGCTGGAATCTAGACGCACTCTTCACCTTTCCAACCTGGGGCCACATTACACTCTTAACGCAAACGTTAATGCTCACTTGCGTCAGCATTAATGTTTGCTGCGGTATTTACCACTTATTACAATCCAAACGCAAACGGATTAAGTAACCCGTTTGCATTTGGTACCTTGCGCTTTTCAGCGCGAGGTTAACTGTACTTTGTGCTCCCTATACTTAACATGGGGAGCGCAAAGTGTTAATCAGCGTTAGTATTACAATCTACTAGCGCTGATTAACGTCTGGCTGTGGTTAGCAAAAAGTTAACCAGAGCCAGGACTTGGTGTTAACGGATTCCGCTTCTGCAGAATCCGTTAACATCATCCAGAAAAAAAAAATGTATCACATACTCACGTCCTGTCCCGCGGTGAGGACCGCAGCTCCAACCGCCTCCTCCGCCTGGCGGGAGCAGATAATGACTGGGGAGAAAAGTCCCCCCAGTCTCTCCCTACGTATCACTACACCGACCGGATCTCACGAGGCGAGATCCGGCTGGTCATGTGACCGGCAGGGGGAAACTCAATGGAGTCCTATGGACTCCATAGAGTGGATGCTCGCGGCTGCACTCAGCGCTGCCGCGAGCATCGCGGGACATACTTGAAAACGAGAGCAATCTCAATGTATCCTTACTGGTAAAATACTTTATAAATAAATAATCAGGATGCTCCCAGTAAAATAAGCCTTCACTAGTTTCCAAAGATAGACATATTTATCCTTCATTTTTATTTATAGAAACAATTATACATCTGGCTTTAGATGACTTTACATTTTCATTTCATATTTTTTTTAATTTCATTTCATTTATTTTTCAAGAAAATAGATGTCATTAATATTCTCCAGAAATATTTAATAATAATGCAGTATTTCATTTTTGTTTTAAGTTAATAATCCTTTGTATATCAGGCAGACATCTCATAATATAAGATATTGCGGTCTTATCTCATGCCTGTTTATCTTTCCATTTTTCGCTATAGTATCTCCCTGTATGAAAGAACAGTTCAGCAATTTCATTTATAGCATCGGCTTTACTCATGGGCATGAAACAGCAATTCTGCTGCAGAAGTGATTTCTGTCCCAGCCATATCACAAGAGAGAGAAAAAGATTAATCATTAGAGTTCATGGTGTCATATTACATATATTATACTAAATCACTATTTCATAAAAAGTTTATCTAAGAAGCCAATGCACAGTTACTTCTTTGCTCCTTCTCCAAATACATCATGTTACTGAAAACAGGGTCTATTGCATAACAAATTTCTTTCTCAAGGTTCTAAATAAGATCAGTTCTAATTGTTGTATTTTTAACTTCTAATTGTAGATTAAGAATTTAGATTACTTAATATAAATAAATGTGAATTCACTATGTAGACCATTTTAGAGCATCGCAACGATCACGGGCTAAATTACAAGCATCGCGCAAAAAGCCTCGCGCAAAGTGAAATTTTTTGTGCCAAGCGTTAAACGTTTACGTGCGCAAATCACCGCTGGAATTACAATCCTCGTGCATTTTTACATCCGTCGAGCAATAACGCGCGTAAACTGGATGCGCACAAATGCTCGCGCAGTTCCGTTGCGCACAGATATAAGTGTGCGCACAGTTTTTTCAAGCGATTCAGCCAATCAGAATTAAGAACCACAATTATCTCAAGTTAAGTTTTTGACCCTGCCAAAGTCAATCTGAGCATATATGCTGCATATATCGGCCAGGTTGTTCAGATTTGCCATTAACACCAGCTTTTAGGAGTTGCTAAAATTATGCGCGCAAAGGGAATGCGTTCATTCCTCCGCATAGATTGTAATAGCATCCGCGTACCAGCGCACATACGCATTTGAGCTCACAATGTTAAGTATAGGACGCGTGACGTACAGTAAGCTTGCGCAGCGTTCGAGCATTCACCCGCGGTAGACGATGCGCGCGTTTGTTGCGCTGACAATGTAATACGGCATTCGCGCAAAGGGTTTTACCCCTCGCATTATTGCGTTTTTGCGCTGGCGCAAACGTTTGCGCGAAGATTGTAATTTAGCCCCACGTGTGCTATTGTCATGCTTTGGTACTGCTGGTTGTTGAAGCCCAATATGCGGATCACGGTGTTGCAGGGAGAGTCCGAGAAAGAGCAGTCAGGAATAGAAATATGGTCGATACAGGCAGAGTTCATTCTGGAGCGAAAGAGGAAGCCAGGAGTCGATAGCCGGGAGATCAATCAGAGTAATATGCGGTACAAGGGAGTAGGCTGGAGGCTGATGAGGAAGCAAAAGGTTCATTCACAGGGATATAGGTTGAGATCTAAGATACTATCTTTGGCACTAAGAACTTAGAAGCTTAGAGTCAACAGGGAGCAGACGACTGAGCACCTTCCCCTTGGCAGTTTGGGTTTTTATGAGGCACAGGTAATGAGCCCTGTGTAACGGGCGCAGTGGCGCTCACACAAGAGTAGCGAGGTTGAGATCCTTTTGGACGGATTTATCGGTTTGATGTTAGTGAAATAAACAGTACTTTCAAATTTATACTCCAAAGCCAAGGAGTATGACAAGACAAGAGAACTGCTACTAAGCTCCAAAGGTTTCGAGACCAACAGACAATTTAGAGCATACAACAAGACATCAGATCGCAAGACAGAAACGTTAGTACTGAGACATTCGGCAGGACAGGCAATGAATTGATCAGACTGCAGGGCAGTCACCACACTGACAGATTTTACGTTTTCAGACCACCTTGATCGGGTACTTTGTAACTTGTGATTACCAGGGTCTGTAGATACACACACAGGTTTAGGGATGGTACTAGCTTGGGTATTTTTGGCAAAACGAGCAAGCTGAACGTAAGCTGATAACCAACAGTCTTTCGTATTCGCCGATGGTACAAGCGTATCAGATCGTAACTCAGACCCCTTAGACCTGGAGCAAACCCCCAATAAGGCTGCAGTACCAAAACCAGGGTGAGAGGGGAATCTCCCCATGAAACGAGTAAAACCCCAAACAGCGTGCATGGGGTTAAACCTACAGCGCACAACACTAATCACCACTATAGCAGAGAACATAGATTGGTAAGAGACAAGCCGGGTCAAAATCAGGATCAGGAATCGTAGACAAGCTGGGTCGGGAACAGATTAGGCAACCATGAATGATAGGAAGCGATACGGGAACAGAACTCCACGTCAGGGCGACGAAGCAACTCCTCGTGCCCTGTTTTGAACCCGGTGACTCCTCGTTACCACGCCAGGCCCCGCCCCCTCAGATGCCGCTCGGCCATTACCTGGTGCTGGCACTCAACCAGCCCTTAGCACTGGACCTTGCCCGGACCCCCAGGAAGCATAGCATGAGCTGAGGATGTAACACCCTGCCCATTCGCGAGGAGGGGCTCCTCCCCTGCCTCCTCTACCCGCTGAGTTTCCTCTGATTCCATCCGGAACCCGCAGAGGCCACGCTGCGAGGGCGAGTCAGGAGGCCCGCCTCCCCCAGACCCCGTGGAGACCCAAGAGTCTACTCACATGACCCGGATGGAAGGCCGCGACCCCCGCCACCCGCGAGCGACAAGGAACCATGCGAGAGGCCGACAGAAGGGAGAGGGAAACAGCGGGGGAACCCGAGTGCTGGACCAAAGAGGCACCGCGACTAATGGCAAAAGAGTTCCCAGTGCACGACTTCCCCCGTTTCGAAGGATGTTGACGGTTGCCTTGACACCTTGGCCGCGCCGTGGAGGTAAGGCATGACAGCTATTGATGAAGACGCCATTTATTAAATCGATGTTAAAGTGCTCTCCGGGACACCTATACATGCATGTTACAGTTCACCCTTTCACTACCAAGTGATTTTCCAAAAAAACACTGTCCGGAAACAGTGGTTTTTTGGAACATCTTTTTTAATGATTTACACAGTAAGAAATATTTGGTTATATTCCCAATGTCATTCTTAATGTAATAACCTATTTGGCGGACAGGTATCGCCAGCTGCTGGCCAAGCGGAGTTACTGTAGTTCTGAGCTACATGCAGGATAATTTGGGGAAAAGTCCAATGGAGACATTCCCCAGTTGGTTTTAAAAAGTGCTAGCACTTTAAGTATCATTCTCATGGTGGAAAAAACTTTGGGGGTGCTTTCTGGAGTCCAACTGCAAACAAAAATTTGTTTGCAACAAATGAATTTCATTTGCAATGATACAGCACAGCCCCAGATCGTGTTAAAACGATCTCACTCTGCTGTGTCTGCTACTGCTGATCATGTATACACGACCATGGTAGTGATGGGATTATCCACTAATTGCTGTTTTAGTGTTGTTGCAATTGAAAAAAATCACTGGTGCCGCAAACATGATTAACTTCAGTGATCCAGGAGAGAGAACATACAAAAGCAGGCAGGTTTCATTGTTGAAACATCAGTCATTATTTGAATTTGCCTATTTGGATCGTCGCATTAAAGCCTTTAGCATTGGATCAAAGTGTAAAGCTGGTCTGTAGCTCTGTTTTGAAGCCTAGTGTTCATCTAAGGCTTATGTCAGACGAACGCAGTCTGAGCGCACTCTCCGTGTGTGCATAATGGACGTACGTACTGACGGAAGATACTGTAGACACCACCTTGTCCTTTTTTTTTGATGGACGTAGAATTTAAAAAAAGGGAAATATGGGAAACAAAATTAATCAAAATTAAAAGACAGGTACAGTCAGCCAGACCAAAAAAAACTTGTGCTGCGTCTGACATTGCGTCATCATGCACACAGGCCGCTATGCAGGCGCTGTGCACTCTGGGCATCCGTCATAGCGCTTTCACGTCGAGGCCTAAATGGTGACTGTTGCCACCTGTGTGGTGCGTGCCACCTGTGTGGTGTCGGTTTCTATTGATCACAAATCAATGCTATGACGGATGTTAAACTGTGCGGCGACACAGACGTGATGACTGCATTCGTCTGACACTAGCCTAACTCAGGTGTCTAGTCAAGAAGGAACGTGTTGGAACGCAGTTCCTCCACTATATTCTCAGAGTGAACGGAGCTCCAATTTGGCCCACAGTGAAGAAGCTTTGATTATGTTCCAATCATAGGATTCCTTTTTAAGCCACCTAAAATAAAAGGTATTTATTGCAATTACCATAAGGATTGTCTAAAACCCAGCCTATCTATATGTTAATCATTGATATCAAATTTGCATGTAATTACGGGGCAGATCATTGTTTTTCTAAGCCATAGCCAGTATTTTTGTAGACAAACCATCATTGCCTTTTTGGTCCTACAAAAAAAAATGATTGAGTCTGCACAGTTGTATTTATTTTCGTAAAAAAATAATATCTGTAAAAGTACCAGAAAATGTTTGTTAATGGCAAAAAATATTTATAATACTTTTAGTTTCGACATATAAAAGCATCATTACCATTAATAATGTTAAAAATCCTTTAATTCCCTGGAGCATAAGATAACTCTTAGGTATTGATTCAATTGACAAGATCCATGATAAACTGACAACGCACACAGCAGGGTTAGAAACCATAGATCTTTTGAAGCTATTTGTATTGTCTTTAGCAATTAGTGTCACACACAGGGCGGTTGTGTGTACATCCCCTTAGACATTTGCTCGATTAGAAAACATAGTAAGTAATAGGACAGTGCGCAGTAAACAATATATCCAAAAATGTATAGCAATTTATTTTCTGGTGTCAGTAGACAGTACTGACAGCACATACTTTCAAACAAAACTACCAGCACATTTAGTATAGCATACACGTACCTTAACAGAGGGGAAAGAACTTTATGCTCCATCAATGTTTCTGCAACACTAGCAGTCTTTAAAGACCACCAAGCATAACTGTTTTTTTTTTCTTTTTCAAATGAGAGATCAAGAAGTAAATCAGTGGAGTAAATCAATTTAACAAATTCTGTCCTTTACAGACAGTAATTTTAACAAGCTGGAAAGGTGACTTCTTGTAAAAAGCGTGACATAACTCTGTAACCCTTTACAGAAAAAAGGATAACGAGATATATATTCATTGTATTAATGGGTCAAGTCTTAAAAAAATAAGTGTGGGAACTCCTCAACATTTCTGTATATTCTGGTCTTAAAGATTACTGGGAGCCGCAGCAGCTGCAGCTCTTCTTTATGCATGAGAATGACATTCCCATGGCAAACACTGAGAAATCGTCATTCCCATGCCTTCCCAATGTACCAGGAAAACCCCTTAAATATAGACGGTTTTATAAAATCGTGTCTATATAGAAAGGTATTGCAGCTTTCTAGTATATCAGCCAAAAGGGAACTAAGCTCCTCCTGCTAAAATAGTGAGGGAACTGCATTCCCATGCGTTCCTGCAGGACTTGACCCCTTATTGCATTCCTATATACACTAGCATGAATGGTATTTTAAGAAAGGAAATACTGTATTAAAACATGGTTTATTTAATAACATTTGAGAAAACAAGTTCCTATATTTCTTTGTATTTCTCTTACGTCTGTAGCCTTTTTAGCTATCTATGGAAGGGTTAGCATTGCTCAAACAGCGACGCATCATATATAACCCAGAATGGACTAGAGTCAAACCGCAATTCTGATGGTCAGGGGTGGGACTGAGGAGGCATAGAGTATGAATGGGCAGGTTCTATGGCGTCACAAGAAATTTCTTCAGGATTGGCGGTGTGATTTGGGGGCTCAACTGTAGGCCTCTTGCAGCTGGATTAAGGCCATTTTTTTCTGGATGCATATAATTTATTCATGCTGATGGGCGGATATAAGATATGCAACCCAAGTTGCATATCTAGCATGTACAGCCCATATGCTATAGCTGAAAAATAAACAGCTAATATAGCCTGTAGAGACTTCAAACCTTCCCACTTTCCCAAACCATAGAACTACTCACAATCCAGGATTAGTTACAAGTGCTACTCTAGCCTTAAGTGCCTGTGGGGGGTATAAAGGCCGCCTCTAGTGGGTAAGACCCAGTGAAGCTTTTCCTATAACTATATGTATTACTACTTAGAGGTAGAAAAAAATGAAATATTTATTAACCCCATAGTGACCAGGCGGTTTTACCATTGTCAGTCCAAAAGTAGCCACTTCGGTTTCTACCCTGTTTGTGTTTAGCTCCTCTTACTTGTTTATGGAACACGTATTATATACCATTTTTGTCGCCATTAAATGGACTTTCTAATGATACCATTATTTTCATCACATCGAATAAGTTACTATAAAAATTTTTTAGGAAATATTAGGAGAATAATGAAAACTTTTGATCCCCAAAATCTACAACCGCCAAAACAAATCTCAGCTAAATCATTTCTAAATGTTGTCCTGAGTTTAGAAATACCCAATGTTTACATTTTTTTGCTTTTTTTTGTGCTCTTTGAGTAGCCCTGTATGTGTTTAGCCCCTTCACTATGGTGGTCATGTATATAATACGATCAGCAGCAGCAGACAAAGCAGCTAAGGATCCTGGTAACACAATCTGGGGCTATAGTATACTGTATCTTTGCAGTTGTCCCAAATTAATTTTGTTTGCATTTTGGCTCCTAAAGGTACCCTCAACGTTTTAGCACCTTGGGCGTGATGCCTGACGTGCAAACACCTTCAAAAACTTAGTGTCAGGTTTCGTCTTTTAATATATGTATATGTTGTGAGTTGAAGCCAGGATTTATAATTGGCATTTAAGCGTGAGATACATATCCAATAATTTGCACTTCAATATTCTCACTAATAATGTACAGTTTTCCTGACATAAGCACTGCCCAGCACGTCAATGTATTAATTTGATCTCCTCTGCAGCGTGTTTTCCACTATTGGACTAATATCCCTGGTCTTCCCCATTGGGTACTAAATGGCTTTAGGCCAGGGGTGCGCAATTACGGCCCTCCAGATGTTTTGAAACTACATTTCCCTTGAGGCTCTACAAACCTAATGAGCAGCCAAGCATCACGGGAAATGTAGTTTCAAAACATCTGGAGGGCCGTAATAGCCCACCCCTGCTTTAGGCCATTGCGGAACTCTGTCTGTTTGTTTGTTTACCTCTAAAAACTTGCTGGAGAATATGGCTAAATCACATCCTTCTTGTTGACATTTCAAGAATTCTGGAATATTCCACCGGAATTTCGACACTCTTTCGTTCTCTGCATTTTGGGGAATCAAATTTCCCAACCCTGCCGTGAATTCAGCATTCACCACAGGGTCCCTGAAGTGTAGTAAAAGCTGCCAACCGCATCCGAAAAACCAACGATTCGACCGCAAAAACTGCCACAAACAAATTGGAGTGATCCGAAATAAAAACGAACGCACCCGACGATGCTGAACACATCCAAAAAAGCCGACGCTCTGCCGTACAGAGCGCAGACCATCCGCAGGAAAAAGCCGACAAGTCGACGAATGAGGTAAAAAAACCAACAACTTTTAAAAGCTGTTTGCAAAAAGACTACTGCAAGAAAGTGACTGAAAATAACATATAAGGTACTAGGAATAATAAGAAAAAGGTCTCTTACAGAAATAAATGCTATTAAAAAAAATGGAAATAAAAATTTTGATGATAAAATCACGAAAAATGCCTAAAGAAATCCTAGACAATAAAGAGAATTTTTGCTGCAGATTTAAAGAATAGAAGGTTTAATAAATATTTAATAAAAATGGGAATATTTTTTTTACATTGAAGCCTATGATTGACGAAACACCTGATTAAAGCTGCCGAATGAAACCACCAGCAATCAGGTAATTACACTGACATTTCTCTGCTGTTCGGTGCTCACGGAATAGATTAACCATTGCTTCTCTGTGGGAATTTCACTGCCGTCGAACAGCACCCTGTTTCGCTGGCAATTCGTCAATATTTGTCAAACTGACTGCTTTTTGCAAAGCCGAATGACTCTGAAATTGCACCATATGGGAAAATTCACTGGTGCAATGTCGGAGCCAGTTCGGCTCTCTTTGAATAACCCCTATAATGTATTAGGCTTATGGGTAATACATGAAAAGGACTGCTCTCTTCACTATAACACAAAAGGGTTGTTGGAAGGAAATCAAGTACTTTAATCAAACAATTCATTTCATATAATGTTTATTAACCAAATTCTATATCTGATGTAATAAATCAAATAATTCCACAGCTGTATGCTAGAATCAGTTCATTAATTAAAAGCTCTCAGATAATGATTCAATTAATTGATTAATTAACTAATCACTTTGGATGTAATAATCATGTTGAGTCAAACATTTTCCTAATGGACATCCACTAATTATATCATAACCTTTGTGAATTATTGCTATTTAGCAGGAAAGTCCGCAGACTTCAACCCCCTGCCCTAAATGCACTCACTTACCAGTACTTCTTGCCTTAACGTTACGGTGTAATCAGCAAGGCAGGCAAAGGAGCAGGGAGCGCGTTTTACACTTTATAGGTATAAGAGCTTCAAAGTGTTGTGTTTTTTTCATTTCTTTGTAACGATAGAGTGTTATTGAAGTTAATCAGGCACAGATAATAATTTGGGTCAGTTGCTAGGAGAAAAAAAAATCAATCTACTCATTATGTTAGCAGAATTGTTGAAAAAAATTTATAGATTACAATATAATTCATTTATAGATCATGTTTTCCTTTGCTTCATGACTCATATTTCTTACTGTAATAATGAGTAAAGCATCCATGACACATAAACACCAATGGTTTGTGCATTGAGTCAGTAAAGGGTTTATTCTCTAAACCCTGAACTTGGCACCGAATTGTAATTTCGGGCAATTTATCTCTTCACTAAACTGCCAATTCGCCAAATACAGGCAAATTGATGGCAAAATTCTGTGCAGTTCACTGCAGTTTGAAATTCCATGGCAAGTTTGCTACTTTGTCAATGACATCTTTTATCTCAGCATGGGAAATGAGAAAGTAAGTAATTACAGCACCATTGTTTACTTTGTAATTAAAAAGTAGACAAAGGTAATGTCTTAGAGAAAAACAAAAAGTGATATATAAAGTATATATCATTTATTTTTTTACTGTTAGAGAATACATCATCATTTTGGATAACGTTGGAAAGGCCAGACTCTGGCCCTTCCAGGGACATCTCAACCGGCCTTCTACAATGTACGAGTCCAGAGATATAAGGGTTTAAGTAACTCCTGCATCTCCTGTACTGGGATTTTCCTGTTGGGCAGAAGGATTCCCATGCCGGGCAGAGAAAGTCCCCGTCTGTGACATCAATGTGCGTGTGCGCGATAACTCCTGTGGCTGGGGGGGGGGGGTTCGGCTGAATCCCTGCTCGGCGCCAATGGTCCACCATGTGTGTGGGAATGCAGTTCCTCTAGTACTTTCTCAGAGAGAATAGAGTTCCCTTTTGACCCGCTCACTGAGACACTTTTATTAGGTTCCAAACATAGGTTTCGTTAAGTCAGCGTAAATATATGATATTTATTACAATTATCATAAGGATTCCCTAAAACCCAGCATATCTGCATAATATCAAATTTGCATATTCTGTAGTGGATTAACCACTTCGCTGCGGAGGACGCGCTCAGCGCGTCCTGCCGCAGGAAGGGTTGGCTGCGGAGGACGCGCTGAGCGCGTCCTCCCAAAGCAGCCTGCGATCGGCCGGATTCCGGACGATCGCTGTGCCCCCCGGTGCGGGCTGACATCTTGGATGTCAGCCCGTCAATCCGGGACCGCCGCGGGCACAATAGATGTCATCGCGGTGGCGCGATGACATCTATTTCAGGCGCCCCCCGCGTGTGCGGAGGAGGCGCCTGAAAGGGAGGGGGGGTCCTTCGGTACTCTCTCCCTCACGATCGCGGGGGTCCTGAGCTTAATGCCAGGCACCGTTTGGAAGGGCACAGCCTGCCCTTCCAAATGGTACCTGGCATTAACCCCTGGGGAGCCGGATCACGAATCGGCGATGAAAAGCGCCGGTTCGTGATCCTTTCCCGGAGCTGGCCGAAATCTTGGATGTCGGCCAAGCCTCCGAGAACTCCCCCTGAGGACTGGCGTCATCGTGCATAGCACGATGACGCCAGTCCTGGAGTTAACCCCTAGCTGAACCCCCTATCTCCCAATCCGTGGCAGCTAGGGGTTAAAGTTTGGTACTGTTGGATCGGCCAGAGCATGGCCGTTCCAACGATACCAAACACGACTGTGAAAAAAGTTTTTTAAAAAAAGTTTTGGTTTGTTAATGCAGCAATATTGTTCCCATTTCAATTATAATGTGAACAATGATGCTGCACTACCGATTTTTGTATGCGGTGCGTTTGTTAAAAATCGCATAATTTTCCCCAAAAAAAATGTAACGAGACCCCATTTCAAATTTTTTTAACAAGCGCACCTCATACAAAATATAACCGCAATTGCTTGCATCTTAAAATGTGAAAAAAAAACACTTTACACGTTGTAAATTATTGAAAATTCATATTTTATTGCATTTTTTGTTATAATATACAGACAGGTCATGACGTATACATATAATAATGACATATTATGAATCTGTCGAGTCTGACGGAAAGAACGATATATAATATGTCTGGGTCATATACTAAAATAAGCCTTCAAAACACGTTTAAACATGATGAGCAAAACCGGTAAAAATGACCTCAGCACAGAGGCGGGAAAAGCCTCAGCAGCGAAAGGGTTAAGTGCGACATGTCAATGGTTATTTGAAGAGCCAAAGAAAAGTTGAACCAGGCACTCTATATCCAGACAAAGAGCACTTTATTTAAACAAATGATAATTTGGTTGTAGGAACAGCCTTTATTAAACCTCATAAAGGTTGTTCCTGCAGCTGAAAACGTTGCTTCTCGAAGGCCCAGCATCGCCTGTCGTGAGGGGGTGAACCCCGGCGAGGTGTACTGCCCTGGCGAGGTGTAATGGTAAACTTCAACGGCAGGTGCTGCCGGGGCTTATGATTAGGCCCGCCCACACAGGCGACGCAAGCCACGCATCATTGGCTGCAGGGGGGCGGTCTGAGTTCAGGATGTTCCATTGCAGCAAATGGCGCATGGCATGCTCTGGCTGCGAGGGGGGGCCGAGGTGGCCAATTGACGTCAGTGGGTGTACCAGTATGCCCCGCATCTTAAAGGCCCACCCGCTGCACGGACTGCATAGAACGTCCTGCGGCGGGAAAGGGTATCTGGATATTACAGTGGGGCAAAAAAGTATTTAGTCAGCCACCAATTGTGCAGGTTCTCCCACTTAAAAAGATGAGAGAGGCCTGTAATTGTCATTATGGGTACACTTCAACTATGAGAGACAAAATGAGAAAAAAAATCCAGAAAATCACATTATCTGATTTTTAAAGAATTTATTTGCAAATTTTGGTGGAAAATAAGTATTTGGTCACCTACAGTACAGTACAAACAAGCAAGATTTCTGGCTCTCACAGACCTGTAATGTCTTCTTTAAGAGGCTCCTCTGTCCTCCACTCGTTACCTGTATGAATGGCACCTGTTTGAACTTGTTATCAGTATAAAAGACACCTGTCCACAATCCACAACCTTAAACAGACACACTCCAAACTCCACTATGGTCAAGACCAAAGAGCTGTCGAAGGACACCAGAAACAAAATTGTAGACCTGCACCAGGCTGGGAAGACTGAATCTGCAATAGGCAAGCAGCTTGGTGTGAAGAAATCAACTGTGGGAGCAATCATTAGAGAATGAAAGACATACAAGACCACTGATAATCTCCATTGATCTGGGGCTCCACGCAAGATCTCACCCCGTGGGGTCAAAATTATCACAAGAACGGTGAGAAAAAATCCCAGAACCAAACGGGGGGACCTAGTGAATGACCTGCAGAGAGCTGGGACCAAAGTAACAAATGCTACCATCAGTAACACACTACGCCGCCAGGGACTCAAATCCTGCAGTGCCAGACGTGTCCCCCTGATTAAGTCATTACATGTCTGGGCCCGTCTGAAGTTTGCTAGAGAGCATTTGGATGATCCAGAAGAGGAATGGGAGAATGTCATATGGTCAGATGAAAACAAAGTAGAACATTTTGGTAAAAACTCAACTCGTCTTGTTTGGAGGAGAGAGAATGCTGAGTTGCATCCAAAAGACACCATACCTACTGTGAAGCATGGTGGGGGAAAAATCATGCTTTGGGGCTGTTTTTCTGCAAAGGGACCAGGACGACTGATCCGTGTAAAGGGAAGAATGAATGGGGCCATGTATCGTGAGATTTTGAGTGAAAACCTCCTTCCATCAGCAAGGGCATTGAGGATGAAACGTGGCTGGGTCTTTCAGCAGGACAATGATCCCAAACACACCCCCCGGGCAACAAAGGAGTGGCTTCGTAAGAAGCATATCAAGGTCCTGGAGTGGCCTAACCAGTCTCCAGATCTCGACCCCATAGAAAACCTTTGGAGGGAGTTGAAGGTCCGTGTTGCCCAGCGACAGCCTCAAAACATCACTGCTCTAGAGGAGATCTGCATGGAGGAATGGGCAAAAATACCAGCAACAGGGTGTGAAAACCTTGTGAAGACTTAGAGAAAACGTTTGACCTCTGTCATTGCCAACAAAGGATCTATAACAAAGTATTGAGATGGACTTTTGATATTGACCAAATACTTATTTTCCACCATAATTTGCAAATAAATTCTTTAAAAATAAGACAATGTGATTTTATTTTCCCATTTTGTCTCTCATAGTTGAAGTGTACCCATGATGACAATTACAGGCCTCTCTCATCTTTTTAAATGGGAGAACCTGCACAGTTGGTGGCTGACTAAATACTTTTTTGCCCCACTATAAATGCCTGCTTCCACTTTTCTTTGGCTGCTATATTTCAGTGGATTTGGCTATCCCTGGGATCCATAGAGCAAACAGGATCTGGTGAAGTATTACTATGCCACATATGCTGAGCTGTGTTCAAAATTCCTAGCTTCATTCGTTGATTGAGTAGTAAAAATCTTGGAGAGTTCCTGCACTTATATATTTCAGAACTAGAACCCTGCTTAGACGGCTGTAGTTTAACCTCAATGCCGTCCCAGCGACAGTTGAGTCTGAAAGCTGTGAGGTGGCATAGCACACCCAGCGGCTCTCTAGCGGTCTATCACTGTCATTGGCTGCCGTGGGACTGCCTGTTTCCCTGCACTACACCGGCAGTAAGGGATTAATGTTTAATGAGTACAATAGTCACTATTTGATTTTAGCATGTCCTGCACCACTAAACTCAAAAATAGCTGAAGTACATGAACAACATTATCAGGAGTTCCACTGCTCCTTCTCAACTTCAAGTGTGGCAGGCATCCTCATGAGTTTATAAGTGCTGCGAGCACAAGATGAAAACACATACACACACATGACAAAGTCCTGCTTGGGTGACCGAGCCCTTCTCTGTCCTGTGGGAGCATCTGCTAAGAAAAGAGTTTAATTAGTTTATATTCCATTACATGTGTTTAAAATATTATGGGCTCTATTACATTCTTCGCGCAAACGTTAACGCATGCGCAAAAACGCATTAACGCGAGGGGCAAAACCCTTTGCGTGAACTTCGTATTACAAAGTCCACGCAAAAAATGCACTTAATCGTCTACCGTGGGTGAAACTGCGCAAAGCCTGCGCGAGCGTAATGTACTGCGCGTCCTATACTTAAAATTGTGAGCGCAAATGTGTTTGTGTGCTGGTATGCGGATGGTATTACAATCTATGCGCAAAATTTAACGCACAGCATTTGCGCGCCGTGCATAATAATGTCTTTTAAAAGCTGGTGTTAATGACAAATCTGAACGTCCTGGCCGAACCCAAATACACCAGCCAAAAAAAAATACAGCACAGTATAGTTACACATTCTACGTATACCCAAACAATAAAATGGAGAAGTTGTGCGTGTTTTTATTATTGATGCAGCATATATGCGCAGATTAACTTTGACAGGTGCAAAAACTTAACGTGAGATAATTGTGGTTCTTAATTCTGATTGGCTGAATCACATGAAAAACAGTCCGCACACCGATTTCTGCATGCAACGGTAATGCGCGAGTGTTTGTGTGCGTCTGTTCTTACGCTCGTTATTTTTTGACTGCGCGAGGATTGTAATACCAGCGTTAATTTATGCGCGTTAATGTTTAATGCTTTGAGCTAATATTCACGCGTTTACCTTGCATTTTTGCATGAAGAATGTAATAGAGCCCTATGTAATTAATATATTATTTTAACATTCTGAGAGAATCACAGCCAAACATGAGAATGTCCTGGCTGGGTGGAGTAGCGGTAACATCACTGCTCTATAACCATGGAGACTGTGGAGACACAGGTTCGATCCTGGTATGAGCACTTCTCCAGTAAGTGTCCTTGGGCAAGACACCTAACGGTACATACTCGCCACCCAGGACATACTTAAAAACGAGAGCAATCTCAATGTATCCTTCCTGGTAAAATACTTTGTCAAAATTTTTTTTGAATGTGAAGTCAGTGAATGTGACACATTGATCCTGTGCTTAGAAGAAGTGCAGCTCAGTCCCCAGTAGGAATTCAGTGATCTGGAAAAATGGAATGGAATATCTGCCTATAACAATCTATTTCTGGGATTCCTCCATTACCAGATGGGCAACCCAAAAAAAATTATGCCGTATGGAGGACTGTACATTAATTGGATTTTGTAGAACAAAGTCGCTTAAAACCACGTTTAAGCAACCGTACATTTTTTCAATGCCGGCAGCAAGCTAGATTAACCCTTTCGCTGCTGAGGCTTTTCCCGCCCCTGTGCTGAGGTCATTTTTACCGGTTTTGCTCATCATGTTTAAACGTGTTTTGAAGGCTTATTTTAGTATATTACCCAGACATATTATATATCTTTCTTTCCGTCAGACTCGGCAGATTCATAACATGTCATTGTTATATGTATACGTCATGACCTGTCTGTATATTATAACAAAAAATGAAATAAAATATGTATTTTCAATAATTTACAATGTGTAAAGTGTTTTTTTTCACATTTTAACATGCGAGCAATTGCGGTTATATTTTGTATGGGGTGCGCTTGTTAAAAAAATTAGAGATGGGGTCTCATTACATTTTTTTTTGGGGAAAATTATACTATTTTTAACAAACGCACCGCATACAAAAATCGTTAGTGCAGCATCATTGTTCACATTATAATTGAAATGGGAACAATATTGCTGCATTAACAAACCAAAAAAAATAAAAAAAAAGTGTTTATTTTTTTTTTATATTTTTTTTTTTAAATTTGGTTTTATCTTTATTTTTCATTTTTTTTTTTTGACTAAAGTTTTCACAGTAGTGTTTGGTATCGTTGGAACGGCCATGCTCTGGCCGATCCAACCATACCAAACTTTAACCCCCAACTGCCACGGATCGGGAGATAGGGAGTTCATTGGAACTCCCTATCTCCACCGTTGGTGGCAGTTAGGGGTTGAGTCCAGGACTGGGGTCATCGTGCTACGCACGATGACACCAGTCCTCAGGGGGAGTTCCCGGAGGCTTGGCCAACATCCAAGATGTCGGCCAGCTCCGGGAAAGGATCGCGAACCGGCGCTTTTCAGCGCCGATTCGCGATCCAGCTCCCCAGGGGTTAATGCCAGGCACCATTTGGAAGGGCAGGCTGTGCCCTTCCAAATGATGCCTGGGTTAACCCCCGCAGAGCCGCCGATCGGGAGGGAGAGAGGTCCGAAGGACCTCCCCCCCTCCCTTTCAGGCGCCTCCTCCGCACATGCGGGGGGGGGGCGCCTGAATTAGGTGTCATCGCGCTGCCGCGATGACACCTAATTCCGGCGGCTGCGGTCCCGGATGCCGGGCTGACATCGAGGATCTCAGCCCGCACCAGGGGGGCCAGCGATCGTCCGGAACCCGGCCGAACGCTGACCCCAATGGGAGGACGCGCTCAGCGCGTCCTCCGCATACCAGCGGTAATGCTGAGGACGCGCTGAGCGCGTCCTCAGCATTGAAGTGGTTAATGGCTCTGGCTGGCTATGCATTAATACGTCTTTTACAAAGTATAGGAAACGGCAATGTATTTAGCAGCCATAACATCTGAGCCACAAGAGAAGTTTGCAGATCAGCTGGAATAAGGCTGAAGTCATTAGTTGTAAGGAGTTGGGTCGCTATACTGAACAGCTCATTATTGTTCATATTTATGAAGGCTCAGCTGGAATAATAATAATAATAATAAGGACCACCATTGTTGTAAAAGATAAACAAATAAATTAGAAGTCATAATTCCGAAACCTGGAAGCAGGACGCTGCGATCGGACAGAGGTGACTGTGGGTGGACATCGAGGGAATGCAGGGACAGGTATGTACCAGCCCTAGTGTGGCTCGGGGTTATCTTTGTCGGCACTGAAATTTAACCCCGAGCCACACTTGGGAATACCGACAGGGAGGTTAACAGGCTGTTTGATGGTGTAGTGAAGATGTTTTGAAATGCACTCTTCTTGGCCTGGGAAATCAGGAGTACACTGCATTCAGAAGTTTCTGAAACTGTGTTTGTGTTTGTCTGACAGTCTCTTTTTTTGTATTTTCTTTCTTTTTGTTTTTTTATTGTACCCTAATCCAACCAAGGCATTAAACTAATGACTCAAGCCCTTTATAGCCTTGCTTCTGGCTCTAATATAAAGCTGGAAGATTGTTACTATACATTAACCCCTTCACTGCTGAGCCATTTCACCCCTATGTGCTGAGCTCATTTTGACTGTTTTGTGCTCATCATCCTGTTTTAACGTGATTCAAAGTCATGTTTTATTGTAGGACCCAGATAATTATATATTATTTTCAGCAGACTCATCAGATTCATAATATATCATCAATATAAGTACATGTCATATTCCGTCAGAATGCTATAACAACAAAATGTAAAAAAAAAAAAAGTGAATTTCCATTCAGATTTCAATCATTTACAGCTTCTAAAATAATTTTTACCAAATTTTTTCATCCAAACCTTTGAGGTTATATGGTCTTTGGGGCACTCTTATTAAAAAAAAATAGAAATGGGAACCTGCTATTGCATTTTTCTAAGAAAATACACGATTTTAACTAAAAGTGAAAAAAACTAAATTTTTTGCTTGTATTTTGCTGTAATGTGTCTTATGAATAATAATGTATAAAACACTGACCTTGCTCACAGTGTGGGAAATGAGAAGGTGAGTAACGGCAGTAGTATTGCTCATTTTATATGTGACATATGGACAATGCCAATGCTTTGGAACAAAGTTTTTTTAAATTATTTAAAAAAATTATGTTATGCATATTTGTGTGTTTTTATTTTTTACTTGACAATTTACATCGTTATGTTTGGTATCATTAGAAAGGCCAGACTCTTAAAGAAAACACAGTGGGTCAGACCCACTTTATGAAAAGGCGGCTTTGTGCTTTCTTTAACCCCTTCACTACAAAGTGATTTTCCAAAAAACATTGTCAGAAACCAGTGGGTTTTGTTTTTAAATAATTTTTAATAAATTGTACAGTAATCCATATCTATTACTGTAATAACCTATTTGGCCAGCAGATGGTGCCATCTACTGCCAAAGTGAGTTACAGAGATTTTAACAGCAGGTCTATTTTCTTCTATTTCTCCTGCATCGGCTGCTGACAGCTTCTGAAAGCCATATATTTCAGTTGCCGATTTTACAGTTTTAGCTCTTTGGGCATTATACACTGGGGGCACTTTCTGCAGCCCAAAAGCTAACAAAATTAATTTGCGGCAAACGACTTTCATTTGCTTTTGGGCTGCAGATTAATTTATCTCGATATCTCGATATCGGGGCATCAGATGATGCCTTTGAAACCAGAGATATCTCTATCGGTAGTGAAGGGGTAAATAATGCCGATTTCATATGGTACATATATGGATATTTTTTTGTGATCATCCTTGTTGGGATAGCCTGTATGGATGCTTTGTTGTATGTTGCATACATTTTGTGCTGTAATCATACAGCCTTTGTTTATTTATTTCCTAAGTATTTTACCAGGAAGGATACATTGAGATTTCTCTCATTTTCAAGTATGTCCTGGGAACTCTGGACTCTGATACTCTGATACTATTATTCTTGGTCTTGACAATTGTATTTTTGTATTCAAAAAATATATATTTTATTATATTTTTGATCTATGTAATTTCATGGTTGTGCCATCTCGATTTTTCTTGTGGTTTTGACGTATATTTAGGACGTTGGAGGAGTCCTTTATGTGGATAAGCACCCTTTTGTGACAGTGTGCATGATATCTGCTTTTTTCAATAGCTCTACAGTTGCCATCTCTTCTAAACTCAATGAGTTTTTCACTCAATTCCCAGAGGAGGAGAAGAATATTACAAGGAATCCTACAGGTCCATTCACTAAAGGGTGAAGTCTGGAGAATTGACAGGAGAAGAGACCAATCTAAATGAAATACCCGAATTGGAAAGTGAGATAAATGGGAGAATTATTCTGGTTTGGCTATTTTGACCTAGATTTCTCACTTTTCCTGACAATTCTCCTGACTTTACCCTTTTAGTGAATAGACCTGTTAGCAGTAGACCTTTGCAGCCATGTTATAATTAGATTTTAGCAAAACCGTATTTTCCATTTATTGCAAAACTAGGCCAAAATTACTTTATGCGAGCCAAAACATTGAAATTGTTTTATTGAAGTGCATATGAACGTTGGTATTTTAAATGTGCTCTATAATCTTTTTTTCTTCACCGTTGCCTTAAGTGAACTAATACACACATATTTTATTCCTAATGGGAAAATTACGTCTTTAAAACTAGGAACAGCTTTTTAGTATTACTGTTATTAATAATTGAATGTACCGGAGACCTGTCCTATTATTATTTGTGAGAGCAACTGCTGAGACTTGGAATAAATCCAGGTAATAAAAATTCAAAAGGTACTAGTGGGCCACAAAAGTGGATCGAGTTTAAATATATACATTTATTGTGTGACATAGTATGAATATAAATATCATAAACTTATTTTTAAAAGGAATAAAACAGTTTTAAATACAATTTCTACTATTTGCATTTGAAGTCATAAGAAATACTCAAAAATGTTCACTCCACTATCAGTCAGCCACGCACAGTCACCACCATCTCTCTGACTCAACCACATACTAGCTCCTAACTCAGCCAACCAAACACTCACATGTTCACTTACTGGAAAATTCTTTAAGGCTGAATGTAAATAAAGTCTACACAGACTTATTTTCTTTACAGCATGGCTGAAGTTCACCTTGCAGGTTAGTTTAACCCATTCCATGCGAAGGACGTGCTCAGTGCATCTTGCTGCATGTACACTTCACTGCGGAGGACGCACTGAGCGCATCCTCCCTTTGCAGCGGCGATCGGCCGGGATTCCGGCCGATCGCGGCTGCCCCCGGTGCGACTGCCCCCCGGTGCGATGTCAGCCCAGCCTCCAGGACCCCGGCAGGCATGATAGACGTCATCGCGCCAGCGCGATGATGTCTATTACAGGCACCTCCCCCTGCCAGTGCGAGGGGCTCCAAAAAAAGGCAGGCACCACTGGGAAGGGCACAGCCTGCCCTTCCAAGCGGCGGTTGTCTTTAACCCCTAGGGGGCTGGATCGCAATGTCGGCCAAGCTTCTGGGATATCCCCGATGACTGCCATCATTGCACTATTCTGTAACCCCTATCTCCCAATCCGTGGCAGCTAGTGGTTAATGGCCTTTCCAATGATACCAAATATGACCATGTAAAATGTAACAAAAATAAATAACAAAATTAAAAATGAAAAATGATGCTGCACTGATGATTTTTACTATGGGGGTGCTTGCTAATAAACACGTAATTTCCCCCCCAAAAAATGTAGCGAGTCTCCATTTAAAATATTTTTAACAAGCGCACCCCATAGAAAATATAACCGCAAAGGCTCGCATGATAAAATGTGAAAAAAAAAAGACTTTACACAATGCAGATGATTGAAAATTCTATTTCTTTTGCATTTTGTGTTATAATATTCAGGCAGTACATCACGTATACATACAATAATGATATACTATAAATTTGCGGAGTCTGCCGGAAAGAACGATATATAATATATCTGGGTTGTATAATAAAATGTGACTTCAAATCTTGTTTAAACATGATGAGTGAAACCGGTAAAAATGAGCTCAGCACACAGGTGTGAAATGGCTCAGCAGCGAAAGGGTTAATCTAACAACAACATAGACCATAGAGTTCAGAACATACCATAGAGACTGAACAGTAAAAACTATAAACATTGCCATCTACAGTCTAAACAGTATATAGCACATAAATCATGTAAACAATAGTTGTTGTATTATACTACATGAGTACAGTATTCTAACATCGCTACCATCTCAGTCAATTTCACTCACTCTCATCATACTCAGCTGCATATTTCCATGCCACTAAGGGAAGGTGCAAGGCTCTGACAGGGTGGGCATGGCCATGACAGGAAGAGGAAGTGCAGAAGATGAGTGGGCATATTGGGTTTGACTGGCCTAGGGCAGCATAAAACCTAAACACGTCACTGTGAGCAAGAGGTTCCTGTTTACATTATAATATAGGCAGGGCGCGTTACATATGTTCAAGATAACAAAAGGCTTTAAAGAAAGAGTTTATGAAAACACTGTGAACAGTCTTTGAAAATGTATTGTACAGTGTTAACTATGAAAGCATTGTAAATTTAATTTATACACTACATAAAATTTATATATTCAATGATTACATTTCAGCAAGAAATAAGAAACTGTTTACATGCCAATAAAGAATCCTGAAAAACCGCAGGGTCTTTCCTTTTCAGTTTTTTTTTTTATCTTAGAAACAAAATATAAACTGCCTCCAGATAAATGCATATTGTTAAGCTAAAGTGATTGAAAAGATAAACCACTAAACTAAATCATTCTGACATCCTATAATAATCAACATTGCTTCCCGAACTGTCAGCTATCTTTTTATTTTATGAAAATCTTCATAATGTTCCAATATTTCAAAATATTTCCAAAGAAGGAAGCAAAGTTGGTGACTTAAGTTGACGTCACTCACACAGGATACAGCAACACTAGGAAGTCAGTGACATTCTGCAGAATATGCCTGCCTGCCATCTCTTGTAGAAATAATGATAATGATTTATACATTATTATCATAGCAAGTAATGTGAGAACATGTAAAACGTTTTATGCATAATGATCATCAATGATGCCTTTAATATGTCCTACTCTACTCAATTAAATTGATAAATTAGTCTAAGACCTTGATTGATGCTTCAGTTAACTACTGCTATAAAATAGTGAAAAGTATCTTAAACAAACAAAATACAGAGAACATACCATATTGTCATGTTTCCATCCTTGGCGCCTGCTAGAGGGTCAGTATTCTGGTATGTCTCTGGCTTTACTCTGGCAGTCCCTTTCCTGCCTTGATCACACTAATGTTCAACATTACAATCTTAACGCTAACGTTAACACCTGCGTGAGCATTAACGTTAGCCGCGGTGTCTACTGCATATTACAATCCAAAAGCAAACGGGTTACTTAACTAGGCCAGGTTACTTAAATAGGTTACTAGGCCAGTCAGACTCAATATGCCCCCTCATCTTCTGCATTTCCTCTTCCTGTCATGGCCATGCCCACCCTGTCAGAGCCTTCCACTTTCCCTTATATGCGTAAGGATAGTTATGGGTATTTGTGGTGCTGCTGCATGGAAAAAGGGAGTGGAGGTTGTGTATGGGGGTCAGTGTGACTGAGTGGCATGGAAATATGCAGCTGAGTATGATGAGAGTGAGTGAAATTGACTGAGATGGTAGCGATGTTAGAATACTGTACTCATGTAGTAAAATACAACAACTATTGTTTACATGATTTATGTGCTATATACTGTTTAGACTGTAGATGGCAATGTTTATAGTTTTTACTGTTCAGTCTCTATGGTATGTTCTAAACTCTATGGTCTATGTTGTTGTTACTTAACCCGTTTGCGTTTGGTACCTTGCGCTTTTCAGCGCGAGGTTACTGTACTTTGCGCTCCCCATACTTAACATGGGGAGCGCAAAGTGTTAATCAGCGTTAGGATTACATTAAGTCCGGCTCTGGTTAGCAGAAAGTTAACCAGAGCCAGGACTTGGTGTTAACGGATTCCGCTTCTGCAGAATCCGTTAACACCAGCGAAAAATTTTTAAAAAATAATCACATACTCACCTCCTGCCCCACGGCTCCGACCGCCTCCTCTGTCTGACGGGAGCAGGGAAAGACTGGGGAAAAAAGTCCCCCCAGTCTCTCCCTGCGTATCACTACGCTGACCGGCCAGATCTCGCGAGACGAGATCCGGCACGTCATGTGACTGCCGGTGTCTGGCTCAATGCAGTCATATGGACTCCATCGAGTGGATGCTCGTGGCTGCACTCAGCGCTGCCACGAGCATCGTGGGGTCGCGGCACGCGGTAACAATGCAGGCAGCTTTTTAAGCTCCTGCAT
The DNA here is from genome assembly GCA_009667805.1 of Leptobrachium leishanense. Classification (NCBI taxonomy): domain Eukaryota; kingdom Metazoa; phylum Chordata; class Amphibia; order Anura; family Megophryidae; genus Leptobrachium; species Leptobrachium leishanense. The sequence continues at coordinate 370,845,699 of CM019063.1, forward strand.
TGTAATTCCACGCTAAAATGGGGGCTGTAGGGGGAAAACTGCGGGCGCCGTTTTTTTCTCCGTACCGCCCACATTTTAGTGTGGAGATCGTAATGTGGCCCCATAAGTCTTAATATTATGAGATTTATAATTTAAAAAAAAAAGAAATCTTGAATAGCTATTCTTCAAAGGACATTCTAGTTAAAGAGGGGATGAGGAATGAGAAAAACTTAAGGGTTAAATATTCACACTTCCTGAGAATGCATTAGAAACTGCAGCAAAGTTATTTGTATGATTAAAATCTGAAATACCAAGGACAGTTCAGCAAACAGATAAGGTAAATATCGATCTCTCCCAAACAAAACTATCTATATAGCAGAGATTGAGGACCAGAGGATATACGGTTCTTCTCTGCTAACAGCACAGTATTTATTGGATGCTCCATTAGCTTTCCATGGTAAAATCCTCAAATCCTTAACCATAATGTGTCCCTGAGGGCTGTTTTGAGAACCAACTGTATTAGAAGGCCATTATAGCCATATGTAGGTTATAGAGTGTCTTGTAAAGGCCATCTTTGTGAAGTCTGATAGTGAGTACCATCACATTGAAGGCTCATTTCATTTACCTGGGGAGTGCTCTAAAACAGGCAAAGCCATAAATTTTACCTGTGTTGAATTTCTATTAAATGCAAAAAAGGGGTTGTTGTTTTTTTAATTCAAAGTGAGAAGAAAAAATTACAGATGAAAGCATTGCATTCAATTTTGTGTATCAAAAGGGAATTGCATAAAAGGTAGCTTCAGTTATCATCAAAAAGACATTGAGTGATACATTTCAAAGCATTCTGTGTGCATAATTATATTAGAGTCTGCAGGTCTGGACTGGCAGCCTGGCACACTGGGGAAATGCCCAATGGACAGCAATGGCCATGGGCTGTTTGCCAAGGCAAATCTGAAACTCCACCCATAAACCCTCTCAATGTTTCTCACATCAACTCACATTTCACCTAATACAATCCAATCATAACCATGCTAGGTCCATCCAAAAACACAGCTGGCCCAACCCTGCCCATAGTCATCCCCATGCATACTATATGCATTCACAAGTGTGCAAACAGACACACAATCTAACCCACTGACAGATGTCCCTTTGCCTCCCAGCCAGAAGACAGGGTACCCCATATCCCTCAGTCACTAAGAGAGAAACCTCAGAATGAGTTGCCCTACCCTCATCCCTTTTCCTTCCATTCAGTGACCTCATTAACTCCCTTAAAAGTTAGACCCATATTTCCACATTTCCCCTGGGGTTAGTGAAAGGCACCAGATTTTGGTCAGCATCTTCACATAGAGCCTGACAGCATGCCAAATCAACAGAACATCAAGCACAGCTTGTAAGCCAACATGGGCTATGGGGCATATTGATCCCTGATGATGGGGGTTTTTAGGCAGACTCCTAGGTTGTTTAGAGTCTCTTTGCTGTTCTCTTGGCTAGACATGAATAAGAAAAACAATTTATTATACAAAAGGCTAGGGTTTGCAAGTTATCCCTGCTGACCACAGCCAAAGTTTTATTTTAGTAGCAAAAATGACAAAAATCTTATCTTTAGTTCCCCTCTGTCATTTTCTCTTTACACTTTATAAAATTATAAAGACACCGACATATAACCTGGTACAAAAAATATGGTAACAAGAGTCTCCTGAGCTGCCCCTTTTCTATGGAACTCCCTCCCCCAACTGGTCCATAATCCTCCAACTGGTCATTTCTTATGCCATCTTCCCATCCAGCTCTCATGCACCCCACTAATTCAGGTTCTCTATTTACCCTCACCTACAGGGATATTCAAAGAGAATCGAAAAGTCACCGCACGTTCGGTGACGTTTCGTTCTCTTCAATTCGGTGCGATTTGGCAATCCCATTTTGGCGAACCTGCGGTGTATTCAGCAAGCACCACAGGGCCATCATAGTGCAGGGAAAAGCCGCCACAAACCTGCCGAACACTCACTGCAAAACCCGGTGAACGCACACCGAAACCCGCAAAAACATCTGGATCAACCCCGCCGAACACACCGGAGAAACCCGAGCAGGAGCCGATCACAGCACAGAGCAGCCGCCGGAAAAAGCCGACACTGCAGACGAATGGAGTGAAGAAAAAAAAACTGTACGCTTGAATGTTTGAAAAGTGAAATGCTGTTTGCAAAGAAACCACAGAACGCAAATGTCTGAAATTGACATATAAGATCCAATGAATGATAATAAAAAGGGCTGTTACAGAAAAAAATATTTAAAAAAAAAACGGAAAAAAAAAAATAGCAAACAAATCACGAAAAATGCCTAAAAGATCCTAAAAAAATCAAGAAATAAACTAACTTTTTACTGCAGAATATAATAATGAACGGTTTATTAGATATTGTATTAAAACGGGAATATTTTTAACATTGAAGTCTATGGGATTCCCTGAATAAACCTGTCGAATGAAACCGCCAAATGGCAGGGCATTTCGGCAACCTTTCTCAGCTGTTTTGTGTTCTCTGAATAGACGAAGCATTGCTTCTCTATGGGGATAAGGGATGAGCCGAACACCCCCGAGTTCGGTTCGCATTTGAACTCGAACTTTTCAAAAGTTCGAATTCGAACTCGAAGACGAACACGAACTCAATACAAGTCAATGGGACTCAAAGTTCGATTTTTAGAGTGCCCTGCAAGAGGGCATATATGCTACATATTTGCCATAAAAGGTGTATGGGGGTCCGGGTAGTGCCCTGGGGGACAGAAAACAAGGACAAAAAGTTTTAAAAAAATAAGTTTTTAAAGGGACAGTGAGTTTTCCATGAAATAAGGGTTACAAAAAATTCCTTCAAATATCGTGCCTAGGAGGTCCCCATAACCTGCCCGTGAAGTGGCGGATTTGTAGGATGTATAAAAACATTTAAAAACAATGTCCGGGTCCGAGTAGTGCCCTGGGGGACTCCCGCTGTATGCTGAGGAGGACGTGTCCCAAACGTCATCAGCTTTGCGGGACCCCCGGCGGAGATACTCACCTCTCAGTCTGGGGTCCCGCGGCGTTCTGACTTCAGCGTCCTCAGACGCTGAAGTCAAGCTCCTCCCGACGTTAATGGCGTCATCGCGCCATGCGCGATGATGTCATTTCCAGGCGACCCCCGGCAATGCCGGGAGATCGCCTGGAAGGGAGGGGGGATCCGTTCGGATCCCTCTCCCTCCCAATTGGGAGGTCTCACAAAAAAAGCCAGGCACCGCTTAAAAGGGGAGAGTCTTCCCTTTTAAGCGGTGCCTGGCTTTAACCCCTTAGGCACCAGGTCGCACTTCGGCGCCTTGAGGCGCCGAAGTGCGGCCTAGCTCCAGTGGGGGCCGCATCGTGGATGACGGCTCAACCCCAGGGTCCCCCCTCACTGCCTGACGTCCTCACTCATAGCGTGATGATGTCAGATAGCCGGGGAACCCCTAACTGCCCGGAATCCCCTGGGGGAGATAGGGGGTTCATTTGAACCCCAATATCTCCAGAACCGCAGCTAGGGGGTCATGGAGGGTGTCAATCGAAAGGCCTGAGCATAAAGTAAAAAAATAAAAACATGTATTTTTTTTTGTGTGTTATTTTTATTAATACAGCAATATTGTTCACATTTCAATTATAATGTGAACAACGATGCTGCACTAATGATTTTTTTCTATGGTGTGCGTTTGCTAAAAATTACATAATTCCCCCCAAAAATTTAATAAGTCCCCATTTCTAATTTTTGTACAAGCGCACCCCATAGAAAATATAACCGCAAATGTTCATGTGATAAAAGGTGAAAAAAAACACTTTACACACTGCAGATGATTAAAAATTCAAGTTTTATTGCATTTTTTGTTATAATATACAGGCAGAACATGACGTATACATATAAAAATGATATATTATGAATCTGCCGAGTCTGCTGGAATGAACGATATATAATATGTCTGGGTCGTATAATAAAATGTGGCTTCAAATCGCGTTTAAACATGATGAGCGAAAGCAGTAAAAATTAGCTCAGCACACAGCGGTGAAATGCCTCAGCAGTGAAAGGGTTAAAGGAACAGTGAGTTTTCCATGAAATAAGGGTTAAAAATAAAAACGAAAAATTCCTTCAAATATCGTGCCTAGGAGGTCCCCATAACCTGCCCGTGAAGTGGTGGATTTGTAGGATGTATGGAAACATCGCCATCACAGACCCACACACGACACCTAGCACTTCCAATCTGCATGCAATGTATCAAATTCATGAGACCGGACTAATTAGAAGCACATGTTATTTCCAAACACTAATTAAACACCTGTTGTTTACGCCGTTTGAGAGCACAGGTCATTTAGAGATGAGAATCTTTGCACCTAGACATTAGTTTTTAATTCAATAGCTAATAAACCGTTGCTTATAATATTCTGCAGTAAAGAGTCTCTATATTTCTAGTTTTTTTTGTATTTTTAATAATTTTTATACTTTTTTCAAATTTATTTTTTTTAGAACTCGAGCCGAACACGCCAACAAGTTTGAAGTTCGCGAACTTTCGAACTGCCAATGTTCGAGTCGAACTCCGAACTGATCGAACCGAACAGCTCATCCCTAATGGGGATTTCACTGCCCTCGAACAGGCACGTATGTGCAGGCAATTTGCCAACATTTGGCGAACTGCCTGCTCTCTGAATAGCCGAATGACCAGGAAAGATAACCATTCGCTGAATTTCAGCGTTTGGTTACCTTTCGGCCACAATTTGGAGCTCTTTGAATAACCCTGTTTGTGAATCAACCCTCTCCTCTTAGATTATAAACTCTCAAGCTCGCCTTCTGTTCTGTGTGTTTATATTGTATGTATATTTGTTATTCTGTCTCACCCATTGTACAGCACTACAGAACTTGGTAGTGCTTTTCAAATACATGTAACTGGAAATGTAACCACAACATTATAATCAGAAGTAGAAACAAAGCTTATCCGTCAGATATACAGTCAGGTCCAGAAATATTGGGACATCGACACAATTCTAACATCTTTGGCTCTATACACCACCACAATGGAGTTGGAATGAAACAAACACAATGAGCTTTAACTGCAGACTGTCAGCTTTAATTTGAGAGTATGTACATCCAACTCAGGTGAACGGTGTAGGACTTACAGCAGTTTGCAGATGTGCCTCCCACTTTGATACAGCACACAACACATTAATTTCTGGAGAGTTAGGTTCAAACTCCCAGGTGGCATGTGGATTCTCACACCTCAATATCCTTACACTGTACCTGTTGACCTTTCCACTCAAGTGGAAGGTCACATAATCACCGATGCTCTTTGACAGCAGGTTATCATCATTTTCCATTAACGCCTGAAGATTCCTGCAAAATTCAAGTTGTGTGTCATTTGTCTTGCGGGTGTATCTTCTGGACCAATTGCAGCATGTGAGGGTGAAACCACAAACGTTTGCGTAAGATTTTGCTTATGTAGTTAGGATGTGCATCTCTGTGCTAGCTCTGCTGCTTGACTTCATATGGCTGCGGAAAAAGGCTTCTATGACATGTTCAACAACTTGCTCCAAGATTGATGGTGGGCCTTAATGTCGCTTTTTTTGATCACAGATGCAGCCTTTCTCAATGAAATTGTTGTACCACTTGAATGACGTACATGTTAGTAGGCAGATTATTATTATTATTATTCTTTATTTCTAAAGCGCCAGCATATTCCGCAGCGCTGTACAATAAGCACAGTATAGACAGGGTTACAATACATTGAACAGCATTTGACAAACAGTACAGGAGGAGATGAGGGCCCTATTCCCGTAGGAACTCACAATCTAGGAGGGTTGGGGTTGGAAACAGGAGGAGAGGACTGTAAGGTGAGAGTGATTGATGGTTGCGTCAGTGAGTTGGGTGGTAGGCTTCCCTAAATAGGAATGTTTTAAGGGAGCGTTTGAAGGAAGAGAAGTTAGGGGAAAGTCTGACAGTACGAGGGAGAGCGTTCCAGAGAGTGGGGGCTGCACGTGAGAAATCCTGCAGTCTATCATGGGAAGAGGTGATGCGGGGAGAAGCTAGGCGCAGGTCACTGTTTGACCTTAGGGAGCGTGCTGGGGTGTATTTGGTGATTACTGAGGACAGGTAGTGGGGAGCTGAGTTAGTGAGGATCCACATTAAATTTGTGTTTTAAAGCACGCTACACAGTCACAACACTGTTTTAGAAAATTCCAACATGCACCAGCCGCGTGGTGTGGGGTGAGCGCCATCTTGGATTTCACTGCCATCTGGCAGTGGGGAGAATGCATATACATTCCTCTGGAGAGAGAAGAATTTTTTTGAGTTAATGTATCTGCCGCCACCAGCCACCATTACATTGTTCACACTAAAACGGGAACGCAAAGGAGAAAAAACTGCACCTGCAGGTTTCTCCTTTGCATCCCCGTTTTAGGGCCATATTACGTAGTTGGTGCTAACTTAACCAGAGCTGTTGTAAACTTACCAGAGCCATTATAGCCTATGCAGATTTTAAGTTTACAACAACTCTGGTTAAGTTAGCACCAAGTATGTAATATGGCCCTTAGTGTGGTATTATGATGCAGGCGCTAAAAAAAGTGTGCGCTAAGCCCCACGATGCAAGCGGTAGCACAAACCGCCACCGCGAGCATCCACTCAATGAATTCCATAAGACTGCATTGAGGCAGATGCTGCCGGTCACATGACCTGCCGGATCTCGGACGGTCAGAGGAGGCGGTTGGAGCCACGGTCCTCGCCGTGGTATTAGAGGTGGGTATCTGATTTTTGGGGGTGGGGGATTTCTGGCTGGTGCTGACGGATTCTGCAGCAGCAGAATCCGTTAGCACCAGGTCCGGACTGTGGTTAACTTTCGTGTACCCGCAGCCGGACAGTAATTAGCGTTAGTATATTGTAATACTAATGCTTATTAACTCTTTTCGCTCCCCATGTTAAGCATAGGGAGCGCAAAGTACAGTAACCTCTCGATAAGAAGTGTAAGATACCAATCGCTATCAGATTTTTTAACCCGTTAGCGTTTGATTGTAATATGGGTGGCCCGCGCTAGCGCCACCACGGCTAACATTAATGCTAATGCAGGTGAGCGCTAACTTTAGCACCAGAAATGTAATGGTACCCACCATGTTTATGAACATATTCCAATGAATTTTTATTTTAGAACTACTTCAAATCAAGAAGTGTTTTTGTGTTCACCCTGTATATAGAGCGAGAAAGCAAACCATTAACTGTCAGTTCTCTTAGTGTTGTTGAATTCCTTTTTCACCCCTCTTCTCCCCTTCCTGTTAGGCTTTTTGGATCATCATTTGGATATCAGCAATATATATGTCTCTCCTGTCGATCATGGGTGCCATACATTGTGCAGTCACTGCCTCTCAAGCTGCCTCCCATTTTCCCTCGTTGCTCTCCCTCCAAGTCTCAGAAGATCAAAATTCCTTTCACTGGGCAGGTGCTCAGAACATAAGTGCAGGAAATTGCAGCCCCTGCAGGCAGAAGGCTTAGAAAGCACCAGGCCCACAGCCGAAGGACGCGAGGTGAATGCCAGCTGGCCCCTTCCCCAGTTTGGTTCCTCAAACAATGACAGAACTACCAGACCTTGAGAAAAGCCAGAAGGCTGAAATGTTGTTACTGTCAGTGTCAATGAAGTCAACTAATAATTTTCATCAAAGACTTAGTTGACTACACAATTTTCAGTAACAAAAACTAGGCTATAACAAAAGTTATGACTAAATCCAGGGGTCAAGTCGAGTATGAACGCTTGGGAATGCAGTTCCTCTACTATTTTTTCAGGAGGAATGAAGTTCTGTTTTGGCCTACAGACTGAAAAGTTTTTATTAGGTTTCAATCATATGTTTTCTAAAAGTACCATAAATACAGTATATGATATTGGTATTACAAAACTCAGCTTACCATTACATTTAAACATTTATATCAAATTTTAGTGTGTTTGTGTGTTAAGATTGACATGTCAACAGTTAATTGGGGAGCAGCAATCTTGGAGAGTTCGCACAATTATTTTTTAGGACTAGACCCCTGACTAAAACTATGCCAAAAATCAAGTGACATTTTTGTTGACTAATAAAATTTAGATGAACATGTTTTGGGAGGAGCTAATTTTAATTTAGTTTTAGTAATAGTCCTTTGACTAAAATGCCATTTAGTTTTAGTCATATTTTAGTCGATGACCAAACCTATGATTAAAATATATTGACATTAGTCAGCTAATAAAAACTAAAGGGGGTATTCAGAGCACATCGAAATGCCACCTACATTTCGGTCCTCTCTCGTTCCCCGCACTTTGGGGAATCAAATTACCCAGCCCCGCGGTGAATTCAGCATTCACCGTAGGGTCCACAAAGTTCAGGGCAAGGCCGCCGAAAAACCACCGATTTAAAAAAAAAAAATAGACCGCAAAACCGCTGAAATTAATCGAAACTGATAATTTCAACAGCTCTGGTGTTTTATTAGATTAGATTGTACAGCAAATGCTTTTTCCGGCTATTGAATACGGAGATGTAGTGTATGCAGTTGCCCTGCAAAAACACCTTCATAAACTTATTACATTGTATAACTCATTCTGCCGCTTTGTGCTACAATGTAACTGCATGACCCACCATTGTGACATGTTAAAAGAGCTAAACTGGCCATCGCTGGAATCTAGACGCACCCTTCACCTTTCCAACCTGGTGTTTAAGAGCTTTTCTGGGAAGCTACCACCCTACCTGACTAGGCTGCTTCTCCCAGCAGTTCCCTCATCCTATAACCTCCGATCCAGGACCAGCACCTTACTTGCAATACCACAATACAAAAAGAAAGTGTCTCGATCCTCATTTTCCTACTGAGCACCACAATTATGGAATAACCTCCCAGACGCAATCAAATCTTCCCCCAGTCTAAAGTCACTTAAAAGCTCCCTATTAACATACCTCAATACAGAATGCACCTGTAAACATGTAACATAGGGAATATATTTATTTTCTGTTAATCTGTATATTTGTGTTTTTTGCTTTTTTTTAATATCTTGCATTTTTATTAATTTGTATTTCTGTAACAATTCAATGTTCTTGAACCCAGGACATACTTGAAAACGAGAGAAATCTCCATGTATCCTTCCTGGTAAAATCCTTTATAAATAAATAAATACATAAATAATCCGATCCGGATCTGATAATTTTGGCGGTTTCGCAGCATTTTTTTTCTTTTAAACCTGCAGAAATTATCGGATCGCATCTGATTTGTTAAACCGCCGCAAACCCACTGAACACATCCGGAAAAAGCCGATGATCAGCCGAACACAGCAATGACCAGCCGCCGGAAAAAGCAGACAAGCTGACGAATGGGTTAAAAAATAATAATAAATAAAAAGATTGAAAGTGTCAAAATTTGAAAAGCGGTTTGCAAAAAAAAACTACTGGATGAAAATTGCTGAAATTAAATTATAAGGTCCTATGAACAATGACAAAAAGGTCTGTCACAGAAAAAAAAACCGCTATAAAAATAAATAAATAATAATAAAAAAAGGCTAGCAAAAAGATCCTGTAAAATGCCTAAAAAAATCCTAAAAAAAAAATCAGAAAAATGCTTAAAATATCCTAAAAAAATCTATAAATAAAGAGACTCTTTACTGCAGAATTTTATAATGAACGGTTTAACAGGTATTGGATTAAAACAGGAATATGTTTAACATTGAAACCTATGGGATTCGCCTGCCAAATGAAACCACCGAACATCAGGGCATTTTATTGACATTTCTCTGCTTTTCTGTGTTCTCTGTGGGGATTTCACTGCCATCGTACAGGCATCATATTTTGCTGACAATTCGCCAAAATTTGGCAAACTGCCTGATTTCTGAATAGCTAAATGACCACAAAATTGTACCGTACGGGGAAATTCACTGTTCGGAGCAATTTCGGGGCCAGAACGGCTCTCTCTGAATAACCCTGTAAATAAAAATGTTAGGGAATGATTCATTTTAGTTGAGCATTTGTCGTAGTCCTTTCAATAAAATGCCACCTAGCTTTATTTATATTTTAGTTGGCAAAATTAGCACTGGCTACTATCTTTTGTATACGAAAGCACACAATAGAGAACCCATCCAGTGCTGATATTCTTTTGTTTTGGATACAGCATGTGGACGTAGCAAAGTCCACGACCTTCTGCACTGAGACATTTTATTCTCTGACCCTATATTAGTGAGTTCTGTCTTTTCACTATCAGTCCACACCTGCTTACAATTACTTTATAAACAAAAATATATATATTTTCGTTGAATATGTATGGAAGTTAAATAAGTGAGAGCATCAGTGAAGTGATATGTGTTTAATTCTCTACAGCCGAATTACTTGCATTTATTTAAAATTCTTTCTTGGTAGTCAACAATAATAGTAAGAATGACCAATAAATAAACAAACATGCACATCTAAATCTACCATCTTTAAAAATGGAAGCTGGTGGCACGATTATAAAGGCTTTCAAAGGAGATGATACTACGCAGCATGAGTACCTACATATCCACAACAGCTGTAACAATTATTCGCCATTACAGAGCCAACTGGGAGATGTAAATACAACATCTGTTGATGTTATTTACAGCATTTTCAGCCGTTTATGCTGATTTGGCGTAATAGTTTGGGCTTACTGAAATGGCTGGAATCCAGAACAGAAATATAAAGTCTTCACCATAAGTAACCTTGAAGATTTTTTTGTTGTTTGGCGCAGAGCTCTGATTCAGGTTACATTCAATCTGTGACTAAAATGATCATATATCAATATGGCTGAGTGAATCATGAAGTGCCAATAGCAAAACCTTTTTATTAATAAGACTTTTTACTGCCATAACAAATGTATTACTTAAGGAATAGCATTTATGTATCGGAGTATCGTCTTTTAGAAAAACAAATTTTTAAATATTGGCTCGGTGGCTTTTGATAGGGTTAGTAGAGTATTCCATTGTGTCCTTCACAAACAAGGCTGAAAAACACATCTGGGCTGTGGATATTGGGCATGGAGCTTGCATTGGGGAGAGTATGCAGGGGTCAGCAACCTTGGATTGCCAGATGGTTTGGAATTACTTATTAGGTCATCATAAGAAATGTAGTTCCATAGTTTCAAAACATCTACAGAGCCAAGGCAGCCAACCACTGGTGTGAAACATTAAATCCAGGGGGGACTAGGAATATTAATAAGTGTCACTTTATAAAAGAGTGACCTACCAGATATAGTCTATAATCATAATATTTTTCCCAATCAAACATTGAACAAAAAGCCCATATGATTCCCTCAAAGGACAAATATTTATATTTATTTATATAGATATTAGCATGTGAACCACTGCATTGTTTCCAGTGCACGTCTTACTAGTTCGGTCACTAGTTCGGTTAGTTTGTCCCGTGACACCCTACCAAGGTCCTTGTTTTTCCCTGTCTTGCTGTTCTCATGAGTCCATTGTCTGGTATCTACAGGGTTATTCAGAGAGGTGAAAATAAGGAAAATGTCTGGAGAATGGAAAATTCTAGGTCAAAATAGCTGATTTGGAAAGTGAGATAAATGGGAGAATTTTTCTGGTTTGGCTATTTTGACCTAGAATTTTCCATTCTCCAATCATTCTCCTGCTTTTCACCTCTCTCTGAATAACCCTGCTAGTGTCAACTGCTCATCACCAGTTCCTGAATTGCTGTGCAGATTTTCTGTGCGGTCTATGCCGAGCCTAGCTCTTCGCTTGTGGTAGTAGATCTATATCTATGTGAGGAACTTGGCTAATGTCGGATCCTTTTTTTTTCAGCCTCAAACTCGGTTTCAGTGTATCCCATGGCAGGCAGGAGGCACACGGAAGGGAAGACATCAGGCTGTCCCTATCATTCATACCTTTAAACAAGTGGTTCCCAACCCTAATCCTCAAGTATCCCTAATAGGCCAGGTTTGATATGATTTGGACTATATTTCCGCAAGGTAATCTTTAAAATCTGCCCTGTGAGGGGTACTTGAGTGCCAGTGTTGGGAACCGTTGCTGCTCTCAAATCACTGAAAATCTATTAAGAGGAGGCATTCAATTAACAAAACAAACCCCAATTTAGAAACATAGAAACATAGAAAAATGTCAGCAGATAAGAACCTTTCGGCCCATCTAGTCTGCCCAATTACATGGATACTTTACCTGGATTTATCTTTTGTTTAGGATAGCCTTATGCCTATCCCATGCTTGCTTAAATTCAATTACTGTTTTGGCCTCTACCACTTCTACTGGAAGACTGTTCCATGTATCCACCACCCTCTCAGTAAAATAATGCTTTCTAATGTTACTTTTAAACCTTTGCCCCTCTAATCTAAGACTATGTCCTCTTGTTTTGCTACTTTGTTTCCTTTTAAATATACTCCCTTCCTCTACCTTGTGGATTCCCTTTACGATATACGAATATTTATATTTTATTCAAAAGTATAGATTGCATTTCTTTTCAAATGTATTTATTGTTCCCTTGTCCACAATGGCTGTGTGTCAATTTGTCTCGCTGCACGTGGTGCAAAATGTGTTGGTGCTTTATAAATTAATAATACTATTTTATGGTTTTGTAGGTGATATATTGTTTGGTTTCTCATGTACATTAAACATGTTACAACACATTAAATCAGAAAGCAAGTTAAAATTGAGAACCGGAGAAACTAAATAAGGAAGGAAATGAATGTGAATCTTTGATAATATAGTCCCACTGTTCAGCATTGTTATCTTGTTTATGTGCTGTATGTCAAAATGTTGTTGTTTGCAGAGGTTTGTAATAAGATCAGGATACTGAAAATAACGGTTTAAAACATTTTGCAAAAAAACCCTGAGAAATCCTTTCTGAAAATGACCTCTTAATGGTAAATAAAAATGTTATTTGTTGGAGAGGCTCGAAGAATGTAAAGCTGCAACATATATAAAGGCCCATTTACTCTATTAGTAACCTTAGACACTTGAGAAGTAATAAAAACCTCAGGAGATCTGTAAAAGCAAAACAAATTATAGCAATGCTGTATATTTGTCTTTCACTCAAGGTAATATATGCAACTGAGAGCATCACTCTTGGTTCTTTTCAAACAATAACAAAATTTATTTAAACATACTAAAAAGTGACCAAGTCGATGTTTGAGCACCTGCAAGGAACTTTCATCAGGACATTAACCAAAATCTGTGCAAAGTTTTTACTTTACTACCTTGGTTTATCTTATAGAGTATTTAAAAGTCAATGAGGTAGAAATGGGAAAGTTTAGATAAGGCGGCAGGGGATCTATTGTGATCCAGGTTACCCAAAATGAGAGACAGCAGCTGAATTAGATAAAACAGGGATCTTAAAAGACTTCTAATCTACCCCCTGTTGAAGTCCTTTGAATACATCCCACACAACACAATGATGTGAGTCAGTGCTGACCCTTAGTCTCCGTTCTATGGCCAAAGCCACACAGTGAGGAGCAAGTGCTGTAAAGATAATGGGCTGTATTACAAAGTTGGTGCTAACTTAACCAGAGCTGATGTAAACTTACCAGTGCTATTATAGACTATGGAGTTGTTAAGTTTACAACAACTCTGATTAAGTTGGCACCAAGTTTGTAATATTGCCCAATGTGTGGGTCAGTTTACAACACAAAAGATCACAAAATAGATGCACCCAGAGACACATATAGAGTAAAACGTTTTCTTAACTAAACATGCAAGATAAAGAAAAACACATGTAAGATATCAGCAACATAAAATAAACATAATAAGAAAATTTCATTTTTGGTGGTATTTTCCCATTGAGTCTGAAGGTAATATGTTTACAGTAAGCCATTTTACTGTACAACTTGCAATTTCTCAAATACCTGAACATAACAAGTTGCATTCCTATTCTATTTTCCAAACTCATAAAATCAATGGAAATACTGTAATTAATACTATTTAGAAAAAAATTAAAATACAAAAATTGCGCCTTAGTAGGTCCAATTTCTTTAAACTCTATTTTGTTTGTTTGAATGTTTTTAAATCCATGAATAAACAAACACTAGTTCTTTTTTTATTTTGCGCATCTCTCTTCCACTGAAATGTGGGACAGAGAATTCCGCCCACCCAGCAGTACCTGCACAAGATGAATGTGTTTGACATGTTAATCATTGGAAAGTTTCTGCCTTAAATCGTTGCTTCATTTCAATGCAGTACTATTCACGTACACTAAGTGAGCATTCAGCTTCCTCAATGTATTGGCAAATGAGCCTTGAAACATTGTACAATATATTCCCTAGCTATTTATCATCTCTATTCCTAGAGTTCCTTTGCATAAAATATAAAATGCCTGCTTTGTAGATTATACATTTTAATACTGTCCCTACAGCACACACTAAACACAAGATTAGCTTTCAGAATGAAAATGCAAAATACTATTGGATATTTTCCTTATTAATTTAATAGATTGGAGAAACAAATTTATACCAGCAATCCATATACATATAGATTACTCTAATATATATATAGATACATACATAATCCAATGAAACAATGTAATATAGATATAAATCTAACAATTTTTTGAAACACCATTATCTATACCACTGTGACATTATGAGAATGGTAATGTAGTGTCTTCCCAGCTACGTTGCTCCAGTTTGTCATATAGGAACCGCACTGAGGAAGCTCCGAGACAGGGACGAAACACGTATGCTTGCGATGATGCTCTTGTCACATGACTAAGGAGGAGTCTGAAACAAGGAAGCATGGAAGGTCAGCAGCGTGCTGATTGCAAGCTGGACAGTCAGTCCTTATTTACTCTGCTTTGTGAACATTCTGGGATATCCAAACCAGGAAAATATTGTTTTTATTATTTTTAAGTGGAATAAACAGAATTTTTAAAAAAGAGAATATTATATCTATCTAGCATACTGTTTGAGACTCTTAGGCATACTAGAGGTCTAATCCTCCAAGTGTCCAAGAGGCACATTCAATTTTTAGAGTGCATTTCAATATCAGCCCATATTCATATATTTATTTATTATACAGAAAGCACTATGGACTTTTCTTATTTAATTTGCAGATGATTATTTATTTTTTTACTATTGGAAAGCGTCCATTGGGTTGTATAATAAAATCATCAGGAACATCCCAATCATTGTTTTTAAAAGCATAAGATAACCTGTTTAAGATTTTGCATCAGTCGAGGCTCATTAATAGGTCATTATGCAATCTCCTGGTTAAAGTTTTAAAATTCACTGTCACACCTGTAAACTGATTCAAATGTAAATGTGCACAGCTCTACACAGCTGGTACTAAATATGAGCTAGGGGTATTTGTTCTGGCTGGACAAGTATGGGCATTTTAAATTGTTTGTTTGAAAAGTATGCAGAACAGTTCCATAGACATGTCTAAACTTAGATGTAACTTCCTTTCTCTAATCTTTTCTAGTGTTATTATCTTGAGCTGTGCACGGTTCCCCCTCCCTGGCAAAATATTATTTTTTCCATGTCCAGAGAGCCTTTCTGCAAATACTTTATTATCAGTGTATAAAATAAAACATATATATTATTGGATATTATAAATACTACATTAATATTTTTAAAAAGTCCATACAGACAGGGTTATTCAGAGAGAGGTGAAAACCAGGAGAATGAACAATCTAGACCAAATAGCTGATATGGAAAGTGAGATAAATGAGAGAATTTTTCTGGTTTGGCTATTTTGACCTAGAATTTTCACTTCTCCAGTCATTCTCCTGGTTTTCACCTTTCTCTGAATAACACTGAGAATAAAAGTAAATAGTTAGAACTACAGAGAAATAAAGAGTGTGAATATAACAGGAAAGAATGACTTATGGGGGAGCTTAGTGGTGCTTAGATTGTAAACTCTTGAGCAGGGTCCTTTTGTCCCATTGTTCTTTGCCCGTAAAACATAAATGTTTTTTTATGTTTGTTTTGTCCTACCAATTGCATTACAGAATATAAAATGAATATAATACAGAGGGAAGACCTTTAATGGCGTAACCAGGCATGGAAATCTATAGTCACGCAAATAGAGTGACCCAGTGAAAGGGATTAAAATGCAACGTGCATGAATCACAAAGTATAAAAATTGGATATCACCCCTGGTGGCCTGTATAGGAACTTCATATCCAGAAACCAGACTTGAAAATTGTTGAAAATATTCCAAATTTATTGTAGCATGAAACAAAATATAAATATATAAAGTGCTATGAAAGCTTAACACGTTTCGTCTAACCCTTTAGACTTCCCCTAAAATGCCAGTAATCAAGGGAAAACATGACATGTAAACACTATGAGGCATGTAGCCTGCCCATTAACTCCTAAAATGCCATTAATCGAGAAAAAAATAAAATGTATACTGTGAAGGATGAAGCCTGCCCATTAACCCTTAATATACAACTAAACCAAAGCAAAAACAAAAATAAAAACAATGTGATATATAACAAGCCGAGTTGGTTGCTAGAGCAACATATGTACTTCACGATTGGGAGCTGGAACTCGACACAGAGGCACACGTGCAGAGAGCACAAAGGTAGTACACATGCCGTTTGGGTAAGTGGCTAATTACTTCTCTGTTTAAACTGAGAATGTTTTTATTTGGTATGCACTGTTGTCCTGAGGAATGTTCTCTGTGAAGAACTGAAATGGTAACTTTTTATATTAAGGATAAATAAAATTGAAGTTATTATGGAAAAGCCCGTGAGTGCTGACACATTATTTTGGATCTATCTACATTAATACCACAGAAAAGCACCAGGGTACCAAGAATTACTGGGTGAACCGTGAGTGCAAGATTTTTTTTCAAATTTCAATGTAATATATAGTCTGACCATTAACCCTTTCACTGCTGAGCCATTTCTAACCTGTGAAAAAAAAAGGTTACGTTTATATTTTATTATTTGTGATATTTATTTACACTTAATATGGTCATTTTGGTTATCATTGGAAAGGTCAGACACTGCCCTTTCCAATGACATCTTGATCGACCATGTACGATGTACAAGAATGGAGAAACAGCGGTCCAAGCACGTAGGTAGCTGGATGCTAATCCCTGGTGGGGGGGGGAAGCAATAACCTAGGGGGGGTAACTGGCCCCCTAGAGACGACTATGATAGTAACACAAAACAGAAACCAAGACAAACAGTGAATTCATAAAAAAAACTTTCATTTAAAAATGATATGAAAATATTCAAATAAAAAAAGAATAATAAAAAAAAAATCAATGCTATAGTATTAGAAACTGTATTTTGAGGTGTTGAAGTTAGGAGCTCAATTCCTCCTGTATCTGTTGAATTATTGACTTGCATTTTTGGTGTATTGCAGTACTGTCTTGTCTTTACCTAATACACCTGTTGTACAGCGCTGCGGAATGTGTTGGTGCTTAAAGAGACAATACCACTTACATAAGCTGTAACAATTGTACTTCTACATTACAAATAAAACCACTTTATAAAACACAGGCTGCTGGGTTTTCTCTTTGTTTAAAGTAATTGCATGTAAAAAGGAAAAATAAAATTCCTGCTTCCATTTTGTGGAATTGTTTCACATGATGAAACATTTACCAAAATCTGTGCAAAAGCTTTACTTTGTGGCTGTTGTTTATATAATTTACAGTATTTAACAGTCCATGATGTGGAGGAGTGAAAATTTAGATAAGGCGGCAGGAGGCTATTGTTCCCCTGGCTGAGATAAGAGATGGTAGCTGAATGAGATAAGACAGGGAGCTTAAAAGACTTCTAATCAGGAAGACATTTAATTTTTGTTGGTGGTAGTGGCCCTTTAATAATAATAATAATAATAATATTAATGTGACAAACTTGCCAAAATTTTTCATTTCCTGATAATAAGAAGGGGGGGGGGGTGTGATTTTGCTTACGTCTTTCGATTCACAAAAATAAATGCGAACGGAACAATAAGATAAAATGATGTTTACATAATCAGAAAATAATAACTTACAAGCAGAATAAAAAATTGCTTTTCGATCCAGTATTTTTCAATGAATTTTAAGTCCTTTACAAAAAAATGATACTTGAGAGACCAGATAAAACATTAGGTCAAACTTGAAAGATTGTAGTTTCTTTGCTTTCATCCCACACAGTTAATGGAACTCCTCAGGGTTTTCAACACCATTTACCAAGTAGCAGTTATTCAGATTTATTGGAATGAATGCTCCTCTTAGTGACTTGTCTCCTCCCTGCTCTGTTTGTCTCTGAAGATAGATTCTGTTCTTTACACTGGAGCACACTTGGCACATTATTAACTTTTTCACTGACCTGCATAGATTGCGTGATTGCCCTATCAGTTTGAAGTAACGAGGGAGGTAGAACAAAAGGTTAAAGCTCTCTGCTGCAAATGTGCACATAGTATACACAAAGGAATTCTTTGCCAGACAAGTGCTCCCATGGTTCATTTCTAGCTGTAAAAATAAGGAACTAGGAACCATAAGATGGACAGGTGCAAAGACAAGGAAGATAATTCTCATCCCAACAATTTATGGTTGACGTGGTGGATCTATACTGCAAAACAGCTATAAGACGGGTTTCCCTAGATGTGTTCCTGCGGCACCTATAGTACTTAAGGCTCTCTCCTATTCATGCACCTTCTTTAATTAATTTCAGATTTCAGGTTCCTGTGCTATGTCACTGGCTAATAAAAAACATCAACATATTTGATAACTTTTGTATTTCAAAAGTATCTCCTATAAATTCTTGATATATGGTCAAAAAAAGGAAAAAGAAAAGAAAAAATGTAAGCTGTAAAAAGCTACCAAGGATTCAAGAGAAAATCCACATTGCCATAGTTGCATGGGGTAACCCTAATATCATAAATTTCCAATTGACAATCGTGTTTACAACCATCACTGACTCGTATAAAATATAACTTAATGATCTGTATATAAAACCAATCTTTAAAAGACCACCTCCATGGTGGTTAATAGACACACAAAAATTAGCAGGTAGGGTATTGATTCTTAATCTTGCCTTAAATATTCAGCTGGTGTCATAATTATCCTCTCATTTTTCTGTTCTCTATTTCTTTGTAAGTAAGAAACCAACCTCCGTGGGTTGGTAGGTATAGGATAGTAAGAAGGAAATGTCTGGATAGAATTCAACAACGTGAAGTCACAACAAGAGGAGCGCTCCCAATCATACTTTCCCAAAAACTTTTTCAAGATGATTTCAACAAAGATATCCCTTTACCTGCATAAAAAACACTCTACGCGTTTCGCTGCCTCACAGTAGCATCATCAGGAGTTGTGGAAGGTTCAGTGTGTACAAGAGAAATGTCTTTTCTCTAGTACCACATTTCTCTGGAAGGGATCGGTAGCATGCATGAACCTTGCCAAACTCCAACAGTGTGAGGGCATTAAACTCCCTAACATAAAAGATTACAATATAGCAGCACAATACCGTCATGCCATTGATTGCCTCAAAAATCATTCTCAATTTTTGCAACATTCTGTTGGAGTCGTCATTCACCTCATGCATCTCTCTCCTACTCTCTCTGCTCCGCACTCCGTATACGAATCTCCCCAAACCTTTACAAGGTTCCCCCTCATTACCACCACTATTAAGGCTTGGAAACTGGCATGGTTAAAATCGTCTTCCCATCCAACATCCTCTCTTTTTCTCCCAGTGGTAGCGAATCCTAAATTTGGGAAGGGAAGATCATTTGTATTTTTTATGGATTGGGAGAGGGGGGGTTGCACCTAATATATCGATTTCTTGATAATTCCACCAAAACTATCCTTTCCATGACAGCCTTGAAGGACAAATATCCTACGTTGATATTTCCATTTGCTTATATCCAAGTCCGTTCCTACTTTCATAAGGCAACCTCCACCTTTACAGAACGAGATTGGACTAATTGTCTTGACAACTACATTTGTATTAGACTCCAACATGATTACTCTATATCCTCCCTTTACAACATGCCACGTGGCGGATTGGCCTGAACTGAACTCGGGGCCTTCACAATGACTCGCTCACTTCCTGCAGCACACAAAAGATATTCTCCTCACAGTTCATACATTTATGGTTACACAAATGTTCCTTAAAATATTACACTCTTTAATATTCACCACATACAGTAGGTTCGTCAATATGGGCCGCAAATCTTCCCTGTCTTGTTATAAATGTCCTGAACCAATCTATATCATTGCTTCTGGAGCTATCTGACTATACAGACATTTTGGACTATGGTCCAGTCTCACGTCCTATCTACCACAAAGTCGTCCCTATCTCTAAGCCTGGAATTTCTGTTTTTTGGACTCAAAAATTGGAAATGTCTATCCCCAGTAGCAGCTGTTGGCTGTAAAACTATACTCCATACCTGGAGTCAGCCAGATACAATCCCCATATCTATTTTTCTCACTAAATTGAACTATTTGTTTTGTATGGACTGGCTTCACACTGTAATCAAACGCAGGCTAAAAAAAATATTAAATTATTTTCTTGCTCTAGACTCTTCCCTACGTATCTCCATCCAGACGTCTCTTCAAAACACCACCTGGTGTTCGGCAGAGATGGTAGTGGGCATAACCCTTTGGTGCAACTGGAAATTGCCTATTGATTGCTGGAAGGCAAAATGTGGTTCCCACGTCCCTGTTTTTTCCCCTTTCTCACTTTCTTAAGTTTCTGTATATCTCTGTTTGACTGGGCAGTTCCTACTTTTTTGTTCTGTGTTGTTTCTAGTGTCCTTGTTTTGCATTTATGTATACAGGACTAATGCAAACAAAAAGGTGTACTGTATATGTAGGACTTCCAACTTCATAGCATCAATTTCCTGTGGCGCACATTCTTTAATGAATGGTTTTGATACCATTTCTTTTTTGTTTTGTTTCCATCTCTCTGTATGCTATGTGCTCATGAATAAAAATTGTCAAAAAAATATATATATATGGACACGTTGGCTAAAGTGTCACTTTAAGTATTGTATACTATAGATTAATAAGCCAGAATTTTTTGGTGTTTTACTAGTTATTTTAAGATTCTATTAGCTTTATAAAGAGACAGTCAAATAACCTGGTTGACCTTAAATCTCTATCAATTTCATACACAGGCAGGGCTATTCACAGTGAGGTGAAAACCTTGAGAATGAATGGAGAATTGAAAATTCTAGTTCAAAATAGTCAAACCAGAAAAATTCTCCAATTTATCTTACTTTCCAAATTGGCTATTTGGTCTAGATTGTTCATTCTCCTGCCAATTCTCAAGGTTTTCACCTCTCTCTGTATAGCCCTGTGTGTATTTTTGTCATTTGCTTGTAATGCTGGTGTATGTTGAATTAATTTGTCAATGAATTCCATTTAATAGAGCTTTTCAGAAAACTGACCACAGAAGGGTTGTTGTTGATCTCATAACTGTATCATCATCTGGAAAGCTGCGCTAGCGTAGCTGGCAACAAATAGTGGAGTTAATTGTAAATAGCCTACCTTTATTCCTTCGAGAGACCTTTCAGTCTGACCCTACTGACAACATAATTTATTAGGGCCAGAGCTAATATAAAAACCTCAGCTAAGGCTTAAACTAATTGACCCAAACGCATCATCAACATCTATTTTCCCCCTGAGAGTGACATTATTTATCACAACTGTTAAGCTGACTGCAGATATAAATAGGGGAATGAAAAAAAAATTAAGTAGTGAGATTGTGATAAGAGAAAAAAAGCCACAACAATTTTCTTTATTTGACCAACCTCTGCTTATTTTTTAGAACCTTTAACCACTTGAATGCTAAGGACGCGCTCAGCGCGTCCTCAGCATTCCCGCTGGTATGCGGAGGACGCGCTGAGCGCGTCCTCGCATCGGGGTCAGCGTTCGCCGGGTTCCGGCCGATCGCTGGCCCCTCCGGTGCGGGCTGACATCCTGGATGTCAGCCCGGCATCCGGACCAGCAGCCGCCAGCATTAGGTGTCATCGCGGGGGCGCGATGACACCTAATTCAGGCGCCCCCCCCGCATGTGCGGAGGAGGCGCCTGAAAGGGAGGGGGGGAGGTCCTTCGGACCTCTCTCCCTCCCGATCGGCGGCGCACAGGGGCTTAACCCAGGCATCATTTGGAAGGGCACAGCCTGCCCTTCCAAATGATGCCTGGCATTAACCCCTGGGGAGCTGGATCGCAAATCGGCGCTGAAAAGCGCCGGTTCGCGATCCTTCCCGGGAGCTGGCCGACATCTTGGATGTCGGCCAAGCTTCCGGGAACTCCCCCAGAGGACTGGCGTCATCGTGCGTAGCACGATGACGCCAGTCCTACAGTTAACCCCTAACTGCCACCAAGTGTGGAGATAGGGAGTTCCAATGAACTCCCTATCTCCCGATCCGTGGCAGTTAGGGGTTAAATTTTGGTATCGTTGGATCGGCCAGAGCATGGCCGTTCCAACGATACCAAACATTAAAGTTAAAAATTTTGTAAAAAAAAAAAAAGAAAAATAAAAATAAAAAAAAATTAAAAAAAAAAATTAAAAAAAAAAAAAAACACTTTTTTTATTTTTTTTGGTTTGTTAGTGTAGCAATATTGTTCCCATTTCAATTATAATGTGAACAATGATGCTGCACTAACGATTTTTGTATGCGGTGCGTTTGTTAAAAATAGTGTCATTTTCCCCAAAAAAAAATGTAACGAGACCCCATCTCTAATTTTTTTAACAAGCGCACCCCATACAAAATATAACCGCAATTGCTCGCATGTTAAAATGTGAAAAAAAACACTTTACACGTTGTAAATTATTGAAAATACATATTTTATTGCATTTTTTGTTATAATATACAGACATGACATAACGTATACATATAATAATGACATATTATGAATCTACCGAGTCTGACGGAAAGAACGATATATAATATGTCGGTGTCATATACTAAAATAAGCCTTAAAAACACGTTTAAACATGATGCGCAAAACAGGTAAAAAATGACCTCAGCACAGGGGCGGGAAAAGCCTCAGCAGCGAAAGGGTTAATAAACCCGATGGATTGAAGTGCAGATGTGAACGTATAGTTGGTCTCTGGCACTGAATCTGTAATTCCTGGGTGAAGGCAATTCTAAATACAGGCCTGATCTGCTCAAAATACAGCTGCTTTATCTACTTAATATTATAGTTTTACTTCTACCAGCATGTTTGAGTGCAATCATCAATCAATTCAAACATGGAATCATATCCCTCATACTACCTGTTCTAGCATATCGATGTGAGATCAGTGAATTTAGACACGGCAGGGAATACACGGTAGGGAATACTGTTAGAACACACAGCACTCAGCAAGCAAACATAGATTAACCAGCAGATCAATAAGCACATTCATGTTAATATGTACGTGAAGATCCGGTGGGTGATGAAAGGTGAAAATATAATCTACTGTGACATATATGTACTTAGGGGATTTACAATGTGTTTTAGATGTTCTAGTTGTAGATTTATATTGATACAGTATCGAGTCAATTAATGACAAATCAGCCTGGATCATATTTAGATTGAAATGTTTAGAAAGTGAAAATGTATCTATCAAATAAATACATGTGCTTCCCCAATTACATATAATATAATATAATGTATATTACAGTATGCAATGCGCCCCTAATTTAAAGAGATTTTAAAGCACCTAGCTGAGGATACATTTATATATAATTAGAATAGAAATATATCCTCAGCTTGATTGTTTTCAAATCTCTTAACCCCATCCTCCTGGATGGCCTCCCACCACCTAAAGATCAACATGTCAAAGACTGAACTCCTACTTATTCCTCCCTCCAATGCCTCCCCACCTCCTGGCTTCTCTATCACAGTGGAGGGTATCACCATCTCCCCATCAAACCAAGTTCGCTGTCTTGGAGTTACACTTGACTCTGCTCTTTCCTTCATTCCCCACATCCAGTCTCTTTCCTCCTCCTGCCGATACCAACTGCGTAATATTTCCAGAATTCGGCCATTTCTTACTGCTGTCACCACAAAACAACTCATACACGCCCTGGTAATCTCCCGATTTGACTATTGCAATAATCTCTTATCTGGCCTCCCTCTGACCCGCCTCTCCCCCCTACAATCCATCCTGAACGCCTCCGCCAGGCTAATTCACCTCACCCGCCGCTCTGTCTCTGCCACTCCCCTCTGCGAGTCCCTTCACTGGCTCCCCATCCACTGCAGAATGAAGTTCAAAATCCTTATCCTTACCTACAAAACCCTCACTAACTCAGCTCCCCACTACCTGTCCTCACTAATCACCAAATACACTCCAGCCCGCTCCCTAAGGTCAAACAGTGACCTGCGCCTAGCTTCTCCCCGCATCACCTCTTCCCATGATAGACTGCAGGATTTCTCACACACAGCCCCCACTCTCTGGAACGCTCTCCCTCGTACTGTCAGACTTTCCCTTAACTTCTCTTTCTTCAAACGCTCCCTTAAAACATTCCTATTTAGGGAAGTCTACCACCCAACTCACTGACGCAACCATCAATCACTCTCACCTTGCAGTCCTCTCCTCCTGTTTCCAACCCCAACCCTCTTAGATTGTGAGTTCCTACGGGAATAGGGCCCTCATCTCCTCCTGTACTGTTTGTCAAATGTTGTTCATTGTATTGTATTGTAACCCTGTCTATACTGTGCCTATTGTACAGCGCTGCGGAATATGCTGGCGCTTTATAAATAAAAAATAATAATAATAACCCCTTCACTACCGATATCGATATATATCATGGGCTTCAAAGGCACCATCTGGTGCCCTGATATCGAGAGATCTCGATATGCTAATCTGCAGCCCAAAAGCAAATTAAATTCTTTTGCTGCAAATGAATTGCGTTAGGTTTTGGGCTGCAGAAGGTGCCCCCAAAGTTCTAGACCTGTGGGCATGATACCCAAAGAGCTAAAACTGTAAAATCGTCAGTTGAAAGCTCTGAAATATCGGTCTTTCAGAAGCTGTCAGCAGCTGATGCAGGAGAAATAGAAGAAAATAGATCTGCTGTTAAAACCTCTGTAACTCAGTTTGGCAGTAGATGGTGCCATTTACTGGCCAAATAGTTTATTACAGTAATAGATATGTATTACTGTACAATTTTTAGAAAACCTTTTTTTTTCTTTTTTTTAAAAATGGTTTCTGACAATGTTTTTGTGGAAAATCATTTGGTAGTGAAGGGGTTAAAGCACATTTTAGCAGAATGCCCTGTACATTGTTTGTTGTATTCATTGGTCTCAGTAGCAACCTTATTTAAAATCTGTGTTAATGTTTGAGTGCAGTCTTCCCCAGCAGACAGTCCAGCACTAGAGGTGTGCAAACCAGCAGAGGACCTTCAAGTCCTGGGAAAAAAAAGAGAGGAAATTCACCCAAGAATTCCACTACCCACACCACCTAAAAAAAATGCATATGCTATCTCTGTCGCTCTTTCTCTCTCTATATACTGTATGGCACATGGCACGATGATGTCATTTACGTTGGGAGGAGCTTGACTTCAGCGTCTGAGGACGCTGAAGTCAGAACACCGCGGGACCTCGGACAGAGAGGTGAGTATCTCCGCCGGGGGTCCCGCAAAGCTGATGACGTGTGGGACACGTCCTCCTCAGCATACAGCGGGAGTAACTGAGGACGTGTCCCACACGTCGTCAGCAGTGAAGGGGTTAAAAACGTCTTTTTTAAAAAACTTTTTGTCCTTGTTTCCTGTCCCCCAGGGCACTACCCGGACATTGTTTTTAAATGTTTCTATACATCCTACAAATCCGCCACTTCACGGGCAGGTTATGGGGACCTCCTAGGCACGATATTTGAAGGAATTTTTTGTTTTTATTTTTAACCCTTATTTCATGGAAAACTGAAAAACTTTTTTTTTTTTACTTTTTGTCCTTGTTTCCTGTCCCCCAGGGCACTACCCGGACCCCCATACACCTTTTATGGCAAATATCTAGCATATATGCCCTCTTGGAGGGCACTCTAAAATTGAACTTTGAGTCCCATTGACTTGTATTGAGTTCGTATTCGTGTTCGAGTTCGAATTCGAACTTTTGAAAAGTTCGAGTTCGAATGCGAACCGAACTCGGGGGTGTTCGGCTCATCCCTACCATTGGAGCCATCTGTTACTATTGCAGACTCAGTCTCCATCAGGCCTGCGGACAATTGCTATTCTGGCCTTTTGGATAGTCCTCACCTGAAATAAAGCAACTGTGGGCATAAACACAGTGAACCCCATTTTATCAGGATGCAATTCTTGGATCTGGCACTAGCATTTCAGAAAGTGGCCCTATACATTGACTTTCACTTGAAGACCACATCAAGCATACATTTTGTTCCAGGCCATCATGACCTTGCTTAATTCAACAACATCATCATATAAGCCATTTAGGCATAGAAATCACTAGTTTTAAATTGTAACTGTACTTATATCATTAGCTGGAATGCTTAACCCCTTCAATTCTGAGCCATTTCACCACTGAGTGCTGAGCTCATTTTTACCGCTTTCACTCATCATGTTTAAACGCGACTTGAAGCCATGTTTTATTATATGACCCAAACATATTATATATCGTTCTTTCCGGCAGACTCCGCAGATTCATAATATATCATTATTATATGTATACATCATGTACTGCCTGTTATTATAACAAAAAATGCAATAACATTTGAATTTTTAGTCATCTACAGTGTGTAAAGTGTTTTTTTTTTCACATTTTATCATTTAAGTTTTTGGGTTTATATTTTCTATGGGGTGCGCTTGTTAAAAAAAAATAGAAATGGGGACTCCTTACATTTGTTTGGGGTGATTACATGATTTTTAGCAAACACACCTCATAGAAAAAAATCATTAGTGCAGCATCATTGTTTACATTATAATTGAAATGTGAACAATATTGCTGCATTAATAAAAAACACACAAAAAAAAACACGTTTCTATTTTTTTTATTTTATTTTTTCAAATTACGTTTATTTTTACATTTTTACTTTAACCCCTTAACCCTTTCGCTGCTGAGGCTTTTCCCGCCCCTGTGCTGAGGTCATTTTTATCTGTTTTGCGCATCATGTTTAAACGTGTTTTGAAGGCTTATTTTAGTATATGACCAGACATATTATATATCGTTCTTTCCGTCAGACTCAGTAGATTCATAATATGTCATTATTATATGTATACGTTATGTCATGTCTGTATATTATAACAAAAAATGCAATAAAATATGTATTTTCAATAATTTACAACGTGTAAAGTGTTTTTTTCACATTTTAACATGCGAGCAATTGCGGTTATATTTTGTATGGGGTGTGCTTGTTAAAAAAATTAGAGATGGGGTCTCGTTACATTTTTTTTTGGGGAAAATGACACTATTTTTAACAAACGCACCGCATACAAAAATCGTTAGTGCAGCATCATTGTTCACATTATAATTGAAATGGGAACAATATTGCTGCATTAACAAACCCAAAAAAATAAAAAAAAAGTGTTTATTTTTTTTTATTTTTATTTTTTTTAATTTTTTTTAATTTTTATTTTTCATTGTTTTTTTTTTTTTACAAAATTTTACACTTTCATGTTTGGTATCGTTGGAACGGCCATGCTCTGGCCGATCCAACCATACCAAAATTTAACCCCTAACTGCCACGGATCGGGAGATAGGGAGTTCATTGGAACTCCCTATCTCCACAGTTGGTGGCAGTTAGGGGTTAACTCTAGGACTGGCGTCATCGTGCTACGCACGATGACGCCAGTCCTCTGGGGGAGTTCCCGGAGGCTTGGCCGACATCCAAGATGTCGGCCAGCTCCGGGAAAGGATCGCGAACCGGCGCTTTTCAGCGCCGATTCGCGATCCAGCTCCCCAGGGGTTAATGCCAGGCATCATTTGGAAGGGCAGGCTGTGCCCTTCCAAATGATGCCTGGGTTAAGCCCCGCAGAGCCACCGATCGGGAGGGAGAGAGGTCCGAAGGACCTCCCCCCCTCCCTTTCAGGCGCCTCCTCCGCACATGCGGGGGGGGGCGCCTGAATTAGGTGTCATCGCGCCCCCGCGATGACACCTAATTCTGGCGGCTGGTGGTCCGGATGCCGGGCTGACATCCAGGATGTCAGCCCGCACCGGAGGGGCCAGCGATCGGCCGGAACCCGGCCGAATGCTGACCCCAATGTGAGGACGCGCTCAGCGCGTCCTCAGCACACCAGCGGGAATGCTGAGGACGCGCTGAGCGCGTCCTTAGCATTCAAGTGGTTAAGGACGAAGGTAATTTTACAACTTCGGCGCTATTTCGAAGTAGAAGTTTGCTGAGCTCATTTTGACCGTTTTTTAAACGCGGTTTTCAGTCACGTATTATTATACCACCCAGACAAGTTATATATCGTTCTTTCCAGCAGACTCGGAAGATTAATAATATATCATTATTATATGTATAGGTCATGCCCTGCCAAAATGCTATAATAAAAAATGTAAAAAAAAATAAAAAAATGTGAATTTTCAATAAAATTTCAATCATCCACAGTGTGTAAAGTGTTTTTTATTTTTACATTTTATTATCTGAGCCTTTGCGGTCATATGCTATGGGGTAGATTTGTTCAAAAAATTTGAACGGGGAACCCGTTTTTTGGGGAGAAATTGCGTGATTTTAGCTAAACCCCCCCCAAAAAAAAATCATTAGTGAGGCATCATTGGTCACATTATATTTGAAATGTGAACAATAGTGCTGCATTAAAAAAAACAAAAAAACACTTTTTTATTAATAATTTTGTTTATTATTTATATTTTTAAATTTTTTACACTTTTTTATTTTACTTTTAACATGTTCATGTTTGATATCATTTCATACCTTTCCAGCAATATCAGACATGACCCCCTAGCTGACACCGATCAGGAGATAAAGGGGTTCAAAGAGTCCCCCTATCTCCTCTATGGGATTTCATTAGGAAATCCCTTTGCAGCTAGGGGGTTCCCCGGTTAACTGACATCATCGCGCATGGCGCGATGAGTCAGTTGATGCGGGGGGGACCCAGAGGTGGGGGCTGCCATCCAAGATGGCGGCCCCCACCGGAAAAAGGCCACGGTCTTGCACCGATTGGTGCCAGGCCGCGACCTGGCAACTAAGGGTTTAACCCCCTACATCGCTGGAAAGTTCAGGCTGTGACCCTTCCAGCGATGCTGGCCACAGCCTCCTGGTCCCCGGTGATGGGGAGATAGAGGGATCCAAAGGATCCCCCCTCCCCTTCAGGCACTTCCCCTGCGCCGGCGGGGGGGTACACCTGAAACAGACGTCATCGCGCCACCAGCGCGTTGACGTCAGTGCGTTGGGAGGAGGGATACACGCCAATCTGACTCCGTGGGAGTCAGAGCAGCGTGGGAGCGACCGGAGGAGGTGAGTATCGCCGGAGGGGGGCTGCAAACGCCGAGGACATACAGTTACTTCCTGCGGCGTTAAAGCCCGCCTAATGCAGGACGTAATTGTACGTCCTGCGGCATTAAGGGGTTAAGCATGTTCATATTTGGTATCACTCGAAAAAAGGACATGCTCTGGCCTTTTGAATAATACCAAACATGGCCCCTCTAGCTGCCACGGTTCAGGAGATATCGGGGTTCAAAGGAACCCCCTATCTCCACCAGAGGATTTCCTTAGGACATCCCCGGGCAGCTAGGGGTTCCCTGGCTAACTGACGTCATTGTGCCAAGATCGCGGCCCCCCCCCCCCGGAGCTAGATCTTGATCCGGCACCGAATCGCAATCCGGCATGTAGGGGGTTAACAACAGGCATCACTTTAAAGGGCAGACACTGCCCTTTAAAGTGGTGCAGTGTCTGCCCGATCGGGAGGGAGGGGGAGCCAAAGGAATCCACCTTCCCTTTCAGACGATCTCCCGGCATTGCCGGGGGGTCGCCTGCAAATGACGTCAACGCGCATGGCGCGATGAAGCCATTGACGTCGGGAGGGGTATAAATTTGGCGTCTGACTTCAAGGAAGTAAGATCGCCACGGGACCCCAGACAGAGAGGTACGGGACCCCAGACAGAGAGGTAAGTATCTCTCTGGGGGCTCCCGCTTGCGGAGAACGCATGGGGAATGTCCCCTGCATATAGCAGGCGTCAATGAGAACATTCCCCACACGTCCTCCGCAGCCAAAGGACTAATAAATCAAGCTCAAAATATCATAGAATAAGTCCTCACACATTAATCTACTCCCTGATACTTTTAATATAAGAAGAGGGAAAGCAAAGCTGCATATTTCCTTTATGCTGTATAAAATAACAACATAAGTCAAAGGCTATATAAATGCAGCAATATATTGCCTATACCCTTCTATATCCAGGCGGTGTTGAAAATGAATAGCCTTTTTTCTCCATGGAAGAAAATGTGACTTATTTTTGGCAGCC
The DNA here is from genome assembly GCA_009667805.1 of Leptobrachium leishanense. Classification (NCBI taxonomy): domain Eukaryota; kingdom Metazoa; phylum Chordata; class Amphibia; order Anura; family Megophryidae; genus Leptobrachium; species Leptobrachium leishanense. The sequence goes on from CM019063.1 coordinate 370,875,970, forward strand.
CTCCAACATCATATCGACCTGTATCAACTTGTCTTCTAAATGAGTGTCCTTCATGGGTGGCTCTATTAAAGGCAGCATCTACAGGCACACTAAACACAGAGATGTAAACTTAACATTCCATGAAGCCAAGGTTTTGATGACAAGTAGCATTTTGTATTACACACTGCTGAAGTCAACAGTCAGTGCACTTTGTTCTCATTATTTGCATGACTAAACGCACAGCTCACTAAATCACGCTTTTACTATTAGAAAGTCTCTTGATTAGAATATAGTAGGCACATTTTCCACTGGGACACCAATAATTCATGTCTTTACCTCCATTATTTGAGAGAACCTGACTATAGCTAAGTGACAAGACGACTTATTGAATTCTGTGTTAAGAAACTGATAATTCGTGTGTACCATACCATACTCCTCTGATACTAAGCGAACTAAGCCAATACATTCCAATGCTTCCTGTAGGAAATAAAATTTATAAAATAGAATAGAAAACTAATTCAGTATGCCTAGTAGCTTTATTTGATAGTCGTATTTGGATATAACTATCAACAGAATCAACTAATAGGTTGAAATATATCTTAAATCATTCCAATTAGAAGATAGTGTGATTCCCATGAGAAGGATAAATGAGTTTAAATTTTCATTACTTTATAGTTTTAGACTATCATTTCTGATGTGCTGTTTCTTGAAGGTAGACCAATGATATATGTACGTTTCAATATCCTGTCTAGTGGAAGAAAAGAACTATGAATCTACAAAGGACCAAACTGAATTCTTATAATCCCTTGACGTAGCTTAATTTTTTCCACTCCCAAGTTTATGTAAAATGTATTTTTGAATGGGCAGATAGAATTTAATATTTCAAGTCTTGTAAAGATAATCAACATATTGTTAGTTGTTCATTAGTTTGTTTAAAAAAATATATTTTCTTAGCCAACTGGAATAGTCATCTTAAAACAGTCCTTATTAGGCCTTGATGATAATTGACCATATACACTGACCAGCCACAACATTAAAACCACCTGACTAATATTGTAATTTCCCACGTGCTGTCAAAACACATTTAGTGTGTAGAGGCATGTACTCTTCAAGACCTCTGAACATGTCCTGTGTAATCCTGCACCAAGACATTACCAGCAGATCCTTTAAGTCCTGCAACCTGCTAGGTGGGGCCTCCATCCATCAGATACATTATTCCAAAGCTTCCCACAGATGCTCAATTAGTTTGAGATCTGGGGAATTTGGAGGCCAAGGCAGCACCTTGCAATCTTTGTGATGGTCCTCAAACCATTCCTTAACAATATTTACAGTGAGGCATGATGCAGTATTCTGCTGAAAAAAGCCACTGCCATCAGGGAGCACCATTGTCTTGAAGGGTTGTACATGTCCTGCAGCAATCTCTAGGTAGCTGGTATGTGACAAGTGTTATGACACCTTTCTATCATGGCCAGTATTAGGTTTTTCAGCAAACTGAGCTATGGTATCTCTTTTATGTGACTGGACAAGCTGGAGATGCTCTAGCCTTCACTCCCCGTATGCATCAAGCCTTTGGTGTCCATGACCTTGACAACATTTCGCTAGTTGTCCTTCCTTGCACCACTTCTTGTAGGTATTAACAACTGCTTAAAAGGAACACTCCACAAGACTTGCTATTTTGGAGATGCTCTGACCAAGTCGTCAAGCCGTAAGTATTTGGCCCACATCACAGTCACTAAGAAATGTTTGCTTGCCCATTTTTTCTGCTTAAAACACATGAAATTCAAGAACTGACTGTTCACTTGCTGCCTAATATATTTCACCCCTTGACAGGTGCCGTGGTAATGTAATAATAATTGTTATTTACGTCAGTGGTTTTAAAGTTGTGGCCGGTGTATAACCCATACAGTGACAATAAGTGACACATTCCCTAACATGGATGTGTTTTGAGAACCCATCCATGAGCAATATCTCTATTGATACTACTACATACTACATACTACATAAAATACTAAAAGGGATTATTCGGTAACCTATGAACTTTCCACCAAATATAACCGTTCAGTGCAATTTCGCACAATTCATCTATTCACTAAGCTGTTAATTCACCAAATATTGTTAAATTCCTACCAACATTCTTACCCAAATGCAATATTTGACTCTTACATCCCTATTTGAAGAAGGTATGAAAGGTGACTTCCTCAACTTTTTACATTAAAACTTTGTTTATCAAATTTAAAGCTGTGAATCTTTGTGCAAATAATTGAATAGTCACCAAGTAATGCAGAATGTACAGGGTATTGCTCAGGAGTAGACCATGCCTATTTCTTTGAATAGACTTCTTAAAGAAATAAAATAAATTTAGAAAATAAATTAAAGTCTAAGTGGAAGATATTTCTTTGCTACCTTTTATACTTTCACTGTAATTCTACCTCTAAAGCTGAAATATATCTTCCTGTTATCTTCTGAGTCCTATACACCGGCCAGCCCGATGATGGAACAGTGTGGTGCACTTGCTCCAGGCGGCAGAATTTTAAAGCGGCAAATTCGCAGATTCCGCGGCCGCTGCACTATTCTTTGTTGCGCCGCGGCAGCATCTTTGCCGCTGGCGCACAAGGTCAGCACTGGGATGGGAATCACCTGACCAGTGCACAATCTCACAAGAACGCGGCTGCACGGCTGGTCAGATGGTTCCCAGCAAGCGGCCAAGCTGCATGCCAGCGGCCGCTCGCCTCGTAGGGAGAAGAACGCCAGCGGATATGCGGAGCCTTGCAGTGACAGCAGAGGAGGTGAGAGCTGGGGGCAAATATACCCATGTGAGCTGGGGGAAAATATATCTATGTGAGCTGCCTGGGGCAAATATATACATGTGAGCTGGGGGAAAATATATCTATCCATGTGACCTGAGGGCAATATATAAATCCATATGAGCTGGGGGCAATATATATCCATTTGAGCTAGGGCAAATATATCAATTTGAGCTGGAGGCATTATATATTTCCATGTGAGCTGGGGGCAAATATATCCATATGAGTGGGGGCAATATATATATCCATGTGAGCTGGGGGCAAATATATATATCCTTGTGAACTGGGGCAATACAGTATATATATCCATGTGAGCTGGGGCAAATATATCCATGTGAGCTGGGGCAAATATATATATCCATGTGAACTGGGGGCAAAATATATATCCATGTGAGCTGGAGGCAATAAATGTTCTTGTGAGCTGGGGGCATATATATCCATGTGAGCTGTCGGAAAATATATCCATGTGAGCTGGGGGCAATATATATATCCATGTGAGCTGGGGGCAAATATATCCATGTGAGCTGGGGCAATATATATAACCATGTGAGCTGGGGGCAAATATATATATCCATGTGAGCTGGGGCAAATATATCCATATATTCAGGTGTGTGTGTGTGTCTTTTTAGGGGCTACTCAATATATTCAGGGCACTATTACAATCCCCGTGCTAAAACGGGGGCGGTAAGGAGGAAAAATAGCACTTGCAGTTTTCCCCCTACCACCCCCGTTTTAACGGGGCATTACAATGCAGGAACAAACAATGCTGCCTGCATTGTTTGTGCCCGCTATGTCCCGGGATATGTGCGGCAGGGATACACAGGGAGAGACTGGGGGGACTTTTTCCCCCAGTCTTTCCCTGCTCACCCCGCCTGGAGGAGGCGGTTGGAGCCGCGGTCCTCACCTTAGTATGTGTTTTTTTTTATTATTTTTAAGTGCTGGTGCTAACGGATTCTGCAGAAGCAGAATCCGTTAACACCAGGTTCTGGCTCTGGTTAACTTTTCGCTAACCAGAGCCAGGCGTTAATCAGCGCTGGGACTTTGTAATACCAGCACTGATTAACACTTTGCGATCCCCATGTTAAGTACTGTATAGGGAGCGCAAAGTACAGTAACCTCGCGCTGCAAGGTGCAAGGTACCAGACGCAAATGGGTTTTTTAACCTGTTTGCGTTTTGATTGTAATATGCGGTAAATACCGCAGCAAACGTTAATGCTCATGCATGTGAGCGTTAACGTTTGTGTCAGGACTGTAATAGAGCCCTCAGGGTGTGCAGGTGTATTTTTAGGGACTCCTCTAAATATTCAGGGTGTGAAAGTGTTTTTTTAGGGGTTCCTCCATATATTCAGGGTGTGAAGGTGTCTTTTTAAGGGCTCTGCCATATATTCAGGGTGTGTGGGTGTCTTTTTAGGGTCTCCTCCATATATTCAGGTTGTGCGGGTGTCTTTTTAGGGGCTCCTCCATATATTCAGGGTGTGTGGGTGTCTTTTTAGGGGCTACTCAATATATTCAGGGCACTATTACAATCCCCGTGCTAAAACGGGGGCGGTAAGGAGGAAAAATAGCACTTGCAGTTTTCCCCCTACCACCCCCGTTTTAACGGGGCATTACAATGCAGGAACAAACAATGCTGCCTGCATTGTTTGTGCCCGCTATGTCCCGGGATATGTGCGGCAGGGATACACAGGGAGAGACTGGGGGGACTTTTTCCCCCAGTCTTTCCCTGCTCACCCCGCCTGGAGGAGGCGGTTGGAGCCGCGGTCCTCACCTTAGTATGTGTTTTTTTTTATTATTTTTAAGTGCTGGTGCTAACGGATTCTGCAGAAGCAGAATCCGTTAACACCAGGTTCTGGCTCTGGTTAACTTTTCGCTAACCAGAGCCAGGCGTTAATCAGCGCTGGGACTTTGTAATACCAGCACTGATTAACACTTTGCGATCCCCATGTTAAGTACTGTATAGGGAGCGCAAAGTACAGTAACCTCGCGCTGCAAGGTGCAAGGTACCAGACGCAAATGGGTTTTTTAACCTGTTTGCGTTTTGATTGTAATATGCGGTAAATACCGCAGCAAACGTTAATGCTCATGCATGTGAGCGTTAACGTTTGTGTCAGGACTGTAATAGAGCCCTCAGGGTGTGCAGGTGTATTTTTAGGGACTCCTCTAAATATTCAGGGTGTGAAAGTGTTTTTTTAGGGGTTCCTCCATATATTCAGGGTGTGAAGGTGTCTTTTTAAGGGCTCTGCCATATATTCAGGGTGTGTGGGTGTCTTTTTAGGGTCTCCTCCATATATTCAGGTTGTGCGGGTGTCTTTTTAGGGGCTCCTCCATATATTCAGGGTGTGTGGGTGTCTTTTTAGGGGCTCCTCCATATATTCAGGGTGTTTGGGTGTCATTTTAGGGGGGCAGCATTTCAGCCTTTGCTCCAGGCAACACAATGTCTTGGGCCGGCCCTGCCTGTACATCTGCCACATGAGCTAATGGCAGCCCTAAAATAGGAGGCAATGAGACTGCCTTCATTTCACTTATGCAAAAGGTAGGGGGAAACTGAGTACACTTAAGGCCACAGATGGGGACAAGCTCTTGATATGCTCATTTGTTCATAAAATCTATTCCAGACACCCAACAATATAAAAGGGAATTCTGTGACAATCATTAAACATGAAATAGCAAATATGAACTCCCGCTATCACTCTAATTTAATGATTCCCTTTGTAGTTTTAATAAACATTTGCATATGTATTCTTTCTCCTAGAAAAAAAGTTAAAGGAACACTCTAATCAAAAATCACCCCCCCCCCATTTTTTAATCTTAATCTATCCCTATTCCCTTAATAAACCGTTAGTTTCTTTTGTTTTTTTTGTAACTGTAATACTTACCCTAAAATCCACTTGTTTCCAGCGGCGTCTTTTTTTTTTTTCATACTCACCTCCCTCCTCTTCTGCTCCCGTCCTTCTTGCGTCTTCTTGCCTTCTGGTTTACGTGAGAAGCGCGCATGCGCGCCTCTCACGTAAGCCAGCCAATCGGCAGGCTTCCTCCCAGCTCCCTCAGAGGATTAGTGTTGCGTGCAAGAGGATGCGCGCAACACTACCCCTCAGCCGCTGCCGCCAGCTACTGCGGCGAGTTGGAGACGTCATCGCGCTGAAAGCGCGATGACGTCTCCTACTCGGCAAAAGTCGGCAGAAGCGGGAAATATGATTCCCGCTCTGCTGACTGACAGCTGGGAGGGCGGAGTAAACTCCTCCGCCTCTCTCAGCTGTTTTCAGTATTTTCAGCTGATCGGCTGAGCGGAGGGAGGGGGGACAGAGGGCAGCATACTCCGGGCATCATGACCACCTAAAAAATGTTGCCTAGAGTGTCCCTTTAAACGCATTTGATGGTTCTAAATGATTTGCATCATTCAATTGTAATTTGGTCTTTTTGGGATGTTTCAACATATTCCTCAAGGATTAGTTCCCGTTGTAAAAAACTGATCCTTATTTTGTAGTCTTTAGTCCATGCTTAACAAATGGTAACAGACATTGGACTAAATACACTAAGCTTCACTAGTTCTTTTGAACTAACGCGCTAATTTTCCCTTGAGATTAAGTATCCCTTATCAAAAAATCCAATAAGGCAAACATGATGCCACAACTGAAAAATCCAATACCTGAACTCATGTGAAAGGGACACAATAATTAAAATAATATATATAATATTTTAATATTATATATACATGTGAAAGGGACACAATTATTAAAATATCATATCTAACATTATATAATATATAATCTTATTATTAAAATATTGTATAAAATTCCCTTTTGCGTTATGTGTATAAGATGAACATATGTTGTGTTTATGTTTGGGATTGCAAATATTCCAAAATCCAAAAGAATTAGAAAATCCAAACAGGTTCTTGTCCCATGCATTTGGAATAAGGGATACTCAACCTGTACTTTATCAATTTCTGTGTTGGGAGCCCTTGACAGGATTACACAGCTTGGTAGTTTGGTTTTAGATCATGCTGTAATTTAAAGTGAATTCATCTCTTTGTTAATTAAAAAGTATCCTTTGTTATTTTATAAATCATCTCTGAATCTAAAACATAAACTGAAAACCATCTCTTTTCACTTGCCCATTCCAACAATCTCATAATGCAAATACGAGTATTGTTGCTGTCAAATGAAGTTGTTTCCATATGGCAGTCCTGTCATAAATTCAAAGTTTGTATATCTCAAAAGATTTGTGTGACACAGGATTGCCAGTTACAATATGATTTTATAATGACACTGCAGTTTAGCATTTTTCAGCAATCATGTATATCCATTACAAAATATGCAAAACAAATGTTCTATCAAAACAAATTTCTCAATGATGCGGTTTCAAAATAAAAAGAAACTGATAATAAATCATTAACTAGCTTAACAAACCTGTTTAATTAAGATCTTTCTCATGCCAGAAAAAAAATAGGCCTATTTTTGGAAATCCATTCAATGCAGCACAACTGGTTCATTGTGAATATTTAATGGTCTTGTCTTTTGTACAATATTCTTTCAATAGCGAAGCGATTTTTGCTTTTTTTAAGTATTTATTTTTTGTGAATCAATAAATTATTTAAGCACATCATCTGAAAGCAAGAGGCAAACATGTGAAATGATAAAAGGTTCTCATTTGTTTTTTTGCCATTTCATAAAAAACTCTGAACACAAAAATGCTTTCAGTAATTTGTATTTCAAACCTCAACCCAACAGCTAACAAGGGAAAGGCTTGCACTAACTTGTTTTAATGATTGTACTGATGTTCGAAGAAGCAATTGTATCATGAAAATGTAAAGCCAGCCCCCAGACTCTACGGGCAGTATTACAAAGCTGGTGCTAACTTAACCAGAGCTGTTGTAAACTTACCAGAGCCATTATAGGGCCATATTACATAGTTGGTGCTAACTTAACCAGAGCTGTTGTAAACTTAAAACCTCCATAGGCTATAATGGCTCTGGGAAGTTTACAACAGCTCTGGTTAAGTTAGCACCAAGTATGTAATATGGCCCATAGTCTATGGAGTTATGAAGTTTACAACAGTCCTGGTTAAGTTAGCACCAGCTTTGTAATACTGCCCACAGGTTTAGCATCATTTGAGAATGTGGCCTTCAAATACTATAGGCATAATTCACTGCTTATTAGAAACTTAAAAAGTGCTACAGATCTTGAAGCCCAAGAGGAATCTTAGAGGAGTGACAAGACACAAAGAGGTGAGAGTAATGGGATGCATGGGGGCTGAATGAATGATAGATCAGGTAAGGCATAATGGTTGGATTTTGGAGTGATGGTTTTTGAGAGACATTTGGAAAAGACTGGAGGCATGGGAGAGTCGAATGTTGCGAGGAACGGTGTTCCATAGATAGGAGCAGGGGTAAAAGTCTTGTAAGTGAGAATGATGGGTGTGAGTACAAATAGATGTGGCTCCTCTGCCCAATTATTTAAGGGCAAAAAAGGGCACTCTACTCTTCAGTAGAGTGTTCCTTTAAATACAATTGTGCACCCCACCACAGCAATTTTTTTTTGAGAAAGTATTTTACCAGGAAGGATACATTGAGATTTCTCTCGTTTTCAAGTATGTCCTGGGTGGCGAGTATGTACCGTTAGGTGTCTTGCCAAAGGACACATACTGGAGAGGTGCTCTTGCTGGAATCGAACTCATGTCTCCACAGGCACTCTCCGCGCAGAGCAGTGATGTTACCTCTACTCCACTCATGAAAATGGGGCTATCTACAATTGACATATATTTTCCATGGTTATGGAGTTTCTGTGGAGGTAAGGAAATGTACTTCCATATGTGATGGTAACAGTCAAAGCTATCCATCTTTTGGACGAACCTGTTAGATTTAAATTTTCTGTATGAATATATAAATATCCTGTATTGAAAAGCCTGTTCTGATAAAATGGGCTGTGACCACCCCGCCTTCTTTTCTAAGTGTATGTAGACAGTCTTTTCTTACATAGGATGTTAACTGTGGAATTTAGCCACATTTCCTGTAAGTGCAGGAAAGGGTGTGCAGACATTGTAAGCTAGAAAAAAAACATCTCTGAATCATATGTAGTAATCTTTGTTAAACCGTGTTGGTTAAACTCTGATGTAAAAATGTATCCGTATGCTGATTGGCTAGAAGTTCTTTGAAATCTGCAAATAAAGGCAGACATATTACAGCTATATCTTGTGTGGCTGGTTTTACTGTCTCCGCTGATCAGGGTAAGTGCGTCTTTTCTTTGTATTTTGTAGCTTTGAGAAGAAACTTGAAAAAAGGTTTATGGCATTCCATATATGGTAATTATAATAGGAATATTGATTTTGTTTGTTTATTGTTATAATTTAACAGAACCTGCGAGACCTCTTTTAAGCTATACTTTGCTCTCCAATTCCCCTGATCCATAATATTTTTTTATACTACAGAAACCATTACAATCCCTCACCAACATATAAAATAAATTACTTGTGAAATTACTATTAGCAGCTAGAAGGACACTGTTGGAAAAATTGAGAAAATTGGACCTACTTCAAATTGATAGATTCCTGCCCGAAATAAGAGACAATAAATTGATGAGCAATCTCACAGTTACAGTTAGAGGTCCAAGTATTTATACAGCTCCAATAGATTCCGTTGCGCTTTACAATGGGGAAGCATGAACAGGAGACATAATAAATAATAAGACATAAGGAACAGACGGCCCTGCCCATAGAATAGGCCTGGACATACTTGTAAACAAGAGAAATCTCAATGTATCCTTCCTGGTAAAATCCTTTATAAATAAATAAATGTTCAGGGAACACCGAACAGCTGAGGAATGTCAGTGAAGTGCCCTGCCATCCGGTGGTGTCATTCGACAGGTTTATTCAGGCAAATCCCATAGGCTTCAATGTTAAAAATATTCCAGTTTTAATTCAATATCTAATAAACCTTTATCATTTTATTCTGAAGTAAAAAGTCTCTTTATTTTTAGATTTTTTTAGAATCTTTTAGGCATTTTTTGGGATTAATTTGTTAAAAAATAATTGTTTTTTTTAAATAATTTTTTTATTTTTCTGTAACAGACCTTTTTATTATCATTCATTGGATCTTATATGTAAATTCCAGACATTTTCGTTCAGTAGTTTTTTTGCAAACAGCGTTTCAAATTTCAAACTTTCAAGCGAACTGTTTTTTTTCACCCCGTTAGTCTGCGTGTCGGCTTTTTAGGCAGGTGCTCTTCGCTGTGATCGGTGGCTGCTCTGTTTTTTCTATAGTGTTCGGCACGGTTTTTGCGGCGATTTCTGCGGGTTTTCGGTAACTGTTCGGTGAGTATTCGGTGAGTGTTCGGTGAGTGTTCAGTGAGTGTTCTGCGGGTTTGCGGCGAGTATTCCCTGCACTACGGGGGCCCTGCGGTGCTTGCTGAATACACTGCAGGGTTGGCAAATCGCCGAATCGCCTCGAAATGCGGGGAACGAAAAGTTACCGAATGTGCAGTGACTTTTCAGATCTCTCTGAATAACCCTGATAGAGTTAAATTCTTTACCAGTACACGATAAAAGCCAAGATTAAAAGGAAGTTAGTGAAAATGGAAGAATGGATGCGTAAATATCTGTACATTGGTTCTTTTTAACAGTATTAGTGCATATTTAGATTACAAGATTTAACATGAACAAATTACAGTATGTGTACACATTATCGTTACATACACTTATATATTGCCTATATTATACATTTATAGCAATATAAATTTAAGTTAGAATACCAAAACAAATAAACAAGTGCTCCTATTTCAAGTGGGCTGTTAGTGTTTTCGTGTGTCTTGATAATTATTGCTAGGTCTCGAGCAAAGAAACTCCATGATGCTTGTTATTCTGATGACTGTATTCTTAATTGTATGAAAGGCCCAAAAAAGTATTATTTATAAAGTAGTAACATCACCTTTTGTTAACTTTTATCCTTATTTATATATTATGAGATAATGAAGTAGTTCAAAAGTAGGAATAATGACATATGTTTCAACATCAAGCATATTTAATCTGTGATTTAAACCCGAAAGAATGGACATAGGGCAGATATATACACTCACATCACTGCATATATATATATTCCAAATTACAATATGTAAGTGTGACCTTTAAAAGTGAGGATTGGGAAACACTTTGAGGATTCCACAATTTTCTAATGGTTTGCAGACGTGCTTTAATTGACATCAGTTCTTGGAAGACTTTATATAAATAATTGATTTCTGTGTAAACATATTTTTTTGGAAAAGCATCTAACATCAACATTTGTTGTTTGTTTTGATTTAATAGCGTTGTAGCTTTTGTCATACGTATCATGTTATAGACATATAATATTCTTTATGGAACATCGCCAGTTCCTGCTACATCACTAGTATAAAACCATAAATATGCAATGTTTGTCCTAAAACTACAATGTGATTTATTTTTACTGATTTAAGAATTTTTTCACAAACAATAGCAGGTTTCTGTGAGGTTTTATTGGTTTATTTTATATTTTATTCTTTAAAAAATATATATATTTAAAATGAAATCCACTTAATACAGTTCTTCTGCAGAAAACATATATAGAAGCACATCGAGATACAGATACAGTTTCAAACCTTGCATACGAAGACTATTCTTATTACCCCGGTTTCTGAGGTTCAAAGCAATACCATATAACCCTGAACAAATATCACTTTGGGGATGTGTCTCAATGGACTCACAAGCAATTGATTGAGTCTATATTTCAGTACCATGTCTTCATAAAACCTTTTTTTTTCTAGGACTGAAACTAACTCGAGAAATAATTTCCAGTCCCACCAAATTTGCTATAAATACTATTTTTCCTTGCAAAAAAAAATGCAATTGTACAAATACTGTGTATCAAAGGACCTCGGAAAAGTCCTTGGAAAGTTATGTGACTTTGCACTAGAGATAGGGGCATGCAGAATAAATGAACAATGTGTGGATACACCATTACTCCCAATGCTTCTCAATGCACATGATCTCAAAAGTTCACTGAGAGAGGCCATACACACAGTAGGAGCTGAATTTAAACCCACTCTAGAAGACAGTGGAAAGGTAATGAGTCAGGATGGAATAATAACTAACAATTACAGGTTTTTTTGCTATCCCGATTTTAGCTTAAAATGTCTCTTTTAAGCAAGTATCTAATTTCACAGCACATGAGCATAGTTGATAGTGCAGCATACTATCCCAGGTTTCCACAGATGGTCCTGAATTTGAACTTGGTGTCTTGGGGGTTAATTGTCTCAGGGCAAGGTCCCATGATTTGTGCTTTGCTGAGCATAAGTTTAGAGTTCTGGGACAATTAACTCCTAGGACACAGAGCAGTAATTCAGGAACCTACCAGGAATACGGTACCTGTTGGCAACTATGCATCAACTCCACAAACAGCTGAAGTGTTGTCAAATGCTACAGCTGGCAGCACAATCTATGTGTTTGCCTCAGATCATTGAGGCCAACTACAGGGAGAGTCAGTGTTTGTGTCTTAATGTGATGACAAAGAGCAACGTGGGGAATAAGAAGAAATGTATTGCCATTGGAAAATAAGGCGCAAATAATTGATATACTGCGATTTGAGGTAAAGGGGTATTGTGGCAGCCATATTGGAGGCAAAGGGTAATGTTTAGGAAAGAATCATGATGTGAGAAAATGGATAATGAAACATATTTGGGGCAATGTAGCAACAATGTAGGTACATAAAAGAGTAGTTTGTGATCCATATGGTGGGTAAATAGGTTTATTTGGCCAAAGTAGTCAAAGTGAGGAGGCAGTGGGCGATTTCTTTGCTGGTCTGGCAATGTGACTTTGCAAGGGCAACATGACATAAATAAGTTTGAAGTGTAAAACAATTGAATACATTAAGAAATTTCAACACACATAGATGTATTATAAAAGGTAGGAAAATGTGTCAGATGAGACGCTTTAGGAGCATAGAGAATGGAAACTTTGGGCTATATTACAATCCTAGCATTAAAGGAACACTCCAGGCTGAAAATCATCCCCTCTTTTTTTTACATTATATTAAACCTATTGCCCTAACTAGCATCCAGTATATATATATATATTTTTTAATGTAATACTTACCCTAAAAACCACACTTTTCCAACGGCGTTTTTTTTTTTACTCACCTAACTCCTCTTTCGCTCCCGTCATGGTAAACTTGGAACTTGGCTAAAGGTTTACGTGCAAAGCGCGTATGCGCGCCTATCACGTAAACCAGTCAATCAGCAGGCTTCCTCCCGGAATCCTGCTCATTCAACCGCGCATGCGCGGAGCAGTGCGCGTTCACGAGCAGCGAGGTGAGCTGAAGTTCACCCCGCCTGCTCGTCTAAAAACTCTTAGGCGGAGGAGAACGAGGAGGAGGAGGCGGCGCCTCCGGCTCCTTCTCCTGCGCGTTCACGCGACTCTGCCAGAGCGGTGGGACATAATCGCGCTTGTAGCGCGATGATGTCCCAGCTTTGCCGAGAGTTCCAAAACGCGGGACCTTGAAACCTGATTGGCTGATCGACAGCTGGGAGGGCGGAGTAAAGTCCACCGCTTCTCTTAGCAATATCAGCCGATCAGGAAAACGAAGAGGGGGGGGAAATGGGATACTTCAGGCAATATGACCACCTTAAAAAGCTGAGGTGGTCATATTGCCTGGAGTATCCCTTTAAAACGTGGGTGCAAGGGAGGAAAAACTGCGCCCTCAGTTTTCCCCCTTGCGTCTGCATTTTAACGCTGGATTACAATGCAGGCGCAAAAAATGCTGCTTGCATTGTTTGTGGGTGTTGACCCCCGGGATGCTCGCGGCAGCACAGAGCACAGCCGCAAGCATCCACTCGATGGAGTCCATAGGGCTCCATTGAGTTTCCCCCTGCCGGTCACATGACCAGCCGGACGTTAATCAGCGCTAGCAGATTGTAATACTAACACTTTGCGCTCCCCATGTTAAGTATAGGGAGCGCAAAGTACAGTAACCTTGCGCTGAAAAGCGCAAGGTACCAAACGCAAACGGGTTACTTAATCCGTTTGTGTTTGGATCGTAATATGCGGTAGACACCGCAGCTAACGTTAATGCTCATGCAAGTGAGAGCTAACGTTAACATCAGGAATGTAATGTGGCCCTTTGACTTTTAAAAATATATTATGCATTTAAAGGCCTTTTTTCTTCTCTTCGTTCCATCATTGTGCTGTGCGTTATTCTTCGGACTTTTTCCATGGCATCAAAGTGAAATGGAAAAAAAATGGTAGATACTTTTTGCCATTAAACAACTTGTATTCTATGGAAAATTGAGATCTTCAACTTTCCATTTTGAAGCTGATATTTAAATTAGCAAAATATGTAAAAATGAGCATTCACTTGGTTACAATTAATTTGTAATGGAAGAATTGCTGCTCATTCTTTTCCAATAGGTTGTGTAGATACTAATAGACAATTTGTGATGTTATAAGGTTACATTGAAAATAAAAGGTTAGATATCCCTTTCTCTCTCTGGAGAGTTTTGTTGCTTCTCAGTAAATATTCATTTGATTTATAGCTCACTGTTAATTAGGTACAAGTAGACAGCTGCATCAATATATAATATATATTCATTATAATGTAATGCACAAATAGAGAGGGAAGTTCTAAACCTTCTTCTAATCATCCATTACTACCTAAAGATTATTTTCAGTACACGTACTGGGATTAGTTTGATCTAGTTGTAACTGATACCTGAACAATTATTGTAAAGACAGCTGAACAGATCAGATTTAAAACAAATGTCAATAAATATACATTTTTCACGGCAGGTATTTGTATTAAACCTATATTATACTTAGCAATACCTTCCATCAGTTTAAGGAAGGGCATTCACATTTTAAGCAAAGCTACTGGAGCCACAACCTTGAGCAAATGCCATGTCAAGACTTGATAGGTACCTTCATAACCTATTTTTAAGTCATTCACAAAAAATAAAACTAATACGGAATATGATCTTTGGATGCTATCTATGCCAAGCAATTTCTATCAACATTTACTATACTTTTAAATAACGAATAACTAGGAAGTTATGACTGTAATGTGGTTGGATGTAGCAATACCCAATGAATGTAACGGCAAGAAGAAGGACCACGAGTTAGAGTTAGACAAATGCCGAGTGTAGAGCACAGTTCTAGAAAAAATTATCCTACTGCACAGAACTCCACTTTTTCCAAATATCTGAAATGAGGAAGACACAAAAAAGCCACCCAAAGAGGCAAGTTAGGAGGTATATATATACTACTTAAGTCATAATTATAGTATTTTTATCAATCACAAAACAAACCACGTGTCTTAAAATAACTGACTTTTTTTTAAGCAGAGAAGTTGGATTTTTATTACTTGCTTTTCCATTAAAGAAACCGGAGACTGCTTTTCATAAATCATTGAGTCATATTGCGTGCTAAAGCTTTAACACCACAACAATGCAGTAATCCTGTACTTAGATTTCACACCGTGAGGGAATTTTCTCTGAACGTTTCTAATACGTTCATCATTTATTTCATAATTTGGCCAAATAGTTGAGTATTTGGCAGCTTTAAACTGGTATTGTGACTCAGGGTATTTGCTCATGTTTTCATTGCATTAAGGAAGTACAGGTAGGCAAATACCTACATTACCAACACCCACACATGAAGTATTTTATATATGCCATAACTTGCATTTCTTAAATCCAAATGGAGACATGCTTTCTCATATCTGGTGCGGTTTCAAAATTATAAGTAATACTACCTACTGGCAGGTATACTGGGAAATGGCATGGTTTCACAAGAAATAATGAGATTAAACTGTAATGAATTTGTTGGCTTTAACCCTTTCACTACCAAAACATGAAAATACATTTTGCATCGTAATACAGTAAAAACAAAAAGCATATAAAACCCAATTTGCATACGTTTTAATGAAACATTAGTGCACCTCCCAGGGAAGAAAGAAATTCTCAGTTATATCTTTCTCTTGTCACTCTGTATTACTCAAAATCAGTTGCAAAGAAC
Source organism: Leptobrachium leishanense (assembly GCA_009667805.1). NCBI lineage: Eukaryota > Metazoa > Chordata > Amphibia > Anura > Megophryidae > Leptobrachium > Leptobrachium leishanense. Next base: position 370,891,764 of record CM019063.1, read on the forward strand.
AGCCCTCATCCTGACTATAATAATGTGTTTACCTGAATTCTCTGCATTAAAACAGCCAGGGAGAGGGCAGAATATAGGGAGCGTTCTGGGGTCACTCACTACTGTACAGGGATAATATTCAGGAGGTTACAAAAGCTGAAAATCCCTGTACAGTGCAGATATAAAGTGTAACTAATTTCCATATACAGAAATTGTGCCACATACAGAGATTAGTTTTACATTATTATGAAAGATAAGGGACACCACCTACAGTTCAGAACCTTTGCATATGTTTAAGCCTCTCCTATATCCTGAGCTTAACTCACTTTTTTTGAAACACTGTTAAACTTTGACAAAGTAATCACAGAATTCTTGTTTTATCACATCTGCCCAGGTTTAGCCCCTCCACTACCAAAAATGTTTTGCTAAAAAAAAAGTTAAAGATGGGAAGCATGGTTAATTTGTAAACATAGAATAATGGCAATTTTTGTATAGATTGTTAGTGTGAGATTAAAAAAATTCAAAGTAAAATTGTTGGGATGAAAAGTTTTGGACACTAGATGATATAAACGACCTTATACAATTTATAATAGGGTCCGTGCTTTTGTACTACTGGTCTTTGCGTCACAGTGGGACAAACAATGTTTCTGATATTGGCTGATGAATAAAAAGGATTTAACGCCACTTAGGTGTATTTGTAATTTATGAGATAATCAGCAATGCAGCTTCCAAAACTACCAAATCAATAAAAAAATCAAATCTGTATATGGGCATAATCCCTGTAACACCATATATCCACACAATACACTATAAGGGTTATTCAGAGAGCACCGAATTGTCACCGACATTTCGGTGCACTCCCGTTCGCCGCACTTCGGCAAGTTAAATTTAGCATTCACCACAGGGTCCCCAAAGTGCGGCGAAACGACCCGCCGAATGCATCTTCAAACTGCCACAAAACTGCCAAATCATTACGAAGGAGGAAAAAAAAGTGCCAAATGCATCCGACGATCCATCGAATCAATCCGAAAAAAAGCCGATCAGCAGCTGTGGTACAAAAAAAAATCAAAAAAAACACAACTTTTAAAAGCATTTTTTTTTTTAAAAAAACTGCATGAGAATGCATGGAAACAATATATAAAGGTCCTATGAATAATGAAAAGGTCTGTTACAGAAAAAAACCCTGCAATTTAAAAAATATAAAAAAATCAGGAAAAACTATTTTGTTGAAAAAATCCTGAAAAATGCCTAAACAAATTTCTTAAAAAATAAGACTCTTTTTGCTGCAAATGAAAAGAAAACGGTTGAATAAATATTTAATAAAAACAGGTAATTATTTTTACATTGAAACCTATGGGATTCGCCTGTTTAAAGCTGTCAAGTGAAAGCACTGAAAATCAGGGCATTTCACTGACATTTCAGTGTTATTCGGCACTCTCTGAATAGATTAACCATCACTTCTCTATGGGGATTTCACTACCGCCGAAGGTCACCGTATTTCGCTGGCAATTCCCCAATATTTGGCGAACTGCCAGCTTTTCTAACACCCTGAATGGCCCCGAAATTGCACCATACGTGATTGTGAAGACTCCTTATTTATTGGTTCTAGAGTATTACAAGCAGTGGCGTCACACTCACAAGTGGGTGCGGTGGGTGACACCAAAGGCGGAGTGACACCACGAGCCTCCCTTGACTCGGATGATCCACCGCCAAGCGTTGAGGCTGGACGTAGACTCCCCATCCTCCCAAGTCACACCGTCTTGTGTGCTCTGCAGCACTGAGAGGAAGTGATCATATAACATCACTTCCTCCCAGCGCTCTGATGCATGTGCAGCCGCCGCGGAGGAGAGCGAAGCAGGGGCTCCAAGAACCCAGGTTCGCAGAAGGTGAATTGAACACCCGGGGGCAGGGGGTTGAGTGAAATGAAAAGTGTGGGGTGACATGAAATGAAAAGGGGGGGAGTGAAATGGAAAAAGTGGGAAATGAAAAGGAAGGGGGTGAAATGGACTGAAAAGGGAGTTGGACATGAAAAAGGAGAGACTCACTGCCTTTACCATTAGAGTTCTATTGCTGTGGATCCTGTGTACGCTCATATTCATTGCCTTTACCATTAGAGGTCTATTGCTGTGGATTCTGTGTACTGTAACCGAGCACGTCACAGGGGCTCTGTAGCACGGTCCTCTAGGGCAGTGTTTCTTAAACCTGTGCTTGGGACCCCCAACCAGGCCAGATTTTGCAGATCACCTTGGGGAAATGCAGACTGAATCCTGCAATCACTGAACAGCAAATCATATCATCTGTGCTGTGCTTCAGATATCTGCTAAATTTGGCATGGTTGGGGGTCCCGAGCACAGGTTTATGAAACACTGCTCTAGGGCAACCATGGCACGCGCACACACAGTCTCTCGTGTAGCTTAGACTTTATTTTGGCACTCCAACAATCAAACAAAATATAACAGAAAAACAAAACCTTACTCGTCTGAGCACTTACTAAACAATAAAGCATCCCTCACTAACTTTGCAGAACTAAAGATACAAAAACATTTGCCAACCTTATCGCAGGCACCGCGATTCGCGAGCCTCAGAGCTCCGTGTTTGCTGCTGCTTGCTCTCTCTCTCACTTCCTCCTCATTGCTTCCTTACAGACAGGAAAGATTCAATGACCTGACAATTAACAGGTGGGGAAAACCTTGTGGCAAGTAATTAAAAAATACATGCTGCCCTCCTGGGCTTAAACAACCCAATCCTCTCCTACAAACATAGGGGGAATGTACACACCATTGTAAACCATTCCCCTCACCTTGTCACAGTACGCTCCTACTGCCTTTACCGTGAGAGTGTAATTGCTGTGGTGCTCTGATATGCTTATACGCAATGCACATTACTGTGAGTTTTATTGCTGTGGAGCTCTGTGATACGCTCATACACACCACCATTGCTGTGGAGCTTTTTTTTCTTCTCTTTTTTTTTGTATTCTCCTCTTCTGGTCCCAGAGGAAAATTATGAAAAAATGCTCTCTACTGTGCACTTTCCCTAATGTATAATGGACGTTTAATACTAATATATATTATTTGTCTAATCAATCATAGCAGTGACAATGTTACTACATTACTCATAACATATATTATTATGTATTCAATACACTACTATTGTCATTGGATTCAGTGTGTGTTTATCTATGGGAGTTCTGATTTCCAAGCAACAGTAGTTAAAAAAAGTAGTAATATGGGGGGGGGGGGTGACACCATGAGTTATAATGGCATTTTCATTTGCAATACTAAGCAATTAATGAAGATTTAATTGTACCAGCCATATGTAGTGCATTCACCAAAGAGTTATCATAACACGTTGCAGGGTTCACGTGGCTGTTCCCAATCAGGCCAGCGGCAATAGCATTGGAAACAAAGCAAACTAACCTATAAGCCTATCTATTTTTCAAACTACGTACGTAACTAAAGCAGGAAAAGGCACCTATTTTACACATTTTTAAAAAAAAAAAATTATAATGTTAATATAAAGTTAATGATAACTTTTAAGCAGGCTCTGATCAAAAGATAGATACCCTGTTGTATAAATATAACACAGACATGGTTTGGATTCTAAAGTTTTAGAAGGTGTTATGGGAGACAAAGTAACTGCAACATCTGATGATCTATAATTTAGCTGAATCTAATGCATGTTCAGGTTCAATTCAGCCAATCATGTTTTGTATGATAAGTTTGGAAGACGGACCACCCTCCCTGATTTTGCATCTCACTCACAAATACCTCATTGTGGGGCCTATTTAACATGTGGTCAGGTGCAAGGCTGCAGCCAATTACAAGCTTCAGGCCAGTGGAAAAGTGCATTGTGGTCCATTGTGGTGCATTGTGGGCGAACATGCGGCCAACACGCGGAAATGTTCGGAGTTCGACGAACAGCCAATGTTCGAATCGAACTCCGAACAGATCCGAACCGAACGCTCATCCCTAGTCAGAGTGCTGTGACGCTCTCCGATTCACTGAGCAAGCCCTGGTGTTCAGAGGGAGAAACATGTTAGCCTTGCTTTTTCATCAGGGATATACCAAAGCCCAGCGACTGTCAATATATGATCATATTTTGGAAACAAATCCCCACTGTTTTTTCATAAGTCAATACTAAAGCAGAGTCCTCTGAATTCGCTATTTTACTCTATATAAGCTTATAATTCTAGAAGACATTTACACATCTCAGCAATTCAGAGAACCTGCTTTGTCCACAGGGCTCATATGCTACATTCCCCATATGCAGCAAGGAACCCTGGGTAGGACATGCACATGGGAGATATATATATATATATATATATACAGTATATACAGTTGTGTTCAAAATTATTCAACCCCCACTGAAATTGAGTGTTTTGGCCAGTTTGACATTGATTTTGATCATTCAGTCATCTTGCTTACAATTAAATCAAAGAGGCACGTGTAGGTCAGACAAATATAACATAACATTTATAATGAAATAACCACAAATGTCTTTTCTGTGCTCACATCATTATCAGTTTTATTCAACCCCCAAGTGACATTCAATCTTAGTACTTAGTACAACATCCTTTTACAGTTATAACAGCTTTTAAACGTGAAGCATAGCTTGACACAAGTGTCTTGCAACGATCTACGGGTATCTTCGCCCATTCGTCATGGGCAAAAGCCTCCAGTTCAGTTACATTCTTAGGCTTGCGCACTGCAACTGCTTTCTTTAAGTCCCACCAGAGGTTCTCAATCGGATTTAAGTCAGGTGACTGCGATGGCCACTCCAAAATGTTCCAGCCTTTAATCTGCAACCATGCTCTAGTGGACTTGGAGGTATGCTTGGGATCATTGTCCTGTTGAAAGGTCCAACGTCTCCCAAGCCTCAGGTTTGTGACGGACTGCATCACATTGTCATCCAATATCTCCTGGTACTGAAGAGAATTCATGGTACCTTGCACACGCTGAAGCTTCCCTGTACCTGCAGAAGCAAAACAGCCCCAAAGCATGATTGACCCCCCGCCATGCTTCACAGTAGGCAAGGTGTTCTTTTCTTCATAGGCCTTGTTCTTCCTCCTCCAAACATAGCGTTGATCCATGGGCCCAAACAGTTCTAATTTTGTTTCATCAGTCCACAAAACACTATCCCAAAACTTCTGTGGTTTGTGCACATGACCTTTGGCATACTGCAGTCGACAGCAAGGGGGTGCGCCTGGGAGTTCTGGCATGGAGGCCTTCATTACACAGTGTGCGCCGTATTGTCTGAGCTGAAACTTCAGTACCCACATCTGACAAATCTTTTCTCAGTTCCTCAGCAGTCACACGGGGACTTTTCTCCACTCTACGCTTCAGGTAGCGCACAGCAGTCGAAGTCAGCATCTTCTTTCTGCCACGACCAGGTAGCATTTCAACAGTGCCCTTTGCCTTGAATTTGCGAATGATGCTTCCTATGGTCTCTCTTGGTATGTTTAACATCTTTGCAATCTTCTTATAGCCATTGCCCTTCCTGTGAAGAGTAATCACCTCTTCTCTTGTCTTCCTGGACCATTCTCTTGACTTCACCATGTTTGTAACCACACCAGTAAATGTCTAGAAGGAGCTGAGTATCACAGTCATTTTAAAGCTGCCTAATTGGTGCTTATTATGCTTTATTGCTGCTCCGTGACATCCACAGGTGTTTTCAATACCTGATTGAAAACACTTGAATGATCCTCTGTTCTTCAGAGTGGTAGTCTTTACGGGGTTGAATAATTGTGTCAATGAAGAATTCACAAAAGAAACATTTACTACTGTATTACAAAACCAATTGATGTCATTTTAGTTGCATATGGTTCTTTAAAAAGTCCTTGTAGGATTTCATTCTGAATACAATTACAAATGTACACTAAATTCCCTAAAACCCTTTACAGCATTGGGGGTTGAATAATTTTGAACACAACTGTATATACACACACACACACAAACATTAACACTTTCATGTCTTACACACAATATCTGTGACCTAGATTCAACCAACCAACATTCAGTCAATGAATTCGCAGGTTGTCTAATCAGCTGTATCTGTGATGACCAAATACTTAAGGCTTTTATAGAACTTTACATCACAAAAAAGGAAAAACAAAAATATCTTTGAGTTCAAGATAACATGTAAAGCACAAGCTCTGTCAGCATCAGATGTTTTATTTATGTCTTTATCCACATAGCAGATCTTCCAATGAGTTCTGCCCAGTGACTGCTTGAAAGTTAATTATCCTGTGTAATGTCATAAAGACAAAGGATGAGAAATACAACAAACAAAGTGAAGTTCCAGTGGAAACAAGCTTGATAAGGCCATTTAAGTAATGAGCCAAAGCAGACTTTCTGAGCACCATGAGCTCATTTTCCTCATCCTGTTACTATAATAGACTTCTGGTCTATTTTTTAATGCCCTATGTTGTGAAATGATGTCACGGTATGTGCTTTTGTGCATATCTGACCAGTGTTTTCTGTTTATAGACTATTTTGCCAAGAATAGATCTTTTTTGTACATAGTTTGCCATGATTCAGTAAGTTATCTCCTAATTACCTTTTGATAACATATCTGGAAAGGATAAGCCGACATCAATGCTGCTGTCTCCTTTAAATACCAATGCTTTAAATAAAGAAAGTACTTCCCTCCCTCTATACATAGAAAATGTGAAAGAAGTCAGTAATGATATTGTCATGGGTGTCAGTAGGGCCAGATGTGCACCTCAGGAGCCTGTAGACATAGAAATGTGGAGTGCCCCCCACCCAACAAAAAAAAGAAACATCTCAAAATGAGTTTTAAATTTTCGTTTTGGGACAAACTAAAAAAACTTACAAATTTTTTTTTTAAAAAACTGAAAAGCCATTTCTCTTTGCATTCAAATCAAAAGAAGGAGCAGAATAGTTAGTGCAGTGGCATTGTTTGTTTTGTATGTAAAAGAATATATTGCCTCTGCCGTAGAACAGGGAAAGAAATACATTTTGCAGTTTTATTTTTACACATAACATGGTCAGGTGTGGTATCATTATAAAGACCAGACTCTGACCTTTCCAATGACACCTCACTTAACCTTGTGTGGAGTACAGTTTAGAGATGCAGGGCTCCAAAGTCCCCCTCTCTCCTCACTGCAGTGCCACGGTATAGGTTGTCGATGAAACAATGCATTGCATCATCAGCTCCAACTTGCTGGCAGTGTGGAAAATGAGAAGGTGAGTTAGAGCAGCATCACTGTTCACTTTATAATTGTAAACTGAATAATAGTGCTGCGTTAGAAAAAAAAGGGGAAAATATTATTTTATTTGTTATTTTATTCTTATATAACTTTAATCTGGCCTTTCCAATGATACCTCTTATGTCCCTATAGCCCTTAGGGCTCTAGAGATAGAGTGGTCTAAATGATTGTAAAATTAAAAAAAGCTACGCCCTTGTGGAATGCGCCTGAAGACAAATGCCTACTCTACCTAGTTATAAATCTGGCTCCGGATGTCTGTAAAGTGTTTGGGAAGTCAAAACTATGGTACTCCTAAAAAGGCAAAAGCTAAACTAACATTTTAGAACAAAAATTAATTTTAATAAAATTCAAAGGCAAAAATTCAACTAAAATTTGAAAAAAAGTTAATTAAATAAATATTTTTAAAAAGTAGGAATTTTCTAATGTGGGTACATTACATTGAAAGTTGCAATGACATTACTGGTTTCCATGGTGATTGTGACACTTTTAGAACTTTTTTTTTTGTATTTACATGAAGTCTCATAATAGATCGCCATCATTTTGTTATCAGTGAAGGGGAAATAATTATCGTGCACATACATTACAATTCTTTGGATATTAAACAAAATTTGGGTTACAGACACCAAAATATAGCACAAAAGATGAAACGTATGTCAGCAGGTTTTCTAGCGTTCGAAAGTGGCTAACATACTTTGACTAGTTGCACTTCTGATTTAAATATAAAACTTTGTTTATGGGCCCTAATAAATTATTACAAATCTCATACATCCCATTCACAACATATATAATATAAATATTCATACATTTAATAAAATTGTTTGTTAAATGACTTACACTAAATTACTGCAACTAAGTCCAAGCTCCCCTTTCTAGTTTGTAAGCGTGTGCTGTATGCATTAAATGTAATTTCCTCATATATAGCAAACAATTATATATTAGATAAAACTTACAGGGTAATTCATAGAGATCCGAATTGCTTGAGAAAGGTAACCGAACGCTGAAAATCAGCGTTCGGTTACCTTTCTTGGCCATTCGGCTATTCAGAGAGCAGGCAATTCGCCAAATCCTGGCGAATTGCCTGCACATACGGTGCTTGTTCGGTGCCTGTTCGAGGGCAGTGAAATCCCCATGAAAAAGCACTGCTTCGGCTATTCAGAGAACACAAACCAGCAGTGAAAGGTTCCCGAAATGTCCTGCCATTCGGTGGTTTAATTCGGCAAGTTTATTCAGGAGAATCCCATAGGCTTCAATGTTAAAAATATTCCTGTTTTAATTAAATATCTAATAAACCGTTCATTATAAAATTCTGCAGTAAAGAGTCTATTTATCGATTTTTTAGGATATTTTAAGCATTTTTTTTTAAGTTTACTTATTTTTTCTGTAACAGCCCTTTTTATTATCATTCATTGGACCTCATATGCAAATTTCAGACATTTTCGCTCAGTAGTTTCTTTGCAAACAGCGTTTCACTTTTCAAACATTCAAGCAAACTGTTTTGCTAATTTATTCACTGCCTCTTCTGCGGTGTCGGCTTTTTCCGGAGGCTGCGATCGGCTCCTGCTCGGGTTTTTCCGTGGTTTTCAGCAGGTTAATTTTTTTTGGCGTGCATTCGCCGGGTATTGCGGTTAGTTTTCGTCAGGTTTGCGGCAGCTTTTCCCTGCAATTCGGGGCCCTGTGGTGCTTGCTGAATACACCGCAGGGTCAACGAAATGGGATCGGCAAAAGGAACCGAATTGAAGAGAACGAAAAGTCACCGAACGTGCGGTGACTTTTCGAATCTCTTTGAATTACACTGTTAAATTAAGAAAACAAACAAATGCAATCATCCTCTTCACGGGTATAATGCAGATTGCAAGATAATTTAGATACATTTTAGAGACAGAAAGTTTATTTATGTACCCATTGTACAATGCTATAGAATTTGTTGGCGCTTTACAAAAATTTAGATTGTATTTTGACAGACAGAGGGTTTACCCTGCTAGTTCTATTCCCATTCAGTCCACACATTTAAAGCTCTTTATCAAAGTATTCAATCACATGTTTCCTTGTTAAGTCACAATAAAGAATTTATGGGCTATATTCCCAAGTTGTCGATAAGACACATAACGTCTCCTGTAGTTAGTTTATCACCAGGAAATGCGATTCCATTTTTGCTGCAAGCTGAACTTGAGGTTCTAATGTATTGTTTTCCTGCATGAGGGTTCTGGAAATTAATGTCTCCTATACTTATTATGGGAGATGTTAATTGTAACCTGCGCGGGGAAGCGCAGGCTATTCCAATGTAGCCTGCGCTTCCACACAGGACGCGGTATTTCAGGGTGAAATAAAAACTCCTAAAATAAACTGACCAGATTTTTAAAATGAAATCCGGGGACTTTTTTTTTTGGCAAATGGTAAAACTATTTTATTAGCAAATTTTCCTCATATCCTATATGCAGTGTATTCGGTATGTGTGGTATATGGAGTGACTGTATGATATGTATATATGTTACCTGTAGATACTCGAGTATACCGCTAGATTTTGGTGACAAAAATTTTACTGTAAAATTGGAGGGGTCGCGTTATATTCGAGACATTTGCATCGCGTGTAATAAACTCTCGGATTAAGCCAATCATTCACCTCGCTCGCCTGCGCCGGCCATCTAATCACTAGTAAAGAAGACAGGTGGCCGACGACTTCATTCCTAGTAACAACTGCAATTATTCTAGAGCAGAGCACCCTGGCCTGAGGGGTAGCCTGATTGTGTTAAGAGAACCTGGAAGGATTTTAATTGTTTACCGGTACAGTAAAATTTTGTTCCTCGAGTTATATTCGAGTCTTGAGTATTCTCTCATTTCCATAATAAATCTCTATCCATCGCGTTATATTCGGGTCGTGCTATACTCGAGTAGCTACGGTATTTCTCACATTTTGTCCATGAGATAAAAAAAAATACTATTTTATCCTTGGATCCAGGCATCACAGTATCTTTGGCCGGCCCTGGATGCATGAGAATAAGAAGTCAACAACTGAAAAAGCTATATGTGGTTTTAACTGGAAATCAAGATGAAATAAAAAACGTAGTTGTAACTCTAAACATTCTCGATGAAAGAAATAAGGCTTTGCTATCCAAGTGAAACATAATTCCATGACAGGAGGTGATACACGGTACACAGATGATTAAAAAGCTAAGTAAAAGTCAGTGTTGCACTTTGAAGAGCAGCAAGCCCTAGCTAGTCTGCTCTTTTTAAACAAATTGCTAATTACTTTCGCAAAGCCACTGATATGCTAAGATGTACATGATTCTGTGCAGGTGTTAAAAATCATACCTAAGAAAAAGGAATGTGATAAAATGTATTGTATGTATAGACGTCACTGCTTTTTGTGGGAGATTGTTTTACTGCAGAAGATGACAGCTCCAGTCTTGATTTAACCCTTTCACTACCAAAAATATACATACACCATTTTGCATCGTAAAAAATAGTCTATATACAAAATTTGCTTGCTTTGTTAATGCAGAGGAACACTATTTTGTGAGCTCTCACTCCTGCCATCATGTATCACTGTACATGAGCTACAGGGAGCAACCCCACCCTCACTGAAACAAACCTTTACTGGTGCATTACAACAGTCAGGAAGAAGACAGATTATAGCTCTGTGATTGATCACTACTGTAGTGGGCATGATTCATACGGTTTTACAAAAGTGGGTTCATGACAATTCCTAGCACCTGGTGCCTATATTACTTGTTCTTTATATAAAGGAATGCTGCTATAAATTTGAGTTTTTTTTAGAAAGGATACATTGAGATTTCTCTCTTTTTCAAGTACGTCCTGGGTGGCGAGTATGTACCGTTAGGTGTCTTGCCCAAGCACACTTACTGGAGAGGGTGCTCATCGGGATTGAACCCATGACTCCACAGGCTCTCTCCACGCAGAGCAGTGTTACCTCTACTCTACTGACCTAACTCACTATAAGGTCGCTATCGACAAATACAACAACACAAAAATACTCCTAAGCGCAATAGTGATATAAATCAGTGTAGACACAGTATAAATTTACAGGGTTATTCAGAGAGCGTGAAAAGCAGGAGAATGACTGGAGAATGACTGGAGAATGACTGGAGAATGAAAAATTCTAGGTCAAAATAGCCAAACCAGAAAAATTCGCCCTTTCATCTCACTTTCCAAATCGGCTATTTTGACCTAGAATTTTTCAATCTCCAGTCATTCTCCTGCTTTTCACGCTCTCTGAAAAACACTGATAGTGTAACAAGGGAAAAAATACCTTATATCAAACGTGTCTGTCTTCTCTCCAGACCTCATATCTGTAGATAATATAGATAAAAGAGAAAGGCGAGAAAAGCACCAATAGTACAAATATGTTTGTAAAAGTTGACTTTATATATACAGTATATACAGTTGTGTTCAAAATTATTCAACCCCCACTGAAATTGAGTGTTTTGGCCAGTTTGACATTGATTTTGATCATTCAGTCATCTTGCTTACAATTAAATCAAAGAGGCACGTGTAGGTCAGACAAATATAACATAACATTTATAATGAAATAACCACAAATGTCTTTTCTGTGCTCACATCATTATCAGTTTTATTCAACCCCCAAGTGACATTAGAAACATAGAAACATAGAAAAATGTCGGCAGATAAGAACCTTTCGGCCCATCTAGTCTGCCCAATTACATGGATACTTTACCTGGATTTATCTTTTGTTTAGGATAGCCTTAAGCCTATCCCATGCTTGCTTAAATTCAATTACTGTTTTGGCCTCTACCACTTCAACTGGAAGACTGTTCCATGTATCCACCACCCTCTCAATAAAATAATACTTTCTGATGTTACTTTTAAACCTTTGCCCCTCTAATCTAAGACTATGTCCTCTTGTTTGCTACTTTGTTTCCTTTTAAATATACTCCCTTCCTCTACCTTGTGGATTCCCTTTACGTATTTAAATGTTTCTATCATATCTCCTCTGTCTCGTCTTTTTTCCAAGCTGTACATGTTAAGATCATTAAGCCTTTCCTGGTAACTTTTCTCCTTCAAGCCGTACACCATTTTAGTAGCCCTTCTCTGAACTCTCTCTAAAATGTCTATATCCTTCTGGAGATACGGTCTCCAGTACTGCACACAGTACTCCAAGTGAGGTCTCAACAGTGCTCTGTACAGTGGCATGAGCACTTCCCTTTCCTACTGCTATTACCTCTCCCTACACAACCAAGTATTCTGCTAGCATTTCCTGCTGCTTTATTACATTGACTACTTACCTTTAGATCCTCTGAAATAATAACCCCTAAATCCCTTTCCTCAGATGTTGAGGTTAGGACTGTATCAAATATTCTATATTCAGCCCTTGGGTTTTTACGTCCCAGGTGCATTATCTTGCACTTATCCACATTAAAACTCAATTGCCACAGCTCCGACCAATTTTTTAGTTTACCTAAATCATTTGTCATTTGGCTGATCCCTCCAGGAACGTCAACCCTGTTGCAAATCTTTGTGTCATCAGCAAAAAGACATACTTTTCCATTAATACCTTCTGCAATATCACTAATAAAAATATTAAATAGAATGGGTCCAAGTACTGACCCCTGAGGTACCCCACTGGTAACAAGACCTTGCACTGAATAAACTCCATTTACCACAACCCTCTGTTGCCTGTCACTCAGCCACTGCCTAATCCATTCAACAATATTGGAATCCAAGCTCAAAGATTGCAATTTATTGATAAGCCTTCTATGCGGAACAGTATCAAAAGCCTTACTGAAATCTAAATAAGCAATGTCTACTGCACCACCTGTGTCTATTATTTTTGTTACCCAATCAAAAAAATCAATAAGATTAGTTTGGCATGATCTCCCTGAGGTAAACCCATGTTGTTTCTGATCCTGTAATCTATGTGTTTTTAGATGTTCAACAATCCTTTCCTTTAACATGGTTTCCATTAATTTCCCCACTACTGACGTAAGACTAACTGGCCTATAGTTCCCAGATTCCTCCCTACTACCCTTCTTGTGAATGGGCACAACATTTGCTAATTTCCAGTCTTCTGGGACGACTCCCGTTAGCAAGGATTGGTTAAATAAATCTGTTAACGGTTTTGCTATTACATCACTGAGCTCTTTTAATAATTTAGGGTGGATCCCATCAGGCCCCATTGACTTATTTGTCTTTACTTTAGACAGCTGCTGTAGAACCTCCTCCTCTGTAAACTGATATGTAATTGTCTCGTTAGTGTTTCCTCCTAACTGAGGTCCCTTTCCTTCCTTTTCTTCTGCAAAGACTGAACAAAAATATTCATTGAGGCAGTCAGCGAGACTTTTATCCTCTTCTACATACCTTCCTTCCTTTGTTTTTAATCTAACTAATCCTTGTTTTACTTTTCTTTTCTCGTTTATGTATCTAAAAAATGTTTTGTCCCCCTTTTTTACTGACTGAGCTATTTTCTCATCTGCGTGTGCTTTGGAAGCCCTTATAAATTGCTTTGCCTCTTTCTGCCTAATCTTATAGTTTGCCTATCTTCTTCACTCTGAGTTGTTTTATAATTATTGAATGCTGTCTTTTTGTTCTTCACTATTTTGGGCACTTCTGCAGAGTACCACAGTGGTTTCTTCCCTTTTTTGTTTTTGCTAACAAGTCGAATGCAATTGCCTGTGGCCTTCAATAATGCTTCCTTTAAATAATCCCATTTCTCCTGGACTCCCTTTAAACTCCTCCAGTCTGATAATGACTCCTTCACACAAAATCTCATTTTTACATTCAATCTTAGTACTTACTACAACATCCTTTTACAGTTATAACAGCTTTTAAACGTGAAGTATAGCTTGACACAAGTGTCTTGCAGCGATCTACGGGTATCTTCGCCCATTCGACATGGGCAAAAGCCTCCAGTTCAGTCACATTCTTAGGCTTGCGCACTGCAACTGCTTTCTTTAAGTCCCACCAGAGGTTCTCAATCGGATTTAAGTCAGGTAGTGGCGATGGCCACTCCAAAATGTTCCAGCCTTTAATCTGCAACCATGCTCTAGTGGACTTGGAGGTATGCTTGAGATCATTGTCCTGTTGAAAGGTCCAACGTCTCCCAAGCCTCAGGTTTGTGACGGACTGCATCACATTGTCATCCAATTTCTCCTGGTACTGAAGAGAATTCATGGTACCTTGCACACGCTGAAGCTTCCCTGTACCAGCAGAAGCAAAACAGCCCCAAAGCATGATTGACCCCCCGCCATGCTTCACAGTAGGCAAGGTGTTCTTTTCTTCATAGGCCTTGTTCTTCCTCCTCCAAACATAGCGTTGATGCATGGGCCCAAACAGTTCTAATTTTGTTTCATCAGTCCACAGAACACTATCCCAAAACTTCTGTGGTTTGTCCACATGACTTTTGGCATACTGCAGTCGACTCTTCTTATTCTTTGGAGACAGCGAGGGGGTGTGCCTGGGAGTTCTGGCATGGAGGCCTTCATTACGCAGTGTGCACCGTATTGTCTGAGCTGAAACCTCAGTACCCACATCTGACAAATCTTTTCTCAGTTCCTCAGCAGTCACACGGGGACTTTTCTCCACTCTACGCTTCAGGTAGCGCACAGCAGTCGAAGTCAGCATCTTCTTTCTGCCACGACCAGGTAGCGTTTCAACAGTGCCCTTTGCCTTGAATTTGCGAATCATGCTTCCTATGGTCTGTCTTGGTATGTTTAACATCTTTGCAATCTTCTTATAGCCATTGCCCTTCCTGTGAAGAGTAATCACCTCTTCTCTTGTCTTCCTGGACCATTCTCTTGACTTCACCATGTTTGTAACCACACCAGTAAATGTCTAGAAGGAGCTGAGTATCACAGTCATTTTAAAGCTGCCTAATTGGTGCTTATTATGCTTTATTGCTGCTCAGTGACATCCACAGGTGTTTTCAATAACTGATTGAAAACACTTGAATGAACCTCTGTTCTTCAGAGTGGTAGTCTTTAAGGGGTTGAATAATTGTGTCAATGAAGAATTCACAAAAGAAACATTTACTACTGTATTACAAAACCAATTGATGTCATTTTAGTTGCATATGGTTTATCATTAAAATTCCTTGTTCCTGCCACTGGTTTTAAGGAAAAAACACTTAAGCCACTAATGTAAGCCAAAAACAGAAATTTTGTAAAAGGAATATTGTGCAAAAGAAAGTAATTTTTTTTTCATATTTGTGTTACGTTTCCACATTTATTTCCCTACATGCTGCTATTTAAACACATTTCCTTCAGCTGCCAGAATTTTGCTAACTATGTATAAACCGCAACACCAAAAATATGACTAACAAACCTTTGCAACTCATAGTAATCCCGAACAGCATTTCAGCAAACTTTTCATCCGAGATTTCCTCTTAAACCTAAATCCATACTTATACTCAAGCATGTGAATCAAAGTCACTATATAAATGAATTTTACAAAGTCAATAAATTCCAGTTAGCTTTACTGAATCAGCAAGAACAACTTGAGAGTTTCCTATTTAAGTTTTTCCTTCAGGCAGTAACTGGCATCAAGTATATCTTCACATTAATTTTCTTCCTATTACTATTAGATGTTTTGTAAAATATAACACAGCTTGCAAGCTCGACACTTTTAAACTGATCCACTCAAAGCTTATATTTTAGCCGAGACACTTTATTTGTTATTCTTTCATGTTGAGTAACTGTGAAATTTGACACATTTGTTTTGTAGCGGGCAAAATTGCTCATTATGTGAAAATATTTCACAGGATATTTGCATAAAATAAATACTGGAGTGTTCTTCAGAGTCCGCATGATAATTGACCTTTTCAAGGAAATCTCATAAATTAAATCTCAGAATAACAGTCATTAGGTTAGGATAGAACTTGCCGTGATGGGGTACATAGATGTTGTGGCAGACAATCGGTGCAAAAGAATTTGTTTAACTGTTGGCAATTATTAACCTGAGGCTTTGGAACTAGCACCTGGAAATAAACAATATATGCTTGGTGTACCCTTGGTGTATTGAAAATAAATCTCCATAGTTCATTACTAACTTAGGAATTTACTTCAATGTAGTTTTAAAATTGTTATAAAGCGCTCTGAATTGTGTATGTTATATATATTATATATATTCCTATATATAGCAATCGATCACTCCTGCACTCCAAATCATAAGAGTTCCATGCCTGGTGCCCACTCGGCAAATACAAAGAGTAGAAATAGCGGCACTCTTGGTCTCGTAGTATGAAAAATTTACTGTAGAAAAATCAACGTTTCAGTCTGCTGTCCACGGACTTTCATCAGGATACCATTGGTATCCTGATGAAAGTCCGCGGACAGCGGACTGAAACGTTGATTGTTCTACAATAAATTTTTCATACTACAAGACCGAGAGTGCTGCTATTTCTACTCTTTGTATTCCTATATATAGGTAGGACCAGAGGCAACTGGGTGAGTGTCTTCCTTGCTTCCTTAACTGCCACAGATGCCATATCATTGCTAAAAAAACACCACTTGAGATTCTATTAAAAAGTCCTCCACTGTTATTTTAAATAAGGTGCCAGATTTTAGCTTTTACAAAGAAAAATGTGTTATATGTGTTCAACCCTGGATATGCCTACAAAAAAAAATGAGATTTTTGGTTTTCTTACAATGGCCATTCTAAGCATAACCCCACCCGCCACGTCAAGGCAAATCTCGCACCCGTGAGATTTGCTTGACCTGGAGGGTGGGTTTATGCTTAGACTGGTCATTGTAAGAAAACCAAAAATCTCATTTTTTTTGTAGGCATAACCAGGGTTGAACACATCTTTAACAATTTTTCTTTGTACAGATTTTAGAGTTGGCTGCTAGAGTTGCATAGCTCCTCCTAATAGAAGTTGAACACGCAACACGTTTTCTTGTTGTACAATTCAGTTTATAGGCTCCAGTTTGTCCTGGAACTTAACCCTTTTGCTGCGAATGATGTGTGGAGGACGCCCTGGGAAATCGCACATCCCCCACAAATTATGGGTCTCTGCAGCAAAAGAGGAGACCCCATTGACTCGGGAACGAGTTCCAGGTGGCTTGACTTCCTTGAAATCAGACCATCCCATATGACCCATCTGACGCGCAATGACATTAGTTTCAGGTGTCCCTGGCAGAACCAAGCGAGTGCCTGAAGGGCAGGGTAGGTTGTTTGGACCCCTTGTGATGTAAGTCACTTTGGACTTGGGGTGCAGGCCTGAGGTTCTTTATTATTTTCTTGTCCACTATTGTGTGCAGAATAGTTGTGTAATCTGAGTGTGCATGTTATCTGTCTATTGTATGGTCCTTGTGTATCTGTTTATCTGCTGCATATTTGAGGAGTTGTAAATCGGCCTTGTCAGGCAAACACTGTCCCGTTATCTGATTACTGTTACAATGGTTTATGTATATTATTATGGTCTCTGTCAATTTATGTAAACTTCTACACTGTTATCTTATGTATTCAGGCATTGTGATGCTAGGCCTGTGATTACATGACGCCATATTGTTTCATGTCTGGACATGTCTGGTTTACTTGAGGCTGATCTCAGAAAAATAATCTCTGAAAATTTTCTACTTTACCCTATATTTAAATATTTAATTTAATCTTTGCATCCTGTCTTTCAAATAAACGTTATGCTAAAATGTTTTTCGGCAAAAAATAATAGTGAAAGGGTTAATAAATATACATTAGTTCCATATTAATATCGGTATCCTCTATAATACCAATATCCGCTATCCATACAATAGTTCCATATTTAATATCTCTTCATAGCTGATTTTATTCCAGGTCTGTTGTATTTATTTTACAGAAGAACAATGATCACCAAAATCTCCATTAAACAGATAGAAAAAATAAATTACACTGTCTAAAACTGCAAAGCTATCCTTGAATCCTCTATATCATGCTTGATTTTTTTAAGCTTGAATTAGATTTGTGTACATCTCATTGATTTAATTAACAAATGCACAAAATCCATGAAACATACAGAGTGCACTTTCTAAGATTAGACAGTGCTGGTCAAGCAACAAATTCTAAATGACACATCCACTGCTTTGTTGCTGACTAGAATTATTCTAATGATAGTAGTTTACTGAAAATGTATCCAAAAGTTCATTATAATATCAAGGGAGAAGATGTTAATTAGTACTAATAAAACTATTATAGGTAAACAACTACCCCACGTTGCTAAAGACACACACATACAGGATATATAGATTTTGGATGAGCAGACAATGGTTGTGTGGATAAACTGGCATGTTGATCTAGGATAATATTTATGATATACAGTACTGTGCAAAAGTTTTAGGCAGGTGTGAAAAAATGCTGTAAACAAAGAATGCTTTCAGAAATATAAATAATGATTGTTTATATTTGTCAAGTTTCAACATGAGAAGTGAGCGAACAAAAGAAAAATCTAAATCAAATCAATATTTGGTGTTACTACCTTTTGCCGTCAAACCAGCATCAATTCTCATAGATACACTTGCACAAAGTCAGGGATTTTGTAGGATTATAGTCAGGCGTATGATCAACCAATTATACCAAACAGGTGCTAATGATCATCAATGTCACACGTAGGTTGAAACCCAGTCATGAACTGAAACAGAAACAGCTGTGTAGGAGGCTTAAAACTGGGTGAGGAACAGCCAAACTCTGCTACCAAGGTGAGGTTGTGAAAGACAGTTTCATGTCATGGCAAGATTGAGCACAGCAACAAGACACAAGATAGTTATACTGCATCAACAAGGTCTTTCCCAGACAAAGATTTCAAAGCAGACTGGGGTTTCAAGAAGTGCTGTTAAAGCTCTTTTGAAGAAGCACAAAGAAACGGGCAACGTTGAGGATCGTAGACGCAGTGGTCGGCCAAGGAAACTTACTGCAGCAGATGAAAGACAAATCAATCTTATTGCCCTTCGAAATCGAAGATGTCCAGCAGTGCCATCAGCTCAGAACTGGCAGAAATCAGTGGGACCCAGGTACACCCATCTACTGTCCGGAGAAGTCTGGCCGGAAGTGGTCTTCATGGAAGAGTTGCAGCCAAAAAGCCATACCTCTGACGTGGGAACAAGGCCAAGCGACTAAAGTATGCACGAAAACATAGGAACTGGGGTGCAGAACAATGGCAGCAGGTGCTCTGGACTGATAAGTCAAAATTTGAAATATTTGGCTGTAGCAGAAGGCAGTTTGTTCGTCGAAGGGCTGGAGAGTGGTACAATAATGAGTGTCTGCAGGCAACAGTGAAGCATTGTGGAGGTTCCTTGAACATTTGGGGCTGCATTTCTGCAAATGGAGTTGGAGATTTGGTCAGGATTAATGGTGTTCTCAATGCTGAGAAATACAGGCAGATACTTATCCATCATGCAATACCATCAGGGAGGCGTATGATTGGCCCCAAATTTATTCTGCAGCAGGACAACGACCCCAAACATACAGCCAAAGTCATTAAGAACTATCTTCGGCGTAAAGAAGAACAAGAAGTACTGGAAGTGATGGCAAGGCCCCCCACAGAGCCCTGATCTCAACATCATCGAGTGTGTCTGGGATTACATGAAGAGACAGAAGGATGTGAGAAAGCCTATATCCACAGAAGATCTGTGGTTAGTTCTCCAAGATGTTTGGAACAACCTACCAGCCGAATTCCTTCAAAAACTGTGTGCAAGTGTACCTAGAAGAATCACTGCTGTTTTGAAGGCAAAGGGTGGTCACACCAAATATTGATTTGATTTAGATTTCTCTTATGTTCATTCACTGCATTTTGTTCATTTATGAGCATAAATGTGTAACCCTTCCATTTGTGAAAGCATTCTTTGTTTACAGCATTTTTTCACACCTGCCGAAAACGTTTGCACAGTACTGTATGTAAATGTGCTATTTGTGCATATAACTATCTATAAACCCAAACCTTTCTGCAAGGTCTTGTAATCAACAGGTGCTGCACATGGTAGATGTGGAACCAAAAAGCACATCCTTCCATGTATTCCTCAATAAAATAAACATATCTACAAATATTTATTCATCTGTGGGTTTTGTTTTTGTTTCAGAAAAGACGTCAGCATTCTGACGTGTTTTGGTCAGATCATGTCAACAGTAGCATAAAATATTTACAATGTTTACAGTCTCCTGAAAAGAAAAAAGATCAAACTGATGAAACTATGTCCAATTATTAATTTTAATTCTGTAATTTACTGAAATCAAAATAAAGATGTAATTTTTAAAAATAATTTATGAAGTGTTCTAAAGTGACTTGATATATAAATGGTAAGGCTATATTTGGAATATCTGCAGAGTCCTTTTAGAAGAAAAAAGACTAACAGGGTAATTCAAAGAGATTCGAAAGTCACCGCACGTTCAGTGACTTTTCGTTCTCTTTAATTCGGTTTGTTTTAACGATCCCATTTCGGTGACCCTGCGGTGTATTCAGCAAGCACCACAGGGTCCCCAAATTGCAGGGAAAGGCTGCCGCAAACCTGACGAAAACTAACGAAAAATCCTGAAAAATGCTTAAAATATCCTAAAAAATCTATAACTAAAGAGACTCTTTACTGCAGAATTTTATAATGAATGGTTTATTAGATATTGAATTAAAACAGGAATATTTTTAACATTGAAGCCTGTGAGATTCGCCTGAATAAATCTGCCGCATGAAACCACCGAATGGCAGGGCATTTCGGGAACCTTTCACTGCTGGTTTGCGGTCTCTGAATAGCCGAAGCAGTGCTTTTTCATGGGGATTTCACTGCCCTCGAACAGGCACCGTATGTGCAGGCAATTCGCCAGGATTTGGCGAATTGCCTGCTCTCTGGATAGCCGAATGGCCAGGAAAGGTAACCGAACGCTGATTTTCAGCGTTCGGTTACCTTTCTCAAGCAATTCGGATCTCTTTGAATTACCCTGATAGTTTGAGGAGTTGCTGTTATAACATATTTTAAAATACTGTTTAAAAGTGATGAGCAAAAAACTGTCAAAATTTGAAAAAAAGAACTGAAGGGTTTAACCCCTTGGATGCAGAAGATGTGTGTGTTATGGGGATTCCCTGCTATATGCAAAGGACGTTCCCCACACGACTTCCACTAAGGGGACTCTCCTTCCCTATACTTATCTCTCCGGTAGTTCCGCGGTGATCTACCTTCCTTGAAGGCAGACCCCGCTTTTATAACCCCTTCCGGTGAAATGACATCATCGCAACGAGCGCGATGATGTCAGTTTCAGGCGCCCCCTGTCCTTTGGACCCCTCTCCCTCCCGATCGGGATGAGATATTAGTAAAAGAGAGGCACCATACGGCACCAGTTCGCGGACCTCTCCCAGAGGTGGCTGACATCTTGGAAACCCTATGGTCTCTCGATCGGTGACAGGTAGGTGGTCATGGTTGGCCAGAGCATAGCCTTTCCAGTGATATCAAACATGATCATGTTACAAGAAAAAATAAAAATAGTAAACAAATTATCAAAAAAATAATTAAAAAATAAAAACTTATTTTTTTATTAATGCAGCACTTTGTTCACATTTCAACTATAATGTGAACAATGATGCTGTACTAATGATATTTTTTTTCGGTTTTAGCTAAAAGCATTTATCATTAAAAATTTCTCAGAAACATAAAGTAATGGTTCTCAGTTCCATTTTTTTTAAACAAGCGTACCCTCTAGAATATATAACTTCAAAGGCACAGATGATAAAATGGGAATAAGTGAGTGGGGGTACTGGGAGAGAGTGAGTGGGGGTACTGGGAGTTTATGACTGGGGGTACAAAGAGAGGATGACTGGGAGTAAGTGACTGGGGGTACTGGGAGAGAGTGACTGGGGTAAGGGGTCCAATACTAAACTGGTGGAAGGGAAACAGAGCACGCTAACCTGTTCACAGGATGGGGTGGGGCACAATTCTAGCTTTGCCCCAGGGCGTTGACAACGCACACTACACCACGGCTTGTACCTGCCAACATGGAAGCAACACTTAAGCCATATGTAGATTGTTGCATAACAGAATTTATTTCTATATTTCTACACATTATTTTCAAAATGAAAAATATTGCATACTGCCCAGGCAGAGGCAGAGTCACTGACAAAGACACGTATATAGGAAAATTAAATCACACCGCCAGAGTCGCAGGAAGGGCAAAACTGGTGCTGGTTCACCATTACATCCACCCTGGCAGCACCCTTCATTTCCTGCCCTGCTGGATTCTGACTACTACAGCCCTCAGTCTGGCTTAACAGGTGATCTCAATCACTAATCCTGTGCTACACTACTAAAGGGTGGAACACCCAGGACCCAGTGCTTCTGCTTTACTGTTTCCAGTCAGTGAACTAACCAGAAGCTGTTCTCTCAGCTCTTACCAAGTATCCTACCCTTTGGCCTTGTTTACTGGACTCTGGTAATCTCTGTGCTACCCGAAGGACCCCTATGACTATGTGCCTATGACTTCACTGTTATCTCCTAAGGACCCTTGCTGCTGATTTCAATAGACTCTGCTGTTGCTTCTAAGGACCTCGCTATTTCAGCGTTACTTCTAGAGCCACTCCTTGTTGTGGACTTCTAGCCAGTACTCCTTTGTGGATTTACAATAGCGCTCTATCCAGTATCACTGGATTTAAGGACTACTGTATTGCGCCTGTGTAATCAACTTATTTTCCTTTCAGTCCCATCCATCTGTCTTCTGTCCACCCTTTTCGTGTATTGTATATCTGGTATCCTCTGTAAGTTCCCATTGTGTCCAGTTGTGTCTTGCCCCTGTGTTTTAGTCAGCCCCTTTCTTGTCTTGTCCCCTGTATTTCTATAATCTTCTCTTTGTGCATACCCACCTCCTCTATTGCCTCTTTTTTGTTTCATTAATCTGTGTTTATTTCATATCCAGTGTCTGCTCAATTTTCTGTCTCATCCAGCTCCCTCTTATATTTGTTATCCCCATATTACTCTTGATTTACTCATCTGGTTTACCTGAATAAATCTTTTTTATGCTACCTGTATATATGCCTATAGCACCTTTATTACTGCTCGTACCCTCGTCGGAGCCTCCTCCTAGTACCAATTACCCAGTGGCGGAATTACCAGGGTCGCAGCGGTCGCACTTGCGACCGGGCCCTGGCATTCCACCACTGGAGGGGGCCCAGGCAGTACTGGCAGTTTAATTAGGATGGCGACCATGCTATTTTTTTGGCCGGAGACTAATTTATTTATTTGTTTGCAAAGTATTTTATCTAATGGCAGCCGGAAGCCCTCTCTTCTGCTGCAACCACAGACTGCTGATGCAGTTCTGGCTGTGTGCATTGCATTCACCAAGCAGAGAATTCTGGACTTCTGTATCTGGTGTAACGTTGGGGGCTTCCAGCCCTACCTGTGTGCTTGAGGACAGCAAGTCTGATGCTGCTCGCTGACCACTGCCCGGTTTAAATGGAGACAGGCAGGGAGGTGATTGCATGAGATGTGGCTTGAGTGGGGGGCATGGCCTGGTGAAGGTCTTTAAAAACCCTCAGTTAGTTTCAGAAGTTGCCAGATCGTGGTTATCCATCCTGAGCTCCTTGTACCTGACTGCTATATTGATTTAACCTGTTACTGACCTCTGCTTGTGTTCTGACCATTCTGCCTTCTGTTGCCCTAGACTATTTGCTTGTACTACGCTACTGCTCTGATACCGACCCGGCTATTCCATTTGACCATTCTGCACTCTGTATCCCTGATTCTGGCTCGGCTGACTCCTCTCCGTATTGTTAACCCTTTTCTGTCTAGCTAGTTTACCTGGCCAATTCTAAGGACCAGACAGATAGGGATCATTCACAGCTACACTGTTGGTAGCTTCTGGGTTTTGTGGAGTGTTGGGTGCTAAGTACTGCGTGGTGGGATCCGGGAACCGTGACATCTGGCTCCTTCCCCATTGTGCCATCCTCTTCCTGTCACCTGTGCCTCGCACAGTGTGTGCACAGAGGGGCGGCTGAGGAAGAGATGGAGCTCCTTGCTAGAGCTGGACAGCAGCCAGGGAGGGACAAGTAACAAGGTAATTGCCAATTCACCCCCAGGTTACTCCTGCCCCCCCCCATGTTACTCCTGTATGCTCCCCCCCACTAGGGAACGGCATTCAGGCACCCCCCCAAACCATCAGCTGCAGCACAGCATCACACAAGGAGGCAGAGAGATGTGGATGTTCTCTGCTCCCTCCTGCCCCCAAAGCTCCCCCTGCTCCCCAACAGCTGCACCCTGCCTAGTGATGGGAAATGCTGGATCGGCGTCCCGACATAGAGGCATGGAGAGGGGCACTGTACTGCCTGTCTCGCACTAGCCAGGAGGCACAGGGGTCCTTTGGACTGCTGTATCTCCGCACCCATGCATGGTACATGGTCGGTGGAAGCAGCATTGGAAAGGGCAGAATCTGGCTATCCATCATGACCATATTCAGTGTAGTCAGTATTAAAAAAATCATAAATAAAAACATAACTTTTCCCTTTTTTCCACAGGGTTGAAATGAGTCAGCAGTGAAGGCGTTAACAGTCAGGATATATATCACATTGTGTATTACTTAAATTTTTCCCTTAGTTTAGTTGTATATTAACGGTTAATGGGCAGGCTTCACCCTCACAGTGTATACATTTTACATTATTACATTCTTCACGCAAAAATGCACGGTAAACACTGGTATTACAATCTTTGCTTATTATTTCATCCATCAATAAATAACGCTCGTAAAAAAAGACGCGCAAAAACGCACGCACATTAACCTTGCGCGCAGGAATCGGTGTGCGGACTGTATTTTCACTCGATTCAGCCAATCAGAATTAAGAACCACAATTGTCTCCCGTTAGGCTTTTGCACCTGTCAAAGTCAATCTGCGTATATATGCTGCAGCAGTAATAATAAAACACACAACTTCTCAATTTTATTGTTTGGGTATGCATTGAATGTGTAACTATACGTTGCTGCATATCGGGATGGTGTATTTGGATTCGGCCAGGACGTTCAGATTTGCCGTTACCACCAGCTTTTAAAAGACGTTAAAATTATGCGCGCAAACGCTGTGCGTTAAATTTTGCGCATAGATTGTAATACCATCCGCATACCAGCACACAAACGCATTTGCGCTCACAATGTTAAGTATAGGACGCGCGCAGTACATTACGCTCGCGCAGGGTTTACGCAGGTTCACCCGCGGTAGACGTTAATGCACATTTTTTGCACGGACTTTGTAATACGACGTTCTGTGCAAAGGGTTTTGCCCCTCGCATTAATGCATTTTTGCGCACGTGTTAACTTTGCGCTAAGAATGTAATAGAGCCCTTCATGTTTTACCTTGAATACTGGCATTTTAGGGGTTAATGGGTAGGCTACACACCTCTGTGTATTCATTTAATGTTTTCCACATTGGCAAGCCTTCCCAAAGCATCACAATGCATTGACTATATGAATATTAGTGTACAACTGATCATTATATATAATTTTACTATAGTTCTGTGACTATAGTTAACATTACACAGACAGCAAGACTCCTGGGAATCTGTGCACCACAGTCTGAGAAGTATCTTATCGGCAAAATATTTAAATGTCAAATGAAATGGATTTCAAAATAATCAAATCAGCTACTTACACAGGTGATAAAGACTGGTGGCAAACAATTAGAAAACAAAAGCAACTCATAATGAAAAATGGTGACAGTTCTCCTTTAATGCTTAAGGCTAGGGTCAGACGAACGCATTTTTCACGTCGTCCGTGAAAAAGTGCGTTCGAACGAATGGACGTATTTTTTCACGGAATACGCGATAGCGGTCATACGATGCGCATTTTCGTCCGTGATTTTGTACGGATCATCAATAAAACACTTTTTGCGTCTGGACGTTATGTTGGCCGAACATTAGCAGCGTCTGACGTCTCCTAATCACCCACACATGCCGCTAGCGGATGCAGCGCACTCTGTATGTCAGTACTAGCGGTATCACGATCGAAAAAATGCGTTTGTTTGCCGCTTGCGTTGCGTACTTCGTATATTGCCCGTCATTTGCTGCTACTACGGCCGTGATAAAGCGCGGCTGCACGCACGTTGGCACTGCGTTCGTCTGACCCCAGCCTAAAACAATTACCTTGCTCAATACAATGGGTTAACAGAATTTGGGGATTATAACACAATGACTAAAACCCCCTTGTTTGGTTTAGTTGAAATAGTTCTTATTTTTACTTATAAAGTGTCTGCATTCTCTTGTCATTTTATATTAGATGTTGAAGGCTTTATTGATTGCATAAGCTTAAGTTTCATGATTGTATTAAATAAGGTATATTGTGTGTATTGAAAATGTCAAGTCTAAATCCTTTGGAAATATAATTAATGTTGTTCTCCCACAAAGGATACAGGAAAGGTTAGTCTAATTAAATAAGATAATGAACTTGTTAATAATTTAGAAGCCAAATGAAACAATAAACATTCACCTACCTCTTGTCCCATCTCATTTCTAATTCATAGGAAAGGTTAAATAATCATTTGAGTACCAAATCACTGATTGCCAAAGGGGACCACAAATCGTTAAGTAGCCAACTATTTCCCATTCTTATAGTATTTCTTTTCATTATTTCTCCTAAGTATTATTTCTACATTGTAGTTTTCTGTCTGAATATATGTGTATTTGTGTGCTCACTGCCCTTTTTTCCAGGGAAAATTAAAAATAAGGCATCACTGAGCATCAGCAACACTAGGGAGCCGCTGACAAGGGTGTTTCCAAATTAGGAGCAGATGGCACTGCTCTCCCACCCACCTGGGATTACTATTAAACTCCCACTGGACCACCAGGGACCTCTTTAATCCTAACTAGATTATGAGGCATTTAGCGCCCTCCCTGGAAGGTAAGCAGAAGAGGGGACGAAATGTTTAATTTTCTTATAAAAAAATACTAGAACTAAATTAAAACACCATAATATACATTATACTCACACAAACATTTCCCACATTACGAAAACACAAATTTTAGATTAAACACATATTACACATTACAAATCACACACACATCATACAGATCACAATCATTACGCATACAGTATAGATTTTTTTTTGAGAAAGGATTTTACCAGGAAGGATACATTGAGATTTCACTCGTTTTCAACTATGTCCTGGGTGGTGAGTATGTACCGTTAGGTGTCTTGCCAAGGACACTTACTGGAGAGGTGCTCTGGTTGGGATTTGATCCTGTGTATCCACACTTAATACAGTAAAAAAAATACATATATAGCATAGATTACACTCATATCACGTCACACACCATACAATATGTACATATCAAACTCAGATTACACATCACACACATTACACATATCATACGTACACATTACACACATGTTATACACAGCCAACACACAAACATACAGCCGCAATATATTTCTATCAAAATATTTGTATATGTGTTATTGCAGGTGGGTAGGATTGCTGTGGAGGGGAAGGGACTCCAACCAACGGTTCACTAAGGGACCCCAAGATTTCTAATGGCAGCTCTGGATATATAGTAGGTAAAATGTCCTCTATTGTTTTCCAATGATTTTGCTTGCATATTGTGTGGTACCCTATAATCTGCAATTCAGCTACCCCCAGGCTCTAAGATACTTCCCCCCAGACGGTAACAAAATAAGAAAAACTTATTTTCAGATTGAGTAATTCTGTTTTCAATTTATGGGCAGTATTTAATCTACCCTTCTCAATGGGTCGGATGATGCTAGGTCTTTGTATAATGAGTAATGTATTAGCCCTGCCATCAACGTCTTGTGTTGTTATTCCTTAGCTATCGATCGCTGGAAGGCTCATATTACTGTAATGTAGAACACTTCATCTTGTCTGTGTAGAGATAAACAAACTGTATAATACCTGATTGCTAGGATTTTTAATGCCGTACAAATCTAAGCACAGTCAATATCTTATTAGTATTCAGCATGTAATAAAGTATAGAGCTATTAAACAGTTTAGAAAATAGGTTATTTTTATTGCAAAATAAAGACGGTTTACAATTGAAATGACTTTCTGCATCTTTTCAATTGGATACCAATAAAGACTACCTTTTCATAATGGCAACCCAGCATCAGCAGCACTAGTAATATATGTTTATGTTACAAAGATGCACACAGAATAAAAATTATAACGGAATGAATGAAAAATGCATGATCTGTCTCATTCTTCATTCTTTATGTGTCCATGAGTTTGGCATATGTGTGTACATGGTCCATATGAGTTCATTTGACATCTGGGCTCAGGACAAATCACAGCATACAACTTATACAGTAATGGCATATAATGCTATAAAACTCCCTTACTTTGAGGGGCAAAGTTTAATAGGAATTTTAAAATTCTATATCAATATAGGATTTACTTTTTGTAAAAAAAAAAATCAGAGCCACAACAAACCATATCAATGTTTCTCAGAAGCCGTATATTTTTAAAATGATATATATTTGATTAACCCCTTCACTACGGAGATCGACATAACTTGGGTCTTCAAAGGCACCATAAAGTGCCTGACATCTAAGTGCAGGAGAAAAACAGATGAAATCTGTTTTCCTAAAACAAACTTCTTTGCTTTTGGGCTACAGAAGATGCCTCCAAAGTTTTAGCCAAGTGGGCATAATGCCCAAGGTGCTAAAACTAACTAAAATTGGCTTATTGAATGTCCTTAAGGACTTTCAGCAGCTGATGCAGGGAACCAGCAGCTGCAGTAACTCCTTTTGGCCAGTAGATGGCAACATCTGCCTGCCAAAAAGGTTATTATTGTTCGGAATACAGTGGGAATATTTCCAAATATTTCTTATTGTATAATTAATATGATGTTTAAAAAAAACAAACACTGACAATGTTTTTTTGGAAAATAACTAGGTAGTGGAGGGGTTAAAACAGTTGCATTTGAATCTGATTAATGTGTCTTTTATACTACATAAATTTCTGGTAAAATATGTTATAAATAAATACAGTAAATAGCAGACAGCAACAGTAACTGGGTAGAAATAACATAAGAGAAAGTAAATTTGTTTAAAATGCCTACAATTAATTTGATACTATTTTGAACGCTTTTCAAAACCAGATGATTTGATACCAACACTAAACAGCAATTTCTCTTTTGAGCAGCCAAAAACTCCAACTCACTTTATGGTTCAAATCCGATTTCCTCTTGTCTATATCTAAGAGCAACACTGGTTCTTCTACTTTGATTTTTTTTTTCCTTCAAATTGCAATATTTGTTTACATGTTTGATGATACACAGGACTTGGTGCGGGAACAACGCTTGCTTCAGGTTTAAATGGGGTGCAGTCAGTAAATACAAACTAATCCTTTTAGGTCCTGAGTGTCCCTACAGACTGACATGGAGAGGTTATGGCCTTATGCTGTATGTCTTTCCAGGAGTCCCACATCCAGCTACTACTGAAGATTAAAACCAGAAAAGGAAAGGGCATATATGTTCAACTTGGTTTCACCAAGTTTTAACTTTTCAGTTTCATATAATACAGAACTATTAAAGCAGATCCAACTACATGATCCACGTGGTCAGTGATTGGACGGGTTGCACAACTGACACTGCTTAAGTAATTGATAGGGCAACTGGCAGCAAATAAAGTGTACTTATATATGCATCTAGCAGTTGGTGTGTGGGAAAGTGAAGTCAGAGCATAGCATGGAATATACTATACATCAATTATTGTACCAACTCTGGATCTGCATACATTTTACAGTTGTTACTTGCCCATTGTATACTACGACGAGTCCTGAAAGAGTTCCACTTCCTGGAGCTGATCCCTGAAACTGAGATTGCTGCTCTCTGCTCCCATTCAAACCCACAAACATTTTTAGGCTGGGATCACACCTGAGCGTATCTCATATGCGCGTTTTTTGTCAGGCGATTTTATGAGCGTTTTTGACATTTAGAAACGCGCATTGTACGCGCGTTTTTTGAAGTCTATGGCTGCAAACGCGCTGTAATACGCCCCAAAGAAGCTCCTGTACTTCTTTGGGTGTAAGGCGTTTTACAGCGCGTTCCTACACGCTGTAAAACGCCCAGGTGTGAACCATACCCATAGGAAATAATAGGATTTCAGTGTTTGAGCGTTTTACAGTGCGTAGGAACGCGCTGTAAAACGCCCAGGTGTGAACCAGGCCTAAGAGCTGTAATCTCTTTGTTAGGACACGTTATTTGACTTTAGACTTAACAACGATATTTAGTGAATCATTCTAGACCTATGTTTCGTATTCACTGAGAAGACATGTAAATGTCTTTGTTATTAGATTTTTCATAATTTAGATAATCATTTATCTAATTGGGACATCGAAACCCCATCATATCCATATCCCTTTTTAACGTTCTCGTCTTATCATATACCTCTCCATATACCAATTTTTCAACATTTCTGATACAAATATTTTGGACTCCTATTCAATGCATGAAACTAGTACAGATGCCCTGGCATTAAAGCTGACCTACCTTGTGAAAAACCTGCCAACTGATAGTAAGCTACAGTGTACATATGTCTAAAAAATTTATTATTGCAGAAGACATTTACACATCCCAGCAATTCAGAGAACTGCTTCCAGAGCTCATATGCAGGGTCGGTGCAAGCTTTTTTGCCTAGTCAGGCGAAGGTCTGTTTTGGTGCCCCCCCCCCCCGTCATGTCAAGCCAATCAGGATAGAGATGCATAATAATCTCTATCGTGAGTGTTCGGTGTCGTCACGCAGAGATTAAAGGATGCTTAAAGTTGGTCTTGCAAGGACAACCTTTAGCAGCGTTGTGAGTCACTGATTGGGGGGACAGCCACCAGTGCTGTCTTTATGGACTTATATAAACACTGTCTTTCTTCTGGAAAGGCAGTAGTTACATTTGTCAGACTGTAGGAACAACATATTTGGGTATATATTGCGGCCCCCAGCTCATGTATGGGTATATATTTGCGGCCCCCAGCTGCTCATATGGGTATATTTGCGGCCCCCTGCTCATGTATGGGTATATATTTGCGGCCCCCTGCTCATGTATGGGTATATATTTGCGGCCCCCAGCTCATGTATGGGTATATATTTGCGGCCCCCAGCTGCTCATATGGGTATATTTGCGGCCCCCTGCTCATGTATGGGTATATATTTGCGGCCCCCAGCTCATGTATGGGTATATTTGCGGCCCTCAGCTGCTCATATGGGTATTATTTATGGTATAATTTTTTCCCCCAGCGAGTCTCTTACCTCTCTGCTCAGCTGACTGTGTCTGATTGACTGTGACAGTGTGCACAGCACTGCTCACTGCTGCCTGCTGACTTCTGCTGCCTCACCTTGGCACTGCAGGCCCCCCGTCGCCCGCTGGCGTTCTAGTTCTACTCAGTCCACACTCTCAGGCAGTCAGGGAGGGAGTGAGACGAGAGACCAGACCACCAGGGGCAATCAGGGACCAGACCAGGTAGTAGGTTTTTTAGTAGCAACAATTTTTTAGGCTTAGCTTAAGCTAGGCACCGCCACCGTCGCTCTCTGCGTCCCCCTCGTGTGACACGTGACGTCACGTCTCGAGGCGACTGGTGCGAGCGGCCGCTGGCGCTGGCCAGGCATGTGATGCACACGTGCACACGCACCTTTCCCGCTCGCCTGTGATTGGATTCGGGAAGCAAGGCCAGGCAGGGAACCACGTGGTGCTTGTTGTCCCTCCCTCTCGTTGCCCCCTTCCAATCCCAGGCAGGGGCGGATCCAGAGACTAGTCTCGGGAGGGGCACTTACAGAAAATAAGGTGTTTTAGCAGAGAGCCCGACTCACGAGAATTTACAGAGGGCCCGGCTCACAGGAGCTTACAATCTAGAGGAGCAGAGGGCCCGGCTCACAGGAGTTTACAATCTAGAGGAGCAGAGGGTCCGGCTCACAGGAGCTTACAATCTAGAGGAGCAGAGGGCCCGGCTCACAGGAGCTTACAATCTAGAGGAGCAGAGGGTCTGGCTCACAGGAGTTTACAATCTAGAGGAGCAGAGGGTCCGGCTCACAGGAGTTTACAATCTAGAGGAGCAGAGGGTCCGGCTCACAGGAGCTTACAATCTAGAGGAGCAGAGGGCCCGGCTCACAGGAGCTTACAATCTAGAGGAACAGAGGGCACCCAGGAGCTTACAATCTAGAGGAGCAGAGGACACCCAGGAGCTTACAATCTAGAGGAGCAGAGGGCACCCCGGATTTTACAATCTAGAGGAGCAGAGGGCACCCCGGATTTTACAATCTAGAGGAGCAGAGAGCCCCCAGCTCACACATGAATTTGCCCCCAGCTCAAGGATTTGCCCAGCTCATGGATTTGCCCCCAGCTCAAGGATTTGCCCAGCTCATGGATTTGCCCCCAGGTCATGGATTTGCCCAGCTCATGGATTTGCCCCCAGGTCATGGATTTGCCCAGCACATGGATTTGCCCCCAGCTCATGGATTTGCCCCCAGGTCATGGATTTGCCCCCAGGTCATGGATTTGCCCAGCTCATGGATTTGCCCCCAGGTCATGGATTTGCTCCCAGGTCATGGATTTGCCCAGCACATGGATTTGCCCAGCTCATGGATTTGCCCCCAGGTCATGGATTTGCCCAGCTCATGGATTTGCCCCCAGGTCATGGATTTGCCCAGCACATGGATTTGCCCCAGCTCATGGATTTGCCCCCAGCTCATGGATTTGCCCCCAGCTCATGGATTTGCCCCCAGGTCATGGATTTGCCCCCAGGTCATGGATTTGCCCAGCTCATGGATTTGCCCAGCTCATGGATTTGCCCCCAGGTCATGGATTTGCCCAGTACATGGATTTGCCCCAGCTCATGGATTTGCCCCCAGCTCATGGATTTGCCCCCAGCTCATGTATTTGCCCCCAGGTCATGGATTTGCCCCCAGGTCATGGATTTGCCCCCAGCTCTCACCTGGATTGTTGCCCCAGCTCCGGCAGGGGGTTGAGGGACCCAGATGCCGGGCAGCGCGAGAGCGCCTGCCCGGTCTTGAACAGTCCGTCCTGTGAAGTGGATGCGGCTGTGTGCGTGCGCAGCCGGTCACGCGGTCCGGCCAGTCAGGTGGTACTGAGACTCAGTACCACCTGATTAGCCGGACCACGTGACCGGCTGCGCACGCACACAGCCGCATCCACTTCACAGGACGGACTGTTCAAGACCGGGCAGGCGCTCTCGCGCTGCCGGCATCTGGGTCCCTCAACCCCCGGGCCAAATCTCGGGGGTCGGTCATCTGAATCGGATGACCGATTACACCCCGGGCCGGCGCCCCTCACACTGGCAGGACGCCAGGCAGTAAGGCGGCCGCCTGTGCCGCCTTACGTTAGCGCCGGCCCTGCTCATATGCCACATTCCCCACATGCAGCACAGAACTCTGGGTAAGACACTCAAACGACGTTTTCAATTTCAAATTTTTTTTTGCATCCTGGGTGTGTTTTAACACAGAACACTCTCACCAGTACCATGTCATACTAGATGTCTTTTTTTCAAGGTCAGGATTATGCAACAGGTCACAGCCACTTCTGTACAGTTGTTTTGAGCTTATTGTGCCCTCATCAGCAAGAGATAGACTGTGACCAGTTGCAGTTTGATGCTTTACACCAAGGGCAAATCAATACTCATTTAAATTGTGGTGGGGGGCAAACAATGAGATTAAAAGCCTCCATACAGCAAATAGGGTTGTGCATGACTTTTTATTTTCGTTTCCTTTCATTTCGGGGTTTTTTCAGGTGTTTTTTTTTCATTTCGGATCATTTCGGACAGTTTTTCTTTTGTTTCGGATCTTTTTGATTCGGTGATTCGGCGATTCGGATCATTTCGGGTGATTCGAATCAGTTGGTTTTTCGCTTTTTTTATGAGTTATTTCGTTTTTTATTGCTTATTTAAGAATGGCAAGTAGATTACTACCAATAGAATGAAAGTTTGTTTACTTAATTATTCTTTTAGGATTTTTAGGCATTTTTTGGGTGAAATTTTAGGTTTCCTAACTTTTTTAAAGAAACGAGGCTTTTTAACCCATAGGTTTCAATGCAGCATATGAATCCGCACACTGCCGGGCAGCGCTTCTCTGCAGCATAATTAATGCAGCATATGATTACGCACACTGCCGGGCAGCGGCTCTCTGCAGTATAATTAATGAAGCATATGAATCCGCACACCGCCGGGCAGCGCCTCTCTGCAGAATAATTCCGCATATGAATCTGTACACTGCCGGGCAGCGCCTCTCTGCAGTATAATTCAGCATATGAATCCGCACACTGCCGGGCAGCATCTCTCTGGAGATTGATTTATTGATTCGGATCGATTCATTTTTTGATCAGTTATTTTTTTGTTTTTATTAGTTATAATTAATGCAGCATATAAATCCACACACTGTTGGGAAGTTGTGTGCGGATTCAAATGCTGCATTAATTATACTGCAAAGAGGCGCTGCCCGACAGTGTGCGGATTCATATGCTGCATTATTCTGCAGAGAGGCGCTGCCCGGCAGTGTGCGGAATCATATGCTGCTTTGATACCTATGGGTTAAAAAGCCTTGTTTCTTTAAAAAAGTTAGGAAACCTAAAATTTCACTCAAAAAATGCCTAAAAAATCCAAAAAGAATAATTAAGCAAATAAACTTTCATTCTATTGGTAGTAATCTACTTGCCATTCTTAAAAAAGCAATAAAAAACGAAATAACTCATAAAAAAGCGAAAAACCAACTGATTCGGATCGGCAAAATGAGCCGGATCGCCAAAATGATCCGAATCCCCAAAATGATCCGAATCGCCGAATGTTCCGAATCATCAAATGGAATTGATCCGAAATTTTGTATTGATCCGAAATTTCGGGTGGTCGATATTTCATTTTCGGAAATGTTCCCGAACCACGAAAATGGTGAATTTTGTCCGAATTTCAATTCAGAACGAAAAGAATTGCACATCTCTGACGGCAAATAATAAAGTTTATTATTGCAGAAGTCATTTACACGCCACAGCAATTCAGAGAACTGCTTCACAGAACTTATGTGCCATATTCCCCATATGCAGCACAGAACTATGGGTAAGACATGCAAATGGCGTTTGCAATTTCATATTTTTTTGCATCCTGGGTCTGTTTTAACACAGAACTCTCTCACCAGTGCCATGCCATACTAGAAATATATATTGGATTGCACTCATATTGTCTCTTGCACAGACCCTATAGTGAAATAGATAATTATTATGACAAGCACTTTTTAATTATGACATCCCTAGTTTATGGTATGATGAATTAAGTATGGCTGGTATTATATTTAATGTAGGTAGGTTATTGCAAGTCACTATGAAGCAGAAAATGTGAACACAGCACATTGCAAAAATAGTATTACAAAATTACTTTTCAATAGCGGTCACGGCTAAAATCCAAGGTGAATGAAATAGGATTGCGGCGATAATCAGTTACAGGGCATATGGAAGTGTTTTCAAAAGGGTCAAGTACAAATAGTTCCATTTTGCCAAAACAATCTCCATTTACAACGGCTGCTAAAGGGTTTTATTAAAACAAACCAGACGTAGTGTGACGTAACCCCAAAGCAACTACACGACCACATAAGGTACATATTAAGGCATGTACTAGGAGATGGAACCTTTTAATGAAGAGATAAAATACAACTGTTTGAAATGTACCATAAAACACAACACATTTCTCTATATGTTAATATAATAATGATGATGATAAATTGTTGGCTAATTGACAAATCAAGTTTCTGTTACAAAAATCAGAAGCACATTCACATGTCTTCTCAGTGAATACGACACATAGGTCTAGAATGATTCACTAAATATCGTTGTTAAGTCTAAAGTCAAGTAACGTGTCCTAACAAAGAGATTACAGCTCTAAAAATGTTTGTGGGTTTGAATGGGAGCAGAGAGCAGCAATCTCAGTTTCAGGGATCAGCTCCAGGAAGTGGAACTCTTTCAGGACTCGTCTCCAGTCAGTGGTGCTCAGTGTGCTCTAATTGAGAACCAATGGACTGGCTGGATGCTCAAGCGAACATCCAGCCTCCCACTGGTCACATGCATCTGGGGCTTGAAAGGAAACAGCAGTATCTCATGTCTGGTGCAACATCAAAGGAACCCAGTGCAGGAATAAAGTTAAGGTTTAGTAATAACCTGGGGCTTAATTAGCAGAGAGGGGTCAGGAGAGGTTATTATTTAACTCCATGTTTTCCCCTCCCATTTTAATCCTAGAGTATCCCTTTAAGTTATATATTACATTTTAAAAATTATTTTCTTATTTCTTTAGGATGTGTTTAATAAGTGTATTGGTAACCGATACAAAACTCTAATTCAACTTGGAGTTGCCTGCAGGGATAATATGCTAGGTTTAAATATCATAGCAATTGTGTGTTGTAATGAACCGCATTGATCTTACATGGTATAGTTCACATGTATCCAGCCCACTGATCTCTTTGCTACAGTAGATTAGCACTGACTAGTTTGTATGACTGCTGCCTAGATGGGTATACTGAACATTAAAAAATTTAAAGTTTTAAATTCTAGGTTTAATCATGGGAAATATTGTACTATACCGCTTGTATCATCTGAAACATTCAATACATTCTAGTATGGTATTGTCACATGCCAACTCGGACTCCACGGCGACGCGGTGTATTTGTTAATATCACTTGTTCTATTTCAGATCTCTTCCTGCATCATGTGTATCTCGTTAGCATTGGCTGGTTTCCTTTAAACAACCACACCCGCATCCAGCCAATGCTCTGACATTAACGTCTGAATCCTTACCTTGTGAGGACGTGCAGTTATACTTCCAGAGCCTTGTGGCTATCCTGTCTGAACTACCTGTGTATCGAACCTCTGCCTGTATTCTGACCATCCGAGATTGCCGCTGGCCTATGACCATTTCTGGATTTACGACTACGATTCTCAGTTTCTCCTGTTTCACTTCAAGAATGATTATCAATTCATCCAGGTTTCCTTTCAAGTTTTCATTTGCACCAAAGACTGTATTTTTGAACATTTCCTATTGTTTCTACAAGGACTTATTGTTTATACAGATTGCCGCTCTTTTGTTTTCATTCAATATATTTTCTGCTATTTTGACACCAATCCTTGTGTTGCATTCATTTTTTGTTGCTGCAAATTGGGTTCTCATCTTGTTCACTTGTATTTACCAGACAACACACCGTGACAGGTATAACGTTACACATATACTAAACAAAATCTGTCCTTGACTGTGGGTCATTATGGCCATGATGTGAGTGATCTATGGTAGGAGGAGAATCCCCAGAGTGTATATCTGGTTTGGGATGCCTGTGTCAGTTGTGCTCACATCTGTTTTCTTGCACTTCATGCCTTGTTCTTGATTGTGGATGTGGTATAGTTGTCCTCATTGATCCGTCGACGGACAGAACTTCACAACAGCTTTGGTTAAGTTTATTTCAGGGTTGGATACAGCTCTATATTGGTATCCCAATTCTTCGCTACCTATGGAATTTCTTTTCAATATCTGGATTAAGTTTAATTTAACCCCTTCACTACCAAGATTGAGATATCTCAGGCTTCAAAGGCACCATCCGGTGGCTGATCGAGATATCTCTGCAGCACTGAAGGTCAAAAGCAAATGAAATTTGTTTGCTGCATTTTTTTGCTTTTGAGCTGCAGAAGGTGCCCCCAAATGTTTAGCCCTGTGGGTAAAATTTCCAAAGAGCTAAAACTGTGTAAAGTTGTCTAACTGAATGTCCTGACATTGGATATTCAGCAAGCCGATGCAGGGAACACAAGCTGCAGCTGTAACTCAATTTGGCAGTATATGACACCACCTACTGGTCAAATGTTATTACAGTAAAAAATACATAGGGAATATGCGCAAATATTTCTTACTGTATTACTAAATAAAAATGTTTTTCAAAAAAACACTGGTTCCTGACAATTTGTTTTGTAAAATCACTTGCTAGTGAAAGGGGTTAAGCTGTAGTTCAAAACTAAAATCACATATAATTTATCAATAACAAATCTAATCTTCAATTCAATTCTTACTCACCCTGTAGGGACAGCAGAGCACAGAAAGGCAAGTTCCCTTGATCTTTCCAGCATTTCTCTGAATTCTGCTAGGGAAGGACAAATAAGGTTGCCCTTAATGACCATGGCTGAAAATCTGGACAGGCCTGATGATGATTCCTGGCTTTCACAGAAAATTTGCCACCACACCTTCTGTGATTTGGAGGTGGATGTCTACAAACTGTAAATATATTATTTGGTGACAAATTATTCCAAGTAGTACTAGTATTTGTCTTGTATATATTTTCAGAAAATGTGTTTTTATTGCATTTTTATTAAAAATAGAAATATATTGGAGGGGTTATCGGTGCTTACAATCGCCTTTTGTCTAAGCTCCTGTTGGCGACAAGGAAGACGATAGCGGAAACATGGAGGTCTGTCACTCACCCGCCTTAGAGTTTTGCAAATTATTGAGGAAGTGCTGACCATGGACAAACTGACAGCTAGGTTACATGGAACACTGCGTTCTTATGGTAAAATATGGGAGGCCTGGACGGAGGCTGATTTTTCATGGTCTGTGGACGGGTCTTCCTTGGAGGACTCGGTCCACCAGTTCTGTAGGTTTCCCTTGAGTCCTTTCCTTGTCTGTTAGGCTAGGGTCAGACGAATGCAGTGTGAACGCGCATGCAGCCGCACTTTATCACAGCCGTAGTAGCAGCAAATGACGGCCAATGACGGGCAATATACGAAGTACGGCCGCACGAAAGTGCGGCCACGCAACGCAAGCGGCAAACAAATGCATTTTTTCGAGAACATGATACCGCTAGTACAGATGTACAGAGTGCGCTGCGTCCACTAGCGGCATGTGTGCGTGATTAGGAGACGTCAGACGCTGCTAATGTCCGGCCAACATAACGTCCAGACGCAAAAAGGGTTTTATTGATGTTCCGTACAAAATCATGGCTGAAAATGCGCATTGTATGACCGCTATCGCGTATTCCGTGAAAAAATACGTCCATTTGTTCGAACGCACTTTTTCACGGACGACCGAAAAATGCGTTCGTCTGACCCTAGCCTTACAGGTGGGGGCACTCAAGTCTGCTTTCTCTTGATCCCCTTTTTGTGTTTTTTGTTTGTCGTCTATTGGTTTGACTTTTCCTATTCTCTGTGTCGATATGTACGATCTCTCCGTACTGATTGAAAATTGTGGGGTTTTCTACTTGCTAATATATCCTATTTTTCTGTTATGAAAGCGCGACATTACGCTGTATTTTTTGCACTGCATCCCCTTTTCTGAAAATAAAGAATTAAAAAAAAATAGAAATATATTACATAAATTAAACTGTCAGTAAATGTTATGTGATCATAAAAATATACAAATAAGTTGATAATTATTATAATACATTTCTAGTTAAAAATATTTTATCATTTATATAGCAACAATAGTTTCACAAAGCTTTACAATATAGAACATGGATTAAATGTACACAATTACTAACAAATGTAGGAACAAGCGATAAGAGGTGTAGAGGGCCCTGCTCAGATGAGCTTACAGTCTAGAACTTTAAGATAGTCAGAAACTGAAATTAGTATTCTGTATTTATCAGTATCTAGTCATTTTTCTACAGGATGGCTCATGCTTTATGCTCCTTTACTTACAAATAAGGCCAGACGCAGCTATTTTATGTTTTTCCCATGAAGTCAATAAATATTCATTAGAAACCATATCCATAGATATCATTTTTACTGCATGTGTTGTGCCTGTACACACCAGTGATAATATACAAGAGGTTAAAACATACAGCGAACATCATGCTGCCTTATAAATTATGCATATTCGACAGCAAGTCCTGCTATACCATTGTGCAGTGTAATTAAAGCAATGTGTGAAACCTGGATCATAATGTGTGAAATTCAACGAGCATCATTCTATGTAGGACAGAGAATATGTGTGTGTGTGTGTGTATATATGTGTGTGTGTGTATATGTGTGTTCTCCATTTGCAGTTCCTGTTAAATCTGGCTTCTACAGAGAGCACTGTGAAGGATAGATGTCCATGTTGAGCTATTCTCGTAATGCAGGCCTTAGGTTTGTATAGCCAGGGACCTGTCAAATGGGGTATGTTGACATTTGAGGTCGGCTTACATATTATGTGATCACATCCTGTAACTGGACCCCCATTTTCAAGCCCCATTTGATTTAATTCGGACCGATGGCTGAAATTGGCACCTTCTTCAGTCATTTTTCCGTTTAGAGGCATTTTTATTCTCAACAGGAATTAATATCAAATGTCGGTTTACATGGCTATTTTTTTAAATGGAGATATTTGCTTTCGGGTTTAAATTCTAGGTTATTGGTATGCCAATTTCCCAAAAAAAATTAGAAATAATTGAAATTAACCTTTCAACACAAGTGTTGAAAGGAAAACTTTTCAGCTAACCGCAGCGGGGCATAATTAGCATTAGGATTTTGTAATCCTAACACTAATTACTCTTTGCGCTCCCCATGTTAAGCATAGTGAGCGCAATCTCCGTTGCTTTTTTAACCTCTTAATGACCGCTGACGTACCATGTACGTCCTGCCCACGGGTCTCCCTTAGACCCTCGGACGTACATAGTACGTCAGCGGCTCCTAACTTCCCTCCTGCCCGATACTTACCTCCCTCGCTGGTTCCCACGGGAACTATGGCAAGCTGGAAGCTTGCCTTGCCATTTCCTGGGGGTCAGCAGATCCG
The DNA here is from genome assembly GCA_009667805.1 of Leptobrachium leishanense. NCBI lineage: Eukaryota > Metazoa > Chordata > Amphibia > Anura > Megophryidae > Leptobrachium > Leptobrachium leishanense. The sequence continues at coordinate 370,932,596 of CM019063.1, forward strand.
ATGACGTCATCATGCTGCGTGATAATGTCATCGGCAGGTGCCTGTAGGGAAAATTCAGGAAGGGATGGGGGGCTTCTTTTGGAGCCCTCTATCTCCCAACCATTTAACCTACAGCAATGCTTTTTGCACTGCTGGAAAGGGGAGAGTCTCCCCCTTTCAGATTTGTTTAGCATTAACATGTTTGCTGCTGGATCGCGATTCGGCACAAATCGGCGCCGAATCGCGATTCAAACCTGGAGGGGGCTGACATCTTCGATGTCAACCAAGCCTTCAGGTCCCCCCCACCCCTGACAACCTCACCATATGTGTGAGGATGTCAGTGGGCCAGTTAACTCCCTAGCTGCCATTTGGAGACTGGGGGATCCTTTAGATCCCCTTATCTCCCGATCCAGGGCAGCTAGATGGTCATATTTGACATCATTGTAAAGGCTTGATCATGGCCTTTCCAATGATACCACATGGTTTAAGAGTAAAATTTAAAAGAATTATTTAAAAAAATAATAATAATAAAAGGGTTTTTTAAAAAAAATAATTTTGGGGAGTGTTTAGTTAAACAGGACCTAGGCTGTCATCTAAAAATTATTTTATTAAATTTGTTAAATTATTAATTAATATGATGGAAATAATGGTATTTTTAGAAAGTCCATTTAATGGCGGGAAAAATGTTGTATAAAATGTGTGGGTTGCATAAACTAGTAAGAGGAAAATTTGATCTAAACAAGAGCAGCGCAGAAACGTAAAAACAGCAGCGGGCACTAAAGGATGGATTTGTGTGAAACCCGCCCGGTCCCTAAGGGGTTAACCTGTTAGCATTCAGATTATAATATGGGCGGCGCGCGCTAGGGCCACTTAACCTAACAGTAACGCTCACATAGATGAGTGCTAATGTTAGCGACAAGATTGTAATATTGACCTAAGGATATGATTCTCATCTCCCTAGAAAATCAGGAACAACCATATGATATGTGTAACATTGAACTCCGTTTTAGGAACTCCCAAGTTCAAAGTATGTGCTATACAATCAGGGGTTTTTTTTTGAGCCGGTCTCTTGGCAGGGCTTAATTTGTTACTGCCACCCAGTTGTTACGCCACTGCTCCCCGGTAGTCAGCGGAGGTGCCCCATGCCCAGCCAGCTGCTCGCAGAGACTGCGGAGTGCTAACCTGTCAGCGGCGCGCTCCTTCTCCTCTGGCGGCACTGCCCCCAATGCCTGCAAGTCATCGGCCCCGCTGATTAGGTCATGCGGCAGCCGCGCGATGTCATCAGCGGGGCCGATGACTTGCAGCCATTGGGGATGGTGCTGGCAGAGGGGAAGAAGCGCGCCGCTGCCAGGTTAGCACTCCACAGTCTCTGTGAGCAGCTGGCCTGGCTGGGCATGGGGCACCTCCGCTGACAGCCGAGGAGCAGTGGTGTAACAACTGGGTGGCAGTGCAGGTTGCCTGGCTCCAGCCAGGGGCGGATCCGGGGGGGGCAATGAGGCAATTGCCTCACTGAGAAAATCACCGCCGCCGGCATTCTTTCCCTGTGATGCGAGCGGCCGCTCGCCTCGTGGGGAAAGAGTATGCCGGTGGAGCCTGGGGCTTGAGGAGGTGAGAGCTGGGGGAAAATATACCCAAGTTGTGAGGGGGGGCAAATATACCCATGTTGTGAGCTGGGGCAAATACAGTCAGGTCCAGAAATATTGGGACGTCGACACAATTCTAACATCTTTGGCTCTATACACCACCACAATGGAGTTGGAATGAAACAAACACAATGTGCTTTAACTGCAGACTGTCAGCTTTAATTTGAGGGTATGTACATCCAACTCAGGTCAACGGTGTAGAACTTACAGCAGTTTGCAGATGTGCCTCCCACTTGTTAAGGGACCAAAAGTAATGGGACAATTGGCTTCTCAGCTGTTCCATGGTCAGGTGTGTGATATTCCCTCATTACCCCAATTACAATGTGCAGATAAAAGTCCCAGAGTTCATTTCAAGTGTGCTATTTGCATTTGGAATCTGTTGCTGTCAACTCTCAAGATGAGATCCACAGAGCTGTCACTATCAGTGAAGCAAGCCATCATTAGGCTGAAGAAACAAAACAAACCCATCAGAGAGATAGCAAGAACATTAGGCGTGGCCAAAACAACTGTTTGGAACATTCTCCAAAAGAAGGAACGCACCAGTGAGCTCAGCAACACCAAAAGACCCAGGAGTCCACAGAAAACAACTGTGATGGATGACCGAAGAATTCTTTCCCTGGTGAAGAAAACACCCTTCACAACAGTTGGCCAGATCAAGAACACTCTCCAGGAGGTAGGTGTATGTGTGTCAAAGTCAACAATCAAGACAAGACTTCACCAGAGTGAATACAGAAGGTTCACCACAAAATGTAAACCATTGGTGAGCCTCAAAAACAGGAAGGCCAGATTAGAGTTTGCCAAACAACACCTAACAAAGCCTTCACAGTTCTGGAACAAGATCCTATGGACAGATGAGACCAAGATCAACTTGTACCAGAGTGATGGGAAGAGAAGAGTATGGAGAAGGAAAGGAACTGCTCATGATCCTAAGCATACCACCTCATTAGTGAAGCATGGTGGTGGTAGTGTCATGGCATGGGCATGTATGGCTGCCATTGGAACTGGTTCTCTTATATTTATTGATGATGTGACTGCTGACAAAAGCAGCAGATGAATTCTGAAGTGTTTCGGGCAATATTCTTTGCTCACATTCAGCCAAATGCTGCAGAACTCATTGGACGGTGCTTCACAGTGCAGATGGACAATGACCCAAAGCATACTGCAAAAGCAACCAAAGAGTTTTTGAAGGCACAGAAGTGGAATGTTATGAAATGGCCAAGTCAATCACCTGACCTGTATCCCATTGAGCATGCATTTCACTTGCTGAAGACAAAACTAAAGGGGAAATGCCCCAAGAACAAGCAGGAACTGAAGACAGTTGCAGTAGAGGCCTGGCAGAGCATCACCAGGGATGAAACCCAGCGTCTGGTGATGTTTATGCGTTCCAGACTTCAGGCTGTGATTGACTGCAAAGATTTGCAACCAAGTATTAAGAAGAGAAAGTTTGATTTATGATTATTATTCTGTCCCATTACTTTTGGTCCCTTAACAAGTGGGAGGCACATCTGCAAACTGCTGTAAGTCCTACACCGTTCACCTGAGTTGGATGTACATACCCTCAAATTAAAGCTGACAGTCTGCACTTAAACCACATTGTGTTTGTTTCATTCCAACTCCATTGTGGTGGTGTAGAGAGCCAAAGATGTTAGAATTGTGTCGACGTCCCAATATTTCTGGACCTGACTGTATATCCATGTTGTGAGCTGGGGCAAATAATATTTTTATTAGTGATATTGCAGAAGGTATTAATGGAAAAGTATGTCTTTTTGCTGATGACACAAAGATTTGCAACAGGGTTGACGTTCCTGGAGGGATCAGCCAAATGACAAATGATTTAGGTAAACAAAAAAAATGGTCGGAGTTGTGGCAATTGAGTTTTAATGTGGATAAGTGCAAGATAATGCACCTGGGACGTAAAAACCCAAGGGCTGAATATAGAATATTTGATACAGTCCTAACCTCAACATCTGAGGAAAGGGATTTAGGGGTCATTATTTCAGAGGATCTAAGGGTAAGTAGTCAATGTAATAGAGCAGCAGGAAATGCTAGCAGAATGCTTGGTTGTGTAGGGAGAGGTATTAGCAGTAGGAAAAGGGAAGTGCTCATGCCACTGTACAGAGCACTGGTGAGACCTCACTTGGAGTACTGTGTGCAGTACTGGAGACCGTATCTCCAGAAGGATATAGACATCTTAGAGAGAGTTCAGAGAAGGGCTACTAAAATGTTGTACGGCTTGAAGGAGAAAAGTTACCAGGAAAGGCTTAATGATCTTAACATGTACAGCTTGGAAAAAAGACGAGACAGAGGAGATATGATAGAAACATTTAAATACGTAAAGGGAATCCACAAGGTAGAGGAAGGGAGTATATTTAAAAGGAAACAAAATAGCAAAACAAGAGGACATAGTCTTAGATTAGAGGGGCAAAGGTTTAAAAGTAACATCAGGAAGCATTATTTTACTGAGAGGGTGGTGGATACATGGAACAGTCTTCCAGTAGAAGTGGTAGAGGCCAAAACAGTAATTGAATTTAAGCAAGCATGGGATAGGCATAAGGCTATCCTAAACAAAAGATAAATCCAGGTAAAGTATCCATGTAATTGGGCAGACTAGATGGGCCGAAAGGTTCTTATCTGCCGACATTTTTCTATGTTTCTATATCCATGTTCTGAGCTGGGGGGCAAATATACCCATGTTGTGAGCTGGGGCAAATATACACATGTGAGCTGGGGGCAAATATACCCACATTGTGAGCTGGGGGCAAATATACCCATGTTGTGAGCTGGGGGCAAATATACCCATGTTGTGAGCAGGGGGGCAAATATACCCATGTGAGCTGGGGGCAAATATACCCATGTTGTGAGTTGTGAGCAAATATATCCATGTTGTGAGCTGGGGCAAATATTGGGGGGAATAAATTGATATTGGGAAGAAATTAATTATGGGGAAGAAATTAAATATGGGGAGAAATTAATTGATATTGGGGAATAAATTGATATTGGGGGAGAAATTAATTTATTAGGGGGAATAAATTGATATTGTGAGAGAAATTAATTGATAATGGGGGAATTAATTGATATTGGGGGAATAAATTGATATGGGGAGAAATTGATATTGGGGGAATAAATTGATATGCTGGGGGGAGAAAGTAATTGGTATTCTGGGGAGAAATTAATTAATTGGTATGCTGTAGGGATGGGTTTCTGAATTTCGGAATTTTCACGAAATTTCCCAATTCGTGTTTTTGGATGTGGCCGATTTTCCGAAAATTTTTAGATCCGAAAATGGCAGATCCGAAAAGTTTTCCGAGCCGAAATGAAATATTTTCGGAATTTTCGAATGGACTTGAAATGTGTCAAATCGAAATCTATTTTTGCTCTATTCATGATTTGATCTTTATTTAATAAAAAAACACGATAGAATCGCCAGAATTATCGTAGACACTTTGAAACGAGGAGAACAGAAGTTCCGAAAAAACGAAAATTTCCGAAAAGTCGATACAAAAAACGAGCAAAGTGACACGAAAATACGAAAAATGGTCGATATTCCGAAAACAAAATGTACACGATAAATGAACCGAACCAAACCGAATCGAAACAGAAATCGGTCGAAACGAGCCGAATCGAAAAGTTTAAACATCCGAACAAATCGAACCGAATCGAACCGAAAAAAAATCAGTGCACAAGCCTAGTATGCTGAGGGGAGAAATTTAATTGGTATGCATTGGCGTAGGCGTTGAATAAATTATTGGTACATTACTGTGAGTTTTTATTACTGTGGAGCAATGACACCCTCATACACACTGCACATTACTGTTGAGCTCTGACACCCTCATGCACACTGCACATTACTGTGGAGCTCTGACACCCTCATACACACTGCTCATTACTGTGAGATTTAGTGCTACATACCCCTGGGGTGATATATGGCTATGTTTGTGAATGTATGGCTTGGCTGCAATCACTGGCGTGCGCAGCCCATTACATTAGGGTGTGCACCCATAGAACATTTAGTAACTGAAAACTAATGTTTAGAAGATTTTGCAAAAAATGAGTCAGTTTTAATGTTATTTATCATGAACCAGATAAGTTCTAAAATGTCAATGTAGGAGGTGATAAAGGACTTCTTCTTGGGCACACCAGGCAGACCCCCTGTTTATGCTGAGATACAGTCACTGTTCATGTAATTTATCATGAAACCGATAAACATTCAAAATATCTATGTAGGAGGTCAAAGATGAACCATGCACCCAACATTAGGGTGTGCCTGGGCACACCAGGCACACCCTGTGTACACACCTACGGCTGTAATGCATGTATTTGTCTTTAAACAGGCTGCTGTGCGTAAAAGTCTGCATCTGTGTTCTTGTCGCAGTCCGGCGTTGCCCCCTTGCCCTGCACCCAAAAGGCTGCTATTGCTCCTAGAATCACATTATCTGCTGCCTGCACTTCACAAAGTAAGAATGACTTGTAAAATTGCCTCTGTCCTTAAAGGGTTAATAAAGGAGTATTTATTAGGACACAAAAATAGTCATAATAATCACAGTTTTCCCCTGGGCGGCGAAAGTACCCTCACCTATTTTTCCAGAAAAAAAGCACTGTATACAATGAATTACATCCACATTCTGAACATTAACCCCTTAATGACACTGTTTTTTTATTTTGGTGACATAAAAATGACACCAGCAATTTCTTTAAGTTCTGCTATGTTCTTTTCTACCCACAATTCTCTTTTTCAATTGGTGTATGTGCACATGTTTGTGATTGCGTCACTTTTGACTTGGAATACATGGGCCTAAAATGTATTTGGGAGGTGCAGGCCTGATGTTCTATATTATTTCCTTGCCCTCTCTTGTGTGTTTATATAATCTGTGATTTGCATGAATAATGTTGTCTATCATTATGGTCCATGTGTATCTGTTGATATCTGCTGTATATTTGAGTAGTTTTGTTAATCTGCTTTGTCAGGCAAACACTGCCCCATTATCTGCTAATTTACATTGTAATCTTGTTTACCATTCACGGCTGTCATTGTCCTGTCTTGTCTATGAATGTTGAGCAGATGTTTATGTCCCAAATGCCGTGAAGCTGAAGGAGCAGTAACATCAGAAACCGCACAACATTTTCTAGGGGAGGTTTTGTATATGTAAATAACCCATGTTTGAGAGCATAAATATTTGTGGCTGTCCCCAATAAAAACAGTTCCATTTTGACCCTGAAAACCTCTAGATCTACAGCCTCATTTTATTTCTGGGGGATGTTAGCAAGGCACCTTTTGTGTCCCAGTCATTAAGTCATTAAGCTTTGTCTAAGGACTGGAGGAAGGCACGAGAGTCTGCTGGGGAGAGCACAAGGGAAGCGGCATTGACAGATGTGACCCAGTCAGGGTACCAAGATCTGTTACAATATTAGATAGTTTTTTAAAGAACAAACGTGGCTTTCTTGTAGTACACAAAATGTACACATAACTCACTATCCAGTATCAATAAATATAGTGTAGTATAAAATATAGTGATTATATTTTTTTAATTCAACCAAATTCTAATCTTGCCCAGAAAATTTCTTTAAAGAACAAATATTAAACTTGGGTGTGTGGAGGAAAAAAATGAATTAGGGTCAAATTAAATAATGATAAAAAATTTAGTAATTTTATTAATCGTTAAAAATAGAAAATTCAACAAAAATTAACCTCTTAAGGCAAAACATGCAGCTGATCACTGTACTAGACAGTGATCAGACTTTAAAAAATATGTTATTGCCTATTTGGGGACACTTGTATATGTGGGGCATTTGAGGACATTTCGGAACATTTTGGCACCTGGGGACGTAAGTGCAACTGAAGTGAACTTCTGTCTGGGGAGAGGAAAAAATTGTCAGGGGGAGCGTTTTCTAATGCTAGCAAACACTTTTAGATTTTGCTGGCTGCATCACAGCCTGGTAAACACCATAGCATTATGATCTCGCAGTGCTTGCAGCTCCCAGCACCCGATCACTATCAAGACACATCGAGTTAACTTGCATGTAAAAATATATTCCGTTTCATTAGAAGGGAATATATTAGAAATTGAAATAAAAGCCATCACATGAGTGTTGCTGACACATGTGTTTTTATAATCAGAGGTTGCATACATTTCTCATTAAATGCATTGATAAATATTTATAATTCAGATTCTTTTTGTGTTTAAAAACTATACACTTAACACTATTTTAGAATTTTCTCCAAAAAGAGCAAAGGAGTTAAACTTATAGTAGTTCAGTGAATACTTTATGGGCCTTTTGATTTACAGAAACTCTTCCCTTTATTAGAAAGTCCAAAGAGTGATTAATTGCAGTTGACATGACTGCAGGCAAAGTTATCAGCTTAATTAGTACAGGCCAATCCATATCACACAGTTAACCAGTTGGATGTATTCAGGTTTTGTGCATTTGAATGCAGTTTAGTTGAAATGATTGGGAGCCAACTATACTTTGGTTCAATTGGATCTTGTGTTTCAAGCTTGAGCCTTTATGATCTTGAGCGTTTATGGTTATGTTTTGTGAACTCGATGGCTACAATTCTGGATTCATAACCTACAGTGTTATTCAAGGAGAGGTGAAAAGCAGGAGAATGGAAAATTCTAGGTCAAAATATCCAAACCAGAAAAATTCTGCCATTTATCTCACTTTCCAAATCGGCTATTTTGACCTAGAATTTTCCATTCTCTAGTCATTCTCCTGGTTTTCACCGCTCTCTGAATAACCCTGCTAGTGTGGGGTCAAAATCTACCTTAACTTGAATTTTCTATGATTTATATAAATTAATTAAACTGCTAGCTGGGCAAACTTGAGACATACGAGTATACCTGGACTTTTTCAGTTTACTTATGTTTTTACTGTGAACCTATTTGAGATATTTGAGATGAGATATTTGAGCTTCTGTCAAGAGAGAAAGAAAATATTTTTATGTTTTAAAAATAATGTACAGTATTTCTTACATAATGACTTTGGGAAAATTAAGTATATATTTTTTATTTATTTGTTTATTTAACAATCGCCATAATAGCAACTTATGTCAAGTGTCACATGAATTCCCTTTCCATATTGAAATGGATATATAATTAAAATGTACAAACTTTTTCTAAATACACAATGTGGGTTAATTTAACAGGCCACACTTTGAAGCAAGCCTTCATATTTTTGATATATCTTCAAAGTTTAACTTGATGGAGTAAAGTGCCTGAACTTAGACCAATTATTTACAACTAAAATAGTAAAAAATTTAGTGTGTTTAAATAGTTCCCATACATCCTTGCTGGAAATTCTACCCAGTTTAGCCAATATATTTTTAACTCTATCATTGGATTAGAATTTCTATTTGTATGAAGATTTGTCTTGAATTTAACTGATATGTGGTAGGGCCGGAGTGAGAGCTTCATTTTAAATCACTACAGTGACATGTGTATATATATTTATTTTTTTATGCTGGATCAACAAGGATAGAGATTCCATATCTCTAATTGAGAGCAGGACAACCAGAGCAAGATAGATGGATTTGAACAAAACTGACACACATATCCTGAACAATCTATACATGCTGCAGTACTCAATTTTTAACATTCAATTCGCCAAAAGTCACAATTAGAGATGTCTAACAAAATACAAGTGTGACAGCAAATTGCACCAAGTCTTAATCGTGCATTGAATCAAACTGCCTTAAGTTATACCTCCGTGCATGGTTCCTTTTACATATATATTTATTATAAAGTTTCTAGCCGCAGAGGACATTTACATATCCCAGGAATTCAGAGAACTGCTTACAGAGCTCATGTGCTACATTCTCCATATGCAGCAAAGAATTCTGGTTAGGATATGCACTTTTTTTGCATCTAGGCTCTGTAATAACACAGAACCCTCCTTGCCCAATGCATTTTTTTTAACAAAGGCCAGGTTATGCAACCAGTCACAATCACTCATGTACAGCTGTTTCGGGTTCATTTCTCCTCATTATTATTATTATAACACTTTATTTATAAAGTGCCTGCATATTTCACAGCGCTGTACAATAGGCACAGTATAGACAGGGTTACAATACATTGAACAACATTTTGTCAAACCAGTACAAGAGGAAACAAAGGCCCTATTCCCATGGGAACTTACGATCTAGAATGGTTGGGAGTGGAAACCGGAGGAGAGAACTGCAAGGTGAGAGTGATGGACTGCAAGCTGAAAGTGATGGACAGGTATGAGCAATGAGGTGTATCAATGAGTCGGGTGGTAGGCTTCCCTATATAGGAATGCATTAAGGGAGCATTTCAAGGAACAAAAGCTAGGAGAAAGTCTGACAGTACGAGGGAGAGCGTTCCAGAGAGTGGGGGCTGCGCGGGAGAAATCCTGCATTCTATCATGGAAGAGTTGATGTGGGGAGAAGCTAGGCGCAGGTCACTGTTTGACCTTAGGGAGCGGGCAGGGGTGTATTTGGTGATTAATGAGGACAGGTAGTGGGGAGCTGAGTTAGTGAGAACTTTGTAGGTCAGGGTAAGGATTTTGAATTTAATTCTGCAGTGGACGGGGAGCCAGTGAAGGGATTCACAGAGAAAAGCGGCAGAGACAGAGCGGCGGGTAAGGTGCTTGAGTCTGGCAGAGGCATTTAGAATGAATTGTAGGTGGGAGAGAGGGAGGCCAGCTAGAAGATTATTACAGTAGTCAAGTCGGGAGATTACAAGGGTGTGGATGAGTTGCTTCGTGGTGTCAGTGGTAAGAAATGGCCGAATTCTGAAAATTTTACGTAATTGGTAGTGAATTAACATGTTGGTGAAGTAAGCCATTTAAAATAAAACTTTTATTGGAATTCCTAAAATGTGTCAGACACACTTTAGGAATTCCAATAAAAGTTATATTCACCAACATGTTAATTATTTAAGTTTGGGTTATCCCCATTCACCAACATGTTTATTATTTAAGTTTGGGTTATCCCCATTAGGAGGTGAAGTAGCCTTCAAAATTGGGCCATTTCCATTTTTTCATTTTGATTAAATTCACCACACGTTATTTGTCGAAGGAAAAAGGACTGATTGTGGGGGATGAAGGAAAGAGCAGTGTCAAGTGTATCTCCGAAACAGTGAACCTGGCTTGATGGGGAGATAGTGATACCATCAACCATAATAGAGAAGTCATGAGGTGGGGATGGGAAGCACTAGAGGTAGGAATTAGTAGGAGCTCAGTCTTTGACGTGTTAATCTTTAGGTGGTGAGGACATTCAGGAGGAAATGCCGGATAAAAAGTTGCTTACTTTGGAAAGGACAGGAGGAGAGAGATCAGGGATGGAGAGGTAGATCTGAGTATCATCAGCATAGAAATGGTAACTAAAGCCAAAGCTGTTAACGATTTTGCCCAGGGGGAAGCGTAGATAGAGAAGAGCAGAGGATCTAGGACAGATAGAATGTAACTGGTTTCTACTAATGCTTAACCCCTAGGGTAAATCAATACTCATTTAAAATGTGGTGGAGGGCAAAAAAAATTAGATTAAAAGCCTCCACACAGCAAATAATAAAGTTTATAGTTGCAGAGGACATTTACATATCTCAGCAATCGAGGGAACTGCTTACAGAGCTCATGCACTGCACTCCTCATATGCAGCAAAGAATTCTGGGTAGGATATGCAAATGAAGTCCACAACTTCTCACTTTTTTTGCATCTAGGCTCTGTAATAACACAGAACCCTCTTTGCCCAATGCCATGTATGTATGTGTATATATATATATAAATATTTGCAATACACCATACACATACAAATTCCCAAATATATATCCTTTATCAGTGACACATGTTTATAATTACATGGGTAAGACTATGCATTAATGTGTATATATAGGATTATTCACAAAGAACCAAAATGTCACCAACATTTCGGTGCTCTCCTGCTTGGCACATTTCGGCGAGTTCGGCATTCACCGCAGGGTCCCCGAAGTGAGGCAAATTGACCCACCGAATGGATCGAAAAACCGCTGCAAAACCACCGAATCGATCTGAAAAACCACAGCATCGATCTGAAAAAATGACGAATGCATCCAGCAATCCGCCGCAAAACCGCCAAATCAATCTGAAAATAGCTGACTACCCAATGACTAGACTGTGGACCAGTTGCCAGAAAAACCTAACAAGTTGCTGAACAGTGGTAAAAAAAAACACAACTTTCAAAGGGCGGTTTCCAAAAAACTACTGCATGAAAATGCCTGAAAATAAGGTCCTATGAATAATAATAGAAAGGTCTGTTACAGATGGAAAAACAACGGGAAAATAATTTCCACCAAAAAAAATCCTGAAAAATGCATAAAAAAAATCCTAAAATATCAATAAATAAAGAGACTTTTTGCTGCATATGAAAAGAATAAACAGTTGAATAAATATTTAATAAAACAAGGACTTTTTTTTTTACATTGAAGCCTATGGGATTTGCCTGTTTAAACCCTTCCAATGAACCCACTGACAATCTGGGCATTTCACTGACATTTCCGTGCAGTTCACTGTTCTCTGAGTAGATTAACCATTACTTCTCTATGGTGAATTGCCAGCTTTTTGAATAGCCGAATGGCCAATAAAATTCAGTGTTCGGTGCTCTTTGAATATCCCTGATAGTATTATGTAGTGTGAATATGTTTCATCATAACTGTCAAGTAAACTTTCGTCAAACGATGTACTATATAATGGATGAACCTTTAGTATCCTGCATGTGGGTCTCAAATATTAATACGGTGTATATTAAGAATTCCTGAATTTATCATGTACTCATCAGGCAATCTCAATCATCTCTTTATTCTGACTGTTCTGGCTGTTCCACCCATGAACAATCAGATCGTGCAACGATGACAATATGCAATATATCACGGGTTAGGAAAATTTCTTTCCAGGTAATGCAAGTACCATCAGAGACATAATGACATTTAGTAAGTCCCAGCCATAGTCCTGTGAGCTTTATTTGCCAAATGAGAAGTTTGGGCCTTATCTCTGGTTGAGATAACTTTAATACTGTCACGTTCCCTACCAGAACTCGGTATCTGATCCTTGTACGCAGCACAACTATCCTTTCCCTCCGATCCTTAGAATTGGTCAGTAAGCAACTATACCCTGTGCTAGTATACAGTACAGGATAAACAGCTACAGATAGGAAGTAAACAAAGCTAGGGGTCAATATTCCAAAGAGTATCAGTCAGAAATAAGCAGCACTGAGCAGAATGAGAAACCACATCAGGGCAATGAGAGTCTACATTGCCTGTGGTTTTAAACCCGGCGGCACCGCGTCAGTGTGCCAGGCTCCGCCCCCTGGCATCCCATGTGACCGCCATGGTTCCCTTCTTCACTTGGCGCCCGGTCAGCGAGCAGCGAGGACGATGCTGCCGTTCGCCGGGGGACACCAGCGCGGTATGTGACAAAAACCCCTCTTGGCCAATCAGATTATTGGAGGATAGACAGAAATTCATCACATCATATATTCGACAGCCAATCTGTTAAATATTTTTGACAGGGGTGAACATAGAATTGTGTTAGGTAACAACAGTTTATTTTAAATTCCATAGAGATACTGTCACGGTGGCAGTACCACCAGGCACGCACCACCCTATCCTTGCCCTCCGATCCTTGGAAGTGGTCGGTCTGTATATATATCCCTATGAATATAACTCGCAGCAAGGTGAGGCCCTGGTTCCTGAGAGAAGCCCCTATATGCAGAGATGCAGTGTAAACTGCAAGGACAGATGAAAGCAACACAGGGTTAACAAAAGACCTCTGTACGGCAATACCAAAGATTCCCTGCACTGAAAGGCCGGTCTTTAGGATAGCCGGATCTAATCTAAAGGAAAGTATTACCTTGAAGCCGTACTGAGTCTTTTGTTGTATACAGATGACAGGGTTACCTGGAAACGGTACAGACAAGGAAAATAATATAGAGTAGTCATATAGAGGAAAGCCAAAAGGTCATAACCAGAGAGAGTACGTCATACAGGATACAGGAATAGGAACCAGAAGGGAAGTCAGCCAAGCCAAAAATCGGTAACCGGGAAATCAGAATGGAACATAAACAGCAAACCAAAATACAGCAATAGACAGAACTAAATACACAAAAGGAACTGACATAAACTGGAAAAGAAATAACAGAGGCAAAAACTAAACAAGGATGAACAAACGGAGGATAACAGGAACACAGCAAGGAGCTCTCAGGACACAAGTCGCAAGGAGACCAGGCAAAGTAAAAATGACCCAGCAATGTCCTATAGGTACATTGCTCTAATATAGTCAGGGGAATCAAGGCAAGGGTAAACAGGTGAGCAGCACACAGAACAACAATTAACCCCTGGGAGGCCACCCAGGAATTGGCAGCAACAGAAACACAAGGGAAAAAAAACAATATACAAATACAGAGGGCAGGAAGACAGGTATACCAGCATGGAACGTGACAGATACGTGGGAAATTTCCAGACATCATTAGCATAAATAAAAAATAGCTTCTACCAACAATTCATACGGTTTTAAAATTTCTTCCTTGTGTTCATATTTACGCAAAGCAGTCGCAGAGTCCTCCTTCAGACAGAATCACACATTTTATTTTCTTGTTAAGTTGCTAGTATAAGTCACACTGAGGTATTTCATACAATCGCTTAGGAGCAGGCTTTGTTATTTACACAGCTGAGATACATAACATCTTTCTAATGGAACTACACAGAAATGGATCTGATTTATGCTTCGTAGGGTACCAGCGTCTTTTTCTTCCATTGTGCCACACAGCAGTGCCTTTTAGTATTACTCCCACAAGATAAATATGCAAGGATGCCTACATATTTTTCTTTCTTCCTTTTTTTCTAAAACAGCATTACCTTAGTTATTTTCCTGTAAAGAAATCCTTGGGGATATCATGCTGCATTTGTGCTGAGCTTGCATTTGACCATGTGGAAGCATTAATAGTTTCCTTAATCATGACTTTTTTTTATCTCCTAGCTTTTATCTTCAGTAGAGAGCGTACAGCAGGACAGATAATTATATTCATAATTTACGACGGTACTGCAAAATTCTGGGTACTGGACACAGATTTGCAAGAGAAGAGCGTCATAATGTTCAGATACAGACACATTTACTGGGCAAGAAGAAAAAGGTAATCGTATAATAGTAATAAGGCTATCATAGTAATCTGCTGCTCTTCTTATCACCAACAGCACCCATCAGTCACAATGGTAGGATACAGTATTCGTTGGTGTATTGGTATATGTAGCCACAGCTCTTTGACAGCTGGTTTAGCAGCTATATTGTTCATAAGATGTGATTTGTCTTTAAAATTCGCACTTTAACAGGATTGTTTTTACAGATTTCATTATTTAGCCACTAGACCCAGAGCTTCTATGAATACAGAGAAAATATATATATAGTGCTTCTTTTCTTTTAATTTTCTTTTCACTGTTCATAAGAAGGTAAAAGACAAGACGACAGCATGAAAGTATAAATGTACACTAGCATTTGCAAAAATCCATCCGTACACTGCAGTGTTCTATCGAGCAAATTTCATTTCCTAATAAAAGTCAATTGTCTAAACTGATAAGTAAAGATAGTGAACACTACAGCAATGTATTAATAGATAACAAATTCAACACAATAAGATTGCAGGGGATTGCTAGAATTCCTCCAAAGGGACCACTAAAAATAGTTAATAAATCATATAAATTGAAAAAATGTGTGCCAAAGCAGCAGGCCAATTTCTACAGAACTCGAATTCTGTGAAAAAAGAGAATTTTTGTAAGATAAATATATGACTTGGGGGCTTGATTAAAAATGATTTGCATAAAAAACCCTTTATAACTGCTTTAAGCTTAATCAGTATAATTTTCTTTTTATAATTTCACTTTAAACAAATTTGTGCTATTATCAAAGGGGGATGCGTTTTCTGGGAAAATTAAAAAAGAGATCTTTGTTGTCAATTTCTATCCCTATGTAATGTGCAAATGTTTTTCAATACCTAACTGAACCAAGCACAGTTGCCTTTATGTACCAACTGAGTAAGAGTTCTGTCTTAAGAAGGTCTGTCTTTCTCTATGCCTGCCTGCACGCTCTTTGATGCTCCTGATGATGCCACCATGGCGAAACGCGTAGAGCTAGAGCATATTCATTGACTTTTTCATTTTTAATCTTGAGACTCTGCCCCTGACCTCCAGAGTTAATAACTGCTCCCTGTACCTGAAGGTCTGTCTCGCTGGCTCTGCTGCATAGAGCCAGCTTCAGCTCCCTCTCCAGAGTACCTGACACAAGGGGCTAACCTCCTAACCTCCTACAGGTTGCGTATACTTAATCTGTCCACTTATCTGTATAGGGATATATTGTCAGGACAACATCAAGGATCCTGAGGGAAAGTAACATTGTGCTTACTTCTACTATACACTGACAGGGTCTCGTTGATATCCAAGGGTGGGACCTGTTTCCTCAGGACATGGTACATGTCTTTTTAAGTTACATAGTAAAAGTTAAGTTTTATTTCTGAACTGCCTCGGTACCTCTTCCGGTACCTATTGTCACACTCCTCGCCGAAGGTGCAGGAAGAAGACCAACTGAAGTACTTTTTCCCCATCATGTTGCAGCTCCAGACCAGGTTTTACTGCTGCCTGGTCTGGTGTCCAAGGACTTGGGAATCCATACCTGGTTTCCCCTCACCTCTTCTTCAGATTAGGGATGAGCGTTCGGTTCGGATCTGTTCAGAGTTCGAATCGAACATCGGCCGTTCGAAAGTTCGCGAACTTCGAACTTTTTGGGACGTCCGCCAAAAGTTCTAAAAATAGTTTGAAAAAAGTATAAAAAATGCTTAAAAAATACCAAAAAATCGAGAAATAAAGAGACTCTTTATTGTCTTTATTGCAGAATATTATTAGATATTGAATTAAAACGGGAATATTTTTAACATTGAAGCCTATGGGATAAAACATTCTTGTTACTAAAACATCAGGCAGACACAGTCCTCTAATCAGGCACTGTAGAGGGCAGTCTGCCGGGGCCTCCCAAGGATCCCCTTGAGGAGCATGCGGCCGCCGGATGACAGAGCTGCGACTGTGCGGGCTAGCTGCCCGGGTGCATGTGGCAGAGACAGGTGGCGCAGGGAGGGAGCCACTGCACCTGCAGCCACGGCAGACCCCCCCACAACCAGGATCCAGGGAGCCCCC
Organism: Leptobrachium leishanense; assembly: GCA_009667805.1. Taxonomy (NCBI): domain Eukaryota; kingdom Metazoa; phylum Chordata; class Amphibia; order Anura; family Megophryidae; genus Leptobrachium; species Leptobrachium leishanense. The sequence goes on from CM019063.1 coordinate 370,949,382, forward strand.
ACTGACCACCAGGCTAAGGTAAGGCGACAAATTTCTAAAAAAAATAAAATCCGAGGACATTTTTAAATGTCCCCGGGAACATAAAGTAAAACCTTTTTTTTGGGCTGCGCGGGGTCTCAGGCAGTGGTTTGTTTTTTTTGTGTGTATATTTTTAGCAAATTTATAGGGGAAGGTAAGGGCAGGTATGATATATATATATATATAAGATATATATCTATATTCTTATAAATATATATATCCAGACTTGTATTACACACACATTTTGGCAACTAATCCCCCCCCAATTTGGCTGATCCCTCCAGAAGAAATGTTGAACCCGATAGAGCAGAGAATAATATATATATTCTCTGCTCTGTCGGGTTCAACATTTCTTCTGGAGGGATCAGCCAAATTGGGTGGGGGGCGCATTTAGTTGAGATTGTTCCACATGCCACCCCCCATGTGCGTATGTGTATATATTGTCTGAGGTCTGTGGGTGGGTGTATATATATATCTGCGTGTTGATATATACGTATATGTCTGTGTGTGGTATGTATCAATGCATCCCTACTCTATACACAGCACTCTGTGTCCCTATAATATATATGATATGGGGTTACATTTTTTATATTTTTATACTATTCCTATTAAATTAACAGTAATTTTTGATGTATTTTATTCAGTACAACCTTTTTTTGCCTATATAACATGTGCTTTGTGAAAATAAAACGTTTTTGTGTGTACATTTTAATTTAGTTAGTGGATTCCTGTCCAGTGCGGTGAGAAGCAAACCTAATGCAGTGTAGACACGCTGCGAGGCGGAGTGTAGAGAAGTCAAGCCTGCAAAATGTTTGCTTCTCTTCGCTACATTGTGCGTCGCTACACACTCAGTGTGTCTCAGCCTTTATTCCTGCATCGCTAGCTTACCGAATCAGTTTGTATACTTGTTACTGACCCTGCTTGTTCTGAGGACCCGATCTGTTGCCGACTTTGCCTGCCATTTGACTATTCTGTCTGTGTATTCCCTGACTGTTCTGTTTGCTTCCTGTTGCTACTGGTGTGCGCCGATTCTCTTTTTTTTTCCATATAAAGATTTTTATTGGAGTGCATACATGAATGGTACAAACATGCAAATAAAGAAAGCATCAGAAGGAAGAGACATAGATTTGCAACATTGGCAATAAACAATACAATTCGAATGGAATTATCGTTGAACTCTGGAAAGGGGTCGATTGTACAGACTCCATTTTCCAATAAAAACATAAATTCCTAAACTAAAATAAACATAAAACATACAACATGGCAGCACTACAGTCTTACAAATCGAGGAACCTTATATCAAAAGTCCAGAATCGACAAACACCCTCCATCCCTCCCACGTTTCCTCAAGTTGGCATATAGAATTATTTGCTGTGTGGAACATTTCCTCATATTTAAACACACTTTCGAGGGCAACCATAACCTCCCTCATAGAGGGGCAGACGGAAGAACGCCAATGTCTTGCTATAACTATTTTTGCTGTCCCAAGTACCATGGAAATAAACCTCCTATGACGGGTCTGAATGTTAACGGGTAAAAGATGCAAGAGGTCCACTTTCGGGCAGATTGGAAGCGTAAGCAAAGTACAATGGGAAATCAATCTACGTAACTTTTCCCAATAACCCCCCAGAATAGGACATAGCCAAAACGTATGTAATAGAGAGCCAGGACCGGTGAGACATCTCCAACATAAGCCCAAATTCCCCGAGATATGGGCCAACCGGTTAGGAGTTAAATACCATCTACACAGCAATTTGATGTGGGCCTCCCGTAGGTTGGTGCTTCTACAGTATTTAAATATCGTATCCATGGCGTATGACCAATCCTCTATGGAAATAGTTAAAGCCAAATCTTTTTCCCATTTAACCATATAGGGTAATTTCTTAGGTGGGGTTGGGGTTAGGAGGCTATTGTAACACAGAGACAACGGTTTCATTTGACATTTCCTTCCCATACATAGTTTATGAAAGGCTGAAAGATTTGCTTCATTAAAAGAGGTTAGGCCTCTTTGGGTTAAAGCATGTTTCACCCGAAGGTACGTAAAGCAATCACTCGGTGAGATGGCAAATTCCTTCACCAAATCAGGGAAGGATTTCAGGGAGTTGGGCGTAAAGAGCTGCCATACATGAGTCAAACCGCGCCAGATCCAAGAGTCTAAGTTTAAATCAGGGATAGAACGACACAATACTCTTAGGGGAGCGAGGCATAGTAGATCATAAGGTCGTACCAAGGAACGACCCCATAGGCGCCAGGACATAAGAGAAAGCATTGAAGCGGGCAGCAGACCTGTGGTACTGTTCCTCGGCAGAAATGGAAGCCACATCAAGTCATGGAGTCTATATGGGAAAATCATGGCATTCTCCAGTAGTAACCAAAGTGGTGGTTCTCTCAAGTGCATTGATGATAACAGTTGGGCTAGTAAGGCTGCTTTATAATAAGAGTGTAAGTCCAGAAACCCCAACCCTCCATTACGTCGCGGCCTGGTGACTGTGGAAGCTGACACTCGAGGGGGTTTCCCTTTCCAAATATGTGCATGGAGTAACTTTTGCAGCCGGAGCAATAAATGCGCCGGAATAAAAGCAGGGATATTCCTGAAATAGTATAAAATTTGGGGTAAGATGCACATCTTTATGGCCGCCATGCGGCCTAGCCAAGAGGAATCGTTTGTACTCCAATTAGAGAGCTGTGTCTCTATGGAGGTCAATAATGGCGTGGAATTTTCCTTAAGGATGGTACCTCGCGATTTGGATAGGAAGATACCCAAGTATTTTAAAGAAGTAGAGCGCCAATCAAAAGGGTATTTATTACGCATAGAGCTAAGGGAAGAAGCAGCCATATTTATGGAGAGAGCTTGTGTTTTACTCATATTATTTTTGTAATAAGATAACGCGCCAAATTTATCAAGGATGTCAAACAGGGGCGGGAGTGAAGTCTCCGGTGAGGTCAGGAAGAGCAGTATGTCGTCCGCGAAAAGTGTCAATTTATGCTCCCCATTCGGGGTCGATAAACCCTTGATTGCCGGGGAGGTTTTAATCTGCAACGCCAGGGGTTCTAGGGCCAAAATGAATATCAACGGGGATAGTGGACAACCCTGTCGGGTGCCGTTGGTTATGTGAAAGGGGGAGGATAAAAACCCTGAAGCCAAAACTTTCGCCGACGGAGCTGAGTAAAGGGCCATAATACTATTCACAAAATGTTCCGGGAAACCAAACCGCAGCAACACCGTCCGCATATACCCCCAGTGCAGGCGGTCAAACGCCTTTTCAGCGTCCAATGCCAGCAAGAGTCCAGAGGTATTAGTTCTATGAGCTAAGTCAATTATGTCATAAAACCGTCGGGTGTTGTCACATGTCTGGCGTCCGGGGACAAAGCCAGTTTGTTCATTCGCGATCAAGGAGGGAAGTAGAGGGGCCAGTCTGTTAGCTAATAATTTAGCATATAGTTTTGCATCTACATTCAACAGGGATATGGGGCGGAAGTTGGCGCAATGCGACGGGGGTTTACCGGGTTTAAGCAGGGTCACTACAGTCGCTTGCAGCATCTCCGGAGGGATAATGCCAGTATTTTTAACGTCATTAAAAACCAGGGTGAGAGTCGGGACTAAAGACGGAGCAAACTTTTGGTAATACAGATTTGTAAAACCGTCAGGGCCCGGAGCTTTATTTTTCGGAAGTGCCTTAATGGCCTTATGTACCTCCTCCTCTGTAAACGCAGCAAGCAAACCCGCGGATTGAGAGGAAGAGATAGAGGGGAGACTAACCATCTGGAGAAAGGTATCTATGTCGCCCGGTGTAGGGGACGGCACTGTGTCTTTATGGAACAGGATCGAGACACCCTTAGATTTTGTCTGGGCAGTGGAGTGATATGCATCATTATACATACGTGACTTCAGAAACGGCGGGCGTCTCTTACAGAAATGAGTCTCTTGCAAACATACAATAGCAGGTTGGGACTTATGTAGGTCACGAAATAAAGCATGTCGCTTGTACAGAGTATTCAAGCCCCGAACATTTAAGGAATAAATTTGGAAGTGAGGTTTACTCATCGTTAATTACGTCCAGCTGTCTAGATCTCGCAGCGGACATGACACACAACCTCCGTGGGAGGATGGGGGGATTCCTCCGCTTACAGTAATACCTGGAATGATATAGTGTAGTGCATACCAAATAAACAAACAATACATACAGTACATACTTTACACACATAAGTTGAACCAGAAAACAGTTAAGTAAAAGAAAAAAAAGAAAAGAATAAAAAAAAGAAAACCCGTACCAAGTACGAGAGAGAAAAAAAAAAATGCACTCCATGAATGCAGCTGAGTGGAGTTAATCAACACAGTAGGATAGTATAATTAGAAGAAACACGTTTAGAAAAAACTCCCGTAGGGGAAAAACAGCAGTCCCAACTCTACACGGAGACTGCGCCAATATACAGGCCATTGGAAGGCCTCGGGGTTAACCAAGCGAAGGAACATTACCCAGAAGCGCCACTCTCAAGGTAGATCAGAAGGGTTGAGTCCTGCAGACGTGAGAGAGATTCAATGTCCCAGTAGATTGAAGACAACTTGGCGGAAAAAGGAAAAAATAAAGAAAAGCACGCCCACAGCAATAAAATGCAGGACCATAGCATCTCATTTAGGTCGGATCCGGTGCCACTCCGGAGAGACTTTCAGCCGCGAAGACGATTCCACACGAGGAGGAGTAAACTCCGACACCACCTTCCATTCCGTCAGCAAACACATGCCAGCGAGGGGATCTGGAATGACGTGTAAAGCTCCTTCCCGCCATAATAGGATCTTCGTGGGAAATCCCCAACGATACGCCATGTTGTGGTCACGTAAGATTTTGGTGAAAGACGAGAATTCCCTCCTTTTAGTCATGGTAGCTGTTGACAGGTCTGCATAGAAAGAAACTTCGGCATATGGAGAGGGTAGAGGCATGGATTTCCTTGACGCTCTCATTAATGCTTCCTTAACGTGGAAAAAATGCACCCGGACCAGCACATCCCTGGAAGCTGAGGGTGGCAGATTTTTGGCACGCGGCAGTCTGTGTGCCCGATCCATCAGAAAATCTTGCGCCAAGTATGCTGGTACCAAGATCTGGAAAATCTCCATAATATAAGGCTGGAGGTCAGCAGGAGCCACTACCTCCGGAATGCCCCGGATCCGTACATTATTGCGCCGTGAACGGTCTTCCATATCGGCTAATTTCATTGCCATGGTGTCGTGTGCTGCTTGCAAAGCTATATGACGGTCCACCAGGTCATTGTGAGCTAAACATAAGTCATCTGCTTTAGACTCCAAAGAATCGGTCCGCTCACCCAGGTCCTGTACATCGCGCCTCAGCTCCTGCAGCGCCTCTTTGATATCCGTTTGGATGGTAGAGCGGAGTTCTTGCAGCATGGCATGAAGTCTGCTTTCTGAAGGCGGTGAAGTGTCAGACATGCAAGGTGGGCCCACCACAGCTGCCTCCATTGTAAAAGAGGAAACAGAAGAGGGAGATCCGCCATCTTGGGCCTCATGAACCCGGTCTTTTTTTGCCGATTTTAGCGGTTCCAGCGTCCGCTGCACTTTAGGAGGTGCCATCTGGGAGCTAGAAGGTGTCACCCACCTGTGGGTGAGTTTTCAGCCCCGAGGTTGCTGTGTTTTAGCTGCTAGAAATGAAAGTTCAGCGCCGGTCTCAGGAGCTTCCCTTACATGCGACCGCGCGCTGCAACGTCCGGCCACGCCCCGTGTGCGCCAATTCTCACCATATACAGTAGCGCAGTACAAGTACCTAAACATTGCTGACCCGGATTTGTTATAGCTGCTGATGTAACTGAATAGATCAGGGATCTCTTCTGCATTACCAAAAAAGGCACTTGCTGCCACCAAAGGCACAATATTTGGGTGCACTGCCACTGATGCCTATGCCAGATTCATATTATTTTAATATTGGACCGCAGGGTCCACCACTGCACTCTTCCACAATACCACAGAGGGGTTACGGTGTGAAGGCAATTGCTGCCACCAAAGGCACAATATTTGGGTGCACTGCCACTGACGCCTATACCAGATTCATATTTTTTTAATATTGGACCGCAGGGTCCACCACTGCACTCTTCCACAATACAACAGAGGGGTTACAGTGTGAATGCACTTGCTGCCACCAAAGGCAAAATATTTGGGTGCACTGACGCCTGTACCAGATTCATATAATTTTAATATTGGACCGCAGGGTCCAATCCTACACTCTTCCACAATACCACAGAGGGGGTTACGGTGTGATGGCACAGTTGCCGACACTAAAGGCCCAATTTTAAAGCACCTATTGTTACTTTCATCCAAAGCCTGCATACGTTTCACCATAATTTAGCCAAAAAAATCACTAAACTTGTTCTGCGTGTCCTAAAATGTCTCCTCTTTTCATACAGGCTGCCGCCCCAAGCAGTTGTTTATGAATAGATTAAAGGAAAAACATTTACAGTAATTTGAAATGTATTTTTTTTGTTTTTAAATGTTTCTATACATCCTACAAATCCGCCACTTCACGGGCAGGTTATGGGGACCTTCTAGGCACGATATTTGAAGGAATTTTTCATTTTGATTCTTATCCTTTATTTCATGGAAAACTCACTGTTCCTTTAAAAATGATTTTTTTTAAACTTGTTGTCCTTGTTTCCTGTCCCCCAGGGCACTACCCGGACCCCCCATACACCTTTTATGGCAAATATCTAGCATATATGCCCTCTTGGAGGGCACTCTAAAAATCGATCGTTCGAGTCCCATTGACTTACATTGAGTTCGGATCGTGTTCGAGTTCGAACTCGAACTTTTGAAATTGTTCGAGTTCCAAGTCAAACCGAACACGGGGGCGTTCGGCTGATCCCTACTTCAGATCCGCTAATCAATTGATCAACTGTGTAGTGTATAACCTCTGATCTGGACTTTGACCACCCTCTGCCAGCTGCCTACCACTGATGCTTTATCTGACCACTCTCCTGCATTGCCCTTCTACTACCTTGCCTGATATATACTGTTGTATATTCCTTTTGGCCTTCTGTGTCTCCTGGTCATCCACCCTCTGTATATCCAGTAAGTGTGTTCTCTAGTTCATCTGTTTCTCCTTGTGTTATTCTGAATTCAGTGTCCAGTCCAGTATCTGTCCTGTCCACCCTTCTTGTGTTCTTGTGTCACCTCTGAATGGCTGAAGAAAAACAAAATGAAGACTTTGGAGTGGCCTAGTAAACATCCTGACCTGAATCCTATTGAGATGCTGTGGTATGACCTTAAAAAGGCGGTTCATGATGGAAAACCTTCCAATGTTGCTGTAGTACAACAATTCTGCAAAGATGAGTGGAACAAAATTCCTCCACAGTGCTGTAACAGACTCATTGCAAGTTATCGCAAGGGTCACCCAACCAGTTATTAGGTTTACGGGGCAAGCACATTTCACAGAGGTCCATGTGGGTTTGGATTTTTTTCCCTTAATAATAAAAACCTTAATTTAAAAACTGCATGTTGTGTTTACTTGTGTTATCTTTGACTAATATTTGAATTTGTTTGATGATCTGAAAAAGATTCAAGAAGGGGGCCAACACTTTTTTACACAACTGTATTGATGGCCGTCCTTTAGGATTAACAATGTTTCCTTCTAATGCAATCCTCGTATACAAATTATAACAGATTAAGAGGAAGTGTGCAATCATTAATATACAATTCTTCAACGGTCATAAGACGTTATTGCACTATTATCTTTCCCCCCCCTTTTTTCTTTTTTCTTTATCTCCCATTTATGGTGGAGCCAACTGACGCTATAGGAGGAACTGTTTTATCAACCAACTGCAGAGCACCTTTGGCGCAAAGTCTACCCATTTAGGACCTTTGGAATTAAGCATTAAGGACACTAGACCTCCAGTACGCATCGAAAACTGGCGTAAGGTTCTTTGCACCCCTAAGTGGATGCTAATATTTGGACTTGGGCCATATTATTACTGTTATCACGACATTGCTATATTTGTACAATCTGCACTATATGCACTTATTGTCGTCGTTGCACTTTAACACTGTGTAAACTGTATGATCTACTGTGGCACTAGCACTTTACGTTCTCTGAAAGTCACGTTCGCACGTTTAAGAATGCACTTTTTATGAACCATAAGGATTTATGTATATCTGATGGTTAAACTGCAGAGCACATTTGGTGCACAATCTGCCCTTTAGGAACTACGGAAAACAAACATTAAGGACGCTAGACCTTCAATACACATTGGATACTAGCGTAAGGTTTTTTATGCACCCTTAAGTGGATGCTAAGTACCTGAATTTGGGGTACACTTTCTAGTACCATCTGTGGCAGATTAGACCTGTATTTCTATCTATATAAGGGTCTGCCTGTATATATGTGTCTATCTGCCGGTTCATACATATCTCCTCTCCTCCATATAGAGTTATATTCATATTTGTGTCTGGCCATTTAGTAAGTGTATCCCTGTGTCCACAGCTGAATTGTAATCAAAATGTTTAGCTTTCTCCCTTGGGGGGAGGATATAACACGTAGCTGTAACAAAGGAATTTCTTTGTACACTAACATAGAAAATCACACCTTGGCAGCCAGCACGGCCCCAAGAGAGATGGACCCAATCTTCAAAGACAGGAAGCACATCCTTGATCTCTAGGGGGTCTGGAGGGAAGAGGGATGCCTTTAGGCAATTAAAGATTAATTGACAAGCTTACTGAGCATGAGCGAGAATTGCACTCTGGGAAATGAAGTCCAGGACACTGGGCCATTGGTGGGTGGGGACTGGAAAGATCAGGAAGTGTATAAATTCGGAACACTGGCCATGTGCTTTTGCTGATCACTTGGGGCACCTTCTAAAGAGGACTTATCGGTCCATGTCCTACCTCCAGGCCCCAGGGGGTACCGATGCTAGCTACTGATTATTCCGTCGTAAGTAAGGCTCTGTGATTAACACCTTTTTCTTTATATTTTGCTGTGTAGTGTGTAAGTAATTGATTTATTCTAGTTATAAGTTTTTATGTAACCAAGTACTGTGATTCTTTTTATATCATAAATAAACAAAAAGTATTTAAGTTTTGACTCTGGCTGATGAAATCCACGCTAACTAAGAGATTGGGAGTATTGCTATTTGCCTTAAGCTCGGTTATATATAAGAAATTGCGTGTTGCAGTCGTCAGGAAACGGCAGGGAATTGTGGGATACGTAGTCACTGTCCGAGTCTAGGATAGTGCGGCTGCTAAGCCCTGCGTCTCCTGTTGCGACGCACGTAGTGTCCGTGAGGACTGGTGGCAGCGTTACTAATAGAATAAGAAAGTGAGTTCCAGGATTGTGAGAGACATAGTTAGTACACGCTTCAGGAGAAGACTTGTACTGCGTTGCAATCCTGGGGTCAGTATATCGCACTCTACGTGCCTGTTGTGAGGGAAAGGGTGGCCGGGACGGGTAGACAAGTGTGCGTAATTATCTGGGTCTAGGATAGATAGATAGGGAGCGGTTTAACCCGGCGTCTTTGCGCAGCAGCGCGCGTAGTGGGTCGTGACACCATCGATACGTATATTTGCACAAATTTGCACTATACACATCTACTGTTACTATTGCACTTTTAGATTGTGAAAATAGCAGGACTAACTGCTGCACTAGCACTTTTTATCATCTAGTAGTTACACATGCACGACTAAAGATGCACGTTCTATGAACCGTAGGGATCTATGCATATCTGACGGTTAAAGTCAATATAACATTGTAATCTGTTATATGTAATAACTGTTGTGCCACTAGGGAACCCCCCCCCCTATTTTCTCATTAATATTAATGACTGGAGTTGTTATACCAGTCGAGTCACAAACATTGCTTTTCCTTCAGCTTTTAATAGCTCCGTACTTTAACCTAGCACTTCCTATACGTTGTACAGAAAGTGTTTTTTTTTGCAGCCAGATGGAAAATAATGAATCTCAATCTCAAGTTAATATTCAAAAAAGAATACTGGCCCAGACTATGATGTTAAAGGATTTTACTTTTCAAAATCATTTAAGTGGTCATGATAGCTGGAGTGTTCTTTTATCTGGCATGAGAATTGGCACAACGTATTCAAGAAATATACAAGATTATATATATTTAATAAGGATGTATCAGTTCTCAGCTGTACAGTTTATGAAACATTGGTTCAGGTTCCATCTAGTGTGATGTAAAGAGTTACAGAAGTTTTTTTAGGCTATTCTACACTTCTGACAACTATTCAATGTATTAAGCCCCAAGAAAAACTTGCGTCTACACAAGTAAAACTCTCGGGTCCTTTTCCATCGTGAACGCTATTGGTAATGTTCGGATCAGTAGGAGTTAAAGCTAGGATAAGTGTGCTTAACGCATGCCCCCCATTATACCTTCCTGAGGTTAAACCTGTGAAAAATCCGTTAGCGCTTTGGTGATTGTGCTAGCTTATCCGATCTTACTGTACTTTGCATGTCTTATACTTAACATAGGGAGCGCAATCAGTAATTAAAGTTTTGATGAGTAAAGTAATAAAAAGTGCTAGCGCTAATTACCACAGCGATGCGCAAACTAAAATTTTAGCGACACCAAGCTGGTGTTAACTTATGCTGCTTTTGTGAAATCATTTAACATTCCCTAAACCTCCCATCCAATAAATCTGATACTCACCGCTCAATCTGCAGCAAGAACGGTGGCCTGACCTGCCACGTCTTGTCGTCGGAAGCAGAGTGAGACTGGGGACAAATAACTTCCAGTCTCCTTCCTTGATCATTCCGTGGTGCTGCACAATCTTGGGGGATCAGAATCTCCAACAACCTTGCAGTCAGTATTGTGTATTGTTTCATTTATAACCATAGGTTATTTATTGCATTTAGGTGATTTTTTATAGTTTGAAGTTGTCACTTATAATACATTTATATACATTAGACATTATAATGTTTAATCTATCATGTAATACGAGCAATTATCTTGAGTTTTCAGTGTGTGCTCTACTCTCCTAAATTCAACATAGACATGCTTGAGTGGCTTTTATTTATTTACTCCCAACGTTAGTCACAGGGTTAACCATACCCAAAATATTTAACATTTTTCTTAAGCAGTGAACTGAATATAAGATGTCATCAATCTCTTGATGCTTAACCAAAACCAATCGTTGTGGACATTTTTTTAGCAACACAACCCCGTTTCTAAGGTATGGTTGTCTTTTTGCATATGACAAGTTTTCTTGATTCAGATGATAAACTTTTATTCCTTTAGTCATTTTTAAAGACGCATCTATTCTCATCTTGACAAACGCTTGACATTCTCTTCCTTTGAGGTCGTTCACCTTCTCTGCAAGCCTTGGCAATTGAGTTTTGTACTTGACAGTGCAATCTGTAGATTCTGTAAGTTATCAGATTCTTTTTTTTTCTTTAAAGATCTTAAAATAGCAACTAAGCAAAAGTTGTAAAAGAAAACAAAGCGATGATGATATTGTGATGTTTTCACAACAGCTTTCAGTGCAGTAATATGGTCAGCGTGTCAATTAGAGCTGAAAATACCCCAAAATTAAGTTATACTTGCATACAGTATGTTATACAGATAAGCAGTGTCACTGCTGGAACTTGATTAGGCAACTCATTGCCTTGTGACAGAATTATAGTAAGTGGTAAAAGACTTAGGGCCCTATTTCATTTTGAGCTGAAACAATTGTGTGATGCTTGCTGGTAATAATTGTGCTTTCTTATACAATTATTACCGTTCCCCTTGTGTTACCCTTGGCTTTTTCACCTGGATATTTCTTGTTTTTCAAATCCTTTACTTTGTACAAGATGTGCAAAAGTTGTACTAGCAAGCACTCAAAAAACAAGTTATTACAAGTCACTCGTTATTATTGCTATAAGCTCAATAAATGGCAATAATTATTACCATGAATCTGGTGTAAATTGATTTTACAAGAGCAAAAGCCTTTGACAACCAGTTAAAAAGTAACACCTTTGCATTCAAGTAACACCTTTGCATTTTCCAGGCTCCTCAAGATCCTTGAGAAGATCCACTGGAGGAACTCCGATGTAAAACAGCTCCTTGTCAGGAATCCTTGGTGTCCTTCCACTGGAGTTTATGCTGAGTGAGATCTCACTAATGAGAATTTACAACTCCCATAGTAACACTCAATTTAGTCCTATGCACTCCACAGTTTATACAGCAATTGGTGAGTGTTACCAATCCTTATAGCATATGACATGAAATGCCTTGTACTCCTACTAGAATACCAACCCTAACCTGCTCTAGCTTGTGGGATATTGGGAGTGGTTCCTCGGCAAGCTACCGTTCGCAGATTGATGCTCCAAACAGAATAGGAGCTATAATCTCAGAAAAACTTGGATATGTATGAGTTTGTAGAGGCCTAAAACGAAGGGTCACATATTGACTAATACCAATATTTAAATATATAAACTACCCAACCTGCTATTTTAACCATATAGTGAACTCAACCTAATACTAGCCCTTGGACACAGAACAAGCTGAAAAGGAGTAAAATAAAGCAGAAGGTGCATGAGACTAATAAGATATATGTGTGAAATCGTACAACAAAACACAAAAACACAATATCCACCAAGAGAAAATGATGTAATAATAGCTGTTGAACAGATGTGGGACTAAAGCAGATTAAATTTTTTTCCTAACAGCCATACGTTGTTCAAAACAAAATGTAAGAAAATAGATCTGGACAATATAAAAAGAGGTGTTTGAAATAAATAAAACATTATTTCTTCTGCAGCTGTCCTTGTATTATGTACATTTGCATGAATATCTGTCTAATAAATTCTACTTGACTTCACCTTGCAGGGGATACAACACATTATACTACAAGATATTATTTTTTATGTTATCTTCCATTGCTGAATAATTGACATTTTTAAGTAATATACAGTATTTAAAAATACTATTTCACTGTTTTGCCAAATCAGGGCCCTACTCCACTCTTGTGGGTGACTGCGTGCCGCAGCTGTCTGGCACTAGCAGGATCCCAAAATGTATTTCTTGTTGGCACAGAAAACAAGAACAAGCTATGTTGGCATAGCTTGTTCTTCTACATCTAGGTGCAAATTAAAGCCTCCTTGTCACAGTGCATGTGGGGTCCAAGTGACAGAGCCCAAGTTGTAGCAGACAGACAGCAGGTTAGGGTGAAGACAAAGGTTTTTTTTAACAGATTCACAGGAGGAGCAAGGCAACTTGAAGACACTGATAAACTGGAACAAAGGTAATAAAAACAGCAAAACAGAAAAAAACATCTACTTAGACACAGCAAAACATGTGCAATTCTGAAGCACTGCTACAGGAGTGTGTCTACCCTTATATAGCAAGCACATAGCTAGATGGTGAGCTCTGGAGGTCCCCTCAGGTAGGGCAGGATGGAATATTTGGTGTGGATCTAAGAAGTCTGCTGCCAGAAATGTGGGTCAGCTGACAAGCTCTTCCAGTCACGTGGATGCGGTGGAGGGTAGGAATGATTGCTGCTGCTCTGTGTTCCCTGCTGCTGGTCCTGTTGTGTGTGACCCTGCCTCCCGGGACACTCGCTGCTCTGCACACCCTCTTCCTGCTGGAGAACATCAACATCTGGGAGATGCATTCTGTTCTTCCGCCGACTGACCGGTGAGGGGCCCTGGGAGGTGATTAGGGGTCACTTCCCACCCGCTGCATGTATTGTTAATCCTTTAGGTCCTGACAAACACAGACAGTCTTGCCTTACATACTCGCCACAAGAGCTTAGACTAAGTTACTGGGTATTTCCATGCAATATCGGCATATTCTCATTGATTTGATCTGTGTGTGGCTGGAAGGGATCTTCAGTGACATGAAGCTCCCAGGCATGTCCCTGACCGGAGGCCCAATCTGAAAACAGGGCCTTTTTTAATAGAAATTTAAAAAAAACTTCTTTTAATTAAACACCGTTTTTTAAAAACACACTGTTCGTTTTACCTTTTGCTAAAACACTTTTTATTTTGCAAATTTTATAAAGATCTTTTTGTAATTTTTAAAGACATTTTTGTTTTTTATTTTTAAAAAACTTTTTTTTATTTCGGAACAATCTTTTCATTATTTATTAAAGGACCTTTTTTCTTATTTAGACACATTTTTATTGATTTAAGCTCCTATTAGAAGAATAGGAAACTTTTTTTCAATTCAGAGGATTTTTCCAATCCCAATTTGGCGCAACTCTGTGGTTTTTGCTGACATCCACTAACTGTTCTGGCGACTCCATTTTCAGCAAGACACAGTGAACATTCACTAAATGGTGAATTCACAGTATTTTCGGCAAAATGGAATCACTGAATTGCGCTGAAACACAAAGCACCAAAATTGCACGCAATTTAAAATGATATATATTTTCATTACATTAAATGCCAAAAAAATCCAAAGAAAATCTTTAGCTCTACCCATAGAGATCTTAATCCGGCCCTGCGTGTTTGTTTATATCGGAGTGGGTCGGTCTGGATGAAGTCCAGGGCCACTTTTTGTCCCAATCCAGCCCTGGTGGCAATAAAAATTTCTAATCCCAACTGTCTGTTTGCCTACCAGCACATGCTGAAATACTTAGAAAGGTGATGAGTAGACCATGTACTCTACTCCAAAGTGGCTTTACTGAAATGGTTTACAGCAACAAGATTTTGGTTGTCTAGCAGCCCTTGTCAAGTCACTGAAAATATATGTTGCTCTCTTCTCTATCCTATTCCACTGACAGATGTCAGTAGATCCAAGTGAGTGTATGTGTGCTTGTGTGTGTGTTACTGCCCACAGGCATAAACTACACAACCGCTGCCTCTATTAATAAAACAAACATGTATGGTCATGGTATGTGGGATATATTTGCAGTTTTACCAGATTCTTCTTTTTTCCTAAACATAAATAATGTACACATGCTGGAATACATATAATATAGATAGGATATCAAGTCAGGTCAAAGTTGAATCCCAGTTGAATTGCTTTAGTCAATTAAATGATTTGCCTCCTTGATTCTCCTTGAATCGAGAAGGAATCAGAGGATTTCTTTCCCTTTTTGACACAATTAACTCCTTCACTACCAAATGATTTTCCAAAAAAACATTGTCGGAAACCAGTGTTTTTTTTTTGTAAAATCATCTTTAATTAATTATACAGTGATAAATAGTTATTACTGTAAATAACCTATTCGGCCAGTAGATGGTCTACTGCCAAATTGAGATACAGAGATTTGAGCTGCATGTCTATTTTTTTCCCTGCATCGACTGCTGAATGCACGATATTTCACATCATTCACATGATTTTACAGTTTTAGCTCTTTGGGCATTATGTCCACAGGGCTAAACCTTTGGGGGCACCTTCTATAGCCCAAAAGCAAATGGAATTATCTGATATCTCAATATCAGGGCACCAGATGGTGCCTTTGAAGCCCGAGATATCTCAATCTCGGTAGTGAAGCGGTTAAGAAATGCTCCAAGCTTTTGGAAATAGTTCGAAGGCTGAATTGGATGGAAATAGGTCTTTTGTAAGCCTTCATTATTAGGTGACCTTGTTGCAGGGCAGCATCTTCCAGAAGATGGCTGGCTAAAGTGTTATAGATCCCAATATCAAACAGCATTCTTCTGCTAATAAAGTGCAATCCGAATTACGCTATCTATAAGCACTTCACTGCTGGAGAAACACTTCCACTGGACAAATTTGAGCATGTAAAGGTCCTATATTAGTATCGATGAAACATATTCACAAATAATGTTTGAGTTTTATTATTTGCATGATATTTTTTCACAGGATTGCTTTTAAACTTTTTATATATAATTATTAAAGAGGCAGATTGGATTCTTCGTTCCAGTCTTCCAGGTCAAGATTTACCAACCCTGATGCCTTCCTACTTCCCATCTTAATCAAATAATCACCAATCTCTTGTGTAATCTCTCCCATATAAATATTCTTAAGTGTACATATGTTTGTCAATTAAAAAGGTAGATATTTTGTAACTGGAGTTGACAACATCAGCAGTAGGGTCCACAGTAAATGTTAAATCCCCCAATTTATTATACTATTTCTTTCTAAGTTAGGATGGGGAAAAAAGTTCTTAAGTATCACTATTTTTTTATTTCAGATACAATTTTATGTTCGTAATATGTAAATTACAACATGCAATCAATCAACACTATATTTTGGAATGGGAGAGATTTGGTGCCCATGACCTCTAAGGGGGGCTATGTCAGGGATGTCATTGGACCTTATTACTTTTTAATAATGCTTTGGACCCTTTGTTGTGCCTACTAGAATTTACTCAAGCGAAAGCATCAAATTTTGCTATTAATCTTCTTTTTATCAATAACCCCAATATACTTTACTTCTATTACCCAAAATATTTAAAAATGTTCAATCCACTGCAGTTTTTTTAAATAAACCACAAAGAATTCATAGCAATATATTTGGGACCTTGTTGAATACCCCAAAACGCCGCTAATCTGGTCTCTGTTAAATCAAAAACCTGGGAATTTAAGTTCTAAAATTCATTGATATCTCCTATTTTCTCAGCTATGAAAACAGACTAATTTTCAGTCCGGTCATATTTGCCTGTTTCCTTCTTTTGGCTGATCAGCATCTTCCAAGTGCTTTTATTTTCACTTTAAAATCTTATTCAAACCCTTATTTTCCTTTTTAAATATTATGGTAAAATCCTTTATAAATAAATAAATAAATAATATTTAGAATTGAAAATGTCCCTGCATGTTGGTAATAAACTCTATTAAAAGCAGAAGTCAAGTCCTAAAAAGAGAAGTGACGGAACTCACCAAGATTTCTGACCCCCAATTAGCAATTATCATCTCGCACTTAACACAAATGTGCTCAAGTTTGATATATATAAATATATATATATATATAAAGTCCAAGTGACCCCGCACACCACAGACAAGTTTCTTCTGCTCTGGTGCAAAAATCCAACTGCAATCAATATAATCCAAGTTTCAGATGCACACGGAGACTTTGTAGAATATAAAAAATAGTAGTTTATTACAAATACATCATATAGCTCGACGTTTCAGTTCCCATAGGAACTTTCCTCAGGATCCTGAGGAAAGTTCCTATGGGAACTGAAACGTCAAGCTATATGATGTATTTGTAATAAACTACTATTTTTTATATTCTACAAAGCCTCCGTGTGCATCTGAAACTGGGATTATATATATATATATATATAGTAAACAGTCCAAAAGGTTCTGCACACATACCAGTTCTGTTGTGTTCTGCCTCGGTGCTGATATCCTTAGTTGTGTATATAGGTTTCCAATGGTAGCAGGAAGCACTCGAGGACTTCAAAGTTATGAGAGTATTTATTTAACAAGAAATTCTAAAATAGAAAACGACGTTTCGGCCTACACAGAGGCCTTCATCAGGAATAAAAACAGTTAGGGTCTTGTTGTTTATATAGTTTTTAACTAAAGACTTACCAACCTGTAATTCATTGAAAATGATTGCACGCCGGTCGGAGCCGGGACTTGCGTGTCAATTAAGGTTATCATATGGGTTACGTCCAGAATGGACGTTCTCGTTGCTTAGCAACCAGAATACGTTACCTGGGTTACCCTCGACGCCTCAGCGTAGAGTAATATGACTATGATACTACGGAGGGGATATTTAAAGAGCTGATGTAAAGAGGAGCTGCAGGAGTCTAAAAAGTAACTGTTGAAAGTTTACAAGAGAAACAAAAAAAACAAAAAAAACAAAACAAACAAAAAAAACAAAACAAAACAAAACAAAACAAAAAAAACAAAAAAAAAAAAAAAGGCCGAAACGTCGTTTTCTATTTTAGAATTTCTTGTTAAATAAATACTCCCATAACTTTGAAGTCCTCGAGTGCTTCCTGCTACCATTGGAAACCTATATATATATATATATATATATATATATATATATATATATATATATATATATACAAATCCAGAGGTCCAGCACACAGGCTATGGGTATGGAGAAGTCCCGTGCCGTGGTGCTGTACAAATCCCAGTGAAATAGGAATAGATGAAGCAAGTGGGAGCACTCACGGACTTGTATAAAACAAGAGAAAATTTATTGGGTATGCATTAAAAAAGTTCTGACGTTTCGGCTCACTAACAAGCCTTAATCCATGAGTGCTCCCACTTGCTTCATCTATATATATATATATATATATATATGATGAAACCAAAAGGTTTGACACAATGCTTTGAAAACTGCCAATTGTGCCGAGGTGCACAGTCTCAAAAAAATTGTATTTTATTTATTTATAAAGGATTTTTACCAGGAAGGATACATTGACATTTTTCTCGTTTTCAAGTATGTCCTGGGTTCAAGAATATGGTTACAGAAATACAAAGTAGTAAAATACAAGAAATGAACACAAAACAAATATACAGATTAACAGAAAATAAATATGTAGGAAATATAGTCATATGTTACATGTTTATAGGTGCATTCCTTATTGAGGTATGTTAATAGGGAGCTATTAAGGGACTTTAGACTGGGGGAAGATTTGATGGCGCCTGGGAGGTAATTCCATAATCGTGGTGCTCTGTAGGAAAGTGAGGATCGAGCCACTTTCTTTTTGTATTGTGGTATTGCAAGTAAGGTTCCGGTCCTGGATTGGAGGTTATAGGATGAGGGAACTGCTGAGGGAAGCAGCCTATTCAGGTAGGGTGGTAGCTTCCCCAAAAAGCTCTTAAACACCAGGGCCCCTATTACATACCTAACGCTAACGATAGTGCTCAACTGCGTGAGCACTACCGTTAGCTGCGGTATTAGCTGCCTATTACAATCCAAACGCAAACGGGTTAAAAAACCCATTTGCGTTTGGTACCTTGCGCTCCTCTGCGCGAGGTTAGTGCACTTTGCGCTCCCTATACTTAACATGGGGAGCGCAAAGCGTAAATAAGCGCTGGATTACAATGTCCCAGCGCTGATTAATGCCTGGCTCTGGTCAACGAAATGTTAACCAGAGCCAGGACCTGGTGTTAACGGATTCCGCTTCTGCAGAATCCGTTAATACCAGCTGTGAAAATAAAAAAAACAAGCCACATACTTACCCTCTGTCCCGCGGCGAGGACCGCGGCTCCGGTCGCATCCTCCGGCTGGCGGGAGCAGGGAAAGACAGGGGGAAAAAGTCCCCCTGTCTTTCCCTGCATATCACTTTTTTGTGCCTGCATTGTAATCTGGCGTTAAAACACGGGCGCAAGGGGGGAAACTGCGGGCGCAGTTTTTCCTCCGCTGCGCCTGCATTTTAACGCCAAGAGCTTAATAGGGGCCCAGGTTGGAAAGGTGAAGGGTGCGTCTAGATTCCAGCGACAGCCAGTTTAATTCTTTTAACGTG
Organism: Leptobrachium leishanense; assembly: GCA_009667805.1. Taxonomy (NCBI): domain Eukaryota; kingdom Metazoa; phylum Chordata; class Amphibia; order Anura; family Megophryidae; genus Leptobrachium; species Leptobrachium leishanense. The sequence goes on from CM019063.1 coordinate 370,968,726, forward strand.
TCACAATGGTGGGTCATGTAGTTACATTGTAGCACAAAGTGGCAGAATGAGTTATACAATGTAGTAAGTTTCTGGAGGTGCATTTGTGGAGCGGCTGCCTACACTACATCTCCGTATTCAATAGCTGGCATAAGCATCTGTTGTACAATCTGCTTTCTTACCGCGGGGTTCAGGCAGGATTTGTTTCTGTACAGGGCACCTAGTTTGGGGTAAATTTTAGATGAAATTTTTTTGATGTGGGGCCAAAGGATAGATTTGGGTCTAACCACATACCTAGATTTTTGAGAGAAGTGACTGTGGTCAGCGTGCCATTTGATTTTGTCCTGACACATAGATGGGGTGTTTGCAATTTGTGTAGTTTAGGTGCTGTTCCAAAGAGCATTGTAACAATTTTGTCAGTATTTAGAAAAAGTTAATTATCTTTGATCCACTTTTCTACCTCTGTGAATTGGTCTTGCAGCATGGCCTCCAGCTGTGGGAGATCTGGATTGCTGGTATAGATTACAGTGTCGTCTGCGTACATGTGTACAGTTGAGACTTTACAGACATTGGGCACATCATTTATGAATATTGTGTATAGCAGGGGGCCGAGTATCGAGCCTTGGGTACACCGCACGTGACTGGGAGGGGGAGGGAAGTGCTGTCAGAAATGGACACATATTGCGATCGATCAGACACATATGATTGAAACCAGGTTAGCGTGCGATCACCAATACCAGAGTTTTTAAGTTTTTGTAATAAGATGCCATGGTCTACTGTGTCAAAGGCCTTGGCAAAATCAAGGAAGATGGCTCCAGTTAGGTTTCCTTGTTCCATGCCAGCCTGGATATCATCTGAAACTTTTAAAAGGGCTGTTGTGGTTCAATGATTTGGATGGAAGCTGGATTGATCTGGGGCTAAATAGTTCCAATACTGATAGTAAACGCGTAATTGAGTGTAAACACATTTTTCCAGGATTTTTGACATTACAGGAAGCAATGATATTGGACGGTAGTTGGATACCAAAGTATTGTCTCCACTTTTATGGATAGGTACCACTCTCGCAGTCTTCTAGAGTTTGGGTATATATCCAGTCGCCAGTGATTCATTGATTAGGGTTGCGACAGGTTTTGCAATTGCCGGTGCGCTGATTTTCAGCAGCATTGCTGGTATTTGGTCAGGTCCTGACTGGTGTTTCATTTTTTGGTTACAGAGAAGTTTAGTAATGGCACCGACAGGCACCGGTCTAAAACTGAATTTCCCTTTGATACAGGGTTTTTGCACAGTTGGAAGGATCTGACTTGTGTGCTGCCTTTCTGAATGTGTTTCAATTGCCAGCTTAGAAATCAGGGTGTTGGCGCAGCCAACGAAATAGTTATTAAAGGCATTTGCTACATCCTGGGGGTGTTGCAGGGTTTGGTTGTTTACTTTGACAGCAGCTGGTTGGGAGTGGACAGGGGGCGATTGTATGTTATTTATGAATTTCCAAAAATTTCGCAGGTTTGATATGTTATTGTTTAGATTTTCATTGAAGTATTGGGCTTTGGCCATTTTTGTTTGCTTTTTGCATGCATTCCGCCATTCCGCCATTTTCGGTATTCACAGTGATCGTTCATGGATCCAGTACTCTTGAAATTTGACCAGAGTGAATCTCTAAGCTGGTACATGTGTGTGAGGTCAGCTGTAACCCAGGGGAGATTTGCCCCTTTGACTCGCACTTTACGCAGCGGGGCATGGGCATTCCAGACTTGCAGGAGCTGTGACTGAAAGTATTCAATTGCACAGTCCAGGTCTGGGATTAGGTTTAGCCTGTACCATGTGTGCCATTTGAGATCATTTAGGAAGGATTCAAGATTAAATTTCTTGAAGGTCCTGGTGATTATTACCTTTTGGGGTGATTTTGTGGCCTTTATTTTGCGCACACAGTACACTAGACAGTGATCACTGAAGCTATTAGCGAGAACGCCTGCTTCCTGTATTCTATCAGGACATGAGGAGAGAATCTAGTCCAGCAAGGTATGGTTAAAGCTTTTCATATTAATGCGAGTGGGGGAGGAGATTAATTGTGTTAACTGGAAAGCCTTAAACTGGGAGCAGTGTTTATTGTTTTTTAGGATTCAGCCAGTCAACATTGCATGAACAGTTATGGGAGCACTCACGGTCTTAGAATAAAATAACAAACTTTATTGGCGATATTATTATATATATTTATACATATATATTAAATAATTGTAGAAGACAATTACACATCTCAGCAATTTAGAGAACTGCTTCACAGAGCTCATAAAGCAGTTCTCTTAATTGCTGGGATGTGTAAATGTCTTCTACAATTATAAAGGTTTATTATTTGCTATGTGGAGGCTTTAAATCTCACCTTTTGCCCTCCACTATAACTTAAATGTATATATATATATATATATATATTTTAGCAAAAGATATAGATGATAATAGGGGAATATATGATTGAACACATGAATACAAGATTATTGTGTATGGGTCCCAAAGGGAACTCAGTTCTCTCTGAAAAAATAATGCAGGAACTGCACTCCCACCCGTTCCACCTGAACCTGAACCCTGATTAAAAGCCAAAACAACTGTAAGCTTCAGCCTCTCAATTTTTTGCAATTATAACCTTGTGCGCTGCCCTATGCTCTTGAGTGACTATTTCCCTCTTAGAAATCTTCTGAACTAAACCTAGATGCTGTCCTTGTTTTTTGTTGTGATTGGCCATAGTCTACCTATACTCTTGCATCCTCTCTGACAGAAAATGGTAAGTCATAAACGCTCATTTGAATAAATACACTAAATATGATGTGCCTTGGTCTGCTGTATAAAGTGGATAATACCCTGACCCCTTTAATGGTGGATTTATGAAAAATTGCATTTATATACCTTCTATGCATTGCTTTTATTCTTCTGGCTATATAAGTTTTTAATTTTTAATAATTGGTGTTCGATGAGTTACATCTGAAATATGTACATCTGAAATATAGATTAATCCACTTTCATGACAGCTAAAGAGTTAATTAGGTGGGTGTGTTTCTGCATTTACAGTTTATGATTTATTGACTTTTTGTGGTAATCTGGTTATTCCTACCAGTAGGTACATTCATCACCATTTCAATTGCTTTATGTTTATTTAAATTCCTTATACAATGTAAATTCCTTATACATGTTACTTTATCGGCCACAAGAGTGGAGTTATGAGGCTTTTCTAAGTTTTGTCCTCAATGTAGACATCAATCTCTGCCTGCTGGTTAGTTTTAGGGATGAGCGTTCGGTTCGGATCGGTTCGGAGTTCGCATCGTACATCGGCCGTTCGAAAGTTTGCGAACTTTGAACTTTTTGGGACGTTCGCCAAAAGTTCGAAAAAAAAACATTTTGAAAAAAGTACAGAAAATGCTTAAAAAATCTAGAAATAAAGAGACTCTTTACTGCAGAATATTATAAGCAACGGTTTATTAGATATTGAATTAAAACGGGAATATTTTTAACATTGAAGCCTATGGGATAAAACATTCTTGTTACTAAAACACCAGGCAGACACGGCCCTCTAATCAGGCACTGTAGAGGGCAGCCTGCTGGGGCCTCCCAAGGATCCCCTTGAGGAGCATGCAGCCGCCGGATGACAGAGCTGCGACTGTGCGGGCTAGCCACCCGGGTGCATGTGGCAGAGACAGGTGCCACAGGGAGGGAGCCACTGCACGTGCAGCCACGGCAGACCGCCCCACAACCAGGATCCATTGACCACCAGGCGACACATTTCTAAAAAAAATAAAATCCGAGGACATTTTTAAATGTCCCCGGGAACATAAAATAAAACTTTTTTTTTCTTTCTCTACCTGGCTGAATGTATTTAATTATATATATTAGATACATTCAGCCAGGTAGAGGGGGGTGGCATGTGGGCTGCGCGGGGTCTCAGGCAGTGGTTTGTTTTTTTTGTGTGTATATTTTTAGCAAATTTACAGGGGAAGGTAAGGGCAGGTATGATATATATATAGATAAGATATATATATTTATAAGAATATAGATATATATCTAGACTTGTATTACACACACATTTTGGCAACTAATTGCCCCCCCCCAATTTGGCTGATCCCTCCAGAAGAAGTGTTGAACCTGATAGAGCAGAGAATAATATATATATTCTCTGCTCTGTCGGGTTCAACGTTTCTTCTGGAGGGATCAGCCAAATGGGGGGGTGCATTTAGTTGAGATTGTCCATATGCCACCCCCCATGTGCGTATGTGTATATATGGTCTGAGGTCTGTGGGTGGGTGTATATATATATATGCGTGTTGATATATACGTATATAGGTCTGCATGTTGATATATACGTATATGTCTGTGTGTGGTATGGTATCAATGCATCCCTACTCTATACACAGCGCTCCGTATCCCTATAATATATATGATCAGGGGTTACCCTTTTCTTTATATTTTTATACTCTTCCTATTAAATCAACAGTAATTTTTGATGTATTTTATTCAGGAGAAACTTTTTTTTGACTATATAACATGTGTTTTGTGAAAATAAAACGGTTTTGTGTGTACATTTTAATTTAGTTAGTGGATTCCTGTCCAGTGCGGTGAGAAGCAAATGTAATGCAGTGTGGACACGCTGCGAGGCGGAGCGGAGTGAAGTCAAGCCTGCAAAATGTTTGCTTCTCTTCGCTTCGCTACGCTGTGCGTTGCTACACGCTCAGTGTGTCTGAGCCTTTATTCTCGCATCGCTAGCTTACCGAATCAGTTTGTATACTTGTTACTGACCCTGCTTGTTCCGAGGGCCCGATCTGTTGCCAACTTTGCCTGCCATTTAACTATTCTCTCTGTGTATTCCCTGCCTGTTCTGTTTGCTTCCTGTTGCTACTGGTGTGCGCCGATTCTCACCATATACAGTAGCGCAGTACAAGTGCCAAAACATTGTTGACCCAGTTTTGTTATAGCTGCTGATGTAACTGAATAGATCGGGGATCTCTTCTGCATTACCAAAACCTCCACCACTGCACTCTTCCACAATACCTCAGAAGGGTTTCGGTGTGAAGGCACTTGCTGCCACCAAAGGCACAATATTTGGGTGCACTGATGCCTGTACCAGATTTATATCATTTTAATATTTGACTGCAGGGTCCAACCCTGCACTCTTCCACAATACCACAGAGGGGTTACAGTGTGACGGCACTGTTGCCGACACTAAAGGCCCAATTTTAAAGCACCTATTGTTACTTTCATCCAAAGCCTGCATACGTTTCACCATAATTTAGCCAAACAAATCACTAAACTTGTTCTGCGTGTCATAAAATGTCTCCTCTTTTCATACAGGCTGCCGCCCCAAGCAGTTGTTTATGAATAGATTAAAGGAAAAACATTTACCATCATTTGAAATGTCATTTTTTGTTTTTAAATGTTTCTATACATCCTACAAATTCGCCACTTCACGGGCAGGTTATGGGGACCTCCTAGGCACGATATTTGAAGGAATTTTTCATTTTTATTCTTAACCTTTATTTCACTGTTCCTTTAAAAACGTTTCTTTTAAAACTTTTTGTCCTTGTTTCATGTTCCCCAGGGCACTACCCTTACCCCCATACACCTTTTTTGGCAAATATCTTGCTTATATGCCCTCTTGGAGTTCACTCTAAAAATCGAACTTTCGAGTCCCATTGACTTGCATTGAGTTCGATTCGTGTTCGAGTTCAAACTCGAACTTTTGAAATTGTTCGAGTTCGAATGCGAACTGAACACGGGGGTATTCGGCTCATCCCTAGTTAGTTTTGTGCTGTTTACATCTAGGCAGTACCTTGAGATGGATACACACCTCAAAGAAGCCCATCTGGAGAAGCTGTGCTGTAAGAAAATTGCATAATGTATTTATTTATTTCAAAGTATTTCTCTAAGGCTATTTGTCAGTTTTTTGAAAATATCAGAGATGGTGGACAAGATAAGATTTCTAAGGCAGTCACGGAATAAAATTAATTGGCTGCAATTTACATCAATGTATTATAAGTACAGGTGTCTTTTTGTACTACAGAGTAGTTGTTCAAGCTGGTATCTGTTTTCATATTATAGCATCATATTCAGGTTTATAAATCACAAATTCACATTTTCTAAATAATTATGCACCATTCGATTTTTCCAAAATAGTCCCTTTTCTTCTTAATATGGAGTGATGAAATGTATAATTTCCCTGTCATATGTTGTTTGTCGTTTTATTTTAGGTTTGTATGTGTTTCCTAGGTATTCTTAGTTCACTTAACACCTATCACATACTTGTCAAGTCTTAAAATGCTTGTGATGCTTTGTATGGCATGATTAGCCTTGTGTTATTTGATCATGATAAAATGTTTGGTAGTAAAAAAAAGTTGATCTATAAAAAAAAATAGTCTTCACATATAATCTCTTTTTTTATTGAAAATAGAAGTAGATATAGGTTTTAGATTTTTACATTGTCCTGACTTTTATTTAAAATTTAAAATAAGAAAATAAATATATAAATAAATGTTTCTTCTTGTTATCTCAAATTCCTTTTCTGGTCTGACAGCTAATATAATCAATTGATAGTCAATAGGGTAGCAAAAAATGTAATTCGCAAGCTAAAAATACAATTTGCTGACATTGCGAGTTGTCAAGAATCACCTTCATGCTTTGTGATCAAAGGTACAGAGAAGCAACTATAAAATGTCTGAAAGTTCATCAAATGGAACCTTGACTGACCAGCCTATCAATCACTGTTTTGTTTCTTTGTGTTCCAATATACCTGCGATGAAATTTAAAGTTAATGTTTAGAGGCTGAATTTCAATTTCTCTGCATGAAACCAAATTTAGATACAAATGTGATAAATTGACCAATAATGGGATTTTGTAACATTGGCCCCCCAGGCATTATTCAAAATATAGAACCAAAAATTGACAAATCACTTATAAATTCAATCTAGAATATCCGCTAGAAGGAGAATTTTCTATAATCATACTTTGAGGTCAACCATGGGGCATCATTGCTGCACTGACACATGTCTGTTGTTTGCGATAACCCACGAAGAAAAATACTTTTGTATCTATTCAAAATACGTTTTAGCATCAAAGTGTATGAGATCTGGGAATCCTCTTTTGTAAAATAAAATTAAATTAGCTGATACCTATGGCTCCTTGACTGTCAGGTGGCGTGTTGCGATTCGGGTGTGAGCCCAGCAGGCGAAGACACAGTGGGGAGGCCAGACAGGATAGCAAGCAAATAATATTGGTTTAATGAACACAAATGGAACTTGGCAGCAGGCACTGGAATAAACAGATGATGCCCCTTCTGGACAGCACAGGTAAAAGTCTAATAGCATAGGATGGTGAGCAATGTAGTCCCAGACTGCAGACAGGGTCCACAAAGAATGAATCTGGACGGCTGGCAATGGTACCTTGATTGAAGGTCAGGGAAGGTGGTGAAAGCAGTATGAGCCACCGGTAGATATCCAGACACAGGATAATGGGCTACGTAGTAGAGAGAACCCACTTGTGCAGCAACCGAAGATCTTGACCAAGGATCTTGGATACAGAGCAGGTGGAGATTGCAGGAAGTTCCAGGCAATGAAGGAGGGTACGGTGATGTATCCAGGAACAGCAGGGCAGAGTAATGGCAGGAATCAGGATAAAGACTGGAACTGAGATGATGGATACTGGAGACACTTGAAACACTGGAAGGCACTGAAGGCACTGGATGGACTTGGAGACACTGTACAGCAACAGGAAACACTGGTTCAGCTTGCAGGTATGCACACGGCCAAGTGACTTCAGTCAGGAACCTTAATGCAGAACCAACCTTGCTGGGTCTCTCTGCTATTTATGGAGGCTTGATAGCAGATGGGTTTCAGCTCTAACTCCAAGGCTGAACAGGAAAACCCAGGCTGGATCTCCAGGAGCCTGGACAAGGCACAGAGCTGAAGTAAGACCTGGATGGGAACCCAATTTACAAGCATTCAAGGACAAAGCTGTTGGAGCCAGGCTGTGCAATACAGGGAATAGCAGTCTTCCAAAGGTGGGGCATGACATTGACAGGCTTAAAGATAAACATGCAAAAGTCAGAAATTCTCAATATCTCTTATTCTCCTCGAGAAGGTGGCGCCCTGCAGAATGTATTCCCTTCCCATTGGTGCCGTGATAAGATGCGTTACCTGGGGATTTGGCTCTCCCCTGCATTGTCTTCCCTTTTTACTCTTAACTATCTGACCTTACTGTCCACTTTCCACATGAACTTGGAATACTAAACAGATTTCTTGGCTTGGGACGTATCACCGTCCTCAAGATTTAATTTGCTGCCACAACTTTTATACATCTTGCAAACGGTTCCAGTTACCCTCCCAATTACCTTTTTTAAATCTCTTAAATCCGAAATGATTAAATTTGTACAGGCTGGGTGTAAACCACGTTTCCGATTTTCAGTCCTCTGCAAACTTAAATCCTCAAGTGGAGTGGCGATACCGGATGTTCAATCGTATTAATTTGCATCCCACTATAGCCACATCCTGGACAGGTCCTACAGTGATTACTCAAAACGGTGGCTTGATCTGGAGGGGTCGGGATGAAACTGACGCATTAGACTACTCCGTGGCTCATGCCTAGAGCGGTCCGTAGACAGGCTCACCATCACCCTTGTTAGGGGCGACGTTTCGTATCTGGGATAGGTTGAAATACTCTCATTCTCTCTCATCGAACCCTTTGCCACTCCTACCGATCCACCCTAACCCGCACTTTGATATGGGGGACTGCCCCACCTTTCAACATCATCCCGTGGGGGGTGGGAGACTCCTGGCCAAACTCGTGGCACATATCCCATCCCCACAGGTGCTTTTGTCTAAACCAGATCTTTCTCTTCTGTCCTTTCTTGACAGGTTAAAATATTTCCAACTTTGTCACTGTCACGTTCCCACGTTCCAACCCTGTCTTCCTGCCCTCTGTATTTGTATATTGTGTTTTTTCCCTTGTGTTTCTGTTGCTGCCAATTCCTGGGTGGCCTCCCAGGGGTTAATTGGTGTTCTGTGTGCTGCTCACCTGTTGACCCTTGCCTTGATTCCCCTGCCTATTTTAGAGCAATGTACCTATAGGACATTGCTGGGTCATTTTACTTTGCCTGGTCTCCTTGCATCCTGTATCCTGAGAGCTCCTTGCTGTGTTCCTGATATCCTCTGTTTGTTCATCCTTGTTCAGTTTTTCCCTCTGTTATTTCTGTTCCAGTTTATGTCAGTTCCTTCTGTGTATTTAGTTCTGTCTATTGCTGTATTTTGTTTTGCTGTTTATGTTCCATTCAGATTCCCCGGTTACTGATTTTGGCTTGGCTGACTTCCCTACTGGTTCCTATTCCTATATTCTGTATGACGTACTCTCTCTGGTTATGACCTTTTGGCTTTCCTCTTTATGACTACTCTATTGTATATTCCTTGTCTGTACCGTTTCCAGGAAACCTGTCATCTGTATACAACAAAAGACTCTGTACGGCTTCAAGGTAATACTTTCCTTTAGATTAGATCCGGCTATCCTAAAGACCGGTCTTTCAGTGCAGGGAATCTTTGGTATTGCCGTACAGAGGTCTTTTGTTAACCCTTTGTTGCTTTCACCTGTCCTTGCAGTTTACCTTGCATCTCTGGCCATAGGGGCTTCTCTCAGGAACCTGGTCCTCACCTTGCTGCGAGTTATATTCTTAGGGATATATACACAGACCGACCACTTCCAAGGATCGGAGGGCAAGGATAGGGTGGTGCGTGCCTGGTGGTACTGCCACCGTGACAGTCACTACCTGGGAACTCTCCCAGGGGGTCAAAATTTGACAAGGACGCTGAACCCATTTGAGCTGCTTTGCTTGCGCAGCCTTTCTCCAGATCATGGTATATCCATTCTTTTTACTCCATATTGCATGCCAGAGATGACACCCTTCCGCCCTTCATGAGACTCTGAGAGATAGACTTGGATACCTCATTCACGGATGCAGATTGGCAGACTATTTTTTCCCTAACTCATGTTAGTACAATAGCCACACGCTATCGGGAAACCTCATACAAAATTTTGTCGGATTGATATTTCTCTACGCATGGTTCAGTGCTTTAGTTCGGCTGATCCGAACTGTTGAAGATGTGTGATGGAACTGGGCTCTTTCATGCACATTTGGTGGAACTGCTGCCATTTGCAGCCATTTTGGACACAAATAGGCAAACTAATCAATGAAATCACGGACGTGACACTTGACCATATACCCCTAAAACTTATCTGCTGTTGATCACACATTATTGCTTTTCAGAAATCTACTGCTTTGCGTCTTCTGTTGGCAAAACGTCAACTTGTCTTCAGATACTGAAGACGACAGACTGTTCCGTGCCTTAAAAATTGGGTTGCACAAGTTGATGAGATCTATTACATGGAGGAGAGGATTGCCTCCCAGGACCACAACCACCCGGCCTTCATGTGCATGTGGTGTGACTGGACTCAATTTGTCTCATCCGTCTCGCTCAGTCGAAGATTGACGTTAGAAAGCGAGATTTGTTTGATTCCCGATCCAGATGGTCCCTCTGCCATGATGCAGTATTGCCTTTTGTGACTGACTGAGATGTCTGTGAGAGGCAGAACCCCCCACCCACCACACACACCCTTTCCCTTTGTTTGTTTTGTCTCTCTTTCTTTTCTTCTTCTTTGAAGCATTTTTATTCTTCTGTTTATTTCTATTCCTTGATTTGCCGGAGGATCAATCACACGCATTTGGGCTATATGGGATGTTTTCTATTGATACACAGGATTTTTGCCCAGGCTTGTACACTTTCATACCCACAAATGTTTCTATGTTTCCCTATACCTGGATAGACTTGATTTATATTCTATTCTCATGCAAATCTCTCTATTTTTCGTATATATATATGCTATTTTACTATTGTATACTGTAAAATTGTGAATAAAAAAAAGTCAACATAAAAAGAATGGTTATTGTACTGCCTACAAAGATATAAAGTATTATTCATTGAAAGAACTGTGGTTTTACTTTGGTGACGGATCTACAATGGATCAAGTATGGTGAAACATGACTTCAAATAACACTGAAGCCTGATGTGTAAACAAATTATCAAAATGAGCACAGCACATGGGAGTGAAATGGTTCAGCATTGAGGAGGTTAATAATGCAACACAATAATGTTTATTCATTAACCTTAATCAATGTGTGACCAAGATTCCATGCAGTTCTAATGATAAAAGTCACCGTTGTTGCAACTACAGTGAAATTTGACTATCCTAAGAAGATAAATTCTACAACATCAGGTGAAGGTGATACAAACAAAGCCGTACAACACTGAACAACGGTTCCCCATTTATTCTTCTGTAAAATTATTAAATTACGACTATTCTCCATTTAGAGTTTACAACAATGGGGAATATACAGTACTTTGTTGATTTTAAGGTTGCAGCCCTCCACTGAACTCTGACAGAAACAATGGTAAAAATAATGATAAAAACTAAGCTGACTACTTTGACTAAAACACCAGTGGAAACGTCTTGGCAAAACCTATGTTAGACAACTTCAGTAGAAGCCATGATAGTGGCTGATCTCTAAATAGTGATTTCACTTTAGTTTCACTATGGTTGATCCACCAAAGTTTCATGACATTTACCGAACTGACGGTGAGTAAATAACCCCTTTAGCCTTTGTCTCACCTAACCCATATCCAACCTAAGACTAGTACTCATCCTCCCCTAAACCCTGACCCCTTCCTAATCATGCTCATAATTTTTGGTGATATTGCAGATGTCATAATGAGTTTTCTACTGATGGAACAATCCAGTGAAAACAATACTTATAAATCCCTTTCAACTTATAAATGCACAATGAATAGAATATTCATTCCATTCCAGGGGAGGGGGGGGAGTAAGTATACTGATATCCTAAGGAAATGGCTACTTATTTATTTATAAAGTATTTTACCAGGAAGGATACAATGAGATTTCTCTCATTTTCAACTTATATCTACATGCATATTAGGATAATTCCCATTCTAATGCTATTACGTGATTATTTGGTAGATATACAGTATATAGTTCTGATATACAAATGCTGCTTTGGCCTTTTTTTCCTTTTTAACTTGCATCAAGCACTGTGACAATTAGATACACACGAATAATACAAGCTTCTTTAATATCTTGCTGGTTTTGAATATAAATATTAAATTAAAAAAGAAGGCATTCTTAACTAGTTTAATTAAGTAATAGGAAAATGATTAACAGGCAAAAAAACAGATAGCACTTATATCATTGAGCCTTGTAATTGCGTGGCTAAAACACTTGGGTTATTTAAAACATGCAATGCACATTTATTGTCCCTACTGAGCTATTAACAGATCTGATGCTGCTGAGTCTAACTTAATACCTTAAACTGGCTTTTAAATGATACTGTAATTAGCCATTTAATCACTGCTGTGCAGCTGTTTTGCTGGATATAAAATAAATTGTTGCCAATAACATTTATCAGAATCTAATAGAAATCTAGAAAATATGCAGTAAATATCTCTAATTAACCAACCTACAGACATTTCTGGGTTGTCCATCCTCAATGAATTCTTTAGACAATCTGCTAGTCAATAATGAGCAATATGATATTATCTTTAACCCTCTTGCTATCTGTGTAGGCTGATATTCCAGCTGAGTGGGTAATCCGGAGCTAGAAATGCTGAATATCGGTGCAAGCTGTTAATAGAGCTGGTAATAGCTAGCTAATGCTTAAGAGTTGCCAGATTGGTCATGTTTTCCTTGACACGTATAATTTATTCCTGCTGATGGGCAGTGCATGAAGAATGCCAACCAGCAGTATGATAAACAAATAGGTTTACTTTTCTAACATACTAGGATGAGTATGAGTTCTGATGTAAAAAGGTCCTCTTGTGTGCTGTAAATTTAAATAATTTGACTATATGGCCTTTTACCTTTTTATAAATGTACAAAGTCAGAATATACAACCATTTGTATCTGTGGTACCAAATTCTTGCATTTTGGGTATTTTAGTTTTAGGGACAAATATTGAAATAGGTAATCTACCCACAAGTGGTAACCCAACCAATGGCAGTATCCAGAGAAAAATCTGTTAGCTAGTCAATGCCAGCCACTTGCGGTTATGTTTTGACATCTTACCAGCAGCATATGGATTGAGCAGGTTGGTAAATGGGCTTGGGGAAAATAAGCACCCAAACAATACAGATTTTTCTGTTAAATTATAAGATGATATATTTGTCACAAAATGTACAATAAATTGAACTTCCATATATCGCAGAATGGGAGGCAGATCGTGACAGGCCTTGTACATGGAGGACTGGATGGACATTTGGAAAATGTCCCATAGTGTCTTCATATGCACAACATTGCAGGCACAGGCATTCAAAATCATGATGCGCTGGTATATCAGTCTGACTCAACTGGCTCTCATGTACCTTGATCAACTGGATGTCTGCAGAAGGTTATGTGGACAAAGATGTGTAAAAATGTGGTGATCGTGTCCACTCCTCACATGGTCCCCTTTTGGTCCAAGATACAGAATTTGATGTCTGCTTTATTATCTAAACCTGTACCCATTAATGTATGGGCATTCCTGCTATCCAGGTCAATACCCAGTCTTACTCTTCTTGAAAACAATCTACTAGCTAAAAGGTTTTGGCTTCTAGGAGCCAAGAGCTGGAGAAAGCAAAGATTGCCCTCTATGGCCAAGGTTTATGCTAAAATTAAAGATACACAAGTTATAGACAAGTTGACCACAATGAGTTGACAAACCATGTCCTCATAAAACAGAAATTGGGAGCCATGGCTAGACTTTGGAATGTAGATGGGTTTGATCAGATTAATTGCTAGCTGCAAGATCTGTGTTGTTATTACCATGCATTTTTATGTTCCTCTCTTCCCTCTTTATCTCTGGCTTCTTACTTCTCTTCCTCCTTTTTCTTCCCTTTTGTTTTCCTCCTTCTCTTTCTCTTCTATAGCCAAGACCATGCTTCCCCTTTCCCTACTCTGTTTATAATGTCGCGATACCTTGTTGTAAGGCACCAGCGTGACAGGCAAGGTTCCGAACCCAGGATGCAGTGACACACGGAGACCAGCTTAGGGAAAACAGGGGTTTATTTGTAGGATTCAGATAAATAATAAGTCCAGGTTATGCAGGATGAAGGGCAGAACTTAAGGAGAGGGACCAATGGAATATGCAATCTTTGGTGGACACAAAGGGATGCAGGAGACACCATACAAGGAGACACAGAGGGTAGACACACGTAGGAGACTTACTGGGGATACGAGACAGGACAGGAAAAGGGCTGAATGGTTTCTTGATAGCTGAGGAATCAGGAGACAGTTGATCAGCGGGAAACCAGGATGCAGGGGTCTAGGATGAAGTCTCTGGATGGCTCGGGAGACTTGATGCAGAGAGTAAGCACAGGATAGCGTCTGGATCTGTGTACTTCGCTTGCTGGCTCAGGAACCATAATGCTGAAGCATTGCCTTCTGGGTGCTCCACCCTTAAATAGGGAAATAGTCTCTGCGTGTATTAGAGGCACCTGTTAGGCCTGCAGTGCTGAGAGCAAGGTGGGACATAGGCTACGCCGTCTTGTAGAAGTGCTGCCCTGCAGTCAGGACAACGCAGCTCCAGGTTTGTATTTCTTCCGTTTACGGCGGGCTTTACGTGGGGTGCTGGGGGGCTCCAGAGAGGGGTCCTGACACTTGTATCGAGTTAAACACTTCGGCCCCTATTACATACCTAACGCTAACGGTAGCGCTCACCTGCATGAGCACTACCGTTAGCTGCGGTATTAGAAGGCTATTATGATCCAAACGCAAATGGGTTAAAAAACCCATTTGCGTTCGGTACCTTGCGCTTCTCAGCGTGAGGTCACTGCACTTTGCGCTCCCTATACTTAACATGGGGAGCGCAAAGCGGTAATCAGCGCTGGATTACAATGTCCCAGCGCTGATTAACGCCTGGCTCTGGTCAACGAAAAGTTAACCAGAGCCAGGACCTAGTGTTAACTGATTCCGCTGGTGCAGAATCCGTTAACACCAGCTTAAAAAAGTAAAAAAAAATCCTATGCTCACCCTGTGTCCCGCGGCGAGGACCGCGGCTCCGATCGCCTCCTCTGGCCGGCGGGAGCAGGGCAAAGACAGGGGGGAAAAGTCTCCCCCTTTCTCTCCCTGCGTATCCCTACGCCGACCAGCCGGATCCTGCGATGAGAGATCCGCCCTGTCATGTGACCAGCAGAGAGGAACTCAATGGAGTCCTATGGACTCCAGCGAGTGGATGCTCGCGGCTGCGCTCAGCGCTGCCGTGAGCATCCTGATTTTTAACGGGCGCTACAATGCAGGCAGCATTTTTTTGCGCCTGCATTGTAATCTGGCGTTAAAAAGCGGGCGCAAGGGGAAATACTACGGGCGCAGTTTTTCCTCTCTTGCGCCCGTGTTTTAACGCACAGATTGTAATAGAGCCCTTCATCCTTTTTGTATCTATGTCTTCTTGGTGTAATTTCTTATGTTCACATATATCTGGTGTAGTGTCCCCTTTCAAATGCTATTCGTACAATTGTATCCAATAAAGTACATTTAAAAAAAATCTACAATAAATTAATTTAGTAATGCTACTAGTCATTAACAGCTAGGTGATGGACATTATGTAGTTCTACCTTGTCCATGTTTGGATGCATATTTTATTCCTTAAACTTCATATACAAAGCAAAGAGAACTGCATCCATTCTGGCAGCAAGTAAAAGTTAACTATAAAACATGAATAAAAAAACAAGAGGTACAGTAGACTACAGTGATAAGGAAACTGTTCAATAATTTACCTGTTACTAATCCCAAAAAGAGCGTTATATTAAAAACAGTTAAGTACATTTTGGAAGTTCCTTGTTAGTAATCCCTAATGCCTAGTTTCACGAACAAGCCCTTTGCATCTCAGTTAACCAGCCGACCTCTTGTATGTGCTAATAGCAATTATTTTGAATACACAGGGACATATAATTAAAATTCTGAGAACAGGTGCAATATAGTATAACATCACATTATGTCTTTGGGATACTATACTTAAAAAAATATATATATTTTTCTTAAACTGAAATTAGTGATTAATTTCATAGTTTTATGCTGTATATCAAGTACTGACGTGACATATTTCATTTATAGTATCTTTTGTATTGCTTTAGGAGGTATAGGGTATATAACAGTAAGCATCAAATGGCGAGGGTCAGTTACATAGTTCATATGTACAATATATACTATTTATGCAATGCTTTGCAAATATATAAGCAGCTCCGACTGTCATTGAATCCACATGTGCATCATTACATGTGCTGGTTATTACAGCACACATGGTAGATACATAAGGCATTTTCTAAATTCCCTGCACAAAGAAAAATCATATTCCAAAGGAATTTGTGCTAAGTTTAAAATATTGTATACTATGGGGGTTATTCAAAGAGATCCGAAATGTGGCCGAAATGTAACCAGACACTGAATTTCAGCGAACAGGGACATTTTGGGGCCATACGGCTATTCAGTGAGCAGGCAGTTCGCCAAATTCTGGCGAATTGCCTGCACGTACGGTGCTTGTTCGATGGCGGTGAAATTCCCAGGGAAGCAATGGTTCATCTATTCAGAGACACTAAACAGCAGTGAAAAGTTGCCGAAATGCCCTGCTGTTCGGTGGTTTCATTTGACAGGTTTATTCAGGCGAATCCCATAGGCTTCAGTGTTAAAAATGTTCCAGTTTTAATTCAATATCTAATAAACCATTTATTATTTTATTCTGCTGTAAAGAGTCTCTCTATTTCTAGATTTTTTTAGGATCTTCTAGGCATTTTTAGTGATTTGCTCGGCAAAAATCTTTTTCCATTTTTTTTTTAATCGTTTTTTCACAGCCCTCTTAATTATCATGCACAGGATCTTATATGTAAATTCCAGACATTTTCGTTGTGCAGTCTTTTGCAAACAGTGTTTCAAATTTCAATCTTTCAAACGTACCATTTTTTTTTCACCATGTTCGTCTACCTGTCAGCTTTATCCGGCGGCTGCTCTGTGCTGTGATCGGCGGCTAGTCGGGCTTTTCCGGCATGTCCAGTGGGGTTTTGTAGCAGTTTCTGCGGGTTTTCAGTGAGTATTCGTGAGTATTCAACGAGTGTTCTGCGGGTTTGCGGCGAGTCTTCCCTGCATTACGGGGGGGTCCCTGTGGTGCTTGCTGAATACACCGCAGGGTCGGCGAACTAGAATCGCCGAATCGCCCCGGAGTGCGGGGAACGAAAGGTCACCGAACGTGCGGTGACTTTTCAATTCTCTCAGAATATATATATATACACACACACACAACCAAACACCAATATCTCTTGTACCTCTTTCCCCCTATATAGCACTTTATCCCTCCAAGAGAAAAACTGATAAATTGTAAATTGTGTCTTGGTGCTTAACCCCTTCACTACCAATGGATTTTCCTTATTGTAATACCCTTTTTGGCAACAGATGCCGCAATCTGCTTGCCAAAAGGAGTTATTCCAGTTCTGGGCAGGATCAGCTGGGTAGATGTCATTTAGACACGTTCTCAGCTGATTTTAAAAAGTGATACCACCTCGGGTATCTTGCCCACAGTGCTAAAACTTTAGAGGCATGTTCTGGAGCACAAATGCAAATGAATTTCATTTGCAATAAACAAAATTCCTTTGCATAGCTCCTGTGGAGCACCATATCCACTATAGTTGATATCAGGACAACAAAATTGGTTAGCGCTCTAATATATGAAAATATATAGGAAAACCGGTAGTCTTGGACTCCAGCATGGTCCATTGCTGTATGCTCCAATGAAGAAATGAAGAAGCACTCAAACTGCTATATGGCAAGTATTAATGGTACTGGCTAACACAACATTTCGGCTCAGAAAATCAACCTTTGTCAAGCCCAGAAACTTTCTATTACCGAGATCAATTAAAACTTGCCATACAGCAACCTGTGTGCCTGGCTTCCTCTTTTCTCCATTGGAGCATACTTGATATCAAGGCACCAGATCAAGCAAAATCAATCTTGGTGATGAAGGGGTTAAATCCACAAACAGAATGGATGCACTTGAGGAATTGCTTAAGAAAAAAAAACATCTTTATTAGATAAACAATATAGGAGTTACTGGCTTCTTGCCTTTCTTCATCCTTTTTCATGGTTGCATTAAAATGCAATGAAACATTGAACACGTTTAAGAAGAGAACACTCACCAAGCAGCTTACTTATTTTCTTTTCATAACACTCTCTCTTGCATTACAGTAATTTATTACGTAATCTTTTTCAAAATATCAACATAACAAAGTCTTACAGCTATATAAATAGATCATATATAGTAGCGTTTCAGTGCCCAGTTCTTTTTGCAGTTATTCGGGGTAATGCAATATTTTGTACCTTAGTGTAATTTTTCTTCAATTTTCCAGTAACCATCAATCAACGCTTCAATTCATTCATTCAACATTATGTATTGTTTCACCTATCCTTTGTAATTTACTAGTCAAAATGTACACATTTGTTTACAGTCACTATGGCGATGAGTATAGCATCTTGTGACATCACAAGCTCCCGCACCAGCACGCTAGGCCTATTTTTATATGGCATTTCTGGTTCAGGATAGCATAGTCCATGATGACAGGCTACAGAATGAGCAAGTGTTCCTTTCCAAAATGTATTTGTGTTCCATTTTATTTTAATGTAAACAAAAATTTAAAAAGAATGTAGCGATAGCAATGTTCCTATCAGGGGGTCATCGATCATGGTCCCAAGGACGCATCAGACCAGTCTCCTCTTAGTGTCATCCTCAAAACAAAAGGAGAAGATTCATCATAGTGTGACCCGTTGGGTAAATTCACATATATATCCACAAACAATTGCGCTCACATGGGGCAGAGCCAGCCTGGCTCTGGGTATAAGGTTTCAGGGTTATTAACTGGCCACCCAATCACCCTTCTAGTCTTGGGTCCCTTTGAAACCTTAAATATAAAAGGTGGGAACCGTAGTGCAGACTGCAGTGTAAAAGTAAAATAGAGCAGAGGTGCAACTTACTCACATAATGTGGGACCTAGCCCAGGTCCGCAGGTAATATGCCCAGGAGTTGTTTAATCAGGTACAACTACCGAAAAAACCTTCCTGAATGCAGCGGTGTGAGTACGTTACAACTCTGCTCTATTTTAATTTTACACTGCAGTCTGCACTACGGTTCCCACCTTTTATATTTAAGGTTTCGAAGGGATCCAAGACCAGAAGGGCGATTGGGTGGCCAGTTAACAACCCTGAAGCCTTATACCCAGAGCAAGGCTGGCTCTGCCCCATGTGAGTGCAATTGTTTGTGGATATATATGTGAATTTACCCAACGGGTCATGCTATGATTTATCTTCTCCTTTTGTTTTCAGGATGACACTAAGAGAAGACTGGTCTGAAGCATCCCTGGGACCATGATCGATGACCCCCTGATAGGAACATTGCTATTGCTACATCTTTTTTTAATTTTTGTCTATCTTTTTGTGGTCAAGCGACAATGACCACGCCGGATGTTTCAGTGATTTTGTTTCCTTACATCATCATATATCAGCGCTGCCTATCATTTTGTATATTATTTTAATGTAACTTAGAAAACAACTAAGGCTAGGGTCAGACAAACGCAGTGCGAACGCGCCTGCAGCCGCACTTTATCACGGCCGTAGTAGCAGCAAATGACGGCCAATGACAGGCAATGTGCAACATAAGTGCGGCCGCGCAACGCAAGCGGCACACAAACGCATTTTTTTTCGAGAACGTGATACCGCTAGTACTGACGTACAGAGTGCGCTGCGTCCGCTAGCGGCATGTGTGCGTGATTAGGAGACGTCAGATGCTGCTAATGTCGGCCAACATAATGTCCAGACGCAAAAAGGTTTTTATTGATGATCCGTACAAAATCACGGACGCAAATGCGCATCGTATGACCGCTATCGCGTATTCTGTGAAAAAATACGTCCATTCGTTCGAATGCACTTTTTCACAGACAACGCGAAAATGCGTTAGTCTGACCCTAGCCTATAGGAGCCGAAATGCAGGAAATTGTTAATGTATGCATAAAGGTTTTCCTATTTTTTAAACGAGCCTTTGAGTGCATCTACTCTGGTTTGGATATAAATAACAATTTTTTGTGATTAAAATAATTAATATTTTATTACTCGATTACATTAACCTCTATTTTACTAAACGTTCAACATCTTTCCTTTAAAAATGCCCAGAAAAACATTTCACACATATTATGCAGCCAAAGAGCTGTATGCCAAATGCGTGATTGCCAGGGTTTGAAATAACTGCATCAAATGCTAGAAATAATTAAGAAAGTCTTTAACTGTTTAGGGAGGGAAATTTTTCTGACCAGATTATATACATAAGTAACTGAGTGACAAAATGTCAGAATAAACCCGCACAACAATTTTATCTTATTATGACATAAATACTGTCCATCCAAACAGAAATCAATGCACATTAAAGATAGGACCACATTAATCTTGCAGTTTGCATGCTAAAGTGGATATAATAAGGAATACGCAATGTTAAAGTTGGAAATTGCATTCCTATTACAGTGTATCAGCAAATCAGAACAGCTAGTGTTAAGAACATTAATTTTACTGAGTTTCTAGCCACGGTACATTTACTCTTGTCACGGAAAAACTTCAAGAACATCTAAAGGGCATTTCCCTTCTTTTGAAACCTCACATAGTTGGTAACTTCTGATGTGCTTGGGATTCCTTACAACAGTAATGATGGAGCTTGATAGTACAGATTTTTCTGAACTATAGTACTACTCATGATGTATGGACTGAAATAGCAAAATCATAATACTGAATAATATTATCTGTAAAGTTTATGTTCATGGTTTGGCTCGTGTCAAGTTAGTATTTGAGGGTCCAGTAAAGATCTTGGGTCCTCTTCCCTCTTAACGTTAAGGTCCGCGCTGGAGCTGTTATACTGATGTTATCTTAAGGAGTTATTCAGAGAGCACCGAAATGTCGGTGCTCTCTCCTTTGGCACCCTTAATTCAAAGACCCTGCGGTGGATTCGGTATTCACCACAGGGTCTCTGAAGTGCATCAAATCAATGCACCGAATGCCGCCGATAAATCTGCTGAACGCAGCCGTGAACCACCAAAAAAACCACAGAACAAATTGAATAAACCGCCGAAAAACAGCTGAATCGATCAGAAAAACCACGGAAAAAATGGCGATTTGATCCAATAAACCGCCGATCGCATCCTCAAACCACCGAAAAATTTACTAATCTATCCAATAAAAAACACAAAAGTTGAGAGAAAACTCTCAAAAGGAATAGGAGTACTAATAAAACATAACTTTTAATAATTATGATAATAAATAGCCCAACATTAATTAAAAAACATATACACAGACGTGATAAGGAGCTGAGAGAATGACAAAATATTGTTGTATAGCCAATTGGCAGCCCAGGGATGTGGATTGGTACGGCAGAGCGATGGCAGGAGGAAAAAACGGTTTCAAAATTGTGAAGCCAAAAAATTGGCATATATCAAAACCAAACGTTTGGTGAAACACTGCCACAAGGATGAAAGTCTGTATAAATTGGTTCAGCCAAAGCAGACTTATACAGACTTTCATCCTTGTGGCAGTGTTTCACCAAACGTTTGGTTTTGATATATGCCAATTTTTTGGCTTCACAATTTTGAAACCGTTTTTTCCTCCTGCCATCGCTCTGCCGTACCAATCCACATCCCTGGGCTGCCAATTGGCTATACAACAATATTTTGTCATTCTCTCAGCTCCTTATCACGTCTGTGTATATGTTTTTTAATTAATGTTGGGCTATTTATTATCATAATTATTAAAAGTTATGTTTTATTAGTACTCCTATTCCTTTTGAGAGTTTTCTCTCAACTTTTGTGTTTTTCGTTTTCTCACTAGGTTCAATCCTACTTAGGAGTGCCCATCCCAAATTGCTAACTCTTGTGGGGTGGGGTGATTGTCTGCCTTCACTTCTTGTGGAGGCTTTTTTTCGTTTCATGAATAATCTATCCAATAACCTGAAGGAAAACAACTGAAAAAGCGCCGATTTGATCCAACAATCTGCCGAACAGACCTCCAAACGTATCCGACAAAGCCGACCAGGAGTAAAAAAGAAAAAAGAAAAGGTGACTTTTAAAACATATTAAAAAACAAAATAGTGCATGAAAATGCCCGAAATTAATATATAAGGTCCTATGAATAACAATAAAAAGGTTGGTTACAGAACTTAAAAAAATCCGTGAAAAAAGTGTCAAAAACTTCACTGAAAAAATGCCTAAAAAATAAAGAGACTTTTTGCTGCAAATGAAAAGAATAAACAGTTAAATATTTATGAAAAATGGGGATTGTTTTTAAATTGAAACCTATGGGATTTGCCTCCTTAAACCTGTTGAAGGAAACCACCAAAAACCAGGGCACTTTCAACAACGTTTCGGTGCAGTTCGGCGTCTCTGAATAGATTAGCCATTACTTCTCTATTGGGATTTCACTGCTGCCAAAGGTCATCATATTTTTGATTAGCCAAATGGCCATGAATTTGCACCCTACTGGGAAATTCATTGTTTGGTGCAATTATTACTTACATATTTATTTTCCGTGTTAATCTGTATATTTGTGTTTTGTTCTTAATATCTTGCATTTACTACTTTGTAATTCCACTGAGTGTCTCCTGCAATAGTGATTGTAGCTCTGAAATGAAGACACCAGACGCGGCTGTATGCTTTAAAACAGTGAACTGGTTCCTATGATACACAAGATGCGTAGGAGTGCAAATTCCGTTAAAAAGCTGCAGGGACTTCCAGGTTCAGGAGTCCTTGAGCCAATGAGGAGGAGCTGCGGGTGGCAAGGGACAAAAGGTGAGTAAATTCACCCCAAAAAATAAGAAATATATTAAAAAAATTATTGGGCAGAGGCTGTCAGCAGCATCTTCCCAACTACTTAAGGGCAAAAAATGGAACTATATTTTTAATAGAGCATCCCTTTAAAAGATAAAACGATTCTAGCATGCAAAAGAGAGCATTATGATAAATCTGTTCCATTAGCAAAGGATTCAGTGCCCCCATGCACCTTACATCTGAGTGCAATATAATGTTCCTTGGGAAAAGAGGAATTTCTGTTCTAATGTAAGCAATACATCTGGAATTTATCCAAACAGTTGCTTTACAGATGAAAAGATTTATATACACTGTAGACATATTTTATAAACAAAACAAAAATGTTACACAAATTTTCAATTAGTGATATATTACAACGAAATAAATGTTACAATCGAGACCCTTTTAAAAGGGATTGAAATACTGAAGGGCATCTTTACTGTGCAATGACAATAGATAAACATTATCTACATCAACAAAAAATTGTATTTTGGCTGAGCTTACAAAGACTTATTCTAGTAAGGAATGAAACATTTTACGAAATAGTAAAATTAAGTTTCTTTAGGTAGGTAACATTTAATTGGGTTTGGGAAAATGTCCTGTTACCTTAAATCATGTTCATGTCACATGAAAAATGAAAGAATATTTAAAATGTTTAGATGCTGCGATGTTTACATGATAAATCATTCGGAACCATGTGAGATGACTTCCAGGGAATGGCAGATTGTGCTCAAAAACTTATTTTGCTGCTATGCTGCTGCACATTAAACATTTACAGAGTCATTGAGTATAAGTGTTAAATTATTCAAAGGGTTTTCTAAGCCTTTCCACAGGAGTAATGGAGCAAATGGTGCAGTTGTCAAACACTTCAATTCCAAGTAGGAAAGACAAGTTGCAAGACATTTGCCTTGATTCTGGTTTTTCAGAGCATTTTCTTTTCCTAGTAATGAAAATAAAACTTTATCTATTTCACAAATTAGCTGCGGGAAATGTCAAGTATAATTGTTTATGCCAACAATGCATTAGGACTTTAGGCAAATCTTTAATTGTAATTTTTTTCTGCCCTACATGCTTTCGCAACAACAATGAAAATATATTAGATAGCATGTATGTATCTCCATAATGGTATTTTTTCCTCTGCAATGCCCATTGTCCATCCACCTATTTTTATGTTGGATGGAACACTGCTCCTTATCATAAAATGAATCTCAGGCTTTCTAGAGGATTAGATGCTATCACAAACTCTTTAAACGTAATACTATTCTTAATGGAGAATTGAGTTATTGATTCTCCATATCAAGTCATATGTAATTCTGGTTTAAATAGCAATGTGCTCTTCTCTCACTCATGGTTGATTTTTTTTAGGACAATCATAATAAAAGTGATTTGACAAGCCCCTTGAGGTGAAGAGGTTACCATGCCTTTTATTTGTTTATTATTTTTTCATAGAGTAGCAACTAGTGCAATGCTCCTTTATAACCATTTAATATATTTTATGTCCCACTCCCAAGCACATGTGCCCATTAGACATGTGCATTCGTTTTAGTACTAAAACGATTTAGTCCGAATTTTGGGATAATTTAGTTTTCCTATGACTGAAGAGATACGAAACTGCTCAGTACAAAAAATGAAAGAAACTAAAATAAAATGCACTACATTTTAGTTTCAGTCTTTTTTGTGATATTACATTGAGTGAAGGAGACCAGCAATGAAGAGTGCAACATCCACATGCCAATGCAGTAGGATGTTCTATACAGAGAGGTGCATTAATTAATGCAGGAGGATGTTCTATACATTATACAGAGAGGGGTATTAATGCAGCAGGATGTTATATACATTATACAGAGAAAGGTATAAATTGAGAAGGATGTTCTATACAGAGAAGGACATTAATTAATTCAGGAGGATGTTCTATACATTATACAGAGAGGGGTATTAATTAATGCAGGTGGATGTTGTATACATTATACAGAGAGGGGTATTCATTAATGCAGGAGGATGTTCTAAACATTATACAGAGAGGAGCCTTTTTTTTTTTAGCCCTTTAAATCCAGTGGCTGTGAGCGCTGAGATCGGCTGCTTGTTATATTATGTCTCAGTACAATGCATCAGTCTCAGCTGTTACAGTAACCGACTGCTGCTCATCACAGTGCTCAGAGTTTCAGTAAAACAAGGAAATAATATTGTTATAACCTCTTATATATAAAAATATTATTTACTAGTTTTACTGAAACTCTGAGCACTGTGATGAGCAGCAGTCACTTACTGTAACAGCTTTGCCTGATACGGGGCAATATTACAATGTTGGTGCTAACTTAACCAGAGCTGTTGCTGAAAACCTCCATAGGCTATAATGGCTCTGGGACGTTTACAACAGCTCTGGTTAAGTTAGCACCAACTATGTAATATGGCCCACATTGTGCTGAGAGTGAGAGATACTGTAACAAGCAGCGATCTCAGCCCTCTGAGGAGCCACTACAATAGTAATTGTATCCACTGGTTTTCAGATGAGTGAAATTAGTTTTCATACTAAAGAACTGAAAACGAATTTCTTTAGCAACTAAATAAATTGCATTTTAGGACTAATCCATTAGTTCAAAACGAAATTTTGTGCTGTGCACATGTCTAGTGCCCATCATTTTCTTCTTCGGCCTGGGATACCCAATAGACAATAGGGGTTATTCAGCTTTATTTTTGATATAAAGATGACTCCAAATAAAAAAAAATCCGACTTTTTTTAAATAGTGTTTTTTTTTTCTTTAACAGACCTTTTTATTATCATTCATAGGACCTTATATCTTAATTCCAGACATTTTCGTTCAGTAGTTTTTTTGCAAACAGCGTTTCAAATTTCATGCTTTCAGAACGTTCTATTTTTTTGTTACCCCGTTCGTCGGCTTGGCTTTATCCAGTGGCTGGTCGTCACTCTGTTTGGCAGATCGTCAGATTTTTCCAGACATGGATCAACGGGTTTGTGGCATCTTATCGGATCGGATGTGATCTGATATATTATCTAATCGGATCCAATAATTTCTGCGAATTGAAAAAAAAATACACCGCAAAACCACGGAAATTATCGGATCCGATAACTTTGGAGAGTTCCCGGTGGCTTATCGAATCGGATTTGCCAATATGATCAGAAAGGATAATTTTGGTGGTTTTACGTGTTTTTTCTTTTTCAATCTTTGCGGTGGCTTTTCCCCGCACTTCAGCGATCCTCCTGTCAATGCTGAATTCACTGCAGGGTCGGGGAATTTGAGTCCCCGAAGTGCGGGGAACGAGAGAGCACAGAAATGTCGGCGACATCTTGGTGCTCTCTGAATGACTCTAATTCTGGACTGACTGTTGTAATGGTTGGGTTATCGTGAGAATAGTAAATACTAGTGTAAGTCTAGTTCTGGAGAGAATAAACAAACATGAGTAGGCAAACCAAAGGGCTAGGATTCCAGAGAGCAGAGGAACCAGAAACAAGTCGAGGTCAAGGAGAAAACTGAAAACATAGATGCAATTTTAGCTTCTACTTTATCACTTAGCGTTGCCACCTGTGTTCATGACAGTTTCCTAGAGTCCTTATTTTCTGTCCTAAGAGGTGATGCATATATTTTTTCTTTATTTTACTCCTCTACCATTCTCTAGATTTGTCAGAGGTCAGAGGTCACCTAATATCAATTTTGCATGGTCTACTTAATCTCCACTATATGCTCTTCTCCAATTAGTAGTTAAACTTGTATCAAGAGATGTTGGGAGGGTTTTTTACGAAAGGTTTGAGTCTGAAGTGACAGCAAGTCTTCCATCCAATAGATTAATGTCAAAAATAATAACTGAGATTAACGAGTTACATCTAATGCTCAAAAGGAAAGCGCTAGATATATGCTGCATCACTGTGAACCATTTCATATCTGTCACACCTGTCAACCTTCTGAAAATCTCCAGTACATTTAAACTATACAGTATCCGTCATCATTTTAGGATTTTCAAGCAGTTTTGTTTATATAAGGCATTCCTGGTGTGGGGTGCTGCTGACAGAGCAGTTTTATCGTAGGTGGAGATATGTGGTAACCCAAGAGGTTTTAAGAAATGTTACTCAACAAAAAAAAGCAATCCCCCTGCACATACATATCTGGTATTTTGGGATTTATTGAAATTATCTCTTATCCATTGTAATCTGAGTCGTTCGTCACTAGAATTGCTTTGTAGCTACTTTTAACCCCAAGTCATTTATTTTGGTATATTAGTTTACATTTTTAATTTCTGAACTGAGAAAAAAGATGGTAAGGATGGTGCAAACCAATAATATGATTACTTTTCTAAATTAAAAACAAACTTTGCCAAATTATTTGAGGATGAGGAACATTGGACAGGTGACAGCCACAGCATAGTTTCATTTTTATTTACTCTATAATGCTATGCTGGAGAGAGGCATTGAAATGTCCATTTATGTAGGCTCGTCTCCCACCAAATCTTGTAAAAGTTCAGGTCTTGTCAAACAGTGGAAGACAAATTCACTGAGAAAGGGTACCATAAACGTCTTCTTAAGAACGCGCAGGACAAGACCCGCACTTTTACAAGAAATGATCTTTTGAGAAACAACTCTAGTCGACAGAGTGACATATTGCCTTTAGTAAGAACTTATTCACCATTCTTGAGCGCTATTAAACGTATTATTAAATCAAATTGGCATACATTACAAAATTACAAGGATATAGGCCACCTATTTTAGAACTTCCCGAGATTTGCTATGAGATGTCCAAGATATAGCATTGATAGGGTCGTTCATGGAAATTTTGTGCCACAGTCCCGGCAAACCTTTCTCCCAACGCTTGTGCATGGCATATACCCTTGCCTACAGTATAACCACTATATTGGCATTCTTAAAGGTGACAACTGTACACATACTCATTTAGGTGAGCAGATACAGTTTAAAGGGTTTATACCTGTCAGTCTGATTATGTGGTGTATCTCCTCAAATGCCCATGCGGCAAGGGCCATGTGGGTAAAACCACAAAGGCCCGGCGGCAAGGAGTTAATAGAGTGTATATATTTCTAGGGTCCTTTTCAATGGTCCCAATGCTCTATTCTTGTTCACATACTATTAAAGGTATGTTACAAATACCTAAAGGCTCTTCTAAAAGGAGCAAATCCATCTCATGTAAATGTTAATTGTGTTAGATTTTATTATTTTATTTAAATTGTTTACCTATGTGAATGTGGCAGATGTGTTTTTATATAGATTAGCAGGTTATTCAGATTCATAAGGATTGGCTGATAATCCCCATTTTTATGGACATACACTGTATACTATATATACATGCTGATGTGGATTTTGTATGAAAGCGCCCTTTGGTATACAGAATCCATATACTTAAGGTAGGAATTCAATTAATCAAGATGCAATCAAATATAAGTTTTTGATTAGGTAATTGATTTAACTCCAGTGACATATGTAACCCCTGCCCTGTTCTCTCCCTCTCTCTGAAGAAAGAATATGTATCCAGAAAACGTGACAGATCTGGCAAACCAGTATATGAGCGAAATGGAGCATTGTGTCCATATGATAACTTTATTTGTACACGTGTGAAATGTGTCACTTTGAAAAATGTGTGAATTGGATTTTTTGTTTTAATATACAAAAATATGGTATAGTGTTTCTCTGAAATGCATTTAATTGGATAATGATAACAGGACCCCTAGAATCCTGGAACAAATGTAAAATTTAGAACATTTTTAAACTAACTTAAATCAGGGCTTTATATGAAAATATATTGACACTGCTTTGACATAAAAAAATTCACCCCATTAACACTAGTGTTTTTTTAGAAAATAATTTTTAATTATATAGTAAGAAATATTTAGGAATATTCCTATTGTGTTACTTAATGTAATAACCTATTTCAAAGGCAGGTTGAGGCTGGCCAAAAGGAGTAACTGCAGTTCAGAAGTCTGTGCAGAATCATCTAGGGAAAAGTCTTTTAGAGACATCCCCCAGCTGGTTTTAAAAAGTGTTAGCACCTCGACAATCATATCCACGAAGCTAAAACGTTGGGGGCACCTACTGCATATGCAAATGAAATTTGTTTACAACAAATGAAATTAATTTTCAATGATACAACACAGCCCCAGATCGTGTTCAGTATAAAAGAAAGATGTGCTGGAGTTGGTGCCTCTTGTCCTGTTAGTGGGTCTTTCTGCTGCACCCCCGGGCTCAGAATTGTGGTTTCCTTACAGGGTTACCATCCTCCGTGTCCCTCAAAATATAAAATGACTCACATAGAGCAATATTGTATAAAATGGAGTGCAAACAAAGGAGAAGAATGTCGTACTCACATTTGCTGGTGTCTTATCGATCAGACACCAGATTTGTAGGCAGCCTGTGACTCCAGATCGTGTTAAATTTACACCCAGAATCTAGCCCTGGGGTATTCCAATCAGACACATATAACTGGAGTATTTTACTGTAACAGCTAGATTTGATGATTAAGAAGCTCTTAAAATTGTAAATATGTTTAAATCCTATTTTTGCAGAAGTGTCCTTAAATGCAGAAGTTAATTTAAAAAAGTTTAAAAATTATACCTTTATAATGTTTAATTTATTTCAGCAGGCTTAATGTATATGTTAAACCTGTGTATGATATTTACTAAAGGTCTCTTCTCCGTATATACACCCACGCAACAATTACCTGAAAATACTCATCTTACCATTTACATGCTTAATTTTTATCTAATTAATTAAATATGTGATTTAAATTGAATTACGTTAGGAATGCTACTGCATTACTAAAAAGTAACCGTTGCTTCAAGTTAAATAAAATTTTGCATTACTGTAATAGTGTATAAATGAGAATGATTCTGTAAATATTGTCTCTGACTCCAGCTGCAGGGTTTTATATATTTATTAAGAGATCATCTTATAACAGGTTCTAATCTACAGTTCTGCTAACTAGTCCGTGTCCATGTGACTCCTCCCCTATATCCTGCTGAGCTGCAGTGTAACACATATATCCTTCCCCCTGGTTACAAACACTCTCCTTCCTGGTTCCACACATATTGATACATCTTTCCCTTTTTGGGAAAATGGAAGTTGTTTCCTTTAGCTCAAGTCTAGGAGGTAGATGGATCGTGAAACGGATTCTTGTAGTGGGTCACATGTTAGTCCACATAATCATTTAGATATGCTGGTTTTAGGATGGATCTCCCGCTTCTAGTCTGGGTGTTTCTGTATCCTTGTGGTTGTTCTCGTAGAACATTGGTGTCATCCCCCAGTCTTTCTGTGTCTGATATTTCACAGTGTGGTTCTTCCTGATCTTCTTCTGGGGTATTTGCTATTGATGGCTGGTTTGTCTCGTCCGTGTCATATTCCTCTTGATTGCTACTTTGGGTCCTTATTTGAGGCCTGTATCGTCCAGTGCCTCTCAGGTGCCTCCTATTTCTTCTCAGAACTTGTCCTGACTCTGTTACAACTTCATAGGACCTGATTCCAGCAGGGGCTCTTAGGCAAGCTTTCCGCCACTCTTTTCCCTGGTTAATTGGTGGTTGTACCCACACCTGTTCGCCAACATTTAGAGGCCGCAGGTCTTTGGCTCCCCTATTATATTGAGCGGCTTGCAATGCACGTTGTTTTGTGCATAGAATTTGGTGCCTGTCATTCATCCCGTGATCCTTCATTAACAGACTTCCTCTCATGGGAAGTAACGATTTGGTCCTTCGACCCATCAGTCTTTGAGCAGGACTGCACTCCAGACCTTGCGTTGGGGTGTTGCGATGATCCAATAATGCTAGGTAGGGATCATTACCAGAGGACACAGCCTTTTGCAGGAGTCTCTTGGCCGTTTTTACTGCCGACTCTACCTTCCCATTGCTTTGGGGGTATCCTGGTGATGAGGTAATGTGGTCAAAGTCCCAATTCATACTGAATTCTTTAAACTCCATCGAAATAAACTGGGGTCCATTATCTGAACATACAGTGTCTGGGATTCCATATCTGGCAAAATGAGCCTTCAATTTTCTTATCACTGTTGTTGATCTTGTATCCTGAATCTGGTCTATCTCCCAGAAGTTAGAGTCATAGTCCACCGTTATTAAATACTCGTGTCCGTGGAATGTGAACAAATCAGTACCGATCTTTTCCCATGGTCTAGTTGGGATCTCATGAGGCATCAAGGTCTCCTTTTGTTGTTTAGTATCAAATGACCGGCATATGTCACATTGGTCAATGTACTCTTTCAACTGCGCATTCATTCCTGGCCAGTAAACAGATTCCCTGGCTCTACGTAGACATCCTTCCACGCCGAAATGTGAAGAATGGATCCGAGACATAATATCAGATCGAAGTTCAGATGGTATAACAACTCGCTCGCCTTTGAATAGTACACCATCCTGTACACTCAGTTCATCACGTATGTGGTAAAATGGTGAAGCCTCTAGAGGTACCAGTTCCTTTGCATGAGGCCATCCCCTCAAAACAATGTGCTTCACTGCTTGTAAAGTCTTGTCTTTATTGGTGCTTTTTTGTATAGCGTCAAGTCTCCTGTTTGAGATGGGTAGATATTGGAGCATGTTTACCGTTTCAATCTGGTGCTCCACTGAGCCCTCCACGGAACCCTCGTCCAGATAAGCCCTACTCAATGTGTCTGCCACTGCCAGAGACTTTCCTGGGCAGTATCTGATACGTGCATCGTACATTTGAAGACGTAACATCATACGCTGAAGACGTCGGGGTGCTTTAAGTAAAGGTTTCTTCATAATGCTTTCAAGGGGCTTATGGTCGGACTGTACAGCTACTGTTTGTCCAAATGTGAATTGATGAAATTTTTCCATGCCAAAGAGGACTGCTAACAACTCCTTCTCAATCTGGGCATAACCTTGCTCTGTCTCCGTCAATGCTCTGCTTGCAAAAGCTAACGGTTGCTTACTCTGCATCAGTGCTGCTCCCAGACCTCTCTCTGACGCATCGCATTGTAGTTCCAATGGTTCTTCTGGGTTATAATACTTGAGTACTGGCGCACAACTGATTTTTGATTTGATCTGATGAAATGCCCCTTCCTGCACTTCAGTCCACTCCCACACTGCATCCTTCTGGGTTAGTTGGCGCAGAGGTTCACCTGCATCTGATATGTTTTCACAAAACCTTGAAAGATAGTTCACCATCCCCAAAAATCTCTGTACTCCTTAACGTCTGTGGGTCTGGGCATTTCAGTAATGGCTTTTACTTTGCTGGGGTCTGCTTGAAGTCCCTGGGCTGACAATAAGTGACCAATATAAGGTACTTCAGTTTTTCTTAACTGGAATTTCTCTGGATTTAGTTTGAGCTGTCGTTCTCTGCAACGATCTAGTAACTTCCTCAGCTTCTGATCGTGATCTTTAATGGCTTCCACATCAGTTTCTCCTTCTCCTACAATCAGGATATCATCTGCAATAACCCTGATACCTGGTAGCCCTTCCAGTGCATGATTTAGTTTTCTCTGAAAAACCTCTGGGGCAGGACTAATACCCATAGGCATCCTAACCCACCGGTATCGGCCAAAAGGAGTAGAAAAAGTGGTTAAGTAGCTGGAGTCTTCCTCTAATTCGATATGCCAAAATCCACTCTTTACATCACACACTGAAAAAATTCTTGCCCTTGCTAGATCAGGAAGTATGTCATCAAGTGTAGGCAAAGGATAGTGGCTCCTTTTCAAAGCTTTATTTAGAGGCTTAGGGTCAATGCAAATCCTTAACTTCCCTGATGGTTTCTTCACTATCACCATACTACTAATCCAGTCTGTGCTTCTCTCTACAGGGGTGATAATCCCCTGTTTTTCTAAACTGGCGAGCTCCTCTTGAAGGGGTTTGAGTAATGATACAGGAACTTTTCGTTTTGGAAGTCGAACAGGCTGTACAAGAGCATCCACTTCCAATTTCAATTTTCCCTCTAGACAGCCCACTCCTTGAAAAATATCAGCATACTCCTTGTTGATGGTTGACCAGCCCCACATAGCGCTATCTGACTGTTTGCTGTCTTGTTCCACAGTTAGGATATTTTGGTGCTGCACCGAGATCAGATCCATGGCTTGGATAGCTCTACTTCCTAGTATAGGATGACACAGCTCTGAGTCAATGACAACAAATTCAGCCTGATATAACTTTTGATTGCATGGGTTCCTTATTTTGAGCTTACATATCCCTACTGGTGTCAGTGTACTCTTATTGTACATCCTTAGTATCTTATCACAGGGTAGAATTTTAGATTGGTCTTTCACCATCCTTGCTGGTAGGACATTGCAGTCCGCCCCACAATCCATTTGGAATCTCACAGTTTGCTGGTCGATGAGCATGGTAGCAAACAAAGCTGATGAAAATTTGCTCGTAGATTTCTTCAGTGCACAAATCTGAAAAGCTGGTTCCAAAGTCAGACCCAGAATGTCTTCGTATTCCTCTGAATCCGCTGTTTCCTTATATACAGCTTGTACTGCCGGCTTCCTTTGTTGGTGCAGACTGGCACGGCACTGGTTAATGAAATGATTGGCCTTACCGCACCCCTTACATTGCTTTCCAAATGCTGGGCATTTCTCTTTCAGTTTCTCGTGACGCTTACCACAATATATGCACTGTATTATCTTATGTGGAGTCTCTGCCATTCTGCTCGGACTCTTCCTAAGAGTGTAGCTTGTTTCCATTCCATGGACTGACACTGCACCGGTGCTGGACCTCTCCAGGAGCTTCACCCTCTCTGTAGACAGTTCAGCAGCTTGCCGATTTGTAGACATTTATCAAGTGTTAAGTCCACTTCTCTCAGTAAACGTTCCCTGAGGTTAGAATCTCTTGTGCCACATATAATTCTGTCCCTTATTAAAGAGTCTCTGATATTACCAAAATTGCAGGTGGCTGCCAGTGTACGCAGCTCTGTGACATATGCGTCTATGCCTTCTTCTTCCCTCTGACTCCGTGAAAAAAATGATATCTTTCCACAGTCTCATTTTGTTTTGGCTCACAATAATCATCAAATGCTTTCATTAGGACAGTCAGTGAGGGAGCTGCCACTCCTGGAGAAGGGTGTCTTTAACCTCTCTGCCTTTATCCCCAATCAAGTACAGGAACAGCTTTACCTTCATCTCTTCTGGTTTATCAACCAGGACCAGGTCTGTGTATAGAAGCATTTCTTCTTTCCATCTCTTCCATGCCTGAGACAGATTTCTTGCCTGAAAATCCAGGAGACTGGGTGCTTTTAAACCTTCCATATCTGCTTTTGGAGTAGTTTTCAAATTAGATCCGCTGCCACCATGTATAAATGAGAATGATTCTGTAAATATTGTCTCTGACTCCAGCTGCAGGGTTTTATATATTTATTAAGAGATCATCTTATAACAGGTTCTAATCTACAGTTCTGCTAACTAGTCCGTGTCCATGTGACTCCTCCCCTATATCCTGCTGAGCTGCAGTGTAACACATATATCCTTCCCCCTGGTTACAAACACTCTCCTTCCTGGTTCCACACATATTGATACAAATAGAAGCTGATTTTATAGCCAATTGTTCTATGTCATGAACTGTATGTGAGCTGATGTCATTTTGGCCTCTTATGAAACTTTCAATTGGATTGTTCAAAGCTAAAGCCTCAGGTTGATATAGAACCATGTCACAGCTGCATTATTTATATCTGATGACTAATGGAAAATTTAAGGACTTCAGTGCTAATTGTAAATGTTCTTAATTTTGGAGAAACAAGAGCATACTTGACAGATTTTTATTTCTTTTCAAAAAGCCTGAAGCACACCCATGTGTTCACAGCCCACCAAGATATTATCATTTTCTCATACTGAGCTGCATACTGCTTGTATAATAAAATGCAAGCTATTCTTTCTGATTCCGTTATGTCTTGTTATACATAGGGCTACATTACATAGTGAATGCTAACTAGTGTCTGGATATATAAGCGTTAACGCTAGGAAAAGTGACTTTAACACATGCCCCCCATATTACATTCCTGATGCTAAACCCGTGAAAAATCCGCTAGCGTATCAGGGATTGTGCTTGCCTCCTCAAGCTTACTGTACTATGCAAATTCTATACGTAACATGGGGAGCGCAATCAGTAATTAGCGTTAGGATAAGTAAGGTATTAAGAAATCCTAGCACTAATTACTGCAGCTACAGACTAAACAAAATTTTAGCGACACCTAAAAGCTGGTGCTAACTGATTCTGCTTTTGCTAAATTATTTAACACCCCCTAAAAACCCCTCCATTAAATCCCATACTCACCTCTCATCCCGCAACGAGAAGGGCGGCTCGATCCGCCACTACTTCTGGCCGCAAGTAGAGTGAGACTGGGAACAAATAGATCCCAGTCTCCCTCTGCGATCACTTTGTGGCGCTGAACAATCTCGCAGGAGCGAGACAACACAGGGCCTGCGGCCCAGAAGCGCAACCCTCCATGGAGTCCTATGGTCTCCAGGAGGTAATATTTGCGACGGCACAAAAGCGCTACCATGAGTATTATTGAGGGTAGCGCTGCACTCAGGGGCGAGGTGCTGATGTAACGTCTACCCCAGAATGTAACGCAGTGTATGCATAATTGGCCACCCTGAAAAGGGAATTTCTGCAGTAAAGATAAAGATAAGTGTTAATCCAGTTTATCTGTTAATTCAACTGGTTATTAATAAAAATATCACATAAATGCACATTATATAAAAGGCCGCCATTACAGTGGCAAATGGAAAACAACATATAGTTGAACCATATTGGTTTTACAGCTGTGGATTTTGAGGCTTGAATGTTTTAATATTTAGATGAGATTTAGATGAGAAGTAATTGGGTGACTTACAGACAGGTCCAGAAATATTGGGACATCGACACAATTCTAACATCTTTGGCTCTATACACCACCGCAATGGAGTTGGAATAAAACAAACACAATGTGCTTTAACTGCAGACTGTCAGCTTTAATTTGAGGGTATGTACATCCAACTCAGGTGAACGGTGTAGGACTTACAGCAGTTTGCAGATGTGCCTCCCACTTGTTAAGGGACCAAAAGTAATGGGACAATTGGCTTCTCAGCTGTTCCATGGCCAGGTGTGTGATATTCCCTCATTACCCCAATTACAATGTGCACATAAAAGGCCCAGAAATTTCAAGTGTGTTATTTGCATTTGGAATCTGTTGCTATCAACTCTCAAGATGAGATCCAAAGAGCTGCCACTATCAGTGAAGCAAGCCATCATTAGGCTGAAGAAACAAAACAAACCCATCAGAGAGATAGCAAGAACATCAGGCGTGGCCAAAACAACTGTTTGGAACAATCTCAAAAAGAAGGAACGCACCGGTGAGCTCAGCAACACTAAAAGACCCGGGAGACCACAGAAAACAACTGTGGTGGATGAATGAAGAATTCTTTCCCTGGTGAAGAAAACACCCTTCACAACAGTTGGCCAGATCAGGAACACTCTCCAGGAGGTAGGTGTATGTGTGTCAAAGTCAAAAATCAAGAGAAGACTTCACTAGAGTAAATACAAAGGGTTCACCACAAGATGTAAACCATTGGTGAGCCTCAAAAACAGGAAGGCCAGATTAGAGTTTGCCAAACAACACCTAACAAAGCCTTCACAGCTCTGGAAAAAGATCCTATGGACAGATGAGACCAAGATCAACTTGTACCAGAGTGATAGGAAGAGAAGAGTATGAAGAAGGAAAGGAACTGCTCATGATCCTAAGCATACCACCTCATCAGTGAAGCATGGTGGTGGTAGTGTCATTGCGTGGGCATGTATGGCTGCCAATGGAACTGGTTCTCTTGTATTTATTGATGATGTGACTGCTGACAAAAGCAGCAGGATGAATTCTGAAGTGTTTCAGGCAATATTATCTGCTCACATTCAGCCAAATGCTGCAGAACTCATTGGACGGCGCTTCACAGTGCAGATGGACAATGACCCAAAGCATACTGCAAAAGCAACCAAAGAGTTTTTGAAGGGACAGAAGTGGAATGTTATGCAATGGCCAAGTCAATCACCTGACCTGAATCCCATTGAGCATGCATTTCACTTGCTGAAGACAAAACTGAAGGGAAAATGCCCCAAGAACAAGCAGGAACTGAAGACAGTTGCAGTAGAGGCCTGGCAGAGCATCACCAGGGATGAAACCCAGTGTCTGGTGATGTCTATGCGTTCCAGACTTCAGGCTGTGATTGACTGCAAAGGATTTGCAACCAAGTATTAAGAAGGGAAAGTTTGATTTATGATTATTATTCTGTCCCATTACTTTTGGTCCCTTAACAAGTGGGAGGCACATCTGCAAACTGCTGTAAGTACTACACCGTTCACCTGAGTTGGATGTACATACTCTCAAATTAAAGCTGACAGTCTGCAGTTAAATCACATTGTGTTTGTTTCATTCCAACTCCATTGTGGTGATGTATAGAGCCAAAGATGTTAGAATTGTGTCAATGTCCCAATATTTCTGGACCTGACTGTATTTACAATCAAAATGTTACACAAAAAATATATTTGTTGCATTGATTGAAATTACTCTTGATATTTTCTTTTTAGATGTGACAAAAATATTTATTTTGTTAAATGCCATAATGCTTAAGAGAACACAACATTTGCAGTCTCTGTTTTTCATTCCCTGAGGTCCCGTACAGGCAGTAAATGTGTCAAGGTCAATGTGAAAATGTGAATTGACAAATGGATTAAGGTTGGTCACTGCCAACTACTCTAATACTTGTTTCATAGTGTTCTGTTTCTGTTTTATGAGATTGACAAATTCAAATAATGTACATTAGGCACAGCCAAGTCATCAAAATTATTTTAATTCTTCTTCTACTATAAAATCTGTCGTAAATTGTATATTTTAATGTGTTTTGCATTAAAAGGGAAATCACTATTATTTTCTATTGTCTACTATACATTAAAATTACCAACTGTGTTTTATATGCATACATACAGTATTTCACAGAAGTGAGTACACCCCTCACATTTTTGTAAATATTTTATTATATCTTTTCATGTGACAACACTGAAGAAATGATGCTTTGCTACAATGTAAAGTATTGAGTGTACAGCTTGTATAAGAGTGTAAAATTGCTGCCCCCTCAAAATAACTCAATACACAGCCATTAATGTCTAAATCACTGGCAACAAAGTGAGTACATCCCTAAGTGAAAATGTCCAAATTGGGCCCAATCAGCCATTTTCCCTTTCTAGTGTCATGTGACTCGTTAGTATTACACGGTCTCAGGTTTGAATGGGGGGCATTCTTGACCAGTATGAGAGAGTGAGAGCAATAACACCAAATTTAACACACCTGCTCCCCATTCACATCTGAGACCCTGTAACACAAGCCAGAAAC
Organism: Leptobrachium leishanense; assembly: GCA_009667805.1. NCBI lineage: Eukaryota > Metazoa > Chordata > Amphibia > Anura > Megophryidae > Leptobrachium > Leptobrachium leishanense. The sequence continues at coordinate 371,006,952 of CM019063.1, forward strand.
ACACAGCAAAAGTTTCATTTTCACACTGATCAGTCTGCAAGGAAGATTTATGCAATCACAAGCCAGAAACACACAGCAAAAGTTTAATTTTCACACTAATCAGTCTGCAAGGAAGATCTCTGCAATCACAAGCCAGGTATCCAGATCTCAACACGATGGCCACCATCACATTCTGCAATATTCTATCATCGCAATTGTATTTTGTGTTTGCATGTATTAATTTCTGGCTGATTATCCTCTAAATTGTCGCATTTTTAGAAAGAACATGTAGCTAGTCTTTCACTAGTGCCTCTCCCCCCCCCCCATTAGAAAGGCCTCTGACACCTAAATACTTACCTGAATTAATTTCCTTTTCACACAGAAACACACGGCAAAAGTTTCATTTTCATACTGATCAGTCCCACTCTCCCTCCCCATCCACCCCCACCCAGGATTGGCCTCTAATTTCAGGCATCCTTTCCAGCTGTCTCCACTTCTCTCTAATTACTCTTACTAATCCCAGGTTTCTGGTCTCACCCATGCAAGCTCTGCAGTGGTTTTCTGGCCACCAGCTCCCCCTCCCCCTGCTGGAATTGGAACTGCAAGGTCCACATACTGCTGCACAATGCGCTCCCTGTCTCTTCTACTCTTTTACTCTGCATTCTTCCTAAAATGGAACTCCTGCCTCTGTACCACCAACCCCTCCACTATTTTCATCTCTCCCTCTCGTATAAGACATTCCCAAATGGGGAAGTCTGCCACTCAACTCACTAATACACATCACTGCCCCAACCAGTCCATCACTCTCACATTGCAGTCCTCTCCTCTTGTTTCCACCCCAACCCTTCTAGATTGTGAGTTCCCACGGGAATAGGGCCCTCATTTCCTCATGTATCAGTTTATCAAATGTTGTTCAATGTATTGTAACCCTGTCTATCATACCCATTGTTCAGCGCTGTGGAATATGATGGCGCTTTATAAATAAAGTATAATAATAACACTAACGAGTCACATGACACTACGGAGGGTAAATGGCTAATTGGGCCCAATTTGGACATTTTCACTTAGGGGTGTGCTCACTTTTGTTGCCAGCAGTTTGGACATTAATGGCTGTGTGAGATATTTTGAGGAGACAGCAAATTTACACTGTTATACAAGCTGTACACTCATTACTTTACATTGTAGCAAAGTGTCATTTCTTCAGTGTTGTCACATAAAAAGATATAATAAAATATTTACAAAAATGTGAGGAGGGTACTCACTTCTGTGAGATACTGTATACTATATGGAGAAAAGTATTGAGACACACCTTTTAATTATTGAATTCAGCTGTTTCAATGCAATGCGATGTATAAAATCAAGAACAAAGCTATGCAGTCTGTATTTACCAAACTTTGAGCTCACCAGAACAGCCCATTTTTTTCACAGTGAATTCAAACATGGTATTGTGATAGGATGCCACCTTTGAAATAAGTAATTTAATTAAATTTTATCCCTACTAGATATTCCACTGTCACCTTTAAGTGGTATTATTGGATAGTTGAAGCATTTAGGAACAGCAGCAACTTAGCCACAAAGTAGAAGATCATGTAATGTCATGAAGCAAGGTCACTGAGTGATGAGGCGCATGATGCCAAGTGCCAAATGGAGTGGTGTAAAGCACACTGCTACTGGACTCTGGATCAGTGGCTACGCTGCTCTGTTTGTCAGTCTGATGGGCGAGTCTATGTTTGGAGGATGCCAGGAGAAAGCTTCCTATCTTACTCCAGGGTGCCAACTGTAATGTTTTGTGGAGGGACAATGGTATGGGGCTGTTTCTCAAGGGTTGGGTTAGGCCCCTTACTTCCATTGAAGGGAAACCTTAATGCTTCAGCGTACCAGGACATCTTGGAAAATGCTATGATTCCACCTTAGTGGGAACAGTTTGGGGAAGGAACTTTTCTATTCCAGCATGAATGTGCGCAAGTGCTGAAAGCAATGTCTATAAAGACATGGTTGGATGGGTTTGGGTTGACAGAACTTGACAATTCCACACAGAGCTCTAACATCAACTCCCTCAAATACCTTTGCAATGAACTCAAAGGGAGCCATGAATTCTTGTCTAACATCAGTGTCTGACTTCACAAATGATATACTGGATGAATGGACAAAAATTCCACAGAAACACTCCAAAATCTTGTGTAATGCCTTCCCAGTATAGTGTTAGCTGTTGTAGATGCAAAGAGAGGACCAACTCCATATTAATGTCTATATATTTCAAAAGCAATGTCACAAAAGTCCCTGTTGTTGTAATGCTCAGGTGTCCAAATCCCTTTTCCCATGAAGTGTTTAAGTAAATAATTTGTTATATGTTTTATTATGTCATATATTCGAACATCACTCAGACAGTGCAATCAGGTTCAATTAGTGCAAACAACTGAATACAGGAAGCAGTGATGATAAATCTTGAGTGAAGTCCATATCGAGCAAGCAAAACTATAATAAATATATTGAAACCTAGAAGTGATTACTTCAAAGTGCCTCACTCAAATCAATGTAAATAATTGATATATATATAAATATGAATGATCAAAATAACTGGTATTTTTGTGAAAAGGTCAGTTTGAAAAATGAAAATTTTAATAATAGTAATTTTTTATCTAATGGCAGCTTGTGTTTACTCATTGTTCACTCGCTTCACATCAGTATAGGAATTTGGAATAATTAGAGTAATTATTAAAAAATGCCACTAAAGAAAATAATAAGACATTTTAAAAGAGCAAAATTGGTCTTACTTAAAGTCTTTGACTGAGTACATCTGCATTTATATAAAACTACTAAGATAAGGATATATAGCATCCCATGCTGCTGCTGCTTCTTCACATCTGTGCACACTTGAGTCTGAGAGTGTTTACAGTTTTCTTACATGGGCAACCAATGCGCACATTTTGTGGTCCTTCAGCAAAAGCTCTTCAAAATCAATACATACAGAATACCATAGAAAAAGTAACAGGAATAAAAAAAAATTATGAAGAGTGGTGGGGGGAGAGGAGACAAAGATATCCCCCGCAAAGCTATAGTCGGAATTAAATAATGTACTTAACTGTCATTCATTTAAGAAGCACGTGCTTTTTTACTTTGTGAAACCAGGTATACCTCTGAAAAGAGGTCCCTATCAGAAATAAGAATCGAGAATGAAAGTAATAAAGAAACAGATGGAGAGGAGAAAATATCTTAACAGATGTGCACATGTATAACATATCCTCAGTATTTCCATTCCCTTGGGATTACCAGAGTTACAGTATTTCTTAATCAGTCATTTTAACAATTTTGGCAGATGTAGTAACAAAACAGCCACATGGGAGCCATACTTATCTTTAATTTCCATTTGTTTACCTTATTTTGCTTAGATCGTAAGCTTGGCTAGTGCTCTCCTTTTTTAAATGCTGATCTCAACTCAGCTGGTTCTCTCAGATAGCCCAACATATTTAGTCTTTACGAATACTATATAGCTTTGTCCCTGCAGAATACAATAATAAGGCTGAGAAACATAATAGAATCAGGAGAGTTCAGGCTACATAGGCCAAGGAACTTGGAGCTGCCATCAATTCCTATGTTTCCATGGAATCTAGTCACAATGCTGAAGAAGGAAATGACATCATATTACACTAGAGGGAACAATGATGCATTCTACCTCTGTTATAGTATTTAATATCTGTTTAATCTATGTGACTTTTCATTGCATCCAGGTAACGCTTCAGTTACTTTTTCCCAGTGTTCTGAATAGTTAAAGGAAAAAAAAAGTCTGCTTGGCCAAAAAGCATTTGCTTTCATGTTCCACTGGCTTTATAAAGATTTTACTCCAGCAGAATGAAATACGACAGATGTTACAGATACCAAAGTAAAATATTTTTGAGACGATGGAAGAAAGATAAACAAAAGTTTTAAAAAATTCCATAACTCATACACTGCATGTCTTTTTTTATTATTCTAATTTATTGGTGCAAAAGTTAGACAACACATGCTAACTTTTTTTATAGTTTAATGCTTGCAAACAAGTTGGCAGTAAAGCTCTGTATTTTAAACATATGGAATTCATTTTGTTTCTTGGTGCAGTTACATGACATATGACACATCATGTTTCATGAACAACCTACACCATTTATCACGAACTTTTAACCCATTTTGTTTATATAACTTTCATATCTGGTATAACAATCTAACACTGTAAAGAGAATACATGTATATATTTCAAACCACTAATGTATTAACTCCATAAATGGGGCTCTTCTGCAGACGGGAGGGGACAGTTTGAAGCAATGCTATTCAACACCACAATAGTCACTTAGATAATGCCTATAAAACAATGCATTTATATACTGTATGTTCTAAGAGAACTGTTTTGTCTCACTGAAGTTAAATTATTTTCTAAAACAAAGATGAATTTAACCAATAAGCAACATAGAGCACTAGTACTCATTAAAGAGAGTTAAATAGAAACAAAATACAAAGCATCTATCAACTGATGTGAGTGCATTATTGATTTATTTCTCTTTGTCACATCCTAATCCATTATATCTGAGATGCTGACACTGGGAAAATGAAAGCTTGGTGAGTAGGAGGTGCTGTCTTAAAGTACATGTGAGCTCAGTGATGGCAAACATTGGCACTCCAGATGTTTTAGAACTACATGTCCCATGATGCTTAGTCACACTTAGGGCTGGCAGAGCATCATGAGCCATATAGTCCAGGAACATCTGGAGTGCCAAGGTTTACCAACACTGACCTAGATGTTGGGTTGTCTGTTAGCACAACCAGCCCAGGTATTTACAGGATATGAACTACGTCTCTCCAAATCAGGGGTCAAGTTTAGCTCAACTGATTGGGAACACATTTGCTTACTAGTGTTGCAGAAAGAGTCTCATACACTGAAATACTTAGGCTTTCGATCGTGTGTTTCATTTACGTCACAAAAATATTTTTATTTACTATAACTACCATAATTTATTAACATCTGGTTTAAATAAATATATAAACACTAATACAAAATTTGATCGACACCTGTTGGTTTACATGTGAGTTGATTTGGAGTCTCATAAACTGATGAATTCCCACACTTATTTGCTTAGGTCTACAGTGTTTCCCAAACCTGTCCTTGGGACCCTCAACCAGGCCAGATTTTGCAGATCACCTTGGGGGAAGTACAGACTGAATCCTACAATCACTGAGCAGCAAATTATATAAACTGTGCTGTGCTTCAGATATCTGGAAAACCTGGTCTGTCAGCCGGTCCTGAGGACAGGTTTGGGAACTTACCCCACCATAAGAAATTAATCCCTACCTCATATATGCCAAAAAGAAATGACCTAATAAAGAAAAGTGACTATAGATCATATACTCATCAGAAAAATGTTCAACAAGGTAATATCGACCAAAATGGACTACAACAAGAAATAATAGCTTTCTATAATAAAAATTTCTTTGACACTATTTATGTATAATGAGATGGGCACTTTAGAAAGACTTTATAAAAAAGATTTTGAGAACATGTTTCATGCTTTGGTTAAATGGTACTATTATGTTGTAATGAGAATTAAAAATATGTAGAAAGAAAATACCTTTTCAGTTTAATATAGGTGTACAGGTAAGCTGATCAGTCATTAATATTTTATAAAATGATAAGTACTAGAAATAAATTCAGATCTAGACGAGAGCTGCCAGATCTTGGTCTGTGGACCAGTTAACAATGAATAACCTTTTTGCAATTTGTACATGTGAAATATTTAAAAGTGATAGGGCTTGATTACAAAACTCACGCTAAAATGGGGACAATAACAAGGAATACCTGCACCCTGTAGTGTCCCCATTTTAGCATTAGATTCTAGGGCAGGTGCTACTTCAACACTTTGCCCCGGAACGAAGTACTACCCTCGGTGATACTTGTGCTTCAACACCGCCGCGAGTATCGCCTCATGGAGCCCATTGGACTCCATGGAGTGTTGCGCTGCTGGGCCGGGAGCCCTGCGCCGTGGAGTGATCATGAAGGGAGACTGGGGACAAAGTCTCACTCTGCTCCCGGTGGCAAGAAGGAGCGATTCGGGCCACCGTTCTCACCTTGGGATGAGACGTGAGTACCAGGTTTAGCATTACAAAGGTATTATGGGGGCATGAATTATAGTCACTTATCCTGACGTTTCACTTACATATCTGAATGCTACAGTTTATGTTCAGTATGTATTCTAGACAATACAAAAAAATGGCTTGGCGCAAAGAATATATAGCATGCAAAACCTTTACTGTTGTGAATAGAAAAATTTGTAACACATACAAATAAATTATGACAATGATCCCTTGTAACTTATTCATAAAAAATAAAATCTAACATATACATGGCGTAACTTGCTAAAAAACATATTAAGAGAAATTCTTCATTAATAGCTGTCTCACTCACTTGTTCTAGATCCAAAATATGGCTCTATGATTTGGACTCGTGGGTATTTTGTGTAGCAGAGTCCCTACTTTCCCACTTAACCATTAAGAGGGAAAGTGGGGACCCTACTACACAAAATACTCACAAGCTCAAGTAACAGAGCCATATTTGGGCTCTAGAGTGAGTGAGACACCTATTAAAGAAGAATTTCTCTTAATATGTTTATAAGCATGTTACGCTACGCAAATGCTATAATTTTCCTTTTTTTATGAAAACGTTACAAGGGACCATTGTCATCATTTGTTTGTATGTATTACAAGTTTTTCTATTCACAACAGTAAGGGTTCTGCATGCTATATATTCTTCGCGCCAAGCCATTTTTTGTATTATCTTATGAGGTGGTAGAGAGAACAACTGTGTGGTGAGTGGCGAGGGGAATTGCACAAAATCTTAAGATCTTTGGCACCACACTTGATTTATTTCCTCATTATTATATAGATTACATAGATTATGTAATCTAGCCCATAATGTGAAAACAATCAAGATACAAACAGTAATAGTGTTCCTTGCTTGGAATTAGCATATAAATCAGCAAATTAACCCAATGGGAGCATCTCTCTTGCAGAGCTGTGTGTAAAGAGAACCCAGGAGATCTTTTTCTGCAGTTAATCAGCAGATGAATGATTCTGGGAGGATGTAGTCCACAACACCTGTGTGCTAGTGGCCCAGGGAATGGTTGTCTTCTTGAGAGCCCTACTCTTCAATATTGCTAGGGAAATATTTCATTAATTTTTATGTTGGGTATCCTTTATGTGTCTGGTGTCAAACGGAAAGGAGAATTTGTGGTCTCACATCATAATGATGCCAAACCACCAATTATAATGAAACACGTTCTTTTTATCATGAGTGTATAGATTATGTTATCCAAGTCCAACTTTTTATTAAGCACTCAAGCAACTCTCTTTTTTTCTAGTTTTGTTTTAGAATTTTGCTCCAAAATGCACACATGTTACTTTTAATTCTATACTCTGGGGAGAGAAGTTAATTAAAAAGTATGCAATGACTCCCCTCTACAGTAAAAACTTTAGAACTACACTACAAATCAGACTCGAAGGAAAGGCAATTCATCAGCTATAAAACAGAGACAGGCAAAACCTGCATTCCAAATACAATTAAACTTTTTGTTGGCTGTAGCTTTTAAATAGTCTGACTATAAGTTTTATGTGTCAAAACCCATCTTTAGACAAGTGCATTCTTTCCTGGCTGAATTGCAATTCGTCCAAATTTTTGGGCAATTCGTCTAAACTACAAATCAAAGAAATGCCACATGGACGGAATTAACGAAGAACGAATTTTTTGAAGGAAACATTTTCATCCAGTGATTAGTTCCTTTATTCATTCCTATATGTGGTGTTAAGTGCCATTTGGTCAGAGCTTGCTTGTCAGTCCCACTGTAAAAATAAACGTAAACCATAAAATTAATAGAAAAACCACATGATAATTACCCTCCTACTTAAAATCCGATGACCTCAACCAACATGGTGTAGCTGATGGCATATCAGATAAATTGTTTTTGCTGTGCACAAGTCTAGTGTTCATTTTACCTAGTACTAAATGTGTATACATGAAAAATAATTAAGTATAAATTGGTAAATTGTACCGGCTGGGGGGAGTAGAGGTAACATCACTGCTCTATAGCTGTGGAGACACAGGTTCAAATCCAAGCCAGAACCCCTCTCCAGCAAATGTCCTTGGGCAAGACACCTAACAGTACATACTCGCCACCCAGGACATACTTGAAAATGAGAGAAATCTAAATGTATCCTTCCTGGTAAAATACTTTCTCAGAAAAAAAATATGGTACTAACCATTGCCAATTAGAATTTATATTCAGGCTGTATTGTGATTAGTTGAAAGCAACGACCAAGCAACGATCAATTACAATATGTTTTTATGTCAGTTGTGAGCAAACATCAAAAGTGAGTGCTACAAAAGCACAGGATGAAGATATTACACGTTACACAACATGCCATCCTCCACATTATTCCAAAATGTTTCAACAATTAATAAATTTTCTTGTTACCATACGTTTATACGTAACCAATTACAACACAACTTCACTCTATTCTCTTCAGAGAGAAAGAATTCCAGTTTGCTGTATTTTATTTTACTAACATGATTTACAGGGGAAAAAGTGTGATACTTCAGTGTGTTCATGATAAACACAAGGTGGCACATTGTAGCTGCTCGTGAGGTGTAACAGGTTGGATGTAAAACTGTTTCTTTTGTTTACAATAATCAACCTCTACAAAAAGGAAAGTGTAGCAATATTGGGATTCAAGAACTATATAAAAAGCTTATCCTTAAAGATTACATAATGGAGTCAATCGGTTGATAAAACCTAGGAACTGTTAAAATAATCCATTTGGAAAATATCCCAAATATAGTGATATCCAGGTTTTTTTTTTTAAAAAAATTTAAATTTTTTGTCTCTTACTAATTTTAGAAATTTTGGGACACTTCAGAGGGTATGGAAAGCTGTTAAATGTACGTGGTCTCTTTATTTCTCAAGGTAATAGAGTATTTTATGGGTATCGGGTCAATCTTACAATGATTTAGGTATACATGCTTTTATGAGTGTAATAAAGAATCTGGACAAGTGCCTTTATAAGCATGTGAAGTGAAAGACTTATGAGGTGAAGGACTTTTTATTAGTTGCAGAAAGGACATGTAAGCACTTTAGAAGTGTAGCATAAGTGCTTATGAATAAAGAGTATTCCATTATTTTATAACATATACATTTATATATATATATATATCACCCAAACAGCTCTCTAGATGCTTGATGTATAGGTTCCCCTTCCATAAGATGGGTGGCTTGGAAAAAAATTTGAGATGATGCTCAAGATCCTGGCAAGCTAAAGGGAAACAAATTAATGTATTTATATTCCCAAGTATTGTGTTAAGTCTGCATGGTTTCATAATAATGAGAAACGTGTGCTTAAAACAGCAGTGCCTTCATGTTAGTCCTTTTTTTCCGCAGTCTGTGGAATGTGGTAGGGAGGTAGATATGTTCTGGATCTCCCACATCTATCTAATTCTATTAATGTCCGTTCCAAAGATTCTCATCTCAAAACTATGCTCTCCTTTACTACTTCAGTGGATCTGAAGAGTCTCCCTTTGAATAGCAACAGATTGTGACAGCCTTCCATAGCAGAGTGATTCCAACCTGCCTGGAAGTCTGAAACTGAGGTAAATTTTAATCCCTTCAGTACCAAGATCGAGTATACTCAATTTGCAAAGCACCTGTTATTGCCCTGATATCAAGTATACATGATGTGGGTTAATACTGGTGCAATAAAAGTAAAATTTGTTTACATATGGGCTACAGAATGTACCCCAAGTTTATGCACCGTGGACAATACCAAATTTAAACAATTCCAATTCACTTTTTTAATCGAAAGATAAAAATGAATCAAAGCTTTACTATGGAGATGTAATTGTGCTATTTGGCCAGCAGATGGCCATTTTCCTGTCAAATAATGCTTACATTTGACAATGTGCTTTTGATATTTGAAGCTATAGTTGAAGCACAGTTTTAATGAGTGCATAATGCAAATTTGTTTTCCATAAAACCACTGGGTCCTGGCAGTGGATTTTTTTAATACAACTTGGTAGTGAATGGAGTAAACATACGCTAAGCTGATTTGGTTACCCAATACACACATATGCTGCTTTCAGCTTAGCTATCCTTTTAAAACAGCTATGTCACTTAAATGTGGTAATAAAATGTATAGATGTGTCCATTCCCGATAGCGGTAATTCTACTTTTCCCATTATTCAATGTAAGCTGATGTAGTACTATGTGTTGAAATCTATCACATGAGGATTTGATATAAATGCACACATTAGTTGCAGTTGCAAATATGTGAATGCTTGCCCAGCTCAGCACTTCTGTCACAAATATACATGGGTGACCACTATTCCCAGAGGCCGAAAATAACATGAAAGCAAAGAAATTTAAAGAATATCAATAAAACTAAAACAGAACATGTATATTATTATATAAAACATGCAATTATCATAGTTGATATATTACAAATTGTTGTTGTGTTTAGGTTTTGTTTAGTTTTTTTGTTTTAATTATTTGTTTTCCTCAGCATTAGGAATAGTTGGATCTTATATATATTCACTGCGCATACAAGCAGATTAGTAGATATATAAAATATATCATCCTTATTTTCTGAGGAATTTTAGGAACGTGGTGTAACATATACTATAATAAAACCTATCCTTTAAATTAAATTGTGTATATATATATATATATATATATATATAGATAGATAGATAGATACACAGGGCAGACGTGTTAAAATCATGAAAACCAATTATGTACCAAAGCCAACACAATTTATCTGATTTGAAGCTTCATTTTTATGTTAATTACTCAAAACAAAAAGTTACCGGAAATTTTAGTATTGCAAATGTTCTAATTAGAATCGTGATTCATTTAAAAACAAACAATTATTATAATCTGCACCTGTTTTCTCTTGAAGTATCCATAAAACAAGCTTTGCCAGGCAAATGTTTATGGGGAACAAACAGTGTTTAATGTTCTGATGTTAGCATTTGTGTAAATCAATTCTTGGCTTGCAAAAGTCATTAAATGAATTTGTAAAGAAAAGGAAAGTAATTAAGCTGAACGCATGACCTGGAAATATTCAATCTTCAATTTTTCCATATCAAGTCTATCAATAGACCAAATACAGTTATGATTTAGCATGTATACAAAATCTGACTGCAAAGATTAAGCTCCTTTGCCAAATTTGTATGAAAAATTAAGGATATTGTTGTGTTACATGGTCTGCTAATCATGTACTTATTCTTTAGAAAGGGATTGATTTTCTTCTTCTTCTGACAGGTGTTTGAGTTCCAGTGATTTTCACTTTTTTTTTTTACAGTTCATAGAGGAGTAGGGATCTCTGTCAATCCTACATCTAATGGTGATTTGCTCCCATTCTGATAGTAGCAGCGCATGACTGGATTCTCAAATCAATAGAAATACACATGGCTGACTATGACCATCAGGATAATTAAATAAAGTTGCTTGTGATTTCGGCAGAGGTTATTTATGTATATATGTTTTGTTATATATATATATATATATATATATATATATACATCGTACCAGCACTCCATCCACAACAAATTTGAATGCCCAGGTGCCAAAATACAAAAAAGTAATTATCATTGATACATAGCTTTGTTTTTGGTCTGATATGTAATCAGAAAGACTATACTTTCAGGGATCATTTCTATATTGTACCGGCTGGGTGGAGTAGATGTAACATCACTGCTCTGCATGGAGAGAGCCTGTGTAGACATGGGCTTGATCCCGGCAAGAGCACCTCTCCAGCAAGTGTCCTTGGGCAAGACACCTAACAGTACATACTCGCCACCCAGAACATACTTGAAAACGAGAGAAATCTCAATGTATCCTTCCTGGTAAAATCCTTTTGTTTCTAGACCAATGAAATTGATGTACACAATGTAGACTGTCAGGGTAATTCAAAGAGCTTTATTTTATTCCCCACACTTCGGGGAATCAAATTCCCCAACCCTGCGGTGAATTCTGTCTGCAATTTCCCATTTTTTTGCAAATTGCAGACATCATTTGCATGTCTTACCCAGAGCTCCGTGCTGCATATGGGGAATGTAGTACATGAACTCTGTGATGCAGTTCTTTGAATTGGTGTGATGTATAAATCACCTCTGCAATAATAAACTTTATGATTTGCAGTGTGGAGGCCTTTAAGCTAATTTTTTATACGATCAACCCACTTACAAGGGACATAATCGGCATATATCATTGGCAGTGAAGGTTTAAACAAGTTCTGAGATGAGGCACTTGTGACAGGGTGCAAAATCAGGGATGTGGTTAGCTTTTCAAATATATATATATAGCATAGAAAACAAGAATGGCTGTGCAGTATAACCGTACACTGTACTCTCTGGTAGGCAAATCCTATCATTTTCTGCTGGTAACACCTGAAGCAATGGACTCGGGTCACGCTATTATTGGATGCATTGTGTCTAGCACTGACAGTTTTGAGTTGATATGACAGGAAAGACTAATGAAGCTAGACCAATTTGTATGTTAGATGAACAGAAACAATTGAAGCTGACCTGGTAGCTTCAGCTATTCATTCAATACTATTTTTTGTATTTAAGAATTTTATTTTGAAATGAAAGACTGACCAGTATGATTGGCCTCGCAGGACCAAATATCACAGGTTTTAAGAATCACAAATTACATAAGGGGGTGTCATCACAAAAAAAAGAAAAAAGAAGAAAAAAAAAAAAAACATCAGAAGATCAAAAATGAGGGGGTAGCAATAATAAAGAAAAAATGCCTCAGAGTAAGGAAAAAATAAATAAATAAATAATAATAATGCAATGGTGTCCCCAGCCGGGGACATACATATCACAAAAAGGGCACAAAAATATAATAAGGTGATAAGTCCTCACCAAATATATGCTTAAAAGAAAGGATAACGTCAAAAAGGGTGAAACAGCTTCTGGGGTAATATTCTGCAATGGAATGGGAGACATCGAGGTGGCGGAATGGCTCCTGGAGAAGTACCCTCAGCCAGTGTCACGAAGTGGCATCCTCTGTAAGACAGGCAGGGTTATGTTGTGCAGGCCAGGCCAGTCAGCAAAAGCACTGTCAAGGACGGGAGCTGAGATCCACAAGGCCAGGAAGCTGACATAGCGGACACGGTGGGCGTCCAGTCCCCAGGCTGACCCAGCAGACGTGCCAGTCGCACCGCGGAACCAAGGCCCACACTGCCTCCCATCAGCGCAAGGCCCAACAGTCCCGGTCGGCACCCCCAGCACACCCTCCGGTGAAGGCTCCTTGTTAGACGCCTCTGCGTCCATCTGTGCATCCTCAGCCGTGCACGTCCCGGTCACGCTCCCCCTCTGACATGCAGACAGCAGGCACAGCCCGAAATCCAAACCTTTTGATTCACCGCTCCGCAGGGACCCATCGCCGTCCAAATCTCCGTCATGTTCGGTGTCCTCCGATGTCACCTTCTCCTGGCCCTCAGGCTCCTGGTCAACTCTCAGCAACTCCATCAGCCGCCTCCATGGACCGCAGGTAAGTGAACTCTCTTCTTCTCCCTGTAACTGGTCGAGACAGGCCTCAAACCAGGCCTCCATTCTACTGGTGGGTGGGGGACAGTCCAAACTGTGCCGCTCCGTTCGCCCCTCCGGACTCCCCGCTATGGGGACATCAGATGCAGCCAGAGGATGGGGGCCCTCCATCCCCGCTATCCACAACCAACAAACCCCCCGCAGGGGTGCGCCTCAGGGGAATAAGGAGCGAGACGGCCAGGTGGCAAATGGTAGGCCTCAAAATGGCCGGCGGCTAATTGGTGTCACTGTGGAGTTTTCACATAAATCTCTGCTGTGCTCCGGCGTGGGGGCAATAACGGGCCCCGGAGCAATCCCTGTAATGACCAGCTGTGCAGGATCGTTAAAGGTGCACTATCCACAGAAAAAAAACCAAGCTAAAACCCCCACAAAACAGGAGAGTCGTCAGAGCTCTATGAAGACACGTCTGCTCTCGTGCAGAGCCGGCCACGCCCCCATTCAATACTATTTTAAGGTGAATGCAATTATGGCAAGTTTGATAATCCAATAATTATTAGTTCTTCCATCTCTATATGTGCCTCTTTTTCCTTGCCTTTCCTTCTTTATTTTTATCTCACAAACATGAACAGTTACTGTAACCCCAAATGTAACCATAACACAAATAGACATAGCAAGTCTAACAGTGATCCTAACCCTAACAATAACACAACCCTAGGCGTTACCCTAAAACTAGCCCAAGCCCTAACTGTAACCCTAACCACCAAATGGGGGGGTGGAGGGTAGTGTTGGGTGTATTAAAAAAGGTACAGAGAGTTGGAGGAGGTAAAGAGGGGGTTTAGAAGGGGTAGAGGTATAGAAGGGTTATAGAGGCTAAAAATACGTTCACCTGTAAAATTTCAGACATTTCCGAAATATTTTCAGATTTGTCTGAAATTTCAGACCAATCCGAACTGACAAATTCAGAAAATTCTGAGGTGGATTCCAAAATTTGCTGAAGCAAAACGAACTGCAATTTTGGGCTGTGAACATTTGTAGTCCGTATTAAATTATCAAACTGCCCCTGCATGAACAGAACATAAGATGCTGCATTTTCCCACATTTTTTTAAAGACTGGTATGGCGGGATTGTTATAATGTTTGGGTCATAGTGTGTTCATCTAGATGTGCAAAATATAAATGCTATGTGTAAAAATTATTTAAATAACAATGTCAAATAATTTTTATAAGAATTCTTAAGATATTTTTCCAGCACATAAACAAATTGAGTTTCTTCTTGTCAATAACTAAACATCCAACTATGAAATCATTAGCACTTTGATATTTCAACCTTGCTGTAATTTGTACAGACAGATTGAAAAGAGCACATCAGACCGTTTAAATGTGAGCATTGTTCCAGACATATTGTTTATCACATAATGTACCTTTCAGAGCCATGACTTCTATCCATGACATTGTCAGCAATTTGTGAAGAGAAATGTTTCAAGTCATTAGTGAAAGGACAGCTAAACTACCATACCTCATGTCATGAAAATTGAAATTATTCTCTGCCGTTACAGAATCATGATAACTTGAGTAAAATGTTAAACGATTTTTAATAAATCTACTATTATGTGTTTACCCAACTTTAATATCAAATAAAAAAAATACAAATTTTTATATTTAAAATACACATCAGTTAATTGAATACCAGCTTTTAATTTCCAAATCAAACATGGTTTGATTACTTCTATTTAGAATTTTTCAAGAAATGGTTGCTGCAATGAACATTCAGTATCTATTTCCATTTTACAGAACGTTGTCAAATAGGAAAACACTATATGCTCCAATCTTCACAATGCAGTCTAACATGGCTAGTTTGGTGTAAGTAATGTGACTGCTCTCAACCTACATAGGATGAGATTCTGAGCCTTGTGTAAACTTAACCAGAGCACTAGAAACATTACCAGATCCATTAAAGAATATTACGTTGACAGGCTTACCAGAGCTATGGTTTTGTTCACACTAGGCTTGGAATCTCTCCCACAGATATTACATTTATATGATCTGATGAAATTAAGTTTTCCTGGAAGTAAACTATATGTCCCAATAGTGATGTTGGACTTAATTCGAAACTTGGTCTTTGACCGAACAAAGACCCTGTGAAAATCTTTGACACGAAGTTCCTGAACCCACTGGAGGGCAGTAGTTTCTCTTCATTATTTCTGAACATGCAAAAAAGTGGGAAATCTGAGGACTCAAATGGGATGTAGAGCAATATATGGATAAGAGGAACAAGAAGCAATTATCATAGGCACAATGGAGAAATGGGAATGATAAGGTTGAATTAAAGGCACATTGAATTAAAAGGGTTTGAACAGAACATAGGGCTCAATTTATTTCAGCCCAGTGGCCAAAAAATGCAAATGTTTTCAGCTGGCTTTCTGGGATTTCTCAGTTTATCAACTATATATAAAGAGAATTCTCAAATAAAGACGCGGTTCTTTGTAAAGCAGGATTGACTCTACCTATAAAGGGGGAACAACTCTGATATTGTACCACTGCATCAGGGTCGGAGACCACTTTTCCAAACTTTTCAGTTTGGAAGATTCAAATGTGAGTTCACAGGCATTTCAGATTCCTGATAAAAATACAGAATGAATATGGGCTCTTTCAACATTCTGTTCAAAGGAAATGTCAGCTTTAGAGACTCAATTCAAGTATGTCGATTTCAAAAAAATATCAGATGCTAAAAAGTGTTGATATATAGCTTTTTGGATGCTTGCAGCATCATATAATTTATTTGGTAAGTTCTTACAGTACAAAGATTGCAAATTGTGCACTTTAAAGTAAAACCCCAGACATAAGCTTTTTAATATGAAGTCCCATAGCACGCGTCTTACTGTAAACCCAGTAAATGCGCGTCTTACTTTAAATTCCAGACATAATGCAATTTTACTGTAAATTCTGTAATTGTGGGACTTGTTTTTAATCAAGCAAATGCACGTCGTACTGTAAGTGCTGGACATTACAGTACAAACTTGCGGGTTTGAAATATTACATGATTGTTGGAACCTTAACTGGAATAATAAAGTAGGAACTTGCTGGATGTAAATATAACTAAAATAACTAAAATATGAACTTTTGGACATGCGTTTTATTACTGTAACAGTAAAAAACCTATTTACGGACTTGCGCATTATGAAGATTACAGTGTAAATTTATGGCAATATATGGACTGGCATGAATTAAATTTATGTGACGGAGGTGATGCAATTTTACTGTATATGCGGATTCTAATCCAGATAATTATGTCTCCCTGTACCTCTTGCACCATTTTGCATCATTGTGCCCAGTGGTGTATTTAGGTTTTGTGCTGCCCTAGGCCTGACTAAACTCGTGCACCCCCTAATTTAAATTTGAGGCACCCCTTCCTGTCAAGGCCACACCTCTTCCTGGTTAATCCCCACACTTCCTCTTTAAGCTCCACCTTTTCCTCTTAGAGCTCCGCCTTTTCCTCTCTTTATATTAAAAGTGGATACCAAGTGCCTACTTGTATATTTTGTATACCATTTCAAATGTATCTATTGAGATAAATAAAATTATGAAATGTTTAAATTCAAGCATTTTTACAAAGAACAGCCACGCATGTTAAGTATACTGGATCACAGCCGCTCTAATTGGTTGAACAATAAAATCCACAGAAACGTGCACTGCATATGAGCGTATCACAGAGCTGCACAGCAATAAAACCCACAGAAATGTGCACTGTGTATGAGCATATCACAGAACTGCACAGCAATAAAACTCACAGTAATGTGCAGTGTGTATCCCAGAGCTCCAAGGCAATAAAACTCACAGTACTATGCAGTGTGTATCACAGAATCCACAGCAATAAAACTCCCAGCAATGCAATGTTTGGTGTGTGTCAGCGTATCAGAATCCACAGCAATAAAAATTCCAGCAATGCAATGTGCAGTGTGTATGAGTGTATTAGAATCCACAGCAATAAAACTCCCAGTAATGCAATGTGCGGGTCAGCGTATCAGAATCCACAGCAATAAAACTCCCAGCAATGCAATGTGTGGTGTGTATGAGTGCATCAGAATCCACTGCAATAAAACTCCCAGCAATGCAATGTGTGGTGTTTGTCAGCGTATCAGAATCCACGGCAATAAAACTCCCAGCAATGCAATGTGTGGTGTGTATGAGTGCATCAGAATCCACTGCAATAAAACTCCCAGCAAACCGAGTGTATATGAGCACACAGCAATTATTTATTCTACATTTACCGGCCTCCGTCCGCGCTAGGGCTGTGTGCAGAGTCAGCAGGGACTGTGTACAGACTCAGCAGGAGGTCCCTCCAGGCCACGTTAGGATCGCGGCTGTGCCTGTGCGTGGAGCCATCTTGTCAGCAGTGGGGTGCCACTGCCAGAGGGTGCACAGTGGCTTTGATTCCCTTCCTGGTGGGTGTTCAGTCCAGAATAGAGTGACAGTCCATGTTAACGAAAGGGTGGGCAGCTGCGTGCGTGTTACGTGGTTCAGCCAGTCAGGTGGTACTGAGACTCCGTACCACCTGACTGGCCGGACCGAGTGTGACCTGCACGCACGCAGCCTCACCAGGAGCCAGGCAGCTCAGTGACAAATTTCTATCACTGCAGTGCTGGTTAAGGAAAGGTCCACTTTAAACAGCAGTAAGCAGACAGGGCTTCATATTCTGCTGATACCCCCCTTTACCTGCCGTTTACTGTCATCTTCTCTCTCTGGACACAAATCACATCCCCCTCCTAGAGCTGCTGCGGGGCAGGGGAGGAGCTATGGAGGAAGGAGAGGGGGATTTTTATTCTATTCGATTTTATTCCGTATGCAAACGCCATGCTCCGCTGCTCGTTGTTTGAGAACACAGCTCAAAGCTGACACACAGTGACAGTGGCACCTCCTAGTACCCCCTAATGACACCCCAATAATCACTGGTACCTGGGGCAGCCCGCCCTCCGCCACTCCTCTAAGTACACCACTGCTCTGGTGATATGCTCACACACACAAGTTTGGCGAACTGCCAGCAAGTACGGTGCTGTTTGAAGGCAGTGCAAATCCCCATAGAGAAGTAATGGTTAATCTATTCAGAGAACACCAAACAGCAGAGAAATGTCAGTGAAATACCCTGATGTTCGGTGGTTTCAATCAGCAGGTTCAGGTATTCAGGCGAACCCCATAGGTTTCAATGTTAAAAATATTCCCGTTTTTTTATGCAATATCTAATAAACCACTTATTATTTTAATCTGCAGTAAAAAGTCTTTATTTATTGATTTTTTTTTTTAGTACCATTTAGTAATTTTTCTGAATTTTTTTGGCAAAATCCCCCCCCCTTTTTTTAATATCGGTTCTTCTTTTTCTGTAACAGAACTTTTTATTATCAATCATAGGATCTTATATGTAAATCCCAGACATTTTCGTTCAGTAGTTCTTTTGAAAACAGCAGGCCATGGGTTTGCGGTGGCAGCATACAGCGGCCGACTCCATGCAGTTTGGGGACCCTGCGGTGAATGGTGAATTCACTGCAGGGTGGGGAAATTTTATTCCCCGAAGTGCAGGGAACCACAGAACACCAAAATGTTGGCGTCATTTCGGTGCTCTGTGAGTAACCCAATTAGTGGTGAGGTTTTTTGTTGCTCCCTGGAAAGTGAAAGCCTAGGCGTTGCCTACCCAGGACATACTTGAAAATTAGTGACATCTCAATCTTTCCTTCCTGGTAAAATAGTTTGCAAAAGTAAAAAAAAAAAAAAAAAATTTTTTTTTTCTTTTTTAGGGGTGGGGCCACCCGGCGGGCCGCCGCCCCCTGGAGAGTGCCGCCCTAGGCCTAGGCCAACAAGATACACCAGTGATTGTGCCCACACTGCCTCATAAAGCTGCTAGTGAAGAGACAAAAAAACTAACCAACATAAACACATTCACACAGAGGTAACTACATATTCCTATGGATTTTGTATAAGTATTAAATAAATCTACAGCAAACAAACTAAAATGCTAAACAAAAAGGGCCCTATTACAATCTTCGCGCATACGTTTGCGCCTGCGCAAAAATGCATTAACGTGAGGGGCAAAACACTTTGCGCAGAACGTGGTATTACAATCTCAGCCAACAAACGCGCATCTTAGTCTACCGTGGGTGAACCTGCGCAAACGCTGCGCGACCTTACTGTACTTTGCGCGTCCTATACTTAACATTGTGAGTGCAAATGCGTTTGTGTGCTGGTACGCGGATGATAATACAATCTATGCGCAGTTTGTAACGCGCAACCTTTGCACGCATAATTGTAGCAAAAAAACAGTCCACACACTGATTTCTGCGTGCAACTTTGTACGTGCATTATTGCTCGATGGATGAAAAAATGCACGAGGATTGTACCAGCAGTGATTTACGCGCATTAACGTTTAACGCTTCGCGCAAAAATTCACGTGTTGCGCATGTGTTTTTGACGTGAAGAATGTAGTAGGGCCCTAAGTGTCAAACTAATATACTTACACATTTAACACAGACATACACACAGACATACACACAGACATTGGCAAAGGTACCGACAGAAAAGAGAGAATGACAAAGACGTTGACAGAGACACACAGACACTGAGAAACAGAGACAAAGACACTGACAATGATGCCTGGGCTCAGCACATTCCATGCCTGTGATCACATTGATTTCATTCATAGCTCATGTGCTGGAGACACTGAAGGTCATGGGGGCAGGATACAAAGAGGGCATGACATGAGGGTTGGAAAATCTGTTCCCGTGCCTTGCGTTTCCTGACATCAGCAAGTTATTCTTATTTAAAAGGAGACTCCAAATACTGCCGACCTAAAGTTTCAAATAAATACTTAACCTCTTAAAGCCATGGGACATGCTATACCATCCTTGTGGCAGGGGGGACCTTGAAGCTGCAGAGTGTACAGGTATGCCCCGCTTACTTCAATGGGCCACCCCGGTCCCTCCCCGCACCCGGCACACGTCGTTGGCTGCAGAGAGACAGCCTGAACTCAGGCCGTCCCGCTACAGCCAATGACACACATTTGCTGCGTGGGCGGGCCAAATCAGAGGTCTGCGGCAGCAACTGGCAGCGAAGCAACCAGTACTCCTCGCCGGCGTTAACCCCCTGCTGACGGGCCCTACCCGCCCATCCTTAAGGGGTTAAATAAAATGTCCTGCTCAAGTACCATTATATAAATTCAGTGATGACCCACCTCACGCTCCGCTAGGCCTGACAAATGACACATGCTCAGCATGGATGTTTCTATAAGGCTTCATTGGTTTGCCAAGCTTTGTCATGGTTTACATGTGCGGCACTTGGGGCACAACCTCATGTTGATTACGGATCTGCTCACTGGCACTTTACTAATGGAACCACCTCTTTTTAATTGTGATTCTTTGTGCCTTTATTGCTTTGACCTGTAGCACACTGAGTTGTCATGACGCACCTAACTTCCTCCTATTTAATATTTACATTTCTGTTGTACTGAGTTTACATACCTGTGGCACAACTTATTATATAAGTATTTTTAGCAAGTTTTAAAAAATTATGATTATAAAAAGTATTAGAAATGGTTTTGAATTTACACTTATATACCTGCCCACTGGTGGGACCATCTTGAATTTCTTGGACTGTTATTCTATCTTGTTGAGAGAGAAATCTCTGTCTAGTTTGGGGGATGTCTACTTTTAGAGGATTATGCCCCTTTCATTTTCACTTGGGGTTAATGGCATAGCTCTTTTCTGCATGTGCTTACCTATTTAGACATCGCCAGCAACACAAGCCATGTTACTGGCACGCCACCTGCTGGTCCCATCATTCCAGGGTTCTAGTCCTGAAAAAATAAGTGTGGGACCTCTCCAAGATTTCTGCTTCTCAAATAATCATCAATGCGTCACATGTAACCCACCACTCTACATGAAAATTTGATTTAAATGTTTAAACATAAAGAGAGGCTAGGTTTTAGGCAATCCTTATAATTGTAATAAATATCATATATGTCTTTTGAATTAATACAGAAATATATGACTGGAAACAAATAAAAGCCTTTCAGTGTGTGGTCGAAAGGGAACTCAGTTCCTCTGCAAAATTAGCAGAGGAAATGTGTTACCACGAGTTCCCACTCAACTTGACCCCTGCATCTACTCTTCTTGCACTCTCATACCTCCTAATGTTTGGAATTATGCACTTTTTCCTTTCCAGAACCACCCAGCCGATCCACCCTCTTCGAAGTCAACAAGCATTGTTCAGTGCTCAACACCCTATACTCATTGTTTAATCAAATGAGTCTCAATGAAAAACCCAAGTCATACATAAAAATGTTCATATCACAGCCACACACATATCTATTGAACTGTCAATTTATACATTCACACAAGGGTTAACTCCTGCATTGCATCATTTAGCTGAAATATTGGATGGATAGAGCCATCATGCAGTTTGACAATATAGGAATGGAGCTGCCCTACAACATGGAGATGTTATAAAAAAATAAATCAAACACCTAATTGATGTAGTTCATTTAGGATCTCACTTTAGTAATGAATCTATACTACCTATTGTATAGTAGTGTGTATGATCTGCACACTGTACGTATTATTTTTGACACACTGCAATGCATTCAGCATGAATTTTTTTCATCAATTTCTTTGGATTTACTATTTATAAGAATAAGCCTGAGTAAGATGTAGATTTTTGTTTCATTCTTGCATTTGAGCATTTAATTGCAGAAAATGACAACTGGTCAATTACTGAACTAATTATGATTAGAAAGTGTAAGATAGCTTCAAGATATATGGTGAAAAATGTTGGTACTACATTATAATAATACAATATAACCATAGCAATAATATAGCCATATTTTTTATAATCCTGTGAAGCAGTTTGTTACTCAGTCGCTTTTAAAACCTCTTGCTGCAACACCAACCATATTCAATTTATATTGCATAATACACAGTACAGAGCATTTTATCATTTATCCGTGCAGCGGTGTTGCTCATTTATCTTAGTCTTTAACCATAATAATTGCCCACCCAGAGAACACAATGGGTTATATGGAACTCATGATCATGATGTATGTACCTATAAAACAAGTAAAGCTTATACCTAACAGAAAATTCCTATTTTTTTCTTCTTATATGCAGTAATTCACTTCAAAATACTAGGTAAAAAGCATCAGACAATGAATTGCATGTTTTTCGGAGTTTACCAGGCAAGCATTATGATCTGTCTGAACAGAATGTTCTTCTATAAGAATGCAATTCAACTGACAATAAGCTATAATTACATTAGAAACTTGCGAACTGGTGTTGGGTGCTCAGTGAATTGTGAATCCTAGATAATATCAATATCTTTGAACAGAATGGGCAGTTATTAACATGGGAATTTAGAAGAGCTAGCGTTTTTACGATGGAAAAATCCCCAAAGGAATATTTGACAATAGCAGAACAAAAGAAATAAACTATGTGCTTTTCAGCAACAAAAGTTTAGTTTGTGTTATATTGAGTTTTTCCTCCTCATAAAGCCTTTCTAGAAACAAACACAGGTAGAGTATGTACTAATAACTATGGGTTAGACTAATGTCAGACGAACGCAGTATGAGCGCACTCTGCGTGCGTGCATAACGGACAGACGTTCTGATGGAATATACTGTAGACAGTCACCACACAGTCCATTTTTTATGACGGACGTAGAAAAAAAGGGAAATATGGGAAACAAAATTAATATGAAAAAGGATATGAAAAGGCATTTGGTGCGTCAAGGTGCTGGACGTCGCAAATGCGCTGCGTCTGACGTCTCCTCATCACGCACACAGAAAGCTACGCGGACGTGGTGGACGTGGTGCACTCTGCGCGTCCGTGTTAGCGGTTTTACGTTCTTGCCTAACTTGCGTCCGTTTGCCGCGTGCATTGTGCGTGCTCAGTTCTGTGTGGACGCACTTAGTGCGTGGGTCTCTATTGCTCATGATTCTATGCTACGACGGACGTTAAACTGTGCGGCAACACGAATGTGATCACTGCGTTTGTCTGTCACAGGCCTAATCCGACGGATAAAAAGCATTATATGATCGCATCACAATAATGTGTATGCATATGCTGTATATCAGATGTAGACTATACATTTGGCAACACAGAAGAAAGACTGGTGGTCCCAATAGATGTGGACAATGGGCCAGCTGGGAGACTAAATCTATCAATAGCCATTTGTATGCCATTTCAATAAAATGAGCTGAAATTATTTAAATGGACAAAGTTGCATGAATCATAGCTTTCTATGGCCCACCTTATCCCTGCCCTTGTGTCACAGATCGGATTTATAACTAGGCAAAGTAGGCATATGCCTACAGGTGCCTACCACAGGGGGGCACCTTGCTCAGTATAAAAAATGTACAGACATTTAGATCCCTTTATCTCCAGATCTCTACAAGCTAGAAGGACATGTAATGTATCATTGGAAAGGCCAGGATATGGCCAGGCCTTTTTTCCTTTTTTTTGTCTACCACAGCACTGTTCTTCACTTTTCAATTATAACGAGAAAAGTGATGCTGGACTAACTCACCTTCTCATTTCCCACAGAGCCAGCAAGTGTGGAGGTGATGACACAATGCATTATTGCACATTGTTTCATCAAAACCTAAGCCATGGCACTGTAGTGAGAAGAGACAGGGTGGCTTTGGAACCCTGCATCTCCATATTTTACACTGCACAAGCTCAAGTGAGGTGTCATTAGTAAGGTCAAAGTCTGGCATTTCCCATGATACTAAATTTAAACATGTATAGGGTAAAAAATAAAGAATTCAAAAACCGAATTAAGAGCAAGAATTAAAAAAATTTTTAGTTCTAAGGCAGTGGAATTTTGTGTTTTCTTATAAAGCAAACAATGCCACTGCACCAACTCACCTTCTCATTCCCATACCAGGATAAAATGTGGAAGTGATGACGCAGGTGTCCTTTGGACTCCTGTATCTGCATTATTTACATCCCACAAGGTCAATTTAGGTGTCACAGGACAAGCCAGAGTCTGACCGTTCTAATGATACCGAACATGACCATGTAAAATGTAAAAAAAAAGGAACCCCGCTTTTTTTTTGTTCTAAAGCAGTGGTTCCCAACTCCTGCCCTCAAGTACCCTAACAGGCCAGATTTTAAGGATTACCTTGAGGAAATGTAGACTGAATACTAGCGATGTGCATGGCTGAAAAATTAGTTTCATTTAGTTTCGTTTCGTTACATTTTTAAATCATATCGTTTTTGGAATTTCGTAACTAATTTCGTTTCATTTAGTTTCGGATCGATTTGAAATTTTGAATCGATTTGAATTTCATATATCAATTCGATAGTTGATATCAATTCGAATTTTGGATCACTAGATAAAACACCAATTAATCAAATTTTGCTGTTAAAGAAAAGCTAGGGTTAAATATTAAGCTGTGTCACAGATTTAGTATTTGAGTCAAATTAAACAGTGAAACAAAATTCATTTGTTTCATAAAGTCCTTTGCTGACTATTACTTGTATTGTAAGTTAAGATCAATTCGTTAGTTGATATCAATTTGATAGTTCATTTTAAATTCAATATTTGATATCAATTTGATAGTTCATTTCAAATTCTATATTTGATATCAATTTAATAGTTCATTTCAAATTCAATAGTTGATATCAATTTGATAGTTAATTTTTGGGTTTTTTAGAGAAAGGATTTTACCAGGAAGGATACATTGAGATTTCTCTCGTTTTCATGTATGTCCTGGGTGGCGAGTATGTACCGTTAGGTGTCTTGCCCAAGGACATTTACTGGAGAGGTGCTCTTGCTGGAATCGAACCCATGTCTCCACAGGCTCTCTCCACGCAGAGCAATGATGTTACCTCTACTCCACCCAGCCGGTACATTTCAAATACAATAGTTGATATCAATTTGATAGTTCATTTCAAATTCAATAGTTGATATCAGTTATTCAAATTTTTCTTTTATGATGATGACATGATCCAGACGTGGACCCCTTGCTTGATGTGCCTAGAGTGGTGTCAGCTATACCCTCCTGACGAGGCCTAACAAGGCCAAAACCATCGTCGGGGGTTGCTGCACCTCTCGTGCAGGGATGACGTCCTTGGCAATCAGCACTGGCCACCCTTTTTGGGTGAGAGCAGGCTGATTTGCATATGGAGCATTCATCCCTGTAATGGCACAAGCAAGCTAAAACCTTGTGAGACCTGAGCGGGCACCTAACGTAGAGCAGGCCACTAGTGCTGTTGCTCATCCTCAGGACCCTCACAAACCCCCCTTTCCCAAATTATAAATTTACAGGGTCAGCCAGATGTGGACTCCTTGCTTGGTGTGCCTAGAGGGGTGTCAGCTATACCCTCCTGACAAGGCCTAACATGGCAGAAATGATCGTCGGGGTTGCTGCACCTCTCGTGCAAGGATGACGTCCTTGGCAATCAGCACTGGCCAGCCTTTTTGGGTGAGAGCAGGCTGATTTGCATATGGAGCATTCATCCCTGTATGGCACACACAAGCTAAAACCTTGTGAGACCTGTGCAGGCACCCAACATAGAGCAGGCCAATAGTGCTGTTGCTCGTCCTCAGGACCCTCACAAACCCCCCTTTCCCTCACTATAATTATGACATAACCATTAAACACTACTCTGTTAAATTCTTTCGAATTTTCCAGGGTTATATCTGCAAATATATATACAGTTGTGTTCAAAATTATTCAACCCCCACTGAAATTGAGTGTTTTGGCCAGTTTGACATTGATTTTGATCATTCAGTCATCTTGCTTACAATTAAATCAAAGAGGCACATGTAGGTCAGACAAATATAACATAACATTTATAATGAAATAACCACAAATGTCTTTTCTGTGCTCACATCATTATCAGTTTTATTCAACCCCCAAGTGACATTCAATCTTAGTACTTAGTACAACATCCTTTTACAGTTATAACAGCTTTTAAACGTGAAGCATAGCTTGACACAAGTGTCTTGCAGCGATCTACGGGTATCTTCGCCCATTCGTCATGGGCAAAAGCCTCCAGTTCAGTCACATTCTTAGGCTTGCGCACTGCAACTGCTTTCTTTAAGTCCCACCAGAGGTTCTCAATCGGATTTAAGTCAGGTGACTGCGATGGCCACTCCAAAATGTTCCAGCCTTTAATCTGCAACCATGCTCTAGTGGACTTGGAGGTATGCTTGGGATCATTGTCCTGTTGAAAGGTCCAACGTCTCCCAAGCCTCAGGTTTGTGACGGACTGCATCACATTGTCATCCAATATCTCCTGGTACTGAAGAGAATTCATGGTACCTTGCACACGCTGAAGCTTCCCTGTACCTGCAGAAGCAAAACAGCCCCAAAGCATGATTGACCCCCCGCCATGCTTCACAGTAGGCAAGGTGTTCTTTTCTTCATAGGCCTTGTTCTTCCTCCTCCAAACATAGCTTTGATCCATGGGCCCAAACAGTTCTAATTTTGTTTCATCAGTCCACAGAACACTATCCCAAAACTTCTGTGGTTTGTCCACATGACTTTTGGCATACTGCAGTCGACTCTTCTTATTCTTTGGAGACAGCAAGGGGGTGCACCTGGGAGTTCTGGCATGGAGGCCTTCATTACGCAGTGTGCGCCGTATTGTCTGAGCTGAAACTTCAGTACCCACATCTGACAAATCTTTTCTCAGTTCCTCAGCAGTCACACGGGGACTTTTCTCCACTCTACGCTTCAGGTAGCGCACAGCAGTCGAAGTCAGCATCTTCTTTCTGCCACGACCAGGTAGCGTTTCAACAGTGCCCTTTGCCTTGAATTTGCGAATGATGCTTCCTATGGTGTCTCTTGGTATGTTTAACATCTTTGCAATCTTCTTATAGCCATTGCCCTTCCTGTGAAGAGTAATCACCTCTTCTCTTGTCTTCCTGGACCATTCTCTTGACTTCACCATGTTTGTAACCACACCAGTAAATGTCCAGAAGGAGCTGAGTATCACAGTCATTTTAAAGCTGCCTAATTGGTGCTTATTTTGCTTTATTGCTGCTCGGTGACATCCACAGGTGTTTTCAATACCTGATTGAAAACACTTGAATGAACCTCTGGTCTTCAGAGTGGTAGTCTTTAAGGGGTTGAATAATTGTGTCAATGAAGAATTCACAAAAGAAACATTTACTACTGTATTACAAAACCAATTGATGTCATTTTAGTTGCATATGGTTCTTTAAAAAGTCCTTGTAGGATTTCATTCTGAATACAATTACAAATGTACACTAAATTCCCTAAAACCCTTTACAGCATTGGGGGTTGAATAATTTTGAACACAACTGTATATGCAAATCTCACATAAAACTGCTTAGCAAGATTAATGATTCCAGACCAAAATTATGGCATGTATGAAAAAATTATTTTGTAATGGAAAGGCCAAGCCTATTTAAACAACAGCTGGATGTTTTTTTGTCTCCAGTAATAACACATATTTGGGTAATGCAATATCACTCATGTAATAATATTTTACGTTAAGTAACATATCAGTGGTGCATCGGCCCATCAACACTTGTACCTTTAGTGCAGGTTCTCCAATTTAATAATCCACTTTTTAATTGCAAAAACTCAGATTTTATATTCTCTAGTATGACAGGGACACATCAAAGAATTGGAGACATGTATGATACAAATACGTACAGAATATTATTTTAGCTATTAAAGATGTTTACAGTATTAGTATTCCATCAAATGTCATATGCTAATATTCCATTTGTATGGATTTTATTGGATACAGAATCCCTTTCTCAGTGTTAAGCCCCCTTCTAGCACTATATATAACAATATGATTCAATAGAGGCATTATGCATTCCAATATTGGACATTTGTACCCTTCCTGGTAAAATCCTTTATAAATAAATAAATAAAATAAAAAGCATTTAGCACCTCATAAAAGACCCAATGAACTGATACGACTAGACTAAATATTTTGCAATCAATTAAATACCGTGTAAAGATATTTATTGAAAAAATAAATACAGGTGGGTCAACTACATGACTTGGTCAATTCAGAATTATTATCTCTGACTGCTTCCATTATATCAGAATAGGTCTGTAAATTATTCATTTTTATGATGACATTAGCACGCAAATCTCTTGCATAAATAAGCAGTAGCTAAGGACCTTTCTTATTTTTTGTTATATGGACTTATCATTCATGGATCATTGATGTTAATAACATAGTGGTGTTTGATAAAAATGAGAATTAACATAAATTTTGTGGTTAATTACTTCAGAATGCATGTCAAATAATTCAGGGATGTTTTTCTCTTATATGACAACCATGATACATTTTAAGTGGTAAGGCTATGTGGCATTAACTCAAGATGATGGGTTAATAGAGGCTTTCCTTTTATATAGCAGTTAAGCTCTTTCTCGGAAGCAGTCCATCAAAATCTTTTAGCCAGTGAAGTGTATATCCTTTTAACTGCCTTAGGCAAACTATAAATTCTACACATGTAATCTGACTTTCTTTTGCATAATACATAACTACTTATTTTTAACACCATAATTCTGGTAATGCCTTCAACCTCTGAAGAAATGTTAAAAAATGATGCCCTGTGGTGTGTGACACCTGCAAATTTTCCACATTAACAAAATAGAACTTTTCTAATCTCCATATAGTGTTTACATACTAGGTTGATTCTTCATTTATTCCTTTTTCATTATGCTTATTATAAAGATCTTTCAGATGATTAAATGACCTCTTTGTCATGAACCATTTGCTCTCAAAATTAGCTTGACTTAGATAAGACTTCACTTGTGAAAGGTATGGCAGTTCTGAGCAGTCATCTAATAGAAGCTGTTTTGTCATGAGAACCGTTGCTATTTCAAAAATGCTAAAAAAAATCTGTTTGCAAATTTTTTCACTCACTACCTCACAGAACAGACATGAATGCCCTTATCAACAGTCATTCAGCTGGCATAACCTATAACCTGTGCATAGTAATACTGTATCTCAAGGAAGTTCGGAAGTGGAGTTAAGCATTGAAGCAAGGGTGAATCCAGACACAAGTTTTAGCGGGGACACTCTACCAATTTTGGTTAGGAGCTGGTGCTCAATTCGCAGTGACAGGCGTAGCAGGTGCCGGATTGCAAGCTGCGCTCATCACACTCACTCTCTCCAGAACATTGCCACACAGGGCCTTTAATTCTACTGCTCTGGTGACACCTGGCAGACCTCCTGCAGCAATGTTCTGTAGTCTGCATTCTGGCACATGCTCTGCTTGTTACTGAGAATGAAGCACCACCAGCAATAACTCATTGAAAGTCCACACACCCACTGATACCCATACATAGCTAAATAACTAAAAGATATAAATACATATATAGCTGTACACACACACATTGTCAAGTCAAACTACAGAGGTAAAGAATGGTCAGCTAAGGTACAAGCAGGTGGGATAATAAAAATACTGTAATTCAGTTTAGGTAATTGTAATCTGCAAAAGTCTATGAGAACTACTAGTCCCTGCATGCAATTCAGCTCCAGTTAGGGTCAACCAGTCAGGCAGAGGTCAGGCTTCCCAGCAGCTTCAGAGAGCCTGTGGAGGAAGGGAGGGGCCATCTTAGAGTTCTATGCCTGCAGCAAACAACCTGGATAAGAGTGCACAGATTTACAAACATCTTCAGATCCTGGAGTGAAAGACGGTGAGCTAAAGGACTATTTTCACAGTCATATGTATTAAAGGATTGTGTCACAGTCATGTACAGAAAAGGAATTGAGCCAGTTTAGTGATAAATGCAGTCAGTTAACTTTTAGATCTATTTCATGCTCAGTGTGAGGAGATTCCACATGCAGCATACTTTATAATAGCTCATTTCATGTCTGTTTTCTTTAAGTTAAAATATATTTTGGCAGTAATGATATTCTAGAAGTGTGTGCTAGTGAATGTATATGAAACTGGCACAGAAGTTAATGATTGAAAAGCTTTATGTGCAATGTATTTATACAATTTCTGTATTTCTTTCTGTTTAAGGTTTTTCACCTTTAAATCATCACTTTAATTCATCACTTTTAATTCACCTACTCAACTATTTACCTAATTCATCTATGCATCACTTTAATTCATCTAATCACTATTCAACTATTCATCACCTAGTCACTATTCAACTATTCATCTATTCAACTATTCACCTAATCAATCTACAGTCACTATATTTACTACCCAACTTACTGCAATTAAACTTAAATGCAAGTGAATGAAGAGTGGAATCCAGTTATTATTTCCGGTGACGGTGTTTAAGGTTTCCTTTCAAGCGGGAACAATTGTGCAAAAAACCATAAAGCTTGACACACATACACACCGAATGCTCAACTGTACTCAATGCAACAAGAAATTCAGGTTCAGGACTTCATTCTTAGGAACTCCTTAATCTGGATTTCTTGCTGCATTGAGTATAGTTGAACATACGTTTGTGGATTGTGTCATAAAGCAGGAGGACTTGAAGAGGACTTCCTAAAGGCTGTCCCGGTCTCAACTATTAATCTGCTATTCTGCTATCAACCTGCTATTCCAGGCCTGGCCTAGGATCTGAAGTAGCTTGATGACACGAAGGAGGCTATCAAAAGGTTGTGCCTGCCTCCATTACAACCCCTACACCTGTGACTCCAGGCTTGGTGAAAGCCCTGAAATAGGTGAGTGGATTTCATCAAGTTTCCACTTCACCTTCATAGTATACAACATATTTCACCAAAGAGTCTTTTCTGGCTTTTTATTTTGAGGATTGCTAGGATTCATTATCGAGAGGATCAAGGCAGTTTGGTAGGCCTATATAACAACCCACATACGCAACATCAAGGGCTGTGTACTCTGAATCATGTGAGTGTATTGGAAGACTACCCTACCATTATGAACTATAGTTATACTATTTTGCCTATTTGTCGTCTCTTTTTTTTGATTTTTTTTAGCTGCGTGTGCATATGCACGAAGACCTTTGCAGCTATAGCTGACTATCACACAAGAGTCGTATACGGGACACTGTCATGCCTGGGGATCCTGGTGGGTCTCAGGGGGATCACGGACATGGAATGCCGCTGGCTGGCTGAGGGCCAGGAGCTCCAGCAGTCCCCGGCATGGTTGCGGCTGATCAAGGGGCAGGGCGCGGCGTGATGACGTGTAGCCGCTGGCCTTTAAAGATAGGGCACTCGCGCTGAGTCATTGCCTTGACGTGGAGTCATTTTCAGGAAACGCTAGTGTTTCGTTTGCTCGACTCACTGTTTCCCTGCCTTTTGACTCTATTTCTCTGTTGCCAACTCTGCTTGTACGAGGACCCTCTCCATTATCGACCCAGACTATTTATTGAAGATTCTATCTGAGTATCAGCTTGTATATATGGTTTACCTCAGAGCAGCCTCAGAACAATTGCTGACCCTGTCACATGACACGCTGTATATTGATAGATACTATTGCCAACCTTGCTTGTATACGAATCCTCTCTGTTATCGACCCGGACTGTTTACTGACGATGCTATCTGTATAGCTGCCTTTATGTATGGTTTACCCCAGAGCAGCCTCAGAACGATTGCTGATCCTGCCACACGCTGAATATTGACAGATATTGTTGCCAACCCTGCTTGTATACGAATCCTCTCTGTTACCAACCTAGACTGTAATATTGACCAAGCTTGTTCTGACTCTCGTAATATATACAGCCAGTGTGGGCCTAGCACTGATCAGTTGTCTACGAAGTTAACCCCTTCCACCCCAGCATATGCTCAGA
Organism: Leptobrachium leishanense; assembly: GCA_009667805.1. Classification (NCBI taxonomy): domain Eukaryota; kingdom Metazoa; phylum Chordata; class Amphibia; order Anura; family Megophryidae; genus Leptobrachium; species Leptobrachium leishanense. The sequence continues at coordinate 371,039,245 of CM019063.1, forward strand.
CAGAACTACTGCTTTGAATGAAAATTGAGTATCTGGCGCCCCCTAATGGGCAAATTGAACAATGCAGTTTATACACAAAGTATTCTAAAGTCCATCATACATTTAAATTGCAGTTCAAAAGTCAGCAGCAGATTAATCACACACAGATGGTTCACCTCCAACCACCACAATGATAAATGACAAAAAAGGAATGTGGTGATAGTCTGCGCTTCTCTCTTTAAAATCAGTGTTCTCTGATGGGAGATCTTCTTATTACTTGGGTCTCCTTTTCTTATGCAGTCATCACCCTCAGAATATAAAGGGATACAGGGCAAACATAGTGTCATCTGTATGGTACATCTGAGCCCCCCAGAAATTAAGCAATAATTTAACTCACATTTGGAGGTGTCATAAATCAGACACTAGATGTACTGTGCTGCCGATATTTTTTAGGAGATATCGGACTCCCCTCTTTCACCTCTGTTGTGACGATATTCCTCCAAGGAAAAATAAGGTTGCAGGATCTTGAGAGTAGGTTTTTAAAAGCTTATTTATTTCATAAAACAATTAAAACAATAATAAAATAAACAATTGGTAGACGCCAATACGCGTTTCGCGATCAAATCGCTTCATCAGTTGGCATACAAATCAATGAATGGTTCAAGATACCCTGCAATGTCCTTATATTCCCTTTCAGTAATCAAATAATTAAGTGGGGAACACCTGTTTCTCATTTCTCTCATTTAACATCGTAGTAACACTTCTGCGCATGCGCAGAGTGTCATCCAATGAAAGGGCGAGATCCGCCCCCAAAATGGTGGTGCGTCTCAGTAAGCCTTCTCATGCGTCTCATTCGGCTCTCTAATGCTTATAGCTCTCCAGTTTATTAATCGCGTCTTCTTCTCTCTTATGGGGCTTACTGCTAATTTATTTACATAAGCCCTATCAGCTATTTCTGATATACTAATCTCCAATGGCAACATATAATTATCATGACAACCCGAGATAAAGCAAAAGGGGGGGGGGTGGCGCTATTCTATTCCAATTTATATTTAGACCCTAATAATTAAACCAAAAACAAAAATACATAAGCATCTACATTTCATTAAACCCCAAATGTTCCGATCTATCTCAATCAACCAATAGATTATGTGTTATTCAATAGTGTCGCGAGTATACTAGTGTATCCACAATTAACAAGGATACCTTGTATAGGATTACATCAATTTACTAATCTAAATGATTTTATATAAAGTGCTAGTATGCAAAATGTATATTCATAGAAAAGACCTAATAATTTTTATTTATGGTGCTAATGGACTGGGTAAATTAATTTTAAAGGCGCCAATAAATTGACTTCTCTATATAAAGTGCTTATCATTGATATTAATAATCTTAAACCAATATAAAATTGTATCATGAGTAAACTATTGTGTCCACAAATTAATAAAGATACCTTATATAGGATTAGATCAAAATTAATAACCTCGATGATTTTATGTAAAGTGCCAATGCCTATTTGTTGAATTAGACCTAATAATTACTAATCCTTATAATTATTACCTATATAGGGTGCTAACAGACTGTGTAAATTATTTAAAAACACCAATAAATTGACAACCTCTATAAAAAGTGCTTATCATTCATATATCTCTGTTAATCTTAAGCCAATATATATCCACTTTTAAAATATATTCTTAAAGACATTTATACAAAAAATGTATTACTCATGAGCTGTGATGATCTTGCTAGATTTATATTATCTACATAAAATGCTTTTAATTTATATACTTGTGCCGATATTTATACAATTACCTATAATACATTATCAATAATTAATAAACAGCAAACCAATGTATTGTCCTATACTTTCTTTTTTTTTTATTCTAAAAAGTGACAAATTTCAAAATCCTGATTCAATCCCTTAGGCACCAATGTTTTTAAATTGTATATCCATCTCATCTCAACTTTATTTATTTTATTAATAAAATCTCCTCCTCTCCATTCTCTTTCCACCTGTTGGATCGCCAAAAATTTTGTCCCTCTGGGATCTTTATTGTGACTATCTTTATAGTGTTGTGGTACTGTGTGTGAATCTATACCTTTTTTAATATTATTAAGATGCTCGCGGATACGAACATTTAGACTTCTCGTTGTTCGACCAACGTACATTTTTCCGCATGGGCAAATTAAAATGTAGATAACATTTTTAGAAAAACAAGTGAGTGTGTCATATATTTTATATTTGTCTCCTGTCATGCTGTTAAATTCCTTTACATGTCTCTTCTGGTTTCCTGTTGTTCTACATCCAAGACAATTGCCACATCCATAAAAGCCATTCTCTAAACCAAAATGATTTTTCTGTTTCTTATTTTTAAATGGCTGCTCACTACATAATTCTTAATATTGTCAACACCTCTAAAAATGATGGTGGGAGAATCCTCCAATATCTGGTGGAGGTCCTCGTCTTTTCGAAGGATAGGCCAATATTTTTTAAAAATTCTTTTCATCTCCTTATGTTCATTACTATATTGGCAGATAAAGGGGACCTTGTTATTTAATCCTCCCTTTACTATCTTTTTCTTATTGAGAATTTGTTTTTGATCTGTCTGTGATATCTGTTTTCTTACTTTTTCCAAAGCTTGACTGTCATAGCCTTTCTCCTCCAGCTGCATTTTCATCTTTTTTGACTGGATGTGATATTCAGTGTTTTCAGTACAGTTCCTTTTCAACCTCAGGAACTGCCCCTTCGGTACACCTTCTAACCACTGCCAAAAATGGCAGCTTGTCTTTTCTATATAACTGTTCACATCCACATTTTTGAAGTGAGTTCTAGTCTTAATCTGAAGATTTTCAATATAGATTTCTAAATCTAAAAAATTTATATGTGACTGACTAAATTGACTGTCAAGTCTTATCCCCCAATCATTTTGATTCAGGGACTCCAGAAAACAGGTAAGATCCTCTTCTGATCCCCGCCAGATGAATATAATGTCATCGATATAGCATTTATAATTCAAAATATTTTTATTCCAATCATGTTGGTTTTTAATCCAGGTTTTTTCCCATAGGGCCATAAATAAATTGGCATAACTGGGCGCCACTTTACTTCCCATTGCAGTACCCACTAGTTGCAAGAAATATTGATCGTTATACCAAAAAAAGTTGTTTTCCAAAATAAGGGTAATTCCTTCCACAATATAGTCTATTTGCTCTTTTTTAATCTCCCCATCTTCTAGGAGCATTGTTTTTATCGCTTCACAACCTCTATTGTGAGGAATATTTGTGTACAGAGATCGTACATCACATGTAACAAGGAAGAAGGCTCGCTACCATACTATGGGAAGATAGAAGGGGCAGTTCCTGAGGTTGAAAAGGAACTGTACTGAAAACACTGAATATCACATCCAGTCAAAAAAGATGAAAATGCAGCTGGAGGAGAAAGGCTATGACAGTCAAGGTTTGGAAAAAGTAAGAAAACAGATATCACAGACAGATCAAAAACAAATTCTCAATAAGAAAAAGATAGTAAAGGGAGGATTAAATAACAAGGTCCCCTTTATCTGCCAATATAGTAATGAACATAAGGAGATGAAAAGAATTTTTAAAAAATATTGGCCTATCCTTTGAAAAGACGAGGACCTCCACCAGATATTGGAGGATTCTCCCACCATCATTTTTAGAGGTGTTGACAATATTAAGAATTATGTAGTGAGCAGCCATTTAAAAAATAAGAAACAGAAAAATCATTTTGGTTTAGAGAATGGCTTTTATGGATGTGGCAATTGTCTTGGATGTAGAACAACAGGAAACCAGAAGAGACATGTAAAGGAATTTAACAGCATGACAGGAGACAAATATAAAATATATGACACACTCACTTGTTTTTCTAAAAATGTTATCTACATTTTAATTTGCCCATGCGGAAAAATGTACGTTGGTCGAACAACGAGAAGTCTAAATGTTCGTATCCGCGAGCATCTTAATAATATTAAAAAAGGTATAGATTCACACACAGTACCACAACACTATAAAGATAGTCACAATAAAGATCCCAGAGGGACAAAATTTTTGGCGATCCAACAGGTGGAAAGAGAATGGAGAGGAGGAGATTTTATTAATAAAATAAATAAAGTTGAGATGAGATGGATATACAATTTAAAAACATTGGTGCCTAAGGGATTGAATCAGGATTTTGAAATTTGTCACTTTTTAAAATAAAAAAAAAAAAAAAAAAAAGAAAGTATAGGACAATACATTGGTTTGCTGTTTATTAATTATTGATAATGTATTATAGGTAATTGTATAAATATCGGCACAAGTATATAAATTAAAAGCATTTTATGTAGATAATATAAATCTAGCAAAATCATCACAGCTCATGAGTAATAAATTTTTTGTATAAATGTCTTTAAGAATATATTTTAAAAGTGGATATATATTGGCTTAAGATTAGCAGAGATATATGAATGATAAGCACTTTTTATAGAGGTTGTCAATTTATTGGTGATTTTAAATAATTTACACAGTCTGTTAGCACCCTATATAGGTAATAATTATAAGGATTAGTAATTATTAGGTCTAATTCAACAAATAGGCATTGGCACTTTACATAAAATCATCGAGGTTATTAATTTTGATCTAATCCTATATAAGGTATCTTTATTAATTTGTGGACACAATAGTTTACTCATGATACAATTTTATATTGGTTTAAGATTATTAATATCAATGATAAGCACTTTATATAGAGAAAGTCAATTTATTGGCGCCTTTAAAATTAATTTACCCAGTCCATTAGCACCATAAATAAAAATTATTAGGTCTTTTCTATGAATATACATTTTGCATACTAGCACTTTATATAAAATCATTTAGATTAGTAAATTGATGTAATCCTACACAAGGTATCCTTGTTAATTGTGGATACACTAGTATACTCGCGACACTATTGAATAACACATAATCTATTGGTTGATTGAGATAGATTGGAACATTTGGGGGTTTAATGAAATGTAGATGCTTATGTATTTTTGTTTTTGGGTTTAATTATTAGGGTCTAAATATAAATTGGAATAGAATAGCGCCACCCCCCCCCCTTTTGCTTTATCTCGGGTTGTCATGATAATTATATGTTGCCATTGGAGATTAGTATATCAGAAATAGCTGATAGGGCTTATGTAAATAAATTAGCAGTAAGCCCCATAAGAGAGAAGAAGACGCGATTAAAAAACTGGAGAGCTATAAGCATTAGAGAGCCGAATGAGACGCATGAGAAGGCTTACTGAGACGCACCACCATTTTGGGGGCGGATCTCGCCCTTTCATTGGATGACACTCTGCGCATGCGCAGAAGTGTTACTACGATGTTAAATGAGAGAAATGAGAAACAGGTGTTCCCCACTTAATTATTTGATTACTGAAAGGGAATATAAGGACATTGCAGGGTATCTTGAACCATTCATTGATTTGTATGCCAACTGATGAAGCGATTTGATCGCAAAACGCGTATTGGCGTCTACCAATTGTTTATTTTATTATTGTTTTAATTGTTTTATGAAATAAATAAGCTTTTAAAAACCTACTCTCAAGATCCTGCAACCTTATTTTTCCTTGGAGGAATATCGTCACAACAGAGGTGAAAGAGGGGAGTCCGATATCTCCTTAAAAATATCGGCTGCACAGTACATCTAGTGTCTGATTTATGACACCTCCAAATGTGAGTTAAATTATTGCTTAATTTCTGGGGGGCTCAGATGTACCATACAGATGACACTATGTTTGCCCTGTATCCCTTTATATTCTGATGGTGAGAACTACTGCTTTATCTTGAATTGTGCTCATTGTTACTGGTGTGTTTGCTTTCCCTGGCTGGGAGTGATAGGGTTAGCGGTCCCGACCATTTCAAGGATCGGAGGGTTAGAGGTCTGTCTGAAGGGATTCACACCACGGTTGCCGAGTGTGAACATGACAGACACGAGGCGCTATTAAGGTATTGAGGTTGTATAATTGACCATAGCACAGAAAAATCAGTTTAAATCGATGTCATCAAACAGCAATGGCAGACAGAAAACAGCAGGAGATGGTGGAGATGGGAGATAACAAAGCTACAAGTGGTGGTCAACCTCACCCTGACAGCCTGATCTAGAATTTGCTGAGCCCCACCACCACAAGGAGTCCATCCACCTTACTGCTACTGAATAAAATTGTGATACTTTGTATATGAAATATTAATTTGCCAACAACTGGAGCATAACAAAACAATTTTAAGGTTGCTCTTTATGCTTGTTTAAAGTCAGCATTAAAAAAAATACCTCTTGGATACCCTGGTGGTAAATGATTTTGATTTTGAAAAGTCACGCAACACTTTAAAGATTACATTATAGTAATATTGTACATTTTAGGCATTCTGGTCTGTTCATATGGCCCTTGCAAGGTTCCTTGTTTATGTGTTACTGTAGAGTCAGCAGTATGCCTACAGTAACACAGTTTGCATTATTTATACATCATAGTCATCACACACAAATAGCAGCCTACCTGCATTCATAATTCCCATCACTCACATATACACCATGGGGAAGTGTCTGCTACTCTCTTCATTAAAAACAGGTTATTTAAAAATTATATCTACATTAAAACAACTTTTCAGGCACTCAAAACTGCGAGAGCTTTAGACGCTTGAACTAACTCCTGCAAGAACACAAAACAATGAGTCTCTGAATTCGGGAAATGAATCCGAAGAAGTGTAGCATACCTTAATACAAGGAAAACATTAGCAATGTGCATGCAATTTATTTTCCAATAATACAAATTTTCACACAGGCATGCATGTTCAGAAATTCAAATGTTGACAGAGTTACACATGCACATATCACACAAACACAGATATCAAATACATTAATCTTGAAATGTAAATATATTTTACAACCAATTACTATGTTTAAGATACAGTTTATAAAGTGACTTGGCTTAATACAGGTACCATTTGTTTTCTAACACAATTTAAGGAAAATGTTAAGTTGGTTGAAGAAAACAAAGTTATAATCCAATTATTGTATCTGTTCTGTGTTGCCGATAATGCATGCCCAGGAGCTATAACACCACTGGAAAAAAATACATTTAATCAATAACAGCTGCTTTTCCAAGCGTCAAGGTTAATGTTGCTGTAGCGATGACCTACAGTATCTCTCCTTGATTTACTGTATTCTCTTTGGTGACTTCCCTCTGTTATTTGGAACACTTTTCAAATACTGTAGAAGATATGCATGTATGTATGCGTGTGTATAAAATATATACAAATTGAGGCAATAAAACTGTTTTTTGAATCATATTTTTATTAAGATGATGCAGACAGATATGTTATCACTCACATCGTTGACATTGATTCAATAGCACAAAATACAGTGGAACAGAAAAACATTGAGCATAAACGATGTCTAATTTTTTTTATTTGTACTGCTATAAATGATTTGTTATTTTATTACTCCTGCTTAACTGCAAACCTGGAAAGAGAAGCAAATCTGACCTTACTGTGGAAAAAGCTATATGATTGCTAAGATAACAGAATTTGACCTCCAAGACCCAGGGCTACCCTTCTGTAAATCTTTTGAAAATGCCAGCGTTCCAACTTGCAAAATTTGTTCACTTGTTTGGACTCACATGTTTTTTTTTTTTGCCGAGAGACATTTTCAACATAGTTTGACCTATTTCTTGCAACTTGGTAGCTAACACTTTCCAGGTTTCTCTTTGGTTATTAAAGCCAAAAAATTTAAACTCTCGCAAGGTATAATTTCATATTGTAGTAAATCCCTTTCACTATTAACTAATTTTCCAAAACAACCCTGTCAGGCACCAGTGTTTTTTTTGGTTTTTTTTAGGAAAATCACATTTAATTAATTATACACTAAGAAATATTTGGGAATATTTCCGATGTATTTGTTACTGCAATAACGTATTTGGCAGATGTCGTAATCTACTGGCTAAATTGAGTTACTACAGTTCTAAACTCCATACATAATCAACTGGAGAGATATTATTATTATTAATTATTTATTAAGCACCAACACATTCCGCAGCGCTGTACAATGGTGCAATGGGTAAGACAGGACAATTCTACAATACATAAAGGAGACTGGCCAGTATTGTTGACAAACAGATACAGGACATGAGGGCCCTATTCTGGTCAGAACTTACAGTCTAGATATTTAAACATAAATTCTAGCTGATTTCAAAAGGTATTGCACCTTAGGCCCAGGGTGCTAAAACATTGGGGGCACTGTCTGGAGCCCAAATGCAAATAACATTAGTTTGAAAGAAATGAATTTCATATGCAAAGTTACAGCATAGTGAGAAAAACGAGAGGTTTGTGAGGGTCCTGAGGACGAGCAACGGCACTAGTGGCCTGCTCTATGGTGGGGCCTGCTCAGGTCTCACAGGGATTTTGCTCGATTGTGCCATTACAGGGATGAATGCTCCATATGCAAATCAGCCTGCTCTCACCTAGAAAGGATGGCCAGTACTGATTGCCAAGGACCCCATCCCTGCACGAGAGATGCAGCAACCCCCATCGATCATTTCGGCCTTGTTAGGCATTGTCAGGAGGGTATAGCTGACACCCCTCTAGGCACCTCAATGTTACAGCATAGCATAGGCGACACACATGTGGTGCCAGGTGTGCCTGGGCACACTCTAATACTGGCCTGTGACACACTCTGGGACTCCAGGCGCGCAAATGGGGGAGTGCCGGGCACCCACAGCCTCCCTGGCCAGACCCGTTATGCCCAATGAAAAAAAATTGTGATTTGCGCTCACCACTGTAGCTACTGTGTACCGTTAGACATACCGTTATGCCCAATGGCCTAGTAGGCTGACCAGCATGTCCTCAACTAGGATCAGCCGCAGCCGCATCTTTGACTAGGCCTAGCATAGGGTTGCATAGCATCCTGGGTTGTTATAGGTTTACATGTAATAAAAAAATCTATAAAGACCATTTACTATTTTTATATTTAATTTTTTTTTTTTTTTTAAAAAACTAATTTAAAAAAATATATATTTTTTTATTATTTAACAGACCATTTCATTTATTCAACACATTTTTACTACAATCCCTATTCCCTAGTGGATGCTAACATGGAGATGGTAAACAGGATAATGTGCACTTGTAAGTTTTTCCCTTACCATCTCCATGTTAGGCTAGGGTCAGCCGAGCGTCATTGGAGAGGTGGAAGGAACGTCCATGAGAGTGGATGTTCCTTCCACTCGACGCCCGTCTGGCCACCTCACTGAGCGCACTTAGTGTGCTCAGCACTGCAAAGCGCAATCCTCCTATGGAGGATCGTGCTTTGCAGTCCCGTCAAGCCCCGCATCCCCGTCAAGCCCCGCATCCTAGCGCATCGACAGGGAGGCTTTGATAACAGACGCTTGTTGCGCGCACAAGCGTACACAAGCGTGTGACCGGCCCTGTTGCAGCATCACAACGCTACGACGGGCGCCGGTAAGCACGTCAGTATGGGTGCACCTAGTGCGCTCGTCTGACGTTGGCTTAAATGTCAAATTCCGGGGAAAGTGCTATCGCAGCACCTCGCCCCGGAACACAGCGCTTACCTCTCTGATACCCGTAGTAGTGCTTCCGCGACTATCAGCTCATGGAGTCCATAGGACTCACTTGGCTCCAGTGACCTCCCCAAGTGGCATTCTAAGTGGATGTTCAGAGTTGATTCCCTGGAGTTTTATCCAAGATCCCCTATGCCATCCACCATCACAATCCCTAATTCCTGTGTCTCCTCTCTCCAAAGGTAAGACTTTATCACCCATTATCCACTGACACCCACATCTCAACTGATCCCCTGCATACTTTTGCTGGTAAGACTTTATCACCCATTATCCACTGACACCCACATCTCAACTGATCCCCTGCATACTTTTGCTGGTAAGACTTTATCACCCATTATCCGCAGACACCCACATCTCAACTGATCCCCTGCATACTTTTGCTGGTAAGACCTTATCACCCATTATCCACAGACACCCACATCTCAACTGATCCCCTGCATACTTTTGCTGGTAGGACCCCCATCACCCAGTATTTGCAGGCACCCACATTGTAACGTTACCTTGTTTTTTTTTTTATTATTATTTATTGTTGTCTTTCTCCACCATTTGCTTTGCTAATTAGCATGTGAATCTCCTGCCCTATTGACACAGCCCATCCAGCAACAGGTGTTTACCTTTTAACTGCCTGAATGCAATCAGTCTGCCCTATATAACAGCTAAAACTGGCTCCATTGAGCCTTGGCTCCAGTGACCTCCCCAAGTGGCATCCTAAGTGGACGTTCAGAGTTGATTTCCTGGAGTTTCGGGACTGGAGGAAGGAACTGCAAGGCCCACTTTTTACTCTGGGTAAACACACGTCTATATCATGGTTTCTCTCACGCTTCTGCTCTTTACTTCTACCTTTCTCCTTAAATGGAACTCCTGGCCCTCTACCACCGACCCCTACACTATCTGCATCTCTCCCTCCCTCCTCTCGTCCCACATGATGGCCTCGCATGAGCTCCTTTGTTTCCTCAGAACATGGTCTCCCTCTAACTCTCGTGCTGCCAATCACTCCCACTCCCACAAATCCCATTCCCACCTTCTCTTTCTCACCCTCCTGCTGTTACTCTATTCAGGTGACATATCCCCTAACCCTGGCCCCACAACACATCCAATACTTCCCTCTCATCCTATCTCCATCGCACATAAATCACCTCCCTGCAAGCCCAGCAACCTCATTCCCATAATCCCTCAGCGCCTGTCCTCTTTCTCCTGCGCCCTCTGGAACGCTCGCTCTGTGTGCAACAAACTCACAGCCGTCCATGACCTCTTCCTTTCAAACTCCTTCAACCTCCTAGCTTTAACTGAAACCTGGCTAACTCCCTCTGACACGGCCTCCGTTGCTGCTCTCTCACATGGCGGTCTACACTTGAGCCATACCCCCAGACCGGGTGAGATAAATGGTGGCGGGTCGGAATCCTGCTCTCTCCCACCTGCACCTACCAGCATCTCCCTCCACCCCCATCCCTCTCCTTCTCCTCCTTCGAGACACACTGCATCCGCCTGTTCTCTCCTCTGGCTCTCAGGGTGGCAGTCATCTACTGCCCACCGGGACCAACCTCCCAGTTCTTTGACCACTTTGCTACCTGGCTTTCTCACTTCCTGTCTTCTAATCTTCCATGCCTAGTTCTCGGGGACTTCACCTTTCCCATTGATGATCCTTCCGCCCCTGCTGCCTCCAAACTTCTTTCACTCACGTCCTCCCTTGGACTCACACAATCCTCCCTCCTCCCTACCCACCGCGATGGTCACGCTATTGACCTTGTGTTTTCCAACCTCTGCTCCATTTCTGAGTTCAACTGTCGCCCTTTCCCCATCTCTGACCACCACCTTCTCTCTTTCAACCTATCTGGACTTCCTAAACACCCTGCTCCCCCACCCCGCACACACACTCGCAGAAATCTACATGCTGTGGACCCCCATCAATTCTCCAACCTACTTCACCACCTCCCTCATACCTCATCCTTCACCTGCCCTGATGCTGCCACTAATCACTACAACACTACGCTTATCTCTGCTCTAGACACTCTTGCTCCTCTTCGACTCTGTAAGGCCCCACGCCGCCAGCTTCAGCCCTGGCACACCCTCCAGACTCGCTACCTGCAAAGATGCTCCCGCACTGCAGAGCGTGCCTGGAGGAAATCCCGCTCTGAAGCTGATTTTGTTCACTTCAAGTTTATTCTCCGGTCATACACCTCTGCCCTCCACTTGGCCAAACAATCCTTCTTCTCATCTCTTATATCTACGCTGTCCTCCAACCCTAAACGGCTCTGGTCCACCTTCAACACCCTCCTCTACCCACCTGCACCTCCCCCCACAGCTGCCTTCAGCGCTCAACACCTGGCAGGCTACTTCCTCAGTAAAACTCTAACTATCAGAAGCAACATCCCAACACAAGATAGTTATCTGCCACCTCCACTCCCACAGGTCCCCTCTGCCACCCTCTGCCGCTTCCTCCCAGCCACTGAGGAGGAAGTCAATTCCTTATTGTCCTCCTCACATCTCACTACGTGCCCGCTCGACCCCATTCCCTCACATCTAATTCCTCCCCTCTCCTCCTCCCTCACCCCTGCTCTCACACACATCTTCAACCTATCTCTCTCCACTGGCTCCTTTCCATCCGCCTTCAAACACGCGCTAGTTACCCCTTTACTAAAGAAACCATCCCTAGATCCCAACTCTCCATCCAACTACCGCCCTGTATCCCTGCTTCCCTTCACATCAAAGCTCTTAGAAAAACTAGTCTTCAACCGCCTCTCCCTCTTCCTGTCCTCCAATTCCCTACTTGATCCCCTGCAATCTGGCTTCCGTCACCTACACTCAACTGAAACTGACCTCACCAAAGTCACCAACGACCTCCTAACTGCTAAAAAACACGGCCACTATTCCATTCTCATCCTGCTTGACCTCTCGGCTGCTTTTGACACTGTTGACCACCCCCTCCTTCTACAGACCCTCAACTCTCTGGGTCTCGGTGACACTGCACTTGCTTGGGTTGACTCCTATTTATCCAACAGGTCCTTCTGTGTGTCCTTTGCTGGTAACTCCTCCTCCTCATTGCCTCTATCTGTTGATGTACCTCAAAGCTCTGTCCTTGGTCCTCTGCTCTTTTCCATCTACACCTCCTCCCTGGGCAAAATCATCAACAGCTTTGGCTTTAATTACCACCTCTACGCTGATGACACTCAGATCTACCTCTCTACCCTGATCTCTCTCCCCCTGTCCTTTCAAAAGTCAGTGACTGTTTATCTGGCATCTCCTCCTGGATGGCCTCCCACCACCTAAAGATCAACATGTCAAAGACTGAGCTCCTACTTATTCCTCCCTCCAATGCCTCCCCACCTCCTGACTTCTCTATCACGGTGGAGGGTATCACCATCTCCCCATCAAACCAAGCTCGCTGTCTTGGAGTTACACTTGACTCTGTTCTTTCCTTCATCCCCCACATCAAGTCTCTTTCCTCCTCCTGCCGATACCAACTGCGTAATATTTCCAGAATTCGGCCATTTCTTACCGCTGTCACCACAAAACAACTCATACACGCCCTGGTAATCTCCCGACTCGACTATTGCAATAATCTCTTATCTGGCCTCCCTCTGTCCCGCCTCTCCCTCCTACAATCCATCCTGAACGCCTCCGCCAGGCTAATTCACCTCACCCACCGCTCTGCCTCTGCTGCTCCCCTCTGCGAGTCCCTTCACTGGCTCCCCATCCACTGCAGAATTAAGTTCAAAATCCTTATCCTTACCTACAAAACCCTCACTAACTCTGCTCCCCACTACCTGTCCTCACTAATCACCAAATACACCCCTGGCCGCTCCCTAAGGTCAAACAGTGACCTGTGCCTAGCTTCTCCCCGCATCACCTCTTCCCATGATAGACTGCAGGATTTCTCACGGCAGCCCCCACTCTCTGGAACGCTCTCCCTCGTACTGTCAGACTTTCCCCTAACTTCTCTTCCTTCAAACGCTCCCTTAAAACATTCCTATTTAGGGAAGCCTACCACCCAACTCACTGACGCAACCATCAATCACTCTCACCTTACAGTCCTCTCCTCCTGTTTCCAACCCCAACCCTCCCAGATTGTGAGTTCCTACGGGAATAGGGTCCTCATCTCCTCCTGTACTGTTTGTCAAATGTTGTTCAATGTATTGTAACCCTGTCTATACTGTGCTTATTGTACAGCGCTGCAGAATATGCTGGCGCTTTATAAATAAAGAATAATAATAATAATATAGGCTTTCACAGCGCCACAGAGTGATCGCAGAGGGAGACTAGAAATTATTTGTTCCCAGTCTCATTCTGCTCCCAGCGAGAAGAAGCAGTGGATCGGGCTGCCCTTTTCAACACAGGATGAGAGGTGAGTATGGGATTTAATGGGGGGTTCTGTCTGTTAAATGATTTTGCATTTGCAGAATCATTTAACACCAGCTTTTAGGAGTTGTTAAAATTTGTCAAATTTCGTCAGCACCTTGGAATATCTCACTTTTCGAGATGCTAAAAATTTATAGCGTCTTCTATAATTAACATGTGGAGTGCAAAGAACAGTAAGCTTGCGCAAGCTGTGAGGCGCAAACAATTTAGTGTAAAGTTCAGGATATTGATGCCAAACGCTAAACTTACTTATGCTGGTGCGAACAATTACATATGGAGATGCTACATTAGCACCAGCTATAGAATAGAGCCCTACATGTTTACTAAGTTAATACTCCTTTTAATAGATTAGGAGACTTCCTTTTTTTTTTGGAATTCGCAGATGCCAATTCAGCAGTTATCGGCACAATTCAGCGGTTTTCACCAACGTCCAATAACTGCTTCGGCGACTCTAATTTCGACAAAATACGGTGACCATTCACCAAATTGTGAATTCACTGTATATTTTTGGTGTAATGGAATCGTTGAAATGAGGCGAAACGCAATTTCGGTGCTTTATGAATAGACCCTATAATAGTGATATATTTTGGCTGAATACACAAATGTGTGTCTATGCATGCATCTGTGTGTATGTATGCACAAGAGTGCGTGTGTGTATATATATATTACATATACACACACGTGTGTTTCAGCTTTTGGGTGCATACCCTAATGGAATAGGCTAATGCAGCATAGCCCCAGATCATATTACCACGATCTCAGACTGCTGAAACTGCTGCTACTCATCAAGAAGGGGTTAAATTGTACAATAAAAGGTGTCTAATTTAGGAAATTATATTATTAGACTTTATTTTCATAGAAAAAATATGAAAATCGGGAAGTTAAGACCCCAATTTTCCTTTCTTTTTCATCAAGACAAATATGTTTACATAGTAGTCAAAGCATAAGGAAATAACTAATACCAGAACATAATAACTGCCTGAATATTTAAAAATTGATATGCAACTGAGATTTTAAACTATTTATGTTTAGCATTATTCCATAACATTAAAAGCTAGTTCTAATGTGTACGAACTTGCTTTCACTTGTATATTCATGTATTTCCATTCCATAGCAATAGAGAAACTGCAATTACTTAAACATCTACTGAGTGCTTAATGCTTTGTACTCTTACCTGCATTATTTAAGGCACTTAATTTAGCTAAATGGTGCTTAGATCGATTGAATGAAAACAAAAGCAACAATATGCAACAGGTAGCACAATCTGATGTTCTGCAATCCACATTGTGGGAAAATGTTCTCTTACGATTAGCTGAATATTTAAGCCTTTATGTCAGATATCATATTTTGCTTGCTAACTTAGTTTTTGATTTACAAATTGCCTACAGCAGAAAACAATGACATACAGGGTTATTCAAAGAGATCCAAATGGCTGCTGAAAGGGAACCGAACGCTGAAAATCAGCGTTCGGTTACCTTTCTTGGCCATTCGGCTATCCAGAGAGCAGGCAATTTGCCGAATCCTGGCGAATTGCCTGCACATATGGTGCCTGTTCGGTGCCTGTTTGAGGGCAGTGAATCCCAATCCCCATAGAGAAACAATGCTTTGGCTATTCAGAGAGCAAAAGCCAGCAGTGAAAAGTTGCCGAATTGCCCTGCCATTTTCATGCGGCAGATTTATTCAGGTGAATCCCATAGACTTCAATGTTAAAAATATTCCCATTTTAATTCAATATTTAATAAACCGTTGATTATAATATTCTGCAGTAAAGAGTCTCTTTATTTATAGATTTTTTAGGATATTTTAAGCAAGTTTTTTTTATTTATTTATTTTTTTAACTTTACTTATTTTTTCTGTAACAGCCCTTTTTATTATCATTCCTTGGACCTTATATGTAAATTTCACACATTTTCGCTCGGTAGTTTCTGTGCAAACAGCGTTTCACTTTTCAAACATTCAAGCAAACTGTTTTTCTAATTTATTGACTCCATTCGTCTGCGGTGTCGGGTTTTTCCGGTGGCTGCGCTGTGTGTGATCGGCTCCTGCTCGGGTTTTTCCGGCGTTTTCGGCAGGTTAATCCAGATGTTTTTGCGGGTTTCGGTGTGCGTTCGCCCTCGTTTTGCGGTGAGTTTTCGGCGGGTTTGTGGCGACATTTCCCTGCATTTCGGCAGCCCTGTGGTGCTTGCTGAATACACCGTAGGGTTGCTGACATGGGATCGCCAAATCGTACCGAATTGAAGAGAACGAAAAGTCACCGAACGTGCAGTGGCTTTTCGATTCTCTTTGAATAACCCTGTATAAGTATATATCAGTGTTTTTTAAGGGATATGACTGGCTTCAAAACCTAAACATATAACAAATTTGAAAAGAAAAATAAATAAATAAAATTAAAGTGTTAAATACCAACTGTTTTATATCCCATTGTTAATGCAACGACTATGTACATATATAAAATTGGGTTTGATATTTCCCATATTAGGAGAAAGATCAACTTGTGTATGTGCTGCGTGAAGCTCAGGCCGGATTTGCCATGGATCTCAGGAGCCTGTAGGCCAGTGGTGTATTTAGGTTTTGTGCTACCCTAGGCCTGACTAAACTCGTGCACCCCCTGAATTAAATTGGACACACTCCTTCCTTTCAAGGCCGCACCTTCTGTTTAAACAGCCAGACACTTTCTGGTTTTAAAGATGGCTGTTGCTATAATGCAGTGGCCATCATCCACTTAGTGCAGTACAGGCTGCATGAGAGGCCTGCCAACAAGTTTAGGAAACTTTTGGGTCCCTTCCAAATTTACAGATGACTTCTGTATTATACATAATAATACACAGAGAGGACACAATACAGGGAATCTGGGATTTACCAATATGTCTGCATTACACATTATACAATTATACACACAGAGGACACAATACAAGAGTCTGGGATTTACTTATGTCTGTGTTACACAATACAGAGAGTCTGGGATTCACTTTCATCCGTGTTACACATATTAAGTAAAAACGCAAAAAAACAACTAGAATAGTAAAAGATATGATCGTATAACTCATTGGCAGAGACACGCACACACACATATGGAGGAGTCTCTATAAACTGGCTGGGTGGAGTAGAGGTAACATCACTGCTCTGCATGGAGAGAGCCTGTGGAGTCATGGGTTCGATCCCAGCGAGCAACCTCGCCAGTAAGTGTCCTTGAGCAAGACACCTAACAGTACATACTCGCCACCCAGGACATACTTGAAAACGAGAGAAATCTCAATGTATCCTTCCTGGTAAAATCCTTTCTCAAAAAACAAAAACATCTACACACCCCGAATATGGAGGGGGGACTTAAGACATCCAGAAACAACCTACTGAGGATTTCTTAAAGACAACCCAAACCCAGTATATGGAGGAGCCCCTAAAAAGAGGGAGAACAGGGACAGAGAGTTTTGCTGCCAAAATTGGGGCTGCCCTTAGTATATAGGATACATAAAGTTTAACTAAAACTGAATAACAAGCACCACACTGATATCGCCAAAATCATTTTATTTTAATTTTAGTTGAAAAATAAAAAGGAATGATTAAATCAGGACTACATGACATGTATTGTGGACAGTATATATGGAGGGTGACAGTATATAGAGAGGCAGTATGGTGACAGTATAGATGAGAGAGGCAGTATGGTGACAGTATATAGAGAGGCAGTATGGTGACAGTATATATGGAGGGAAGCAGTATGGTGACAGTATATATGGAGGGTGTGTGTGATGTGTGTTAGTCACTCACCACTTAGAAGAAATGCCCTCAGCTCAAACATTAAAGGAGGCACCTCTTATCAGATCAGGATGCTGCAGAATGCCTGTCAGGTGGCATCTGGTGGCAGTGTAATAGATGGGCCATAGGGGCTGGCTGGGCATGCTGGGAGGGGCTGGAGGCCAGCAATATCTCTGGGGTCCCTGCTTCCCGAGTCCACAGCCTGTCATTGCTGCGCGCGGGCAGTCGGCTCCTCCCTGGCTAATGTCAGCTGACAGGGGCGTGGTGTCAGGCAGTGATTGCTGCTCATCGAAGCCAGCCTGCCCTCACTGAGCCTTGGCACCGCTGTAGGGTCGGTGAGAAGCTTCGTCTCTCCCCTAGCAGCTTTTACAATCGTTGGGCAAGTAGTGCAGTATGCCAGCAGCCAGTGAAGGCCTGGCTGCTGCTTGCTTTTATAGCAGAGGCGTAACTAGAAACCTCAGGGCCCCGGTGCAAGAATCCATGAATTGCCCCCTGCCCCTCCTCCGTGCAAGAGAATTTTGCATTTTTACTAAAAACTTTTTGCGAAAATACCTGTATACAGGTCTCCTGCACTATCGCCTAGTATCCCTATTATATATCTATTAGGATGTGGAATTTAATGCTATGGTAATATTAATATAATAGGATACTAGGCGATAGGTTTTGAAACAAGCAGATTTTGGGTAGTGCAGGAGACACGTGTCGTATACAGCTATTTTTTGCACTCTTAAAACGGCCATACAATTTGGAAGTATTTTTAAAGAACGGGTTATGGATCCTCATATAGATTTCTCTTGTGTTATGTTACCTCACCTAGTGTGTCACCCCTCTCCTCTTAGATTGTAAGCTCTTGAGCAGGGTCCTTCCTCCTTCTGTTCAGTGTGTGTAACATGTATGTATATTTGTTATTCTGTCTCTCCCAATGTACAGCGCTAAGGAATTTGTTGGCGCTTTATAAATGCTTGTCACTGTAACTGTTATAAGGTGGAGTATTAATTAAGATCTAGTTTAATAGCCCTCTCCCCTTCTTTTATAACTCTTTTTTAAATGAAGTTTTTTCATTAATGGAGTTTTAACAAAATGTTTTTAGTAAGAATGAAAAACTCCCTTCCCTTTTATTTTTATTGCTTTTTCGATATGTCGTTGTGCTGTAAAAGTTTGCCTATTTGATATTCTCTCGGAAGTTTATTTTTTGACGTTATGTCTTCTGGTGCGACATACATGTGTTGTTATCTTATTATATTTAAAATAAAGAAGTTCAACAATAAAAGAAAGAAAAACTCTCTCCATTTAACTGAATGGGTTAATGAGCTGACCAGACACTGCAATGAGACACCAGGAAGTGTCAGACTCATGATGGACAGCCAGACAAAAGATAACAAGGCCTCTGCTGCTTAATTAACCCTTAAGGACGAATGACAGAACTGTTCCATCATAAATGCATTGTCGGCCTAGGCCAAGATACAGCACTGCTGTAGGCACAGAAATGTGTAGCACCCCCCCCCACCAAAACAAAAAAAAAAAAAAGAACCATGCCAAGATAACTTTTAAAATTTTCGTTTTGGTTCAAAATAAAATAAATTTAAAAAAAAAACAGTTTCTCTCTGCGCTCAAATCATAAGAAGGGGGAGAATATGTTGCCTTAGTTGAGTTAGTGCAGTGGCATTGTTTGTTTTATATGTAAAAGCATATATTTTTCAGGGTTGTCCACTGGAAGCGTCGGGACGACCCAGATTGGCCAATGGACAGGTCACTGGATGAAAAAAAAGAAAAACCCACTGCCGTGCTGCTGCGGGGGAAAAAAACAAAAACGCAAGGCTGTAGGGGGGATTAACAACCCCCCCTCTCCCTGGTAATGAAAATGATTCAGGACCATGGAGAGCAATACTGAAGCTGACTTGCAGAGAAAAAATAAATGTGAGCAAAAAAAGGCTTGTCTTAAAAAAGGGAACCAAAAAGTTTGCCTAAAAAAGTTCGGTGACTTTTCGTTCTCTTCAATTCGGTTTGTTTTGGCGATTCCATTTCGGCGACCCTGCGGTGTATTCAGCAAGCACCACAGGGTCCCCGAATTGCAAGGAAAGGCCGCCGCAAACCTGATGAAAACTAACCGCAAAACCCGGCGAATGCACGCCGAAAACTCGCAAAAACATCTGGATTAACCCGCCAAAAACACCGGAAAAACCCGAGCAGGAGCCTATCACACGCAGCGAAGCCGCCAGAAAAAGACGAAGGCAGTGAATAAATTAGAAAAACAGTTTGCTTGAATGTTTGAAAAGTGAAACACTGTTTGCAAAGAAACTACTGAGCGAAAATGTCTGAAATTTACATATGAGGTCCAAGGAATGATAATAAAAAGGGCTGTTACAGAAAAATAAGTAAAATTTAAACAAAAAAATCCAGAAAAATGCTTAAAAGATCAAAAAAAATCTATAATTAAAGAGACTCTTCACTGCATAATTTTATAATGAACAGTTTATTAGATATTGAATTAAAACGGGAATATTTTTAACATTGAATCCTATGAGATTCGCCTGAATAAACATGACGAATTAAACCACCGAATGGCAGGGCATTTCGGAAACTTTTCACTGCTGGTTTGTGTTCTCTGAATAGCCGAAGCATTACTTTTTTATGGGGATTTCACTGCCCTTGGACAGGCACCGAACAGGCACCGTATGTGCAGGCAATTCGCCAGGATTTGGCGAATTGCCTGCCATCTGGATAGCCGAATGGCCAAGAAAGGTAACCGAACGCTGATTTTCAGCGTTCGGTTACCTTTCTCCAGCCATTTGGATCTCTTTGAATTACCCTGTATGTATCGTTTTCATGTAAACTTGTACTACATTATCCGATTTCATCTGCCCAAATTCCATGAAAATTGGAAGGATCGCT
Organism: Leptobrachium leishanense; assembly: GCA_009667805.1. Taxonomy (NCBI): domain Eukaryota; kingdom Metazoa; phylum Chordata; class Amphibia; order Anura; family Megophryidae; genus Leptobrachium; species Leptobrachium leishanense. The sequence goes on from CM019063.1 coordinate 371,059,836, forward strand.
AATTGTTGTAATTGCATAAAATCGTCTGAAATCCTTCGTCGGTGGTCTGATACAGTAGAAGAGGGCTGATTCACCTGCATGTTGTGGGATCGGTCCCTTCGACTTCAATAACAGATGGTCGCACCATCGCAGAAATACGGTGCCAGTGGACGGCCAGCCTAATGTTCTCCAGGCAAGCAGAGATAAGAGATGGCAGCTGAATGAGATAAGACTATCAGGATTATTCAAAGTGATCCGAATTGTGGCCGAAAGGTAACCGAACAGTGAAATTCAGCATACGGTTACCTTTCCTGGCCATTCGGCTATCCAGAGAGCAGGCAGTTCGCCAAATGTTGTTGAATTGCCTGCACATACGGTGCCTGTTCGTTGCCTGTTCGAGGCCTGTTCGAAGCAATGCTTCGTCTATTCACAGAACACAAAACAGCTGAGAAAAGTTGCCGAAATGCACTGCCATTCGGTGGTTTCATTCGACAGGTTTATTCAGGTGAATCCCATAGGCTTCAAAATATTCCAAAATGTTAAAAATATTCCCGTTTTAATTCGATATCTAATAAACCGTATATTATAATATTCTGCAGTAAAAAGTCTCTTTATTCATAGATTTTTTAGGCTCTTTTAGGCATTTTTCGGGATTTTTTGGTGAAAATAGTTTTTCCGGGTTTTTTTTAAATCATTTTTTCTTTTTTCTGTAACAGCCCTTTTTATTATCATTCATTAGACCTTATATGTAAATACCAGACATTTTCGTTCTGTAGTTTCTTTGCAAACAGCGTTTCACTTTTCAAACATTCAAGCGTACTGTTTTTTTTTTTACTCCATTTGTCTGCAGTGTCGGGTTTTTCCAGCGGCTGCTCTGCGCTGTATCGGCGGCTGCTCGGGTTTCTCCAGCGTGTTCGGCGGGGTTAATCCAGATCTCTTTGCGGGTTTCAGTGTGTGATAGCCGAGTTTTGCGGTGAGTGTTCGGTGGGTTTGCGGTGGCTTTTCCCTGCACTATGACGGCCCTGTGGTGCTTGCTGAATATACCACGGGGTCGCCGAAATGGGATTGCCAAATCGCACCGAATTGAAGAGAACGGAAAGTCACCGAACGTGCGGTGACTTTTCAAATCTCTTTGAATAACCCTGTATATGTTTGCAGTCTCACTCTTCTCCCATGAACAAGAAGCAGATTGGAATGTGGGATGAGAAGTGAGTATTGAATTTATTGGGGGGGCAGGGAGTGCTAAATGATTCTGCAAAAGCAGAAGCATTTAGCACCAGCTTTTAGATGTAGCTAAATATTTGCCTTGTGCATCTCTGCGGTAATTAGCGCTAGCACTTTGTAATACCTGATTAATCAAAACGCTAATTACTGATTGCACATCCTATGCTTAACATGGGGAGCGCAAAGTGTAGCTAGCGCAATCACTGATGCGCTAACATATTTATTACAGGTTTAGCGTTAGGAAGGTAATATGGGTGACATGCGTCAAAGTCACATATCTTAGCGATAACATTTACTCATCCGAACACTACCATTAGCGTTCAATAGGTAATAGTGCCCACTGTGAGAGGGGGGCAGTTTACAACACAAAAGTTCACAGAATTGATGCATCCAGTGACACATAAAGTAAAATATTTTCTTAAAGCACAAGTAAGATATCAACAACTTAAAGTAAAATTAGGGCATTTCATTTTTTGGTAGTAGTGGCCCTTTAAGACTGCTGGATTCATGAGATGGAATACACATTAAGGTAACTTACCTGAAGCCTAGCATACCATACATCATATTACACAATTCAGAGACAACTTTATGCTTTTTATCCTCCTTGTACTCTTACAGCATTTGTAACCAAAGGGAAACATTTGGGGATATGAAGGCCATTCACAGATTTGAACTATTTTGTAGATTTTAAATATTTACATTAACACTTTTCCTTTATATTAAAATGACAATTATTACTAGTTTTAGAATTATATTTTTATCTTCATAGTACATAAGAATTATTTTATAAAACAACATCTACAAATATTCTAGTTCAACAATTGTGTAAATGTCTATAGATTGATGACCTATCAAATGAACTTAGGGAGATCGATGAGCAATGACACCAAAAATATTTTGTTGGGTTTTTAGCTAGCTATTGATAGATGTATGCATAAATTAGTATTATTAAGTATTATAGAGTTTAGCTTTCTACAGTTATTTGGTTTAGAATTTCATTTGAAACAGGAAAACAGGACATTAGAGAATTGTACCGACTTTAATTAAATTGTAGAGCAAAATGCAAATATTGTTTGTTCTAAACCTAAAGAATGAGCATTACTTTAACAAAACCTAAATCATAAAGTAGAATGTTGTCATTTGTGAAAGACATGTTGGTAACAGACATATTTATGGATTTACACAGCTTTGACAATCTGCATAATGTATTTTTCGTCTTGCTGGAATTAATAGAAAGCATCGTAGACAGGCGTCAATTGGTAGCTGTCTGTTAGGTGTTTACCTCTATGAGGGGTTGATCCAAAGAAGTAAATATATCCTGTCATAACTGTGTTATAGTGCTCTTATAATATAACAAAGGAAATCCTGGGTTGTAATAGACAGCACCACAATTCGCATAAGCAACTGTTTAAACCAGTAGGAACAATCCATATAGATATGTTCCCCAGAACATATTTCTCTCCCCATTTCCACTCAACTTTCAATAACTTTCTTTCCCATTAAACTGTTTCTCTCTCCATCTCCTCTGTTTATTAGGGAAATAGTGGGGAAGTACTGGTGATAAATTAGAGAGATATTCTATTGTATTCCAAGGGTGAATTGTAAGCAAAATGAAATGGGGAGGCAATACGTAAATGTTGCCAAGCAAATGTGCCTCTAGTAGCACCACACATGAAGTGCAGTTTAACTCAAATGCATGAGTTGCAAAGTGTCAACGCCCATTTCACTATTTGAGACAGTAAGGTAGCTCAGCAGCACAGACAGATGTCAGGTAGACCAAGACCACCAAGTTATAACGCTTACCTTTCCAGACAAATGCTCAGACCATAATCAATATAAAGAACTGTTTTACAGAAGAAGGGGAATAGTATAATATAAATACAATAAGTGATGCACAGTACTAATTGATATTATTATATTCTGACCAAGATATTTAAAGCAAGGACCACTTTCTCCAGTCCACAGCAACTGGTATGAAGTACAGAGCCATATCTTATGTTATTCATTTAGGGAAAGATAATATCCAGATAATGCAGCTCAAATAGATTTAAAGAGAAATCATACGGACATAAAAATGCAACAAGTCTTTCATGGCCTGGGTGAGAGAGAGAGCATCAGTATTTCTGACTTAATGGAATTGATTAAAAGGTTTAACAGGAAGCCAAGTGTCTGGAATTCAACTCTTCACTGATTTCTGACTTTTCTAGTGTGTTGAAAGTATCACTAACCTTCCTTCAGACCAAATCTGTTGCCTCGGAGTGACTCTTGACTCCAGTCTTTCCTTTAGCCCCTACATCCAATCGCTCTCCATCTTGCCACAAACACCTCTGCAATATCGCAAAAATTCGTCCATTTCTGACTGCTAACACCACCAAGCAAATTATCCACTCTCTTGTTATCTCCCGCCTGGACTATTGCAACAATTTTCTGACCGGCCTTCCTATCTCCCGCCTCTCTCCCATGCAGACCATCCGTGCAGACCATCCGAAACACATCAGCCCAGCTTATCATGCTCACCCGTCGCTCTGTCTCATCCGCTCCTCTCTGTGAATCCCTATTCTGGCTCCCCATCCAAAGTAAATTCAAATTTAAACTACTCACCTGACCAACAAAACCCTTGCTAACGCCGCTCCTCACTACCTGTCCCACTAATCACCAAATACACCTCAGCCCACCCCCTAAGATCCAACAATGACCTGCGCCTGGCATCCATGATTATCTCTTCACATGCCCAGACTGCAGGGCTTTTCTAGTGCAGCGCCGACCCTATGGAATGTGCTTCCTCACAATATCAGACTGTCCCCAAATCTGGCTTCATTTAATTATTTATTATTATTATTATTATTTTTCGTTATTGCAAAGTGTTTGCCTTTATTTTTTTTATTCTTTATTTATGGTTTTTGCATTGACAAATATAGAGCAGACATAGAGCGAAGGCCTCGCTGGGCCTCCATAAATCGTCGAATACGTCGCGGTAAAGCCAGAACTCAGCTAGTACACAGCAATAGATATGAAAAAACCCAAAAAGCAAGTAATCAGACATTAAAAATACGCACTAGAAAACATCTAAAGGCAAGAAGCTAAGGAAAAGTCTGCTAAAGTCATCTAGTTAAAGAAAGGGGGGGATATAGTAAACCAAACGAGGGTTAGTAACAAAAGCCAGGATTTTGCCGTCCCTGGAATAGTCCCACGGGTCCGGGGGCCCCCGGGAAGCCAGGGGAAACAAAAGAGACAGCGTGCAGGGCAGCAATAATATTTGCAGTGTAGTTCCACAAATAGAAAAGGCCTCTTGGGCCATATATGGTCACCAAGAATAGGTCAGCAAAACAGATAAAATAAACAAATAATAATGAAAAAAAAAAACACCCGCAAACAGGGGAGACCACTGAAAGGTAACAGAGTCCAGTTAGGTTAAAGCACAGAGCTGGTCTATTCCAAGTCCGATTATAACCCGGATCCAACGTCGGAGAAGAGGAACCCCCAGGAACAAGGCTGGGAAACACCAGGGTAGAGGAGAGGCCCAAGGAGCGCAGCAGGGACCAGGTCGCCTCAGGGGTGGATACCAGGTGACACAGGTTGTCATGATTTATGTACAGTTGTGTTCAAAATTATTCAACCCCCAATGCTGTAAAGGGTTTTAGGGAATTTAGTGTACATTTGTAATTGTATTCAGAATGAAATCCTACAAGGACTTTTTAAAGAACCATATGCAACTAAAATGACATCATTGGTTTTGTAATACAGTAGTAAATGTTTCTTTGTGAATTCTTCATTGACACAATTATTCAACCCCTTAAAGACTACCACTCTGAAGAACAGAGGTTCATTCAAGTGTTTTCAATCAGGTATTGAAAACACCTGTGGATGTCACGGAGCAGCAATAAAGCATAATAAGCACCAATTAGGCAGCTTTAAAATGACTGTGTTACTCAGCTCCTTCTAGACATTTACTGGTGTGGTTACAAACATGGTGAGGTCAAGAGAATGGTCCAGGAAGACAAGAGAAGAGGTGATTACTCTTCACAGGAAGGGCAATGGCTATAAGAAGATTGCAAAGATGTTAAACATACCAAGAGAGACCATAGGAAGCATCATTCGCAAATTCAAGGCAAAGGGCACTGTTGAAACGCTACCTGGTCGTGGCAGAAAGAAGATGCTGACTTCGACTGCTGTGCGCTACCTGAAGCGTAGAGTGGAGGAAAGTCCCCGTGTGACTGCTGAGGAACTGAGAAAAGATTTGTCAGATGTGGGTACTGAAGCTTCAGCTCATACAATACGGCGCACACTGCGTAATGAAGGCCTCCATGCCAGAACCCCCAGGCGCACCCCCTTGCTGTCTCCAAAGAATAAGAAGAGTCGACTGCAGTATGCCAAAAGTCATGTGGACAAACCACAGAAGTTTTGGGATAGTGTTCTGTGGACTGATGAAACAAAATTAGAACTGTTTGGGCCCATGGATCAACGCTATGTTTGGAGGAGGAAGAACAAGGCCTATGAAGAAAAGAACACCTTGCCTACTGTGAAGCATGGCGGGGGGTCAATCATGCTTTGGGGCTGTTTTGCTTCTGCAGGTACAGGGAAGCTTCAGCGTGTGCAAGGTACCATGAATTCTCTTCAGAACCAGGAGATATTGGATGACAATGTGATGCAGTCCGTCACAAACCTGAGGCTTGGGAGACGTTGGACCTTTCAACAGGACAATGATCCCAAGCATACCTCCAAGTCCACTAGAGCATGGTTGCAGATTAAAGGCTGGAACATTTTGGAGTGGCCATCGCAGTCACCTGACTTAAATCCGATTGAGAACCTCTGGTGGGACTTAAAGAAAGCAGTTGCAGTGCGCAAGCCTAAGAATGTGACTGAACTGGAGGCTTTTGCCCATGACGAATGGGCGAAGATACCCGTAGATCGCTGCAAGACACTTGTGTCAAGCTATGCTTCACATTTAAAAGCTGTTATAACTGTAAAAGGATGTTGTACTAAGTACTAAGATTGAATGTCACTTGGGGGTTGAATAAAACTGATAATGATGTGAGCACAGAAAAGACATTTGTGGTTATTTCATTATAAATGTTATGTTATATTTGTCTGACCTACACGTGCCTCTTTGATTTAACCACTTCGCTGCGGAGGACGCGTCCTGCCGCAGGAAGGGTTGGCTGCGGAAGACGCACTGAGCGCGTCCTCCCGAAGCAGCCTGCGATCGGCCGGATTCCGGCCAATCGCTGTGCCCCCCGGTGCGGGCTGACATCTTGGATGTCAGCCCGTCAATCCGGGACCGCCGCGGGCACAATAGATGTCATCGCGGCGGCGCGATGACATCTATTTCAGGCGCCCCCCCCGCATGTGCGGAGGAGGCGCCTGAAAGGGAGGGGAGGGAGGTCCTTCGGACCTCTCTCCCTCCCGATCGCGGGGGTCCTGAGCTTAATGCCAGCCACCGTTTGGAAGGGCACAGCCTGCCCTTCCAAATGGTACCTGGCATTAACCCCATGGGAGCCGGATCACGAATCGGCGCCAAAAAGCGCCGATTCGTGATCCTTTCCCGGAGCTGGCCGACATCTTGGATGTCGGCCAAGCCTCCTGGAACTCCCCCTGAGGACTGGCGTCATCGTGCATAGCACGATGACGCCAGTCCTGGAGTTAACCCCTAGCTGCCACCAATGGTGGAGATAGGGGGTTCCAATGAACCCCCTATCTCCCGATCTGTGGCAGCTAGGGGTTAATGTTTGATATCGTTGGATCGGCCAGAGCATGGCCTTTCCAACAATATCAAACATGACCGTGAAAAAAGTTTTTTAAGAAAAATTAAAATTAAAAATAAAAAAAAGTAAAAATTTAAAAAATAATAATAAAAAAATAAACAAGTTTTTTATTTTTTATTTGTTTTGTTAATGCAGCAATATTGTTCCCATTTAATTTATAATGTGAACAATGATGCTGCACTAACGATTTTTGTATGGGGTGCGTTTGTTAAAAATAGCAAAATTTTCCCCCAAAAAAATGTAACGAGACCCCATTTCTAATTTTTTTAACAAGCGCACCCCATACAAAATATAATCGCAAACGATCGCATGTTAAAATGTGAAAAAAAACACTTTACACGTTGTAAATTTTTGAAAATTCAAATTTTATTACATATTTTGTTATAATATACAGACAGGACATAACGTATACATATAATAATGACATATTATGAATCATCCGAGTCTGCCGGAAAGAACGATATATAATATGTCTGGGTCATATAATAAAATAAGGCTTCAAAATGCGGTTAAACATGATGAGCGAAACCGGTAAAAATGACCTCAGCACACAGGTGGGAAATGCCTCAGCAGCGAAAAGGTTAATTGTAAGCAAGATGACTGAATGATCAAAATCAATGTCAAACTGGCCAAAACACTCAATTTCAGTGGGGGTTGAATAATTTTGAACACAACTTTACATAGAACCAGCTACCCTCAATCTATATCTAACCCCGCAGCTCCTCAGAAACGCCGAGACATATCGAAATTGCCGGCGGGCAATCAGTGTCACAAAGAGGAGATCATTAAATAATGACAAAGACAGATCTTCAAAAATGATTGGGGCTCGGGCTGCGGGAGTCGACATCAGACAACGCTTATCAACCTCGTTTCCCGCCACCGCCAACACATCACGAGGGGTGTCCACGGGGCCGTAGCCGCCTTCCGCAGCCGGAAAACATTCTGAAAAACAGTCCCGGTCTGTAAATAAATGCTAGCAAGACATCGTTGGCAATTGTCTCCCGGATCCCCGGATACGAACGTTTCTCCGGCGATGATGGTTTTCAGCCGCCTCCATGGCTACTGGGAGCATCGCAACTCGAGACTGTAGTGATTCCACCTGTGGCGCGAGGAGCGTCTGAGTCACCAAGACCTCTTCAACCTGAACTTTGACAGCTGTCAGCCACCCTTTGACAGCCGTCAGGTCCATTGTCAAGGCCGCAAAGTCGGCGCACCACACTGCTCTCATCTTCTCAAGTGCCTCCCCCAGCAAGCCACGTATATCGTCCCTCATGAAGGACAGGTGGACCAGTTCTCCCCACTTCCCAGGGACAGCCGGAGGAGACTCTGCATGATAGGGAGGGTTGGTAGATGCCCCAAGTCGACGTGCCACTGGAGTCTTCTGACCGCTGGGGCCTTCCGCTGACCGTCCGCCTACCCCCAATGCCCGAGGTGAGTGCTGCGCTGCCACCGAGTACTCCGACCAGTACGGGTCCTCCTCCTCCGAGAAGCTCGTCGTGGAAGACAGGTATGTGTGTGGCTCTCCCTGCCTCTTACATCTGCCCTCACCTATTACATCTCGGATGTCCTGCAGTCGTGGGCCCTCCGGTGGTAGAGGCTTCTTCCCCGACTTATTACCCATGGAGATGCGGGAAACTGCACCGCAAAATCACAAGGAGCACCTAGGCTGAGGGTAAATCCACCAAAATGGCCACCAGGCATATGTCTCCGCGATAGGCCTCACTCCTCGGTATCTCCACAATCCGGGCTGAGCAGACCTCTCACCACAATCCAGGATAATGGGACAGGTCCAGTAGGGCATCACCCGCTCAGAAACGTGTATGCACCTTCAATATAAGGCAGAATAAAGCCTTGTAAAGCACCACTTTATGGGCTCTATTACATTCTTCGCGCAAACGTTAATGCGTGCACAAAAACGCATTAACGCGAGGGGCAAAACCCTTTGCGCTGAACGTCGTATTACAATGTTTGCGCGAAAAACGTCTACCACAGGTGAACCTGCGCAAACGCTGCGTGAGCGTAATGTACGTTTTTTTTATGCAGCATATATGTGCAGATTGACTTTGACAGGTGCAAAAACTTAACGTGAGACAGTTAAGGTTCTTAATTCAGATTGGCTGAATCGTGTAAAAAAACAGTCCGCACACCGATTTCTGTGCTCAACGTTGCTGCGCGTCTGTTTTTACGCGTCTTTTTTACGTGCGTTAATTTTTGACGGATGAAATATTGCGCGAGGAATGTAATACCAGTGTCAATTTTGCGCGTTAACGTTTAACGCTTCGCGCAAAAATACGCGTTTACTATGCATTTTTGCGTGAAGAATGTAATAAAGCCCTATAGGTTTTATCCCACATATTCCTTTCAGGAGTCACATATTTCACTGCCAGGGCTCCATCCTAGCCATATCTACCGGTAGCTGTTCTGAGGGACATGAAGTGGCCACGCCCTGTGGCTGCCAAATCTGGCTTTATTTAAACACTCCCTAAAGACCCTTCTATTTATGGCAGCCTACCACCTGACTCCGTAACAAGACATCCGACCGACCCGATAACTGTCCTCACCTCTCCCTGCATTAACATCTCATCACTGCAGTCCTTTCCTCCTGTTTCTCACCCTCTCATCCATCTAGTTTGCAAATACCCATGAGAATAGTGCCCTCATGTCCTCCTCTACCTGTTGGAGGAATACTTACCTGCTTACATACATGCTTGAATACTTACAAATTGTCTTGTGTTTACCTATTGCAATTTTTTACAGCGCTGTGGAATGTGTTTTGGCGCTTAATAAATAATAAAATAATTATTGTAGTATAACAAGGAAGTCATCAGCAAATGCTGATATTTTGAACTCATTTTGCTCCGTTCTATCTTATTCTAAATTTGGCATAAAGATTATTGTTATGTTTCCATAGAAACTAATAAGTAGACCAGCAGCAAAGTCTCAGAACAGTGTCAAACTCATTTTGCTTTGAATTGTCCAATGAGGTAGGAAGTCAGGGCTGAATGAATAAAATGTATATACACACAATTGGAAACAAGAAGAAAAGCATACGCAAAATGAAGGACTTTGATTAATGTTATAAATGCACTAGCCCATAGGACCCAGCATATGAATGCACACAAGGAATCATTGATTGACATGGACCAACAGCATAATATTTCTTAATCATTTCATTTTTACATTTTAAATGACTTTTTTGGCAATATATAAGTCTCAGTTTTGTGATTAAAACCCTGTTTGTGATGGTGTGTAATTGTATATGTGTTTTGTACCACTGCATATTAATGTCGTATTTTGGAGTACCCATGTGAATTTTTTCGTATGCACTGTACAGTACTGCGAGTTTAATTGCTGTGAAGCTCTGTGATACCCACCGCAATTTACTCTGAGTTTTATTGCTGTGACATGCAGTGTTTCACTCATATACATATCAAGCACCATTTGGCATGCTTTCATGGGTTTATATGGTGATTTTATGAGTGACAGATTTCACTGTGCTATATTTTTTTGCATTGGCAAAGTTAGGTTTCTTGAGATACACTACCTGCCAAGTGCTTAAATATACCTCTATGAAGGATTAGAAAAATAATAAAATAAAAACAAAAAGTAAGGACAAACCTTAAAGGAACACTACCACTTACATAATGCACTAGATTACTTGTGCATTACAGATAAAACGACATTATAAAACACATGCTGCTGTTTTTTTTTCTTTGAAGTAATTACATGTAAAAAGGAAAAATAAAGTTAGGTCTTCTGTCTCTGGGTCACAATTTCTGGATTTTTCCCTTGCTTTCCCTTCTGGCTCTTGTTTATTTAATCTACACTATATAGCAATTATTGAGGTGGACGAAGAAATGTTTAGATAAGGCGGCAGGAGGGTATTGTTCTCCAGACTACCTGAGATGAGAGCTGGCAGCTGAATGAGATATGACAGCGAGTTTAAAGGACTTCTATTCTAATCTAAAGGTGATGTCCTTTGATTATATCCCACTCAATACAAAGATGCAATTCGGCTGTCTGGCCCATAGACTCCATTCTATGGCCAAAACCACAAAAATACAGAGCAAGTGAGGTAAAGATACTGTGGGGACGAGACAGTTTTCAACACAAAAGATCACAAAATGGTGCACGCAGTAACTCAAAAAGAGTAAAATATTTTCATAACCCCTTAAGGCTGGGAGGGCTATGCCCGGCGGGAGTGGGTTAATCGTCTACTTCGGCTCGCCTATTTGCTGACACACAATGCGTTTCATTGACTGCAGTGGGACAGCCTGAGTTCAGAGTCTGAGTTCCAACTGCTGAGCAGGGCCGTGGCGGCCCATAAAAGTCAATGGGGCATATTAGTATGCCCTGTGTCTCCAAGGCCCACCCACCGCAGGGACGGCATGGTATGTCCTGCGGTGGGAAAGGGTTAACTAAACATGCAAGAGAAAATCAAAGCACATGTAAGAGATCAGCAACAAAAAATAATCACAATATGGACATTTCTTTTTTGGTAGGTGGCCCTTAAATGCTATATACACACACTGCTAAATACAGCTCAATTCATGTTGTGGGCAATGATCAAGAGTGACAGAGCTGCACCCTCGGCAATAGAGCATCAGAGCTAAACTTGTCTACAGTCGATATTCATAGAGATGGTTCTTCTCGGAAGATCCGTGTTGTAATTTTACTTTCATTTATGTTTTTTATAACAGTGTTTTGATTGCTGTGTGATCATGGGGAGGAAGGTGTTTTCTAACATAGATGTAGAGTCTTATGTCGATTTTCAGTCTATGTAATGTTATATGAGTCTATCGAGTGCATCCTTTCCCACATCACCTACTGCTGTCCAAAAGAAGGCAAAAAATCCGATCTGAAGCGCTCGTCAATATGCAACGCATTGGGGAAAAAATTCCTTCTTGACCCCAGAATGGCAGTCAGATTTCTCCATGGATCAAGCAGCTTTTACTCACAATATTATAACCATTAATATTCTGTTTTTGCAGGAAGTCATACAGCTGTTGTTTAAAAGTCTGTACAGTCTCTGACCCAACCACCTCAACAAGAAGAAAATTCCACAGCTTTATTGTTCTCACCGTAAAATAGCCCTTCCTATGCTTTAGGCTGAATTTCCTTTCATCCAATCTAAATGGGTGACCTCGTGTCCAGTGTATAGTCCTGTTAATGAATAGGTTTCCAGACAATGGTTTATAATGGCCCCGTACATATTTATATAAAGTTATCAGATCCCCTCTAAGGCGCTGTTTCTCTAAACTAAACAGGTTTAATCTTGTTAGTAACAGAAAAAAATATAAATGAATATATTTAAGGGAGCGCAGTACATATATTCATGGAAATAATAAGCAAGGATTGACTTAGCTTAAAATTAGTCAGCATAGGGTTGAACCTTCTTATTCGGAAATCTGATCATATAATATCATCATCCTATATGAAAAGAAATATAAATTGCGTAGCACAGTATGACAGTTTGAAACACACTAAGTGGTGTAGATGGTCGCACTCACAAAGGTGGAGCCTTTGGCCTATGGCTCGTATCAATTCGCCTTTAGGTCTCTTATAGGAGGGGGACCTCGCCCATATGGAACCTTGAAGTTTTCCTGGGATAGAGGATAACCAAAGGTAGAGTCTTCAACGCCTCTTATCAGTTGGCCTTTAGATCTCTCATAGAGGGGAAACTTCGCCCATGTATAGATTTCTTTTTGATGGCAGGATGTACCTCAAATATAAAGGATAACGCTATAGTGCATTATCATTGATACACAAATAGGGTGTATAAAAGTGAAGTTTCCCCTCTATGAGAGATCTAAAGGCCAACTGATAAGAGGCGTTGAAGACTCTACCTTTGGTTATCCTCTATCCCAGGAAAACTTCAAGGTTCCATATGGGCGAGGTCCCCCTCCTATAAGAGACCTAAAGGCGAATTGATACGAGCCATTGGGGGCTCCACCTTTGTGAGTGCGACCATCTACACCACTTAGTGTGTTTCAAACTGTCATACTGTGCTACGCAATTTATATTTCTTTTCATATAGGATGATGATATTATTAGATCAGATTTCCGAATAAGAAGGTTCAACCCTATGCTGACTAATTTTAAGCTAAGTCAATCCTTGCTTATTATTTCCATGAATATATGTACTGCGCTCCCTTAAATATATTCATTTATATTTTTTTCTGTTAGATATTGGTAAGGTGACAGGTATACCCAATAGGTGAGCAGCATTATATATCACCAGTTTATTATATGAAATAGCGCCGATACTCTGAACGTCTTTTCGTTCTACTTTTCGAGATTAATCTTGTTAGTCTTTCCTCATAACTTAAACCTTCCATTCTCCTTTGTTTATTAATATAGTTGCCTGTCTCTACACTTTTTCTAGCGCCATAATATCCTTTCTTAAAACAGGTGCCCAAAATTACACGGCATATTCAAGGGGCATCTTAACATCGATTTATAAAGAGGTAAAATGTTTTCAACCCTGGAGTGAATTCCCCTTTTAATGCATGCCAATACCTTGCTGGCCTTGGCGGCTGCTGTTTGACATTGGCATTGTTGCTGAGTTTGGAGTCTATGATTATTCGCAAATCCTTCTCCTGTAGAGAAGATATGTAGACTAATAAAGCTTTGAATTCCATTGGTTTTATCATTTAGCAGTATATTTGACAATAAGGTTTGTCATTTTTTGTTTTTTTGTTTTTTTACATATGTGGGTTATCCCCTTTATTTGATACACTGTAGTAGAAGTGTGTGAAAATAAGTTCAGGATCGGTAATTTTTTTATCAAGATATGTAATACCTCCTCGTAACATTAGCAACTGAAGTTACTACATTTTGCAAGTTATGCCAGCCTTGTGAGTTGTGTAGCCTACGTGGTTGCTAATTAAACTGTGAATACCACCTGTGTTGGATTGCAAATGAATAGTATAAATCAGAAGTGATTTTTTTCCCCCCACTTCTTATGGGTACGTTTTAATTTCTTTGTATTTGGAACAAAGGAATTTTCACTCAAATTATCATTTTTAAAAATAGCTCCTTATTGAAGGGTTTAGTAGGTCACTTAATTATTCAAAGAATAATATTTATTTTAAGACATACATTTGAGGTGGAAATATTAACAGACATTTTTCATACACTATGCAACTTGCTTAAATTCTGATAAGTGTCAAAGGTCTGATCTGTAAGTGACCTGATTTTATAGTAAATAGCATTCTTCATTTAATAACATGGGAAGTTCTACAAACAATTTACACTCTGTCATTGGCAATCCCTTATGTATTATAGATGGTTACATAACAGTGATTTGGTTAGTATGATACTTTTTTGCATGAATACCTCAAAATAATTATACTAGTATTTCTATCTATTTGTCTCTTAAAGTTTCATAACATTAACTAAACATATTCTTATTAGTCTTTATATACCACATATACCATTTAGTTCTCTTTTCACTTTTTAAGCCATTGGATTTTATTTATTTATTTATTTATTTATAAAGGATTTTACCAGGAAGGATACATTGAGATTTCTCTCGTTTTCAAGTATGTCCTGGGTTCAAGAACCTTGAATTGTTACAGAAATACAAATTTCAAATTCATCAAATTCTCCTTGAAGCTTATATTTGAATACCAAATTTACTATAATTAGGGTCAATTTACTTGTTCTGCAAGAAAGTCGTCTCAAGCATTTCCATCTACCCATTTGATTTAGGATTATCTATCTACTACAGTACCATGAGCCTGAGATATTGTTTTCACCTGGCTGTCTCAACTGTAATTTATCTCAAAAGGTTCTTTATTTATTTTTTACCCATCAGTCACAATTTGCTGCTCTTCTTTGCAGAACCCTGTGCTGTCATCAAATGCTATCAAGGATAAAATTCTAATTTAAACTCAGGAGTATGTGAAATAATACTGTCTAAAATGCTCTTCCCACTTACATAAAAACAGTTTTCAATACCAAACAGCACCCAACATAATATTGCGTCCCTTGTATCTTCTCCTAACAAACTGCTTTGGTTAGATCAAATTATCATGTTATTGAAAGCTGTGGCTGTGTGATGAATGAAAAACATGTCTATCAATTAATCAATATTTTTAATTGCTCCATCTCCCTTGTATTTTTTAAGCATTCTGTTTTTGTGTGACTGTCCATGAAAATTACATTTGCATGGCTGCAATACCATTTATTTTATGTATTCTAGCAGAGAAAATATTGTATTGTTCAATAAATAAAAGACATGTAGAACAAAGGATGTGCTGCTAAATAAACTATAGATAAATATGAATGTCACGTGCAGTAATACTAATATCTGCTGCATTTATTATATTTATTTAAACAACTTAATAGTGATTGTGTTTTTCCCTCCATGCAATTTACTTAATAAACTATAAATGTCACCTTCTATTTAGGCTAGGGTCAGACGAACGCATTTTCGCAATGTCTGTGAAAAAGTGCGTTCGAACGAATGGACGCATTTTTTCACGGAATACGTGATAGCGGTCATACGATGCGCATTTGCGTTCGTGATTTTGTACGGATCATCAATAAAACACTTTTTGCATCTGAACGTTATGTTGGCCGGACATTAGCAGTGTCTGACATCTCAAAATCATACACACACGCCGCTAGCGGACGCAGCGCACTCTGTACGACCGTACTAGCGGTTTAACGTTCTCGACAAAATGCGTTCGTTTGCCACTTGCGTTGCGCGGCCGGACTTTCGTGCGACCGTACTTCGTATATTGGCCGTCATTGCCCGTCATTTGCTGCTAGCACGGCCGTGATTTTGTGCGTCTAAACGCACGTTAAAACTGCTTTCGTCTGACCCTAGCCTAAATCTCCAATCTAACTGGTCAATTTTGTTAACAAGCAATATCCTTAAACAAGCTGTATACTCACTACTTTACATTGTAGCAAAGTGTCATTTTCTTCAGTGTTGCCACATCCACATTAAAAGATATACTGAAATATTTACAAAATTATGAGTGGTGCACTCAATATATATATATATATATATATATATATAGTATCTCATAGAAGTGAGTGCACCCCTCACAATTTTGTTAATATTTCAGTATATCTTTTATCTATATCTATATATATATCATAGAATGGCAGCACTCAAGTAAAAAGGAAAAGTTTATTTAAACATTTAAAATGTAGACTGATGTATCGGCTCACGCAGTAGCCATTTTAAAGTCTATACACGTATATATAAAGTATATATATATATATATATATACATAGATTGATAAAGGCTCTGAGGAGCCGAAAGGTCGGTTTTCTTTTATTGATTCTTTAATAAATTTTTATATTTTATACAAAGTCCCAGAGTGCTCCATATCATCTGGTTGCTATATATATAGCAACCAGATGATATGGAGCACTCTGGGACTTTGTATAAAATATAAAAATTTATTAAAGAATCAATAAAAGAAAACCGACCTTTATATACCTATATATAGAAACAAAACAGCGGCAACCTGCTAAGGCCATATAAAGACTAAAACGCCTGGGTGCAAAGTCCAATAGATAATGTGCAGATTGAAGAGAGAAAAGGACGCACTCCAGGACTTCAAAAAAGGAATTTAAAAACGATGTTTTATTTAAACAAGCATTAAAAAGTTGCCCAAACGCACCTAAGCAACGTTTCGGCCCTCAAAGGGGCCTTTATACCTTGATAAAGGCCCCTGCGAGGGACGAAATGTCGGTTAGGTCCGTTTGGGCATCTTTTTAATGCTTGTTTAAATAAAACATTGTTTTTAAATTCCTTTTTTGAAGTCCTGAAGTGCGTCCTTTTCTCTCTTCAATCTATATATATATATATATATATGAGAACAATTCCTTGTTGCATTAATTCATATTCAATAAATACAGATGCTTTGATACTGACGATGTCGTGTTAAGTATACCTTAATCAACAGAGAGGAAAACATGGTCCTTGGAATGGCTGGATAAATAGGAAAGAGCATTGTAAAATGAGCCGGGATGAGGAAATAGAGAGATACACATATACGAGTAAACAAGCCAAGACCAGGAACACAATAGATAACAAGAGTGATATCACAAGCCGAGGTAAGGAAATAAAGGAACACAATACCAAAGTCAAAAGTCAGAGTCAAAACCAAGAAACACAGAAGAGCACACTGAGAAGCTGCTGTAAACCACAACAGGTCAGGGAACAATGAAAATGTAAGGATTTTAAACTCTGAAGTACCTTTCCTTTGGCCAGACTAGGGGAACGGTTGAATGTAGTAGGATTGCCTAGGAAACCATAAGGGTGGAACATTCCAGTCTTACCCTTATCAGGATCATAGATAGGATTCAGTGTTATCAGAATGGTGCATTGATGGTTTTGCTCCATCAGTTGCAAAATAGAAGTGGCCTTGTTCACTTGAGGGATGGAAGAATTGACAGAGCAACGTGAGCTTATTTGAATACTGGTGGACATGGCAGTCATTTTTTTATCAATATACAGGGTTATTCAAAAAGACTCGAAAAGTCACCGCACGTTCGGTGACTTTTCGTTCTCCTCAATTCGGTTCGATTTGGCGATCCCATTTCGGCAACCCTGCAGTGTATTCAGCAAGCACCACAGGGTCCCCGAGTTGCAGGGAAAAGTCACCGCAAATCCGCCAAAAACTCACCACAAAACCCGGCGAATGCACACCGAAAACCCACAAAAACATCTGGATTAACCCCCCGAAAACGCCGGAAAAACCCGAGCAGGAGCCGATCACACGCAGCGCAGCAGCCGGAAAAACCCAACACCGCAGACGAATGGAGTGAATAAATTAGAAAAACAGTTTGCTTGAATGTTTGAAAAGTGAAATGCTGTTTGCAAAGAAACTACTGAGCGAAAATGTCTGAAATTTACATATGAGGTCCAATGAATGTTAATAAAAAGGGCTGTTACAGAAAAAATAAGTAAAGTTAAAAAAAATCAGAATTCTTTTTTTTAAAAAAATCCCGAAAAATGCTTCAAATATCCTACAAAATCTATAAATAGACTCTTTACTGCAGAACATTATAATCAATGGTTTATTAGATATTGAATTAAAACGGGAATATTTTTAACATTGAAGCCTATGGGATTCACCTGAATAAATCTGGCGCATAAAACCACCGAGTGGCAGGGCAATTCGGCAACTTTTCACTGCTGGCTTTTGTTCTCTGAATAGCTGAAGCATTGCTTCTCTATGGGGATTTCATTGCCCTCGAACAGGCACCGAACAGGCACCGTATGTGCAGGCAATTCGCCAGGATTTGGCAAATTGCCTGCTCTCTGGATAGCCGAATGGCCAAGAAAGGTAAACGAACGCTGATTTTCAGCGTTCAGTTCCCTTTCGGGAGCCATTCGGATCTCTTTGAATAACCCTGATAGTCTCAACATATTTTTCAAATTACTATATAATGCCATTGGTTCTGACTGATTTCTGCATTTGTATATGCTGCCAAGGTCATAACTCATTGGTGTTAGTACACATACCCATGACGTAGCACTAATTGTTTCCATAGCAACATCAACGGTTAATATCAAACAATACAATTAGATACTTTAAAACAAATAAATGGATGTCTATGACTGTACAGGATTAATATTTCAGTCTTCAATATGTCTGTAATTCAGATGTTTCAAAATAAACATGTCCTTTTGTACATTATAGTAACAATTAGTGAATAAGGAGGACGAATAGATAGTATAAATAGTAATAAACGTTTATTTTGAAAACGCCGGATTATATATTATCTATGGAATAAAAAAGGATCAAAAACAAATGAATGCATACTGTCAAAATGTCCAAACGTCTCTTGGCTTTTTCACAGAGGTGAATGACAAGAAAATTCCATGTCAGCAGCATCAACACAAATATGTATCTGGCTGACAAGACATCTCTTGAAACGACCAGTTGGGTGACCTGATTGTTTATCTTTAAATGATGTGAGGTGAGCAAGAATAGCAAGGTATTTATCTGCTTGTTTAAAACATAAATTCAAAATAGAGATCCTTTGAATTGACAATTATATCCTTGCCTTTTCTAATAATTTTATCTGCTCAGATTAAGATTATAATGTCTTTACGATGCTTTATTTCAGTGTGCCATTTACATACTGTTCAGATGGCTAAGCAAAGCATTGTTTATATTCTCTATAAGATAGAAAACAAGTAGTTGGTATGAGGAGATCTTGACATATTGCAGTACACGTTAACTAGAACTGGAAATTTATTTACATTATTCAAAAACTATGGAATTATCAACATTCGAGAACCCCACCCTCCCATTCTAATCTACAATTCAGTGCACTTGTGATTTACAGTGAACCGAGGCAACATCAAACTGCAGAGATTCCGAGGATTGTTTGTCAATCAAGTACTTATGCAGGAGCACTAACATCAACAAAACAAAAGCATCATTCTGAAATCTTCCTGCCCTATCCATTTTAACACTGAAGAAACTACTTGATATTCCAAAGAGGATTCAGTTGTCTTGTGAAGAGATGAGATGCCATATAAATTCAGGACAGCTTTCTGTAATCTTCTAGCACTCAAGCAGATTATGGTGTAAACCCAAATCCAAATTACAGTATTTATGAAATAAACTAGCTCTGCATTGCTGATAGCATGGCTTGGGAAATTTGTCAGGAAATCATACTGCTGAAAAATAGGAATCCCCGCCTCCTCTTTTCAAAATATGCAAAGTATCTGGTACCTTCATTCCCTAGTTTAAGAAAAATCCATAATAAACAATCCTGGTTTATGTTTATAGATAAGTGTATATATATTTTTTTATACAATCACAAATTCTGCAGCACGCATACTATGTAGTACAGTATACCCTGCCATTAATAGAGATAGTACAATTTTATTCTAATTGTAATGCTGGAAGTGAGAAATGTCTTGTCCACAGAAAAGTGGTCTTGTAATGAATTTGCCTTGTATCACAAATTAAATCAGCACTATAACACTAGTGTATATATTGTTGGGTGTCTTGCCCAAGGACACTTACTGGAGAGGTGCTTGTCGGGATTGAGCCCATGACTCCACAGGCTCTCTCCACGCAGAGCGGTGATGTTACCTCTACTCCACCCAGGCGGCACATTTATAGTGGTTTTGCTCATCGTGGGGTATTAACCTTCATTATTTGGGGGCTAGATTCCAGGTCAGGTATAAACCTAACCAGAGCTCAGGTCAAAATATCAGAACCCTTAAAAGTCCATGGAGTTGGTAAATTTATCATGGCTCTAGTTAAGTTTACACCTGACTTGGAATCTAGCCCTAGAGAGTCTGTGACACTGGTCCCTAGAAAAATAAAACTACTATGTTGTTGATCTGTTGCTGTTGTTGTTGGTTGTTAGTCTTGCTAGTAGATACAATTCTTTACTGCGTGTGTGTATCATACATTAAAATATAATATTTGATACACATTTAATTCGTTATAATATGTAATCTGTTAAGACCAAATATAGCAGAACAATGCTTTGTGATTTGAAAAGCTTCTCAGACAGGGCAATGTCAGCCACAAAGCTTGGTATATTTCTTCATAACAGGCTTAGAACATTCTTGTAAACAGCACGAGAAAAAGATGGTAGTACAGACGTTAGGTGAAGTAGGGTCAGCGGAACATAGACACAAGAGAGTCTCACAATAAGAACAACAAAATACTTTATATCTATCACCCCTAGTGTCAGGAAGAAAGCAGAGTTGTTTCTGTTTCAAAGAGTCTCCTTCTCAATTCAATAGGCTTTTGGGAATATAACCCCTAGCTTGTCATGTTGACTCTGGTTACAGTCCTTTACTACTCCATGTCAATATACTTGGCATATACATAGTTTTTTTCTGATAAAGAGTGTTTAATACCATTTTTGTTATCTTCAATAATATGTATTGGTGTGGGTTCATCTATTCCCATGGCTTTTAGTAGCATTTTGCCATACGGGCTAGATTACATTCTTAGCGCTACAATGGGGACACTAAAATGGGTGCGGCCTACCTAGTCATTGTTTACGATTGTCAGAGTTAACTAATTGGAGGTAGGTAGAGTAAAGGTCAAGTCATGGGGGTGTTAGATACTAGGAGGCTTATTTTAGGGAGTGGTCAGCTAGTAGAGGTGATAATTAGTTGAGGAGCTTGATATTTTAATGATTAAGAAACGAGAATTAGGTGGGGCCATATAGGTGGTTAGGTAGTGAAGAGTTTCATTTTGGGTTGATCGTATAAGGCAGAATTAGAATATAGGTGATTGGTAGGACTTTACTTAACCACTTCGCTGCGGAGGACGCGCTCAGCGCATCCTGCCGCAGGAAGGGTTGGCTGCGGAAGACGCGCTGAGCGCGTCCTCCTGAAGCAGCCTGCGATCGGCCGGATTCCGGCCGATTGCTGTGCCCCCCGGTGCGGGCTGACATCTTGGATGTCAGCCCGTCAATCCGTGACCGCCGTGGGCACAATAGATGTCATCGCGGGAAATGCCTCGGCAGCGAAAGGGTTAAAGAGACACTCTGGTAAGCATAACTATTTACTTGAATCGAATCTAAATGGTGACAATGTGTCACGTCTCGGCCTTGCCCCCTGCTGGTGGTAGCAGGGATTCCTGTTGTTTTGTTTTCAGCCTGCAGGCCCTCTGTTGGGCTAATTGGTCTGCGGGCACATGACCTGTTCTGCCCTATAAGTACGACCAGGATTCCCCTTGATCCTTGGACCAGGATAGTCTTTCTTGCCTAGTCCCTGTATGCTGGTTTACTTTGATTTGCTGTGTATGACCTCTGGCTCATGTATTTAGGATCCCTCTCTTGTCTGACCCCTCTAGTTATGATATTCCGTGTATGACCTTTGGCTCTTGTATTTGGATCTCTCTTCTGTCTGTCCCCTGTACTGTACCGTGCTTAGGAATCTGTATGCCTGCATTCATCGTATGTCTGGTTTATGTTTTGTTCGTTCTTGCAGGCCTAGCCTAGTTAGTATTTCGAGACCACCTTTCAAGGATCTCAGTCAGGGCTTAGGGATCTTTCTAGTTTCTGTTAATATCTTGGTTTGTTCCCTGGAATCTGTATGCCTGCATTCATCGTATGTCTGGTTTATGTTTTGTTCGTCTTGCAGGCCTAGCCTAGTTAGTATCTCGAGACCACCTTTCAAGGATCTCAGTCAGGGCTTAGGGATCTTTCTAGTTTCTGTTAATATCTTGGTTTGTTCCCTGGAATCTGTATACCTGCATTTATTGTCTGTCTGGTTTATGTTTTATTCATCTTGCAAACCTAGCCTAGTTAATATTTCGAGACCATCTTTCAAGGATCTCAGTCAGGGCTTAGGGATCTTTCTAGTTTCTGTTATTATCTTGGTTTGTTCCCTGGAAGCTGTATACCTGTCCTTAAGGCTTCATCTCTGCAGATTGGGGGTTCCCCCTCACCCTATAGGGGGCTCCCCGTTACATTATCCTGGTCCCAGAATAGAAGCTGGCAGGTATGTCTCATATGTATGAAGCTGTATTGAACTTGGTGCTTGCTATGCTGAAAGAGCTGCAGAGGTTAATGGAGGCTCTGAGCCTATCACCTGCTGCAGCTAACGATGCAGCACCACCCTGCACTACTTGCAAATCCATGTATGAGAAGGAAAGACGCAGGTTGTATGGTCTCTGTTTTTATTGTGCAGATCCAAATCACACTATTGAGCATTGTGTATTAAAACCTGTTAAGCAATGGCAGGGGAACCATATATCCAGGTATCGCTATGGAGGTACTGGTGTGTCCTCCATAGGCATCCAGACTGGCAGAATAGCCACCTCAAATCTGGTGAATCATGGGATCACTATGCCCTCGTCTCCCAGTGAGGTTTCAGTGTCTCCGGTTGGGAATGCTATGCCAGCCATGTCTGTATCCACTAGTACGCTGCCAGCCATGTCTGTATCCACTGGCACGCTGCCAGCCATGTCTGTATTCACTGGCACGCTACCAGCTATGTCTGTATCCACTGGCACGCTGCCAGCCATGTCTATATCCACTGGCACGCTGCCAGCTATGCCTGTTCCCACTGGCAATGAAATGCCAGCCATGTCTGTATCTACTGACACGATGCCAGTCATGTCTGCTTCCCCTGGCACGATGCCAGCCATGTCTGCTTCCCCTGGCACGATGTCAGCCATGTCTGTATCCACTGGCACGATGCCAGCCATGTCTGTATCCACTGGCTTGCTGCCAGCCATGTCTGTATCCACTGGCACGCTGCCAGCCATGCCTGTTTCCACTGGCAATGAAATGCCAGCCATGTCTGTATCTATTGGCACGATGCCAGCCATGTCTGTATCTACTGGCACGCTGCCAGCCATGCCTGATCCCACTGGCAATGAAATGCCAGCCATATCTGTATCTATTGGCACGATGCCAAGCCATGTCTGTATCTACTGGCACGATGCCAGCCATGTCTGTATCTACTGGCACGATGCCAGCCATGTCTGTATCCACCGGCACGATGCCAGCCATGTCTGTATCCACTGGCATGATGCCAGCCATGTCTGTATCCACTGGCACACTGCCAGCCATGCCTGTTCTCACTGGTAATGAAAAGCCAGCCATGCCTGTTCCCACTGGCAATGAAATGCCAGCCATGTCTGTATCCACTGGCACGCTGCCAGCCATGTCTGTATCTACTGGTACGATGCCAGCCATGTCTGTATCTACTGGCACGATGCCAGCCATGTCTGTATCCACCGGCATGATGCCAGCCATGTCTGTATCCACTGGCATGATGCCAGCCATGTCTGTATCCACTGGCACGCTGCCAGCCATGCCTGTTCTCACTGGTAATGAAAAGCCAGCCATGCCTGTTCCCACTGGCAATGAAATGCCAGCCATGTCTGTATCTACTGGCACAAAGCCAGCCATGTCTGTATCCACTGGCACGCTGCCAGCCATGCCTGTTCTCACTGGTAATGAAAAGCCAGCCATGCCTGTTCCCACATGGCAATGAAATGCCAGCCATGTCTGTATCCACTGGCACGCTGCCAGCCATGCCTGTTCTTACTGGTAATGAAAAGCCAGCCATGCCTGTTCCCACTGGCAATGAGATGCCAGCCATGTCTGTATCTATTGGCACGATGCCAGCCATGCCTGTTCTTACTGGTAATGAAAAGCCAGCCATGCCTGTTCCCACTGGCAATGAGATGCCAGCCATGTCTGTATCTACTGGCACGATGCCAGCCATGTCTGTATCTACTGGCACGAAGCCAGTCATGTCTGTATCCACTGGCACGCTGCCAGCCATGCCTGTTCTCACTGGTAATGAAAAGCCAGCCATGCCTGTTCCCACTGGCAATGAAATGCCAGCCATGTCTGTTTCTACTGGCACGAAGCCAGCCATGTCTGTATCCACTGGCACGCTGCCAGCCATGCCTGTTATCACTGGTGATGAAAAGCCAGCCATGCCTGTTCCCACTGGCGGTGAAATGCCAGCCATGTCTGTATCCACTGGCACGCTGCCAGCCATGCCTGTTCTCACTGGTAATGAAAAGCCAGCTATGCCTGTTCCCACTGGCAATGAGATGCCAGCCATGTCGGTGTCTACCGGCACGAAGCCAGCCATGTCTGTATCTACTGGCACGATGCCAGCCATGTCTGTATCTACTGGCACGAAGCCAGCCATGTCTGCATCCACTGGCACGAAGCCAGCCATGTCTGTATCCACTGGCACGAAGCCAGCCATGTCTGTATCCACTGACACAAAGCCAGCCATGTTTGTATCTACTGGCACGAAGCCAGCTATGTCTGTATCCACTGGCACGCTGCCAGCCATGCCTGTTCTTACTGGTAATGAAATGCCAGCTATGTCTGTATCCACTGGCACGCTGCCAGCCATGCCTGTTCTTACTGGTAATGAAATGCCAGCCATGTCTGTAGCTACTGGCACGAAGCCAGCCATGTCTGTTCCCACTGGCAATGAAAAGCCAGCCATGTCCGCTTCCCCTGGCAAAAAGCCAGCAATGTCTGTATCTACTGGCATGGAACCAGCCATGTCTGTATCTATTGGCACGAAGCCAGCTATGTCTGTATCCACTGGCACGCTGCCAGCCATGCCTGTTCTTACTGGTAATGAAATGCCAGCCATGTCTGTAGCTACTGGCACGAAGCCAGCCATGTCTGTTCCCACTGGCAATGAAAAGCCAGCCATGTCCGCTTCCCCTGGCAAAAAGCCAGCCATGTCTGTATCTACTGGCATGAAGCCAGCCATGTCTGTATCTACTGGCATGAAGCCAGCCATGTCTGTATCTACTGGCACGAACCCAGCCATGTCTGTATCCACTGGCACGAAGCCAGCCATGTCTGTTCCCACTGCACGATGTCAGCCATGTCTGTTCCCACTGGCACGATGCCAACCATGTCTGTTCCCACTGGCACGATGCCAGTCATGTCTGCTTCCCCTGGCACGAAGCCAGCCATGTCTGCTTCCCCTGGCACGAAGCCAGCCACGTCTGCTTCCCCTGACACAAAGCCAGCCATGTCGGGTACTGGTAATGAGAAGCCAGCCATGTCGGGTACTGACAATATGTCATTTGTGATGCCTGAGGGGTACCTTGCCAGTGGTGTCCGGGACAAGCTGTATGTCAGCAATGACAGCTGCACCCAGGTTAGACGAGACAGCTGTGACCACGTTTTGTTATGAGGCCGATGTGCCTGGATTGGCACATGAGACCACTGTGCCCTTGCCCCACAGTGAGTCCAGTGTTGTCCCCACCATTGTCAAGCCTTGTGAGGTGGTCACAAAGTCTAAGAGAAGACAAGAAAAGGTGATCAACCCTAGCCAATCTGGTTCTGAAACTGCCACACTTTGTTCTGGTTCCATTGATACTACACCCTCTGAGTCCGAGGTTGCCTTACTCCGCACAGTAATCAGGGAAATTCAGCAAGCTGGTGGTTTAAAGGGTATTGAGATCCCTAAATCACATTGTGTTCCCACGGAATATATACGGACGCCTTCTGGCTTTTGGATGCGTGAGAGGCACTGGGTAGTGCTCCAGAGACACCCTGACATTCTGAAAGGGCTGTTGGAAGACTCTGATTCAGATGATCCACAATATACTCCTCCTGGGGAGGTGTAAGACTGTTGTGGCGCCAACTGTACCATGTCCTGGTGATGTCCCATATCCCGAGTGTTTACCAGTCATGCACACACCCTGTACTGTATTGGTCGGGGCCACGTTTAATGGCAAGGTCATTGTCTCTGGGTAGACAGTAAGTCCACTGTGTCTTGTGGTTCCACTGTGAGTTGTAATATACAATCTCAGGGCAAGACTACTGTCACTGGATCTGGCAGTACCTCTATTGCCTCTATGTGCCATGGTGTGGACGGAACTCCTAGATCACGGTCCAGGAGACGCAAGAGGACTAACCATAAACAACTGGGACTGATGATTCACTCCGTTCAAGGTCCAAGGTACTCATGCCATCGGACCCTCAGGTACGAGACCCTAGCCCGGTTGCCGAGGGTTGTGTACGGGCCTCTAATGGTGCAGTGATCTGCAGAGAGGACCTGGAGGTTTATGAAAGAGCTTTGCTTGCTCAGGCACAAACTGACTACTCTGAGTCTGAGCGGGATTCCAATGGGTACTGGTGACTGGTCTTATCCGTTTTCATGCCATCCATGTTTTCTTTCTTGGGTGCCCAGGAGGTCACCCGTAAGGGAGGGGGTTATGTCACGTCTCGGCCTTGCCCCCTGCTGGTGGTAGCAGGGATTCCTGTTGTTTTGTTTTCAGCCTGCAGGCCCTCTGTTGGGCTAATTGGTCTGCGGGCACATGACCTGTTCTGCCCTATAAGTACGACCAGGATCCCCCTTGATCCTTGGACCAGGATAGTCTTTCTTGCCTAGTCCCTGTATGCTGGTTTACTTTGATTTGCTGTGTATGACCTCTGGCTCATGTATTTAGGATCCCTCTCTTGTCTGACCCCTCTAGTTATGATATTCCGTGTATGACCTTTGGCTCTTGTATTTGGATCTCTCTTCTGTCTGTCCCCTGTACTGTACCGTGCTTAGGAATCTGTATGCCTGCATTCATCGTATGTCTGGGTTATGTTTTGTTCGTCTTGCAGGCCTAGCCTAGTTAGTATTTCGAGACCACCTTTCAAGGATCTCAGTCAGGGCTTAGGGATCTTTCTAGTTTCTGTTAATATCTTGGTTCCCTGGAATCTGTATGCCTGCATTCATCGTATGTCTGGTTTATGTTTTGTTCGTCTTGCAGGCCTAGCCTAGTTAGTATCTCGAGACCACCTTTCAAGGATCTCAGTCAGGGCTTAGGGATCTTTCTAGTTTCTGTTAATATCTTGGTTTGTTCCCTGGAATCTGTATACCTGCATTTATTGTCTGTCTGGTTTATGTTTTATTCATCTTGCAAACCTAGCCTAGTTAATATTTCGAGACCATCTTTCAAGGATCTCAGTCAGGGCTTAGGGATCTTTCTAGTTTCTGTTATTATCTTGGTTTGTTCCCTGGAAGCTGTATACCTGTCCTTAAGGCTTCATCTCTGCAGATTGGGGGTTCCCCCTCACCCTATAGGGGGCTCCCCGTTACACAATGAGCTGAGTATCCTCCTTTTTCCCTCACCTCCATGTAGTACCCATGCAGACTGCGACAGCCTTTCAACATACTTGAAAACGAGAGAAACCTCAATGTATCCTTTATGGTAAAATACTTTATAAATAAATAAATAAAGTGGAGGCCTTTCCTCCACTTGAAATTCTGTCAGTCATCTTGCATTTTGATATCTTTCTGGGGTATAGAGCAGCAATGTCCAGCTCTATGCATTTCTCATACTCAGATTGACTAAATGCATGGTGTTTCAACTTCTGGTACTACTGCGTCAAAGAAGAAGCAGACAGTCAGTGAAGACTGAATTAACGTGAGTTTTAAACCACATAAGACAAAAATGGGAGTGGGTAAACGGACTCAGGATGTCACAGCTGACATACTCAGGGCCCTGAGCTAAAACCGGGACGCTAAGGGGAAAAATTGGCGTTTGCTAACTTCCCCTTAGCGTCCCGGTTTCCCCATTAGATCGCGGGGCAGGCGCTGAGTTCGGCAGCCTGCCCCTTAGTGATCGCTAAGCTCGCGGATGCTGGAGGCAGCGCTACAGCGCCCTCCCCAGGATCCCCCCCATGGCGTCCATAGAACGCCATGGAGGATCGTGCTGCCGAACCACATGAACGGTAGGATCTCGCCTCTTGCGAGTCATTTTTGTACTTAGGTAGAGCCACTATATTGAATATAACTAAGAATAGATAAAATAAAGTAATGATGCAACAGGTTTCGATAGGGATTATACTGTGATTTACCCATGCAAAAAGCAGAATGTAACTGATCGAGTGCAGATGACATTCTACCACCAATAAGAGTATCTTAATGATTTTTCTGAATTTACAAAATAAATGCTGAAAGCCTGCAGATATTCAAGCACACAAAAATATTGTATGCAAAATTGTATTCATCTATCAAGTTTAAGAATTTAAATGCAGGCAGTGTCAAAAATCTATGAACAAGCCTGTATGTCTTTTCTTGAATATAACTTCCCTTGGGATAAAAATGATTCACAAATAGATTGCCAGTTAATTGTTTTGGTATGACTGTGTTTATGTTTCATGCAAACAATATCCCAATGGGACCATGGGTGCTGAGAGATGTTTATGTTGCCATAGCACAAATCTTCCTATGCAGAATAATATATTTGCAAAAACCAGGGTGTATTTTTCTTTTCTAGGCATAGTCAGAACAGTAATATACAGACATTTAAAAATGAACCTTATTTTCAAACGTATTTTCATTCTGAGCACTTCCCCAAATGGAATTAGGAATTCTGGGAAAGTCATGCAGATGAGACTCACATTCTCTTGTTTTTCTGTATCTTATGTTTCTTTTTTAGTACAGACATCCATTATCCCAGTGTAATGCCACGCTATACAGCTTCAAGCACAGGGATGCATTAACATAAAATCTCTCTTGAAAAATTATTTGGGCTTATCTGTCCTTATCATCACGAGCTATGTTAATTTTAAGCAAATGAACTGGTGGAATAATTTATTCATTCTAAAATCTGCATTCCCCAGAGTAAGGGTGGCATCAATGATGACTGTGCAACAGTCCCCACCTAGTGAAGCCCAATTTGCCAAATGTTATATTCTTATTCAATGTTTTTTATACTATTCAAATCTGCAACAAATACCTTTTTGCATTCTCAAAAATGCATATTTAAACCATGTCCTAACGTATGACATACACCGTCAATTTAAATCAGATTTGAGGTATTGTTATATAACCACTTACCCTAAAGTTTTTTGAAGCCGTGGAACCATACAGAATGTCATTACTGTTCTAAAATGACAACTAGTAACTATACCTACTGTACTGTATTATGATACAATTAATGTATCACACTACTTGTCATTACAGACCCTTATTTAATTTTCAACCTATAGCGTTAAATTTATTCAGAATAGGTAGGATTAGTCATTGATGGTGACAACTTGTATGTTGGGGAAGGTGGGGGGAATTGACCTGGCCAGCAGTGCCAGGCCCCCTTCTGTGACACCTGCCAAAGCATTCTTTGGACTAAACTGGAGTATTGTTCTCAGTTGAGGGGACTATAGTGAAGGAAGGTAATTTTGGCAACCCTGTGACTAGAGACATTGAGCACTATCATGTGCCTCTTGCCAAAATGCGGACGCTGAGCGGAAAAATTTGAATTAGCAAATTTCCCTTTAGCATCTCTTTTTACAAGTGGATTACAAGGCAGGTGCTGAATTCAGCAGCCTGCACCTATCCCAGGGGCACCTGGCTGGAGCCATGGGGGGCCCATTCTGGAAGATGTTAAGCCCTTTTGGCAGGTTTGTTGCTGGCTGCATTAATGCAGAACACAGCACACAGACTATAACACAGAATACTGGACATGAATGACAGAACTGGAGTAACATAATACACACACAAGAGGAAGCACTGATCTGGGGCAAGGTCCTTATGCTGGCCTTCTAATTATATACAGGATACAGGGCAAGGAATAAATAACATAATAATGACAGGGGTTAACAACAAAACGATATGCCCAGCAGCAACAGAGAACCCTGAACTAGGATGAGGTCCTTATGCTGGCCTCTAACACTGACTATAATATGCTTCTGGGTAAATACACAAAGACAAGCATAGGATACAAGGAAATAAATGATACAGAATATAAACAGGGAATATCAAGAGAGTAGTCAGGGAAAGAAAGAAGGTCTAGACACCAGGGAAGTGTGCCAGCTGTATGCCAGGGATCAAGAGCCACGAGAGCAGGTCAGACAAGCAGATGTTGGTACACAGGAGTATCAAGGTACAGGGAGCAGACAAGAAAATAGTCAATACAAGCCAATATCATACACAGAGTAACACAGAATGCAGAACTACAAGGAACAAGACTATCAGGAACTGGACCCATCCAGGAGCAGGGAACTGATGCACTGCTGGCCATATTTATGAGAACCACAGGCCAGAATGAGCCACAGGGAATCCAGGGGCGGAGAGCCTGGACTGGCTAGCGCAGAACACCACAAGAGATGGCCCAGATTGCTCTCACCAGCAGGGGGCTTGGCTGAAATGTGGAAACGTGACAGTCCCGTAACGGCCACTAAGCTCTGGGATACATAAATTGTATTAACAAGCCCCAGATCCACAAATATTGCATAACAAGCCCAGACATGCAGCATCTGTGGATCTGGAGCTGCCCCCACCCACAAACCCTTAATGTTACGCAGTTCTATGCTCACCAGTTTAGACTATAACAGCAATTGATCTTTCAACAAATAATTCATCTTTCACCCTTTCGCTGCTGAGGGGTTTCTTCCCTCTGTGCTGAGCAAATTTTTCCCTGTTTCGCTCATCTTGTTTAAACGTGTTCTGAAGGCTTATTTTAGTATATGACCCAGACATATTATATATCGTTCTTTCCGTCAGACTCGGCAGATTCATAATATGTCATTATTATATGTATACGTCATGTCCTATTAAAAGTGTTTTTTTTCACATTTTAACATGCAAGCAATTGCTGTTATATTTTGTATGGGGTGCGCTTTTTAAAAAAATTAGAAACGGGGTCTCGTTACATTTTGTTTTGGGGAAAATTACGCGATTTTTAACAAACGCACACAAAAATCGTTAGTGCAGCATCATTGTTCACATTATAATTGAAATGGGAACAATATTGCTGCATTAACAAACCAAAAAAAAGAAAAAAAACTTGTTTATTTTTTTATTTTTTTTAAATATTTTTTTATTATTATTTTTCATTTTTATTTAAAAACTTTTTTCATAGTCATGTTTGGTATCGTTGGAACGGCCATGCTCCCCTAGCTGCCACGGATCGGGAGATAGGGGTTCATTGGAACCCCTGTCTCCACCATTGGTGGCAGCTAGGGGTTAACTCCAGGACTGGCGTCATCGTGCCAGTCCTCAGGGGGAGTTCCCGGAGGCTTGACCGACATCCAAGATGTCGGCCAGCTCCGGGAAAGGATCACGAACCAGCGCTTTTCAGCGCCGATTCGTGATCCGGCTCCCCAGGGTTTAATGACAGCCACCGTTTGGAAGGGCAGGCTGTGCCCTTCCAAACGGTGCCTGGATTAACTCCCTGCCCCCCGGAAATAGGGAGGGAGAGAGGTCCGAAGGACCTCCCCCCTCCCTTTCAGGCGCCTCCTCCGCACATCTAATTGCTCCGCCGGGGTCCTGAGTGCTGGGCTGACATCCAAGATGTCAGCCCGCACTGGGGGGGCGCAGCAATTCGCCGTAATCCGGCGGATTGCTGCCTCCTGTGCATGGACGCGCTCAGCGGGTCCATAGCACAGGAGAACCATTTGGCTGAGCGCGTCCATAGCAGCCAAGTGGTTAAAAAATACATTAAATATATTAAACTATGAAAAGGCGCATCAAATGTTTGTCGTATGTTTTGTAAGTTTTGTACTTGGCATAACTCTGGTCCCAGTGGAATATCAAACTCAAACTTTTTATTGGAGTTTACTACCATATAGTACTTTACTGTGTGCAAAATTAGAATTTTTACGCTTACCCAACCGTCCCCAGCCACCGCAACTCAAAATTTAGTAGATACTCGAGCTTAAAACAAAAAAACAATAATCCAGTCCCTTCAGTTAGCGTGGAGCGAATATCAGTCAGAATGCAGAACTTAATAAGTGGTATTTATAATGATAAAAAATTACAGTGCATTTGTTACAGAAAAAATGGATATTTGAAATCAATAACACACAAACAGCAAGAAAATAAAATGAGCAAAACACAGAGCCTTACTTACACGTCAATAAGCTAATCAGACCGTTGTGACTCCGGGGGCTGGAGAT